>JANHMN010000004.1:98173738-98221381 GCA_030674055.1 Rhabdomys pumilio | reverse complement strand
GACACTGACCCCCAGTATCTAAGACACTGACCCCCAGTATCTAAGACACTGACCCCCAGTATCTAAGACACTGACCCCCAGTATCTAAGACACAGGCCAGTAACCTGGCTGCTGTGTCGGCTGAAACATGCTGTTCTTGCCATCACAAGTTCCCCTCATCAGGTCTCACGCATAAGATACAGGATCTCTGGCCCTGCCGTGAGTCTTCTCTTCTGAGAAGTTGTGTGTTGCATTGCTTCCCTCGGCCTGCAGGCCCTGATTATTCAGGGGCAAATTCAGGCCCACATGGAGTTAGTTTATGGAGCATGTTTAATTGTTCTCCATTCTGTGATCCATCTTACTGGCCTCCCTATTGCTTTTGATTCAGTTTTCACTTCTGTGTAGCTGTGTGAGCTTCCTGCTGAGTTCAGAGGATATCCAGATGTGAAAGACTCTTGAGTTAATCCTGGGGAATCACTGATTCCTGCACTGCTCTGCTCCTGACTGACTGACTGACTGACCCAGTTAAGGCTTTGAGAGCAACCTGGAGAGCAGTGTCTGGCAGATTCGGTGACATACCTGGGTTTATGGCTTTTTCTTTTTAGTCTGTGTGTAAGCTAAGTTTACTCTTCACTCACATGCTACCCCGCCTTCTGTTATTAGCCTAACACCACGAGAGTTCAACTCTTACGGCTCCCGCCGGGGTAATGACGCCATCATGGCACGGGGTACATTTGCCAACATCCGCTTGCTGAACAAGTTTCTGAACAAGCAAGCACCTCAGACTATCCATCTTCCTTCAGGAGAAACCGTGAGTATCATCTCCCTTGCTTCAGAAACTAATGTCTGTCAGGCTCTGATGCCTGATCTTCACAGTGGCTTGACTGATGTTCACAGCCACAGCCTGCCTGACTTCCGACAGTTCCTCTTGCTAGATGTCTATATGTGTCCTGTTTATTATGGTAGAGATTACAGTCTCCTGTTGATTAATGATTGGGCACCAGGGTTCAACTAAGTCTCATTTCCTAGAAGTTGAGCTTAAAAAAAAAATCTTTGAGCAAAATTTCATCTGTGTTTAAAGTACTTGAAGACTAAGTTCCAGATTATTTAGGATATTTATCAAGAAGGACTAGTGTGTGTCCCCAGTGATATTTGTTCTAGCCCATTGCATCCACAGCAAAAAGAAAAGCCATGAAGGCCCTTTGAGGTTTGCCCAGTCCTGAAGGAGCTTTTTGAAGCCGGTGTGTTTATTTGTAGATGGTGGGTATATGAGGTGGGAAAGCCTGGACTCAGAGCCATCTGAGGTGTGATCCTACTATCAGTTATTTACGTCTTTAGACCTTTTTCTAAATTTGTGACCTAAAAATAACACCAACCTTACATGGCTTTGAGGTTTAAAACAATATGCGATGTTTTAAGATCCAGGATGTAAGATCCAGGATGGCACCACATCTGCAGGTCCCCAAGGACTGTCATGGAACTGCCTGATAACTGCCTACCCTCCTTGAAAATGACCTGCCAGCTGCTGTTGCTGCTACTGCCTCTTTCTTCTCCTCTTCCTCCTCCTCTTCTTCCTCCTCTTCCTCATCTTCATCCTCTTCTTCATTCCTCCTCCTTTTCCTCTTCTTTTTCTTTCTACTTTTCTTTTACTGAAAATATATTTTTTTCATACAGTATACTCTGATTACAATTCCCCAACAACAGCTCAAAAAGGACTCGAGCTGGTGTCAAGTTGATGTAAAAATTACCCAGTATAACAGTCTTAAACAGTGTAGCAGGCAGGTGGGGTGAGAAGAAAGCAGGACACAGGGACACTGCAAAAAGTAGAAAACTTAAAAAAAAAATCATCTTCACAGAGATTTTTGTAGCAATAGCAGTCATTAGCCAAGATCCTTGTACATTATGGAAAAAGAAAGAAAACATTAAAAGATTCAAAGGTGAGGCTGATGTCTTTAGAAAATTTCTGGGAATATACAGGAGTGACAAAGGGAGAGATCAAGGAAAGGGACTGAACTCACACAGCATAACATCTGACTTACCGCAAGTCCTATAGACAAATGACTGATGGACGCAGGAGAGATGGCTCCTCAGTCAGGACCACTTGGTGCTGCTCTAGAGGCTTGTCCTCAGCCCCCACATCAGGCTGCTCACAGCCACCTGCACCAGCAATTCCAGGGGACCTGGCACCTCTCCTGGCCACCACAGGCACCTCTATGTAGGATGTATATGTACATTTGGGAACACACACAGACACAAATTAAATAAATCTTGAAAGAGGGGTGGGGATGGATAGACATTACCAAATTACCTAAGAAACAACTCAAGGAATATGTTTTGAAAATCTCCACTGAACAGTAGCCACATGATTGCAAAGACCTTGTCAAGGTTACAGTGTTTGAAATTAGGAAGAATAGAAATTTTAGAAGGAATGTCAGCCTGCAGGTAACATAAGCTACTTTCTGTGGGATTAGAAAGTCTCAGAAAGCACTTTTTAAGACACAAACTTTCATGCTGTTAATTCACAAGGCTAGTAGTCTCTGGAATGTGGCAGGTAGGTGGTGTCCTTCTGATGCTGCTATTTCCTTGTGCAGAGAAAGGCACTTCCTGCTGTTGCAGTAGAACCAGTTTAAGCTTATCCCACTAACTTGAAAATAAATGAGACACAGGCTGTGGTTATTTTATTTGGCTTTGACAATTGCTGGGGATAACCCCTAATCTACTTTCCTAACTGTGGGCCTGGCCTGACTATCTCCCCAGTGATGTGCCCCGATACTTGCTGTTTCTCCTGGCCACATGCTCATGGTCCATCTCCCTTTGTGGAGGCTTTCTCCTCTCCTCCTCTTGTTCCTCCTTGATTCTTTCAACAAGGTAGCACCTACCTCTAATCCCTCCAGTAATGGGCTATAGCTACTTTTATTTCACCAGTGGTTTTAAATTAAGGAACAAGGTTTGCACAACCAAAGCTTGTAAACATGAACATGAGAATTCACTCGTGGGCCTAGACCTCTGGGTACAGAGACATAGCAGCAGACCAAACCGCAACAGGTTGTGAACATTTCTGTATGCATGAGTTCTGTGCAACTCAAGGTTTAGGTGATACCAAATGAAATTAAGTACAACCCCAGCCATCCACAAGGATTTCAACGTGTGAAAAAGGCTATTTTAGGGTTTAACCAAAGGCTTGCCTTGAGCCCCTTTCAACTGACTCCTTTTTAAGGGGCTTTACTTTCTAGTCCACTTAGCTATAAACAAATAATTTTTAAATTCCCAATCACCAGTGATGTCATCAGATGTCTGGGGAATTCTCAGCTCAGCAGAATATCCTGCGAGAAGCAAATTTGTTTGTGGAAGATGTTTCTCACTTACTCGATTAGCTGACCCTTCCTGACCTGTTGCTGCATGTTCCCAAGCATGCTCTGCTGCCTCTGCCGTAGCCTGCACGTAGAGGGACAAGAAATCTCTGTATTTGATATGTAACTTATAAACATACTATAAGGGTTCAAAAATCACTGAAGGAAGACCCCAGGCTCAGATAGTATACAAAGACAGAACATTTATTCTTCAGAAACATCCAGCGTGCAGGGGTCAACCATTTTTTGAAATGGCTACCCCAGACAAAAGTGCTCAGGCCTTCTTACAGGGAATGGGGTTAGGAAGGTAGTGGGTAGTGGGGTAGGGGGGAGACTTGGAAGTATTGGGTAGTCTAAAATTTCATTGGTGAGTGCTGGTGAGGTCACAGGTGGTCAGTGGTTTGTTTTCCTTGGTCATGAAAGTTTAACCACATGATAAGATAGGGCTACCCGGCCCAGATGGCCCATCCTGAAAGAAGATATTTCCCATTTTTTTTTTTTATGGTTATCCCCAGGCTGTTCTTTGGGAGGGGGTTTTTATGACCTTGTTCCTGGATTTTATGGTCTGTCCCTGGAGCTGGTGCCTATGGCCTTCTTTTTGAAGTCAGGCCTGGTCCTTAAATGGAGACAAATGGGCTCTATGTTGTCCTTTCTATACCATCTTTCATTTCTCTGCCTTTCAGAACTGACCATTGCTGGGCCTCTAGTACTGGGCCAAAACCTGGGCTTCATGGGATTTTTCTTTTAGTTGCAAATGGTTTAGTCAATGGAAGAGAAGGAAACAAACTTTCATAGTTCCCTTTTTTCCCTCTGATGGACTGGGATTTGAATTTATAAAATTGGAGAGCAGCTACGGTTCAAGCGGAAGGAAAGTTCAGTTTGGTAGAAATGAGTAGGGATTTAGAGACGGAATGCGTGGCTGGTCTTTAGTTGTTATTGACTTAGCTGCCCTTGAGGTCCTTTGGACTCTGTACTGTTACCGGTGTCCTCTGGGTCTGTGTGCCCACTCTTGCCTTTTGTCCATCTATAAAACCTTCCTTTTCTCTTCTCAGCTCGATGTGTTCGATGCTGCTGAGCGGTACCAGCAGGCTGGACTCCCCCTGATTGTTCTGGCTGGCAAAGAATATGGTTCAGGCAGCTCCCGAGACTGGGCAGCCAAAGGCCCTTTCCTGCTGGTGCGTATGGAGCAGAAGCTCCCTGGTGGGGTCACTCAGAACTGGGGCCGGAACCAGGAGGGTGCTTGGGAATAGATGCTATGGTTTTGTTCCCAAGACACTAGGAAAGAGCAGATTGTGAAGAGCTTGTGATATTCACCCAGCCTGCTTCTCTGTGGATCTAGACCTCTTCTACCCAAAGGGCAACAGTCCATAGGAGAGCTGGCTCAGGTGTATCAGCTGGGCTTGGGGCTGGCAGCATTGGCTCTGCAGATATCCTTCAATAACATTGGAGGAAAGCTGACACGTTCAGAAAAGTATATGCAGCTATCTTTCATATATATATTTGTACATATATACATACACACACATACACATATATATATACATTGTACATATATACACACACACACATACATACAGGGGGGAGGGTCTTTCATGATTGCCACCACTCTAGAGGACCTGGGAGAATAGAGTCCATAAATGGGGCCGACTAAAGTCTTACGCAGTTTCAACTCTGTAAAAATGATTGTTATGAAGTCTAAATAAGACAGACATTAAATAAGTTGTTATTTTTAAAAAAAGTCTTACACAGTAGCCAACTTTACTCAGAGCCTCAGATGGTTTATACTGTGAGAGTTAAGAGAGGTCACATGAGTAAAGCTCTCATGAATTCAAGTTGTATATTGTCACAAGGTCAAGATGCACGTGGCATCCATAGAATAGAATTCTATAAAGGATAATTTAAACATTTAATAGAATTATAGAATAATAATTTAATAGAATTAATAGAATAATAACAGCAAGCAATAATGAGTGATTCAAAATAAACTCACTCCTATCTGCTACACCTGAGAAGGGCACCAGAAACATTCCAAGGGCAATTCCATGTTTTGGAGAAACTGAGGTCACAAAACTCTTGTGTTTCTTGGAGTTTTCTCACAAGCACTCAGAATTCTCTCCACGTGACTCCATTCCCGGACCATGTTCCAACGCACAGTCTCAGAGCTCAGAGCCCGAAATGTATTAAGGTTATAGTCCTCTGTGAATGTCAGGAGTAAGCTGCAAGCTGTAAGGGTGCAGTGAGGAGCTGGGTAAAGCGGGGGTGGTGCTTTAATTTTAAATTGCATGTATTTAGTATGTTCACTCGTGCTCATGCATACGCAGGTGCATATACACAAGTGCCCACACAGCCACAAGTCAGAGGAAAGATAGCTTGCAGGAGTTGACCCTAGCTAGCTTTGAGGGACCTAAGGCGTGATGGCAAGTGACTTTACCCACTGAACTATCCTACCAGCCGAAGGGTGTGCACATTTGATATTCTGCCAATGTTTCTTGACTTTGGAAATACTTGTGGGGACATTTTAGATGTTCTCCTTAGAGAGTACACTTCATTTAATAACGGCTTAGACACTGGGATTTTTAAATGTAATAGTGTTGGCTGCATCTCGAGGCTGCTGGAGGGCAGGAAAGAATTCAAGTAGGTGTTACAGAGTGCTGGTGAGTCGTAGGCAATCAGATAGGACGCACTACTCAGTTATTTCTAACCAGAAGACAGCGTGTTGGATGAGGGACTAACAGGTCTACAATCTAGCCGGGAGAGTTTCCAAAGAAGCCTCTTGGAAAGTGTCTGTGTGCCTCCTAACGAAAAGTTGGAGCTGTGTCTAAACTTCTCTCTTGGTTCATCAGGGAATCAAAGCTGTCCTGGCAGAGAGCTACGAGCGTATTCACCGCAGCAACTTGGTTGGCATGGGGGTGATTCCCCTTGAGTATCTCCCTGGTGAAACTGCAGACTCTCTGGGACTCACAGGTCGGGAAAGATACACTATCAACATTCCTGAAGACCTTAAGCCTCGAATGAAGGTTCAGATAAAGGTAAGCAGGGCTCCTGCTGCGGGCCTGCAGGGCCTGTTGTTGATCGTCAGTTGATAGAAAGAATTAGTCAGGTGGAGAGAAGTTAACTCCAGATAACATCAGATGTGAAGCGGCTTGGCTACCTTCCAGGTAGAATAAAATCTGCTGATGAGCATAGTTTTTTTTAAGTCATAGTGTTACCAATTCGTTCTCAACTCCCATCCCCACCCAGTCCCATCCTCTCCGTCTCTTTTAGCCCAGAGATTAGTGATGAAAGTTCAGAGGGAATGCCTTTCCGTTATCTAAAATTTCCCTTTTTCCTTTTTTGATGCAATTGTGATCAACAGATCCTATATGCACTCCCTCCATGAACCTCATCCCAAGCCCAGGCTTTAATTAACCCCATGGTTGTGCTTTAAAAGAGAGAAGTCCCCGACAGTCTCCTGCATCTGAACTCTTGGTGACCAGCAGTGGTGCCTCCGGAGGTTTGGGTGTGCAGCCATGCTGGGGGTAGTATGTGACTGGGGCAGAGTCTGAGAGTTCAGAGACTCACAATTGCAGTTCCCTCCCCTTTGTACTGTGGTTGAGGAGAGGAGCCCTCATCTTCCCGCTCCTGCAGCAATGCCTGCCACTTGCTGCTATGACTCCCACCATGATGGCCTCTGAGCCTCTGGAAACATAAGCCAAGGTAAACCCCTTCTGTAAGTTGCTTTGGTCATGGTGTTTTATCACAGCGACAGAAAAGTAACTAATGTAGAGGTAATGACACATCTCAGGAGAGGCAAGAATAAAATTCCCTGTACCAAAGTCCCACCGGGATTTAGCACTGCAGAGACAGCTGCTGAGGTCCCAGGATGACCCAAGACAAGCAGATGGATCAGCTGCCTAAGGAGCAACCCCAGAGACCTCTGCTGCCCAAAGCATGTCCAAAAAAGACTTAGGGGAAGGCATCACAGTGTCACTCATAGCCGCTGTGCTGAGAGGCCACTTTGTTCCCATGTGCCTCTCACCCGCATCATTAATTCTGCAATGCTCTTCAACCTCTAGTGGGCACGTAAATCCCCAGGGTTCTTGTTGGGTGCAGAGATCACTGGTTCTATCTGCTGCTGGCACTGCCGGTATATACCACACGCCAACTGAGGCCAGTGGGCAGCCAAGCCAGGTGGAGTCTCCCTGAGGCGGCATCTCGGTTCGGCCTCTCCTTCAGCAGCACTCTGCTTCTTTCCTCTGCAGCTGGACACTGGGAAGACCTTCCAGGCCGTGATGAGGTTCGACACTGATGTGGAACTCACTTACTTCCGCAATGGAGGCATCCTCAACTACATGATCCGGAAGATGGCCCAGTAGGTGCTGGCCTCTCAGGAGACCCGCGCTTGGTGCTAGACCCAGTGAAGTACAGGCTCCCCACTGGTGGAAGCCTGGCAGAGCAGCCACCACTATTTCTAATGAGGGTGCTGGCAGGATGAGCAAGTGGGCACTGCCATTCCTGGAGGCACAGAGCCAGGAGTCTCTAGTTTTGTGATTTGTTAATCTTTTTATCCCTTTCTATAATCTGGAATCTAGAATCACGGGAAGGTCCATAGTACCACAGAGAACTACCTTCTCTTTAAACTCATGGACATTGATTTTTTTCACTCTGACTAATTTTCAGCTGAACACTAGCCAGTATTCTCAGAAGTGGCTCCTACCCTTTCTGTTGTTCTGTTTTTCTCTGCTCAGTGACACCCTTCCCTGGAGAGCCCAGTCCTATAGTACACCAGTGTTAACTGACGTAGCTTAAGAACTTTTTCACACTTCAGATTCCTAGCAGTGATGTGATCCCTTCCTTCCGAGTGAGCAAAGACCTCGTGGAAAGGTCAGCCGTCAACAGTGTTTGATTATCTACCTTTCAATCAACATGAGATTGTCTCTTACCATTTTCAACGTTTGTTGACAGGGGTTTGAAAGTAACTGGGGAGAAAGACAGGATTTCTAATTTGAATAAGATTAAATATATTTTCATGAAAAGTGTTGGCTTTGGAATTGAGTTTTGTTTGGGTTGATGTGACACTGAGAGCCCTGAAAGGCCTTCGAGTCTGCTGTTTGTACCACTGCATCTGAACAGCAGGCAGAGGGGACATTGAGGAGCCAGCGTGTGAGCTGCCGGTCTAAGAACAGTGGACAAGAAGACGGCTTCTTCCTTGGTCACAGCAAGGAACAAATCGTAGCTTCTTGGTGCCCTAAAGTCTGTTCACTGATCTTCATAACTGGAATTAGGTTAGGGAGTGCTTTATTTCGCTCAGGCTGCTGTAACAAAGGCCTAAATAAGAACTAGAGATCAGAACTGTGCCAGTAACGGCCTGAGCCCTGAGCCTTGGCTCCAGACCACCCTGTGCCTGCTCTGAATTAAACTTTCCATTGGGGAGGGCTTGCTTTGTGTCTCTTAACTTCTTTCTTTCTTTCTTTCTTTCTTTCTTTCTTTCTTTCTTTCTGTTGTTGTTTTGGTTTTTTTGAGACAAGATCTTTCTGTGTAGCCTTGGCTGTCCTAGAACTCACTCTGTCAACCAGACTGGCCTCAAACTCATAGAGACCCGCCTACCTCTGCCTCCTAAGTGATGGATTAAAGTTGTGCCCACCACTATTGGACTGTGTCTCTTATTTTTTTAACTAAAAAGTAAAAATTGTATTTACTTTGTATATTATTTTTTTTTAATATGTAAACATCATAGAGTGACTAAACTAAGCCTCACATTCTTACTTTTTTGTGGTGAGAATACTTCCAAGAATATAGTTTTAAAAGAATATAGGGGCCAGGTGGTGGCTCACCCCTTTAATCCCAGCACTTGGGAGGCAGAGGCAGGTAGATTTCTTGAGTTTGAGACCAGCCTGGTCTACAGAGTGAGTTCCAGGACAGCTAGGGCTACACAGAGAAACCCTGTCTTGAAAAACAAAACAAAAAAGAATATAGGATGTATAGGTATTAACAGCAATCTCCATGCTGTACCACAGAGCTCCTAAGCTGCTTCCTCCCAAATGAAATACCATGTTCTTCCATGTTTTCATGTACAGCTTGTAATATTTTCTCCATTCATTTTCTATCTGACCCTTCCCTGCTTCCTTAGTAAGGGTGTCCTCTCTGCCCCTTTTAACGACTATTGTGTACATTTAACTTTAGACATAGTGAGATTGTGCAGTTCTTTTTCTTTTGTGCATGGCTTTTTTCATTTGACACAATGTCCATAAGGTTCATCCCTGTTGCCACAAATAATATATTTGTGTGTACACACATGTGCCTTATCTTTTCTTTACTGATTCAGCCATGAATAAACAACTAGCCAGATTATACCTTAGCTTTTGTGAATAGTGCTGAAATGAATGTCGATACAGGTGATTCCTTAACATACTGGTTTAATTCCTTTGGATACGTAGCTAGAAGTGGAATTTCTGGGTCATAATAATGTCCTTTGTGAGTTTCTGGAGAGCTCCATACTGCTTTCCTTAGCGTCTTTACATGTACGTGTGTATGGCCTCCAACGGTGTGTGCACACCCCTCTCCCATACTCTCACCAGCACTAACCTTTACTTTTTTGATATGGTTTTAACTATGGTTTTATTTGCAGCTCCCCGATGATTAATGATGTTGAATATATTTTTATATATGTATTGATCACTTCTGTGTCTTGTTTTGAAAAATGTCTGTTTCAGTCCTTTGCCCATTTTTAATTGAGTTATTTCATTTTGTTGTTGAATTCTATTACACCTATTCTACATTGTAAGTATTTATGAAATATTTTCTCCGATCTTGTGGTTAGTCTAACTCTTGACTATTTCCATAGCTGGGAAACTTTTATTTTGCAGCAGTCTTATGGGCCTGTTTGCCTTTTTGTTGCTGAACTATAAACAATGCCATAGCATTTCCTTTGAGTTTATCTAATCCTTTTTTAGAGTGAGGTCTTAATGCTTAAGTCTTCAATGTATTTTGCGTTGATTTTTCTATAGTATGAGATCCATTCCTTTGCATGTGTCCATCCAGTTTCTCCAACAGCATTTATTGAAGAGACAGCTCTTCTCCGTTCGTTGTGTGTCATGGCTTCCTTGTCAATAAGAACCACACTACTTCCGCAGCCTCTGTTCTTTCCCATTGGGTTCTGCATCTCTTCTTATGTTAACAGAATGCTATTTCATTCCTGTGTCTTTGTAATATTTTGAAGTCTGATAACAGTAGTAATTCCAGTTTTGTTGTCCTTCTCAGCATATCTTGGGCTGTTGGGAGTCTTGTGGTTCCTCATACACAGAGTAAGGCAGCTTTTGTTTCTTAGAAAAATGTCTTTGGGGAAAAAAAATAGCATTGGGAATTTCCTAGGATCGCATTGAATCTGCAGATCGTGGTGTTAGTACAGGCATATTAATAACTTTAATTCTTTCACTGCATGGAATTTAATTGTCTTACTTTCCCCTTTGGCTCATTAATTGTTCAGGAGCATAGAACTTACACATGTTTTGCACATTTCTAAAATGCCTCCTGTTACTGGTAAATGAAGACTTACTTGGCTGTGGATGTCCCTTCCGGCTCCTTCCTGTATGTGCAGGTGATAGTCTTTAGTGGGGCCTTCTGTCTGTCTAGTGGAGATTTGGAGTTGTGATCAGACTCCAGGAGTCATGTGATATCGAAGGCCGTTTAAAAGCTAGGAGCATATGAAAACTTTCTCTTCCTCCCACATTTTCTATTTTAACGCCACACTTTGTCTTTACACTATGCATCTAGTAACAAACACATGGTTGTGATTATCATTTTAATGCTGTGGGAAGAAATGGTTGGAAGATTTGCATCCCATCCAGCAGCCATCTCATTGGCTGTGTCTTGGATTTCCCTGTGGGTTTTATGCTTTTGTGTCTTGTCTGTAGCTCCAGCTTGAGGAGCTGCCTGTGGTGTTCCCTGTGGTGGGGCTGTTAGGATGGCTCCCTCATCTTGTATTTGAGAAAGCCTTTAACCTTTCTTTAATTTTGAAGAACAGCTATGCCAGGACCAGTATTTTTGGCTGGCGGTTTTGGAGGCTTAAGCTATCTCTTCTGTGAGGTTTTGTTTTAGCAGCTTGAGCAGACTCAGGTGCTGCCTGTGAGGGAAGTGGCCTCTGAAATAAGCTCCTTCCACTCTCCACTCCTCTAGCTAAACCAGTCCTCTGCTCTTTGTGCTTCAACATTGGCCAGTGTCCAATGCTGGCCCAAAGTTAGACTGTACAGCCTTTTACCTGAGTTCTCAAGGCGGTGCTGGCCCACCTACTCCCCACCCCTTTCTCCTTCTTGTAAAAGATACCTCTTTGTGTTTATGATTTTCCAAGTCCATTACTGCCTTCTCCTTCCTAAACAACAGGCATCCCTTGGCATCCACAGCGACCTAAATGGCAAATTTACTTAACACAGCAGCAAAGTAAAAGTACCTTTCAAGTGTGTGTGTGTGTGTGTGTGTGTGTGTGTGTGTCTATGTACATACAATGTTTTTGTGTTTCATAGAGAATACTATATAAAGGAAGAATATGTTAGTCATGTCAGTCTTGGGACTTTATCCCAAAGATAAAGTGTAAAACACATTACTCAGTGTGGCTTAAGCAAAAGAAAAGTAAATTGGTCCATGTAACTAAAGAATAGTGGCATCATGGCCTCAGGCTTAATTGGTTGTAGTGATTTAAACACACAGGCCACTTACACATTATCTCTCCTCTCAGCTCACATTCTAATGGCCTCCGAGACAGCATCTGTTTATATCTCCTGTTCTGAGTCCCTCCATGGGTAGGGGTCATGGCTGCCATCAGCTGTTTGGTGATAGTTACTCATTTGTCATTGCAAATATCTGCCTTGGACACAGACAATAGGACTTCCTACTCATCAGTGAAGAACCTTAACTTTGGCACAGCCTCTCCCTCAGGACTGTGTTGGTGTCTATGTTACTTTTCTGTTGCTGTGGGATTATATCCTGACAAAAGCAGCTTAAGGGAGAAGGGTTTATATTGTTGTAGGGTTCCTGATCAGCAGTGCCCATCCTGGTGGCAAGAACATGGCAGCAGGCAGGGAAGGCATGGTGACTGGAGCAGGAGGCTAGCCAGTCACATTGCATCTAAGGAAGCTGACTGAACAGGAAGAGGAACCAGCTATAAAGTCTCTAGATGCATCCCCAGTGACACACCTCCTCCAGAGAAGCTCCATCTCCTACAGGTTCCCCATCCTTCCCAACAGTGCCACGCTCGGAGCCCAAGTGTTCAAAGGAGGGTACCTTCATTAAGATGGCGTGAAGCAGCATTGCTTGTGAAAACAGGAACTGTGGTTCCACCGGCCTTCTAGGAAGTTGTTAAATGTTGTAAGCACGGATGTGATTTAACACTCAACTAATTTCTGTTCTCTTCGTCAAATTGCCATAAACAAAGATAATCACAGCTGGCATTTTTATTAGGAGTTTAAAAGTTTGCACCCAACAAGCCTGTACCTGTTTACTAAACACAGATTTGTAAAGTGAAGTAGTAGTTATAGTTTATGGTGTATTAACACACTTAACTGGCATGATCCAGAAATTTACAGTTCACTTTGATTCTACCTATCTTGTTGATATCTCAGCCAGATACCTGGTGCTGGTTTTTTTTTTTTTTTAACAGGATGCTAATTAAAAGGTCCAGTGAACAGAAGTGTTTCAGGAACCATTGGTTCAAGTGGATGTTAAGATGATGGGAGCAACACAGTGACCCATGGGCTCTAAAGATGGAAAAGATAGAAAAGTCTCCCTGGCCCCTCAGTGCATCCCTCAGGGGACCTCACAACACCATCCATCCCACAAGACATGAGTGCAGAAACACCTGAGTTAATACTGAGTCTGCTTTTAAGTACAGGAGTCCAGCAACCTTATTCACAATGAGGCCTTTAACTGAAGGCTCCAGGTCAGGATGAAAATGCCATGACGTCAGTACTGACCACAAAACAGCAAGGTCTGTGGTTGCAGAACAAGCTGCATCTGAGCTTCAAAAAGGACACGTGAATGGCAGCCTGCAAGGACTCTAGTGGGGACCAGTGATGTGCTCATGGGAGATTCCAGATGCAGCTTCCATCAGGAAGTCCAAAGACCAGCATTTTCCCATCTCTCAAAACCTACCTGTTCTATTCATTCACTGCTTAGTAACCCAGAGTTTGCTTCATTCTAGGGCATATTTGGCAGTGGCTTAAGGCTGTGTATAACTCAAACCTTTGTTTGTTCTCAGCTTTAGCAAAAAAAAAAAAAAAAAAGGGACTATTTCACATCAACTAAATTATCATTGTCTGGAGAGATGGCTCAGCAGTTAAGAACACTGGCTGCTCTTCCAGAGGTCCTGAGTTCAATTCTTAGTGCCCACATGGCAGCATAAAACCATCTATAACCATAGTCAGAGGGGATCCAATGCCCCCTTCTAGTGTGCATATGTACATGCAGATAAAACACCCATATACATAAAATATATAAATTTTTAATTAAATCATTGTAATGTTTAAAAGTTTTTCTCAATTTCCAGTAGATATCTTATACATGCTATAGAGTTCTTAAACTGTAGCAGTAAAGGAAGGCATCATAGACTAAAAGAAAGAAAAGTCAGCAAATTCATTTGATCCATTTTACTGCACTTATTAAAAACGTTACCAATGACCATTATCAAGAACTACTACATACCATCTTTTTTTCACCTATCAATTAAAAGCCTAATTTCTATAGGTTCCCCCCACCCCCAAAGAGTTATGTTGCTGGTTAATTTCTCTAGGCGTATGTGGGGAATGTGCTATCCCATGGCATTCTGTTGACCTCCAGGGTTGATCTGGGTAGTTTGGGTGACCCACTGTGCTCTGGGTGGACTTGGGAGAGTCTTCAGATGTAAATGTCATGTGAAAAGAGTTATGTGGTCACATGATCTCTGCAGTTCTGTTTAGGCCATCGATGGTCCTAGTGAATTACAAGTAAATTTTAGGAAGGTGTTAAAACCACGGTACTGCCTATAAAACCAGTCCAGTTCCTTCCCTGAACTCAAGAGTACCTTGGTCTGTTGGCAGTAGTAGTACTCAGACACTTGTCTCTTGCTCCGAAGAACCCCAAAGTAAGCCCTCTAAAGCATTAGTAAACCTTGAGAAGAAACATGGAAATGCCATTTGAATATATAATGTTTACGAAGAAAGGGCAGGCCAGGCCTAGTGATGCAGGGCTTCAATCTCAGCACTTTAGGAGGCAGGAGCTGGCTGGTGTCTGTGATCAAGGGCAGCCTGGTTTACAGAGCCAGGGCTACACAAAGGAACAGCGTCTCAGAAAGTCAACAACAACAACAAAAAGCCATGTTAAGGAATGAACTGGAAGTAGTTCAAATGTTAAACATCAGCCTTTATTAAAAATATCTAGAGCCTGGCACGGTGAGAGATTTTAATTTCAGCACTTGAGAGGCAAGGGGATCTGTGAGTTCAAGGCCAGCATGGTCTAGATACGAGTTTCTGGTCTACAGAGAGCCTGTCTCAAACAGGTGGGGGACGGACATACAGATAGGCATACAGGCAGAGAGATAGTTTGAGATGTCTATTCAAGAAGGGGAAATGGCCCAAATTAAAGTAACAGATGAGAGAAAGATGTATAGTAAATGAACAGAACAAAAATACCTTCTCCATAATTGTAACTGTCAACTATAGTCTTTTACATTTTAAAAGTATATGTCATTTTAATACATATGTGTGTGCACATTGAACCTTGCAATCACCAAATTTGTCTCAGCAAAGAAACCAATGGAAAAGACTGGGAAGAGACAGAAACCAGGAGAATCTGCAAAGGGTGACAGGGTGGCAGGGCCAGATCAGGAAAGGAGTCAACGCAAGGGACAGAAGTGCTGCTGGATCTGGCAGTCAGTCTGGTGGCCTGGAAAAGAACTAAGTCAGTGGATTGTTGAGGGCAAAAGGCAGCTTACAGCAGGTCAAGCAAAGAGGGCAGTATGGGAAACCTTCCAGCACGCCAGCCATCATGCGTCTCGGTGTACTGAGTGGCTGCGCATTCCCTAGCGGGCAGTTCCAAAAAGAGTATAAGGGAAATTCTTCAACCCCTCCCCACATCGCCAAGTGCTGTGAGTTACTGGTGAACAAAGTATTCAGCGCTCCAGTTCATGTGTGTGTGCTGTGTGTGGACAGAAACGGCGTAGAACAAACAGGTCAGGTTATCTGGCATTCAACACTGTGAGGGCTTGTGTGAGAAAGGATGGTGCAAGCTTGGGTAAGAACGTGGACTCATGGCTTCCACAGGTAAGGTGTCGCTCCCTGTGCGGGAGACTGAGGAACCCGAGGTCATATGGACATCTCTGCGGGATCGAACTGTACTCTTTCAAAGTGAAAGTCCTTCCACTTCGAGTGCCGGTTCTGAACTCCACTCACAATATCTTCCACAACAAAACTTTCAATTTTTATGACTGGGATCTCGAATGTCTTGTATCTCACAAAAATTCCCCAGTCATGGCCGCAGTTCTGTTTGGCACAGAATATTTTTGCTTTCTTCTCAAAACTATCATAGATCTTTGGTTTAGGGTGTGGCTTACACACAAAGTGCTCCTTAAAAGCGTTTCCAAGTACAGTGTAGTGGGATTTCTAGGAAGAAGAGATGGAACGCACAATGTTAGAAACAGTCCAAAAATGACTTAAAAGCCACTCAGTAGCCAAGAATGAGGAATGAGTGGAATCTCATTTATTTCATAGTTGGAAGAAAAAACTATATAGACAGTCTTCCCCAGGCCAATTAGGATCCATTTACTGGGCCTCTTGCACCTAAGAAGGGGAGAAACCCAGCTTTGCAACTCAGAAACAAAGAGAAGTTCACATACAAAGTGCAAGTTCCCCAGAGGCTAGAAAGGACCCAAAGCCCAGGGTTAAACACCCAGGGGGTCACAGCATCTGTGTGTGAAGAGGCTCAGGAGCTATGCTGTTCAGAGTTGACTTAAGAGTGCACCCTGCAAACATAAATGCAGACCCAGCGTCCAGTCCTCCAGGGAAATGGTTTACAGGGGTCACTATGAACAAGAAGACTTGAAATTGGAGCTGAAAGGACCTTTGACATCTAAAAAACCAGACTCAGAAGATGGATGACACTCATAATAAGCAATATACCCATCTACCCATTCCCTGGCTAGTCCAGCCATCCACCACCCACCACTGGTAGCAAGAATGACAACAGCAAGATTGGTCTCTCTCTCTCTCTCTCTCTCTCTCTCTCTCTCTCTCTCTCTCTCTCTCCATATATATATATATATATATATATATATATGTGTGTGTGTGTGTGTGTGTGTGTGTGTGTGTATGTATATGTATATGCATATGTATATGTATATTGCCAACCTTTAGTTAAGTTTTAAGGAGACCATATATAATGGTGCATGCCTTTAAGTTCCAGCACGTGGGAGGCAGAGACAAGGGAATCTCTACTCAGTGCTATAGAGAGAGATCCTGTCTCAAAAAAAAAAAAGAAGTTTTAAGGGAGAAAAGGTAAAAGGCTAATCTACAAGTGTTACATTCTTTAAAATGAGATGTTTCTTTTTTTCATTATAAAAGCATTCTCCGAAGTTTAGAAAACAAAATAGGAAGAGAGAATTTCCCTAGCAGAATTTATCATTTTTATATATTTAGCCTTTTTTTCCCTTTAGACAAAGAGGAACCCACATTGGTCATGGCAGAGATATTGCTGCTCATCCCGTATGCAGCCACAAGAAAAGCATCTTTGTAATTTCATATTCACGTTATTTTCCCACTTTACCATTAATTTGCTGGCGAGCTTACACTATGCCATGTGTGCTTCAAAATCACAGTCTTTGTGTTTTCTTTGGTATAATAATCTTTGGCGTGCAGTAATGTTGCAGAGATGCCTCCGAAGATTCAAGAATGCCTTGAACCCAGTTCCGTTTCACACACAGTCACACATTTGTTTAAACTAATAAATCAATTAGAGATTTTTATGCTTAATCCTTACTTGTTCCTGGAACTAATCAAGGATATAACACTGTATTTAAGGTAACCTTCATTTTTTATACCTGCATTGGAAAAAAAGAAAAAAAAAAAACTATTTCTTTGGAAAGAGTGGTGGTGTAGTCCCTGAACTGGGGAGACTGAGACGGAGAATCACAAGTTGAAGCCAACCCGGTCTACTTAAGTGAGACTGTCTCTCAGAACACACAGTTGTTCTCACTTAGGGTGTGCAGTGTCATAATCTAAGCATGCAATGATCTCACCAGAGTAATTAGCATTCCCTTCTGCCTGAACAGTTTTCATCTCTGCGTGTATGATGCTTTCTCTCATCTCTCATCATCTTTCTCTCATCTAATTCCTCTTAAGAGTTGTAATGAATCGGAAGCTCTAAGCAGCACTCACCCTGCTGTGCTGTGGAACCGTAAACCTTCTCAGCCCTGCCTGACTGTCTGGGGCAGCTGCAGTTAGACCTGCTCTACTCCCAGCTGCCGGCACCATTTTCTGTTTTATACTTCAGCAACATCAGCCTTTCTGGCTCCCACATAGAAGCAGGATTTTATATCTTAATACAGGGCCATGGCCAACACTCGCCACCTCCACAACAGAAATAGTGTTCTTGCTACAAACATTTCTCCAGAAGATGGTAAGATTTAACTGGTGCTAAAAACTACCCAGGGCCTCACCTCAACCACTCGAATGTCGGCCGTGTAGCACGCAAACGTCTTGCACTTGCCGCACAGCAGTCTCTTGTTCTCTTTGTCGGGCACGGGTTGTGGTTTGTGGTGACTGTCTCTGAGGAACTTTTCATCCAGCTGAATACGGTGAACCTACAGGCCGACAGAAAGGGTTTTTTTGAATGACCATAACTAGTACACAAAGATAAATAAATGCACATGGCCGCAACACACACACACACACACACACACAAAAATAATCTCCATGAGTGTATTTCCATACAACACTTATTTGTATCGTTTTGCTTGTAAAAACCAAGTTCATAATTGCTTTGGTGCTCCTAACCGTTTGTAGTCAGCGCTCACCCGAATCCTACATTCTCTTTCAATGACTGCCATAAACATGCCTATAGAAGGGTCACGGGAGCCGTGCTTTCTACCTTAGTGGTTTGCAAAATGTTGGCAATCCTTCACAAATAGACTTATCACATGGAGACTTCAGGAATGAGCAAAAGGTCAAGAGGAGGAAGAGTTCTCCCTCTGAAGCCTCCTCTCAAGCTCAAACCACCCTGCTGAATTCCAGTGCAGCACAATGCGGCTCTGTTCTACAGAAAGAACAGTGCATCACAGACAAACCGAATAAAATATCGTGAAGAGCGAGGAGAGGGCAGGCCAGCCAGAACTGCTGGGGCGCTAGGAATATCATGCAGGGTTCCCTGGACTTCCTCTTCATCTGAGAATCAGACATACCTGTGGGCACAGGGAAAAAATTCCAGGAAAAGCCTGGTGTCCCTCAGAAAAAGACCAGAAAAAGGGAGCCTAGTAAAGAAAATCTTTAAAGCTTAAAATTTAGACAATATAACTACTTTGCTCCCAGGGTGGGGAGGTCCTGTGGCCTAGCCTCTCCCTACCTATATCAAAGGAGAACTAAGATTTCTATTTTACAAAGCTGTAATTCGGCCTTAGTTATCAGGATGGAGCCAGGGTCTTCAGCCTTGTTGACTGGAAGCATAGACACAAACACACCATACATGCACACACACACACACACACACACACACACACACACACCACACACACCACACACACACACACACCACACACACCACACAAATCACACACACCACACACACCACACACACACCACACACACCACACAAATCACACACACCACACACACCATACACACCACACACACACACACACACACACACCACACATACCACACACACACACCACACACACCACATACACCACACATACCACACATACACACACACATACACACAATACACACACACCACACACACACATACCACACATACACACCATACATACACACACACCACACACACACACATACCACACACAACACACACAACACACACACACACACACACACACACACACGTACACCCATATATACACACACACACACATTTATCAAATAAAACTACCCCAATCAAATAACACAAAGGAAACAGACTAAAACAAAAGCAAAAGCCAGACTCGTTGGGACACATGGCTGCTGAAGACTGTTTTATGTCTAACACTTACGTCATCGGAGTCCAGAACCGTGGCTAAACGATTCTGAACTGTGAAGAGCAACACGCTCACAGAGCCATAAAAGCCAAACTAGCCTCAAACAATATAAAACAAAGATGTTCACCCAAAGGTGCTTATAATTAAACCTCTGGAAACATTTTCTCTGCAAAGGAAAAGCAGTCTGGATGACTGCAGTCAGTCCTCAGAAGTCACACAGGCCAGAAGGAAGAGGCACAGTTATTTCTCAAGTGCTAAAAGAATTAATAAAGAGAAATGAAGGCATTCTCAGAGAAAAGAAAACTTAGGATTTGCTGCCATGAATATAGGTTAGGAAGTAATCAATGTATGATATCCATGGCCTCCCACCTTCAGGCTATCCCAACTGGGCTTTCCTTTCTATGCCTTCCCCACACTGAGCTCCCTCTCACCTCAGGCTGGTCCCCTCCTTCCCCCAATACGGCCTTTCTTTCATGTCACATGAATTCCATCACTCGTTTTTATTTCTAATCCCAACCTTTGAGAGGTAGGGACTGGAGGATAAGAAGTTCAAGGTCACCTTCAGGTCCATAACAGGTTCAAGTTCCTGAGTTTCTTGGACCCTCTCAAAACACCAACATAGACAGACAGACAGACAGACAGACAGACAGACAGGCAGGCAGGCACGCACGCACGCACGCACACACACACACACACACACACACACACACACACACACACACAGAGTCTCATTACCAACCACGGTCATTCATTATTTCTAGTCAGATTCCAAAAGGGTAGCACAGAGAGACTTACCGTCTTTGCAAATTTCATTTCCTCCCATGTCTGCAGTCTTAAAATGGATTCGTTCATTATTTTTTCCTTGACCATATTCGCCTTTTCTTTTTCAATCACATCAGCACTGCTGGTCAGGAGGAAGCACTTGCTATCTCGTGCTCTTCCTCTGCCTGGCAGAAAACGTTTTATTTGTGTGTTAGTGTAAAACTCTGATGTTATGTGGAAAGAGATGTGAGAAGTATTTCTAGAATTCAACTTTGATTCACTGCATCCTACTTTCTTGGCAGGTTCCAGCCTGCGTGTTCAGCAGACAGATAAACCACCTATGGTGGTTTTCATGGGCTCTGCAATAACACAGTCTGATTGCACAGCCATATTACCAGCAACACTGATTTACAGATAATCTGGCACGAGCCCTCAGCAATGGCACCATGCACGTCTACACGATCCTTCTGCAATGTGGAGAGAGGTGCATGCCCCCAGAATGCAACTGTCAGTGCTATTGCAGAGACAGATATAAAGGGTCCTGGCCATTTGAAGGAGTGCTTATTCTAGCTGGAAGAATTAGGTTATGTGTGGAGGAGACAGAGAAAGACCTAACATGCAGAGTGGAAGTGTGTGAGAAACTGGACAGGCAATAAGAGTCTGGCTGGCTCAACTGCACAATAAGCCAAGGAGGAGGATGAAAAACGGATGTGACTAATGAGTGACAGGCACAGAGGTGTTATTCAGGAAAGGGAATTCGGGGACTGTCCTTGGGGGGGGAAAAAAGGGAAAGGAAAGAAGACTCTGGTCCAGGTGATACCAGACTCTGGAGTACAGGAAGCTACTCACCACACCATGAAAGGTCTACTTGCCGACTGGCAAAGCCTCAGGCCTAGTGGATATGACATTTTCATGACTATGCCATTGAATGCTGGGCAAGTAAGCAGTACCATTGTGGAGAGTCGCAATAGAGTACTATCAGTAAAACTGTAACCACCCAATCCTGACCAAGTCAGTCAGCTTTTAGACTACGAGTACCAGAGTCAGCTGTGTCATCAATCACATAGTACAGCTCAGGAAAGGAGAAAGGCCAAAGGACAAACACACCCACCTGCCAGACGAAATGGGAGCGGGGTGGGAATGAGGTCAGCTGCTCTCACCTCTGGTTTGGATCATCTTGATGACGTTGCCCACGTACTCATACAGGATGACGAGATTGCACTCAGCAATGTCAATGCCTTCATCAGCAACCGAGGTAGCAATCAGAATATTGTTATCTCCGCTGGCTCTGAATGCCTCCAGCACACACTTCTGTGCTGGGAGCGTCATCCCTGTGTTGGATAAAGAGGACACTGTACAACTCACTCATAAACTGGCTACTAATTATGAACCATTTAAAACTGGAAAAGTTATTTTCACAAAAAAAAAAAAAAGCTCAGGTTTCACCATTCATATTAACCTATGAGCTGGGGACAACTACCATTCATTGTTCCATTTGACAGATGAGGAAAGTAAGGCCTAAATGTTACCACCTGCTTCTCGAACTAGGAAATAAATCTGAAAATGTCCAAACACCAAGCAACCTGTAGCTTTTTGTAAAAGTTCACATATTTTCCTAGGTTAGTAAAACGAGAAGGAATCATCCAGAAAACAACAATAGCAGGAGCATCTTAATCCATTTTTATTCATTCGTCCAACACTCGGTCAGCAATTATGGATTATGGCTGGGCAGGTAAGAATATGACACTTAAAGATTACGTTTTTATCTATAAAACGGATGGGTGGGTGGGTAGACACGTGCATGGATGAGCAGACAAAACATTATCCAAGGCTCTATTTATATGTCAGTAACAAAGTTTGAAAATCAAGTTGGATTTATGCTGGAGAGATGGCAAAGAACTTTGAAATCCAGTCACATTAGGGTACTGTTAGACTGGAAACCACACATTCAACACTTGGGTCCATTCTATAGTTATGAAATCGGCAAATTCCACACTGGAAAAGTACAAGAGCAATGCCTGAGGACAGAGAGAGCAGAATGGAGACTTGTTTAGTGTAAACAACACTGGCAAGAACAGCCAGGACAGGTCATACAGTCGTGAGATATGACTTGGGACAAAGCTGTAAGAGCCACATAGGGCACTTCCGGGAAACGATAACCTTCCATCCAGACCACACTAGCTGGAGGTCAGGATTGCCTGGACTGTTTTTCAAAAGCTACAAACTAGGAGATAAGTAGAAAAAAAATCTACTGTGTAAAGAATAACAGTACAATAGACCCAGACTCTTTTTATTTCCAAAATTTGGAGAGAGAAATCGGCTTAAGAAGTGCTGAGAAAGTAACTCCGGCTTTGTGTGTAGAACACAAAAGAAGGGAACTTCCTCATGGGCGAGACTAGGGTAGCTTTTGGCACCTGGGAAATGTGCAGGCCTTCTGAGGCACTGCCTGGGTCAGGCCTTCTGAGGCACTAGCCTGAGTCAGGCCTTCTGAGGCTCTGCCTGGGTCAGACCTTCTGAGGCTCTGCCTGGGTCAGGCAGAGCTCCAGTTGCAGTCTTTCAAGCAGGTGCTGCCCTGAAGGGAGTCTGCAGACATGTTAGGATCCCTAATCAGTTGGTGTCCAGCTAAATGAGAAGTGAGTTCCTCTAAGTGGGCCTGACCTACTCTCATTACTATTTTTGAAATAGGGTTTAGGCTTTCCCTGAGCTCAGTGAACTAAACAATTCATGGGTTGGGGGTTCCAAACTGCTCTTGGTCTCCTCCTTCTGACTAATGCCCTACAGGTTTCAGACTTGTACTGCTAGCCTAATTGTGTGTTCATTTTCAAATCTCTGTGTACTGTATACACAGCTGGGCATGATGACATGCAGGCCTTTAATCCCAACACTCAGAAGACAGAAGCAGGTGGATCTCTGTGAATTGGAGGCCAGCCTGGTCTGCAGAGTGAATTCCAGGAGAGCCAGGGTTACACAGAAAAACCCTGTCTCTAAGTACATAAACAAGCAAACATACATGCATACATATGTATAATTTAGTAGCTTTATTTCTCTGGTTGAGCTCTGACTGATATAAACACTAAAATAATTAGTGTAGCATACATTTCATATGCTTAGTATACTAAATCTAAATCACTAGACATAAATACCTGTTGCCTGATTTGTTCTGCCACGTCCAGTCAGTATGCCAGGCTTTAGAAAGCTCAGTGCAGGATTTTCTTCAATCCATTTCTTCAGAGCCTAAAAGTGAAAAGCAACGGCCAGTTGAACTCCACTTGCAAACTTGAAATCTTGCATCAGTTTGATATATTGAATGTATACACAAAAAGAGAATAGAACTGAAGATACAAATAGATTTCAGACTGGAAACTAAATTCCAAGCAACAACCAATTCAAGTGATACAGAACTCTGACTCATCATGGCTTAATGTAGGAGATATTTTCAGTGATGAAAAAGACAAGCTTCAGACAAAGAATAAGTGAATTTATCAAGACTTTAAGGTGAAAGATCAATAAGTGTAAGTTAATCACACAGTACATATCAGCAGCAGATAGCCGCGGTTTGAAGATCTGTGTGCTGTGTGGAGGTGTACATGGCTGACCATGTTGGTGGGGAGTATGCATGTGTGTGTACACGCATGTGGAAGCATGAGGTCAACCTCATTCCTTAAGAGCCACCCATTTTAGTTCAGTCTGAAACCGAGTAAGTCCTTGGGACTTGGGCATTGCAAGTTAGGCTGGCTGGCCAGCAAGCTCAAAGGTTTTGCTTATCTCTGCCCTCACAGTGCTGGGATTACAAGGATGCACTACTGTACTCGGCTTTCTGGTCAGGTTGTTGGAAGCCAGGGCCTGATGCTTGTACCTCAGACACTTTACTAACTGAGATGTTTTCCCAGCCCACAATGAGAAATATTTGAAAGTACAATTTCAGAATGACAACACTAAAATTAATACCTAGGTGTGAATCTAACAAAATGTACACAGGACCTCTATACTAAAAATGACAAAACACTAATAAAACACAGCAAAGGGGGCTGGAGAGATGGCTCAGCGGTTAAGAGAACAGGCTGCTCTTCCAGAGGACCTGGGTTCAATTCCCAGCAACTACATGGCAACCCACAACTGTCTGTTAACTCCAGTTCCATGGAATGTCATGCCCCCTTACTGAGCGCTGTGGGCACTGCATGCACATGGTATACAGACATACACACAGTCAAAACACCCACATACATTTAAAAAAACAAAGACAGCAAAGATCATATGACAAGCAACCTCCAAAGACTTCCACATCTTATATTCTGGAAAGACTCTGTAGCTTATCTCTGAAATATGGGCGATGTGTTGTGATATCAATTCCAAGATAGACTTTATAAAATGACAGTGTCTGTCTACTAGGCCCTCTTCTTCTCAGTGTCTCACCTCACTCATGTAGGCAAGGGCAGCTGCCATGTGGAGGCTCATCTTTATAAGCCTGCCAACAAACCTGCAAAAGGAGCTGAGAGGTCAGTCTTGAGTCTTGAGCTGACTTCGGCCTCATGAGACCTTGAGGCATAAGTATCCAGTCATTTCCAGATCTTGACCCATGGATTTTATAAAATAATAAAGCTGGAAATTTTCTGGCTCTGGCTTTGTAGATAATTTACTACTCAGCAGAAATAATAAAGAAACACTACATAAACAGAGAGATATGCTATGGCTACGGGCTCAAGACTCAATATTGTTAAGATAACTTTCTCCCCATAGCCACAGATCCAGTGAGACCTCAAGAAAGATCCCAGGAGATATTTCTTATAGATGTGGATAATATGATTCCAAAATGTACACAAGACAATGGAATGGGGCTTTAAAAGCTTAGAAAAGAGTTAAAGTATTTACATTGTCCCTTTTCAAGTTTATTAGAAAGCTAGCGTACTCATAACTATGGAATGGATTCAAGAATTGATGTTCAGATCAAAGCAACAGATGTATATAAATCAATAAGAAATAAATCAATAAGTTCATCCAAATATAATCAAGTGATTCTTCTAAGTTACAAAAGTAATTCAATAAAGGATTGCCTTGTCAACAGATAACAGGATGTACAAATCCAAAGGAAAAATGAAATCACTCAACTATACCTCACACTAACATAAAAATTCAAAACTTCTAGATGACAACAGAGAAAAAATTGTGTCCTTAAACACCAGCCAAAGCCAGAAAAATGGGCTTGAAACATTCAGTGTGCAGAGACACTATTAAGATAATTAAAAAGCAGTCTGTGGGCCAACAGAAAACACTTCAAATTGACTGTCTCACAGAGGACTGTTTTGGGGCCAGCCTGCAAAAAAAGAATCTTAAAAACTTACCGATAAGATGGTAATCTATTTATTTCCCAGAACTGGGATTAAAGTCACGCATGCCAGGCAAGTGCTTGACCATTGAGCTGTGTCTCCAGCCCATAGCCCAATTTTAAAACTGGTTTTTAAAATCTGAATAGATAATTTTTTTAAGATGACATCAAGAGAATTGTGATATACATAAGACATCCAGGCACATTAGTCACTAATCAAAACCTACAGAATGGCTGGAAGAGAAAATTTTAAATTTTAAAAAGAATGCAGTGCTTACTCTATAGTGCCAAGACTTATAACTGTGGGTCAATAAGACAATGACAATTAGTGTAAGAATAAATAATCAGAATAGGCCCACACTAGTATGGACACTTGATTACAGGGCAGTGAAGAATGGGCAACCTTTTCAATAAAGTAGGGCTAATCTATAAAAACACACACACATACACTCACATCACACGCTCACACAGAGACGCTCATATATACACACTCACACAGACACACTCATATAAACTCATACATACACAAGCTCTCTCTTTTCTCTCTCTCTCTCTTTCTCTCTCTCTCTCTCACACACACACACACACACACACACACTCACATACACACGCACAGCTTACATCCACAAGTGCTCTGGTCTTCACAAAGAGAATGGTCTTGGTCTCTGGCTTTAAGTGGTACTCTTCTTGTAAGATCAAGTAGAGGTCTCTTAGTTTAGGATTCTCGTTGCTGGGATCCCTGGAAACTTTTTCTAGTTCCTCCAGTTTTTCTGCAAATAGAACATTTTGCAAAGGGCTTACAAATGTTAAAGCTTTAGAACAAATTGTGGCCTTCTATTTCAAACAGTTAACCTCTCCATTGTTAGCCAGAAATCTGAAAGTAAACACTAATTTCAACTGGAATATCCCTTTTAAAAAGCAGCTTAGCAATATAAAGCTCCCACATTCTTGACACAGTAATCCACAGCTAGGAATTTGACTCATAGCTCTATTTAGAAAACTCTGGAGAAGATTCCAAGGACAGTCAGTGTTGAGACTATGAACTAAATACAAAAACCAACCCAAACACTGAGTCCTGGGAAACAGCTCATCAGATCCCAGGCCACCCAACTGAGGTAAATACACTGTTGCTATTAAAATTCAAGATATATGTGTGTGTGTATGTGTGTGTGTGTGTGTGTGTGTGTGTGTGTGTGTGTGTGTGTGTGTTGATATGGAAACATCAAAAAGATATATTTTTATTTGTGGTTTTGTTTTTGTTTTTGAGACAGGGTTTCTTTGTGTAGCCCTGGCCATCCTAGAACTCACTCTGTAGACCAGACTGGCCTTGAACCCAGAGACCCACCTGCCTCCACCTTCTGAGTGGATTAAAGACATCCACTACCACCACCCAACTTTTAAAGGTTATTTTAAGTTAAAAATTAAAGCACAAGATATCTTATCTTTTTAAATAAAACATATAAATATGCACAGGACACACACACAAAATGGTGGTGTACTAGAACCAGATCAAACCAGATTATGATAGCCAGTTAAGTTCTTAAGACTTGTAGACCTGGTTTTAAATATAACTATTATTAAAAATTCACCTCTTTATGCTTCCAGCTCAATGACTTATACTAAAAACAAATATAACAAAATGGCCATGCTTATTAATTTCCTAACTCATTATAATTTACTACTACTTATGGTCTTGAGTGTGTACTTATCTATAGTGTATGTATGGTAGAAATGTTAGTGTGTGTTACTGCTCAATTCTACACAAGTTCAGCGACATGGTGATGGTTGGAAATTGATGACCCTATATCCATACCATGGAAATGAAGATAGCACCTGCTTCATCCTTTATTGTCAGCCTAGACTTTGTAGAGTGCCTAGTATATAAAGTAGATCAAATTTAGCTATTATTTGTGTATCAGGTAAAAATTCGGAAATGTCCTACCCATGTTTGAAAAACTATTATCTGGCTTAGAAAAAAGTTGCTCACGTCACTGAGAAACCAGCAAGGTTCCGACATGCCTTTGTTGTTTCATTTGTTCTTATTTCTGGCATTAACAGAAAATAGAACTGACTTTCATTTCAGAACTCCATACTGGGTAATTGCAGTTGGCTCTGGACACAAGGATACTGAAAAGACCACCAAAGGCTGTCTGTGGAACACAATAGCTAAAAGTAATTTACGGTGAAGAATTTCATGTTTATTATTTGTGTGTTGTGTGCTATGCCATCTCTTACATCAGTAAAATTTATAATAAACATATGTGCATATATGTGTATATATTTTCCCTCAGAAAACTGACAGTATATTTATCAACACAGCATGTCACACATATGTACAGAAAATAATTTAGTATAAACAAAAAAGTTATTAATAGTGATTGCTTCTAGGGAAAGTAATTTGAAAGGAGAAAGAAAACATTTTCCAATTACTGCCTTCCCATGTCTGGAGTATAACATAAAGGTAGTATGGCATTTTTCTCATTTTTAGAAGTATACATAAATTGAGCATTGGTGCCATACTGTCAGGAGCCATAATGGGACAAGCTAATAATGAGCAGATGATCATCCTGAAATGCTTGCCTGGGATTATTATATAATCTGCGACGAGTGCGCCCCATTAGCAAGACTGTAGTGGACGTGATTTTAGGAAAGATTCCTGCTATTAATATGCTTCTCCAATTATTATTATTAGACATATGCAACTATCACTAAGCAATAGCACACCCCTTTGTAGCAGATCTCTGCAGATCCACGAAGATGTACTGTCTTGTAGTGATACTATATAGACAAATAGATGACTTCTTAAGTCTTAATGATGATTCTATAAGAATTCCTAAAATTATATCAACAATTACTAAGCTCTTTTATATCAGGACTGCTATTAAGTCCCTCAGGAATAGTCGAAACTGCAATGAGAACTCTGCCAGTCTCCTGAGTGTTATCAGTTAATTGCCCCTAGACCTTCTCCTGCTTAGAGAACATTCCAAGAGGTCATAAAACAATTAGCCTAGGTTACTAGAGGAAACCCACAATTTATTATAGGTACCAGGACAGAAGAGAAAATATTGCCTGGGTTTATCTATACAAAACTTCACTAATTTCTTAAATTATAGTTTCAAACTTTCTGCGAACCTGTGGAGCTAGATAGGTGATGAATGTCCAGTTAGATATTTACTCCTAATGGATATTCATGTAAACATGCTGTGTTGTAAACTTCTATTTCAATTTATGATTTGAATTTTGGGGTGAACTTGTGATGAACGTTGTAACGTGATCATGTGCTCTGAATGGTGTATAAATACTGAAGACAAAGACAAAGAAGTGAGTTAGAATAGAGTTAGAGTAGGTTAGTTAGAATAGTGAGTTAGGTTAGTTAGAATAGAGTTAGAATAGCAAGTTAGGAATCAGTTAGTTAAGACCCTGTCACCCTTTCCTTTCCCCCTGCCTAGAATTTTTCTCCCTTAGAATCTTTGTTAGAATCTTTTCTTCTTCCCTACTCAGGACCTTTCCACGTTTCCCCTCAGATAGCTTTCATAGGATGCTTTTTACACTTAATAAACTCTATAGCAACTTTTCTAAGTGTCTTTTCTTCCTGCAACCCAGCCATAAGTTAGAGCCCAGCAGTTCCTGCTGAGATAGAACAAAGGCCACGTTGCCCAAACCTCTGCTGTTAGGCTACAGGTGTTAATCACCCTAGCCTGCAGTCTCTTACCTTCAGAAGAAGTTTTTAGGATAACACAAAACTATTTACTTAACCCCTTGCTGGTCTTAGGACTGGGATATAAGTGCCAGTTTCTGGCCACAGGATTGCTGACTGCAGACCAGCTACAGTAGCATAGAGGCTGCCTCAAGAAGAACCGGACAGACAGAGGAGGAGAAGAAAGAAGAAGCGGCTTCTCTCCCCCTCTCACCCCAAGCTGGGGCGGGGGGTGGCCCCCGGCACCATACACCTTTAATCCCAGCACTCTGGAGGCAGAGACAGATGAATCTCTGTGAGTTTGAGGCCAGCCTGGTCTACAAGGCGAGTTCCAGGACAGCCAGGGCTCCACTGAAAGACCGTGTCTCAAAAAACCAAAGGGGGTGGGGAGTGCGACATAAAGCACAGTTTTCTCACCATCACCAGAACATGTGCTGGAGTTACTAAACCTTCTAGATTACTGAGTTAATCAGAAGTGCGATACCTATTACCCATGGGAAGCACTTTTTCCCAATTCCACTGTTTCCCCTTTTCCCAAGTGAAAAGTGGGATAAGCAACAGATCTGTCCACAGGCTTAGATTTCTCTGAAACCGAACCCCCCTATTTTCAGTTAGTTGGCTTTAAAGCTCTGGCATGGTTTCGTTTGTAGTGCTGGGGATTTCAGCCATGCTAAGGTCATGCTCTGCCACAGCCCCTATAAGTCCCACCTTAAACCCAACACAACAGCCTGAGCATCAGCAAATAAATGTATGCTAACTATAGTGTACACACTGCCACTCAAACCAACAACCCTAGTGACTTCAGATCTCGGAAATCACCCTCACCTTCAAACCTCCGAGTAAGATCTTGCTCAGTCTCATCAAATGCTGCTTCTCGGACATCATGGAAGAAGGCTTTGAGGTAATTTAGAGCGTCTTTCATCTGTGCGTCCTCACTGATGATGAGAGCATCGTTGTATTTCTGTTTGAAATGAAAAGTGAGTCTCAATTCGTTTCTGAGGTCGCATATGTTGACTACACTCAAGTTCAACTCACTGCATTTAGCACAAAACTGGTTTGGAGAAAATCTATCTTATGTAGTACAGCTGAGGTTTGAAAGGCGAATGGCCCTTAGTGGGTCTACAATTAAAACCTCTGAACCAAAAGCCGGTTTCTAGTTTTGGCTCAGCTAGAAATTTAAAAGTAGATTCATTTTGGATTGTAAAACTCCACCTTGGGAGAGGAGAAACAGCGTATCATAAGAAACAATAACAAAAGCAAGTTGGCTTTGACATTCCCCTTAAATTCCAAGTCATTCTTAAAAGTGTGCGATGGGCCTTTCACAATGATGGCCCTTACCACCTATGCTGAAAGTCCATTAACTCAAGATTCCACAAACCCCTGGTGTGGAGAAAGTCTTTAACTATTCCCCACAGAACAGCAAACAGAGCTGAGGGCTCTTACGGTTATTCCTTCCCTCTGTGTTAACCAGAGGCCCCAGGGGTCTAATATGTGGCTTTATAACAAAGCTAACACCACACAAGAGTCAGGATGTGATCATAGGAGCCACTTGTTGAGCTCAGTTAGATGGTGGTCACCAATCACAAGCTGGAGGCATAGACTCTGAGCCTTGGATCCAGTCTTGGAGACTTGCTGATAAGTTTCAGAAAACAAATGAGGTTGGTGATGACTTGGAAAGGTTTGAGGAGAAGCTAATGTTCTCTCAGCTTCCATGTACAGATCCCAGGAGACTCGGTGACAAGAATGTGCCCTGGAGAGCAGCCATGTACCCGCAAGTGTGACGTGTACAGAAAGAGCGCTTTGCAGATCCGGCTCTCTTCCTCTTTGTCTGACATCTGAAACACCGTGCATGCTTTGTGAACGCCGACAATCCACTGCTCATATTTCTGGGTGCCAAATTCTCTGTTTTGAATTTGAAATAACTTTCCTAGAGGGTAAGAACAGAAATAAAAAAGGGATTTGCAAGCACAGGTCCTAGCATGCCTCATCCTCTGATTGTCTTTCTTATTCATTCTAAGGAAAGTGTTTGTCCTGAAGTAGACTGAGTTTTCAGCTATGTGTGTATGGGGGGGGGGGGGGTCCAGATGGGATGTGTTTTGTATTTAAAAAGAAAAAAAGGCATGGTGGCACATGCCAGAGACCCCAGGACTCAGAAGCTGAAGCAAGAGGACCCCTGCAAGTTCAAAGCCAGCCCCATCTACACAGCAAGTTTCAGGCCAACCAGGAACACAGGAAGAGACCTTGTCTTAAAAACAACTAGAGAAATGGGGGCTGCTCAGCGGTTAAGAGCACCAGCTACCCTTCCAGAGGACATGGGTTCAATTCCCAGCAGATGTAGCTCACAACTGTCTGTAACTCCAGTTCCAGGAGATCTGATACAGTGGTACACCTACATACATGCAGACAAAAATACCTATACATATCAAATAAAAATAAAACTTTTAAAAAAGGACTAGAGAGGAAAAGGATGGCAAAAGAAGAATGAAGAGAAAAAGAAGATAGCAAGAGAGAAAGAAATATGTGTGAATAAATGAGAATAAGTCAGTCCACCTCTGGGTATAATCTCATCATTAAACTAAAGACACTAATGAACAATACATGAGTATCTCTAACTGGAAGGGACACACACACAAAGAAATGAGAGTTATCTCCATGACTTAGCACAGACTTACCGAGTTCCTCAGAGACATTCTTTGCCAGCTTCTCTGTCTCCTTCATCAGCTGAGATATGATGCATTTAAACGTGTTCGAAGTCCGTGATTCCACTTTTCTGGAAACTTGGGTCAAAGGAATGTAAGTAATTTGAAGGAAACATGGGTAAAATGCAGCCATTTCCAAATCCTACTCCGTTCTGGTTAAGTCCCCTAAAGCCTTAGGTTCCAAGCTGTGTGAGTGGTCCAAATCACAGCAGGTGGTCAAAAGCCGTGAAACTGCTTCCTGTTGCCCCCTGCTCTGAGTTTAATGTCTCTCCTGATCTAGTCTAAGGCAGCTTCTTAGTTAGCTTTCCTGGGTGCCTCTATTCGGACAGGTCTGGCAGCCTTCTGGTTTCTGCAAATACTCCAGCCCGGTTTTCCTGATTTCCTATACTCCTTCTACGCACCTCCAAGCCCCCAAGAGCACCCCCGTTAACTTTATCATTCACATTTGAGTGCTTTCAGCAGAAATGGAATTGCCTGTCACGTGTCACGTTTCAGTGACAGAGAGTTGACAAGAACTACCCTATGCTGCACAGAGGGCAGGTTCTTACAGGAAACAAAGATGCACCCCTAACCCCGCCCATCAGAGTCCTGAGAAGCAGGTGCAGGCAAGGCATCGCTGACCATAAGGAGGAAACCCCTTTCTCTCTGGGGAAGCCGCTGTAAAGTGAATGCCGGAAGGAGTAAGGCGCGTGCGTGGCTCAGCGGCGCACAAAGCACCGCCGAGACACACCCTCAGAATAGCTCGTGGAGGGTCTGCAGAGCCGGAGAAAGCAACACAAAATGACTCCGAAGTACATGAAGCTCTGAGGGCTCAAATTATAGAGAAACCCTTGAGTGTTGCTAAGGGGCTGCTGTGGGTGGGGAGGGAACTTCTTCACTCTCCATGGGAGACTCTCAGAAATAACCAAGGCTGTGCCCCTTCATTCCCCTGCGCCCATCCTGCCATTGACTCACAGAGCGAGTGCTCTGGCCAAGATCCAGCCATGGGACTAACTGTACCTCCCTGCTCACACGGTAGTTAATAAGTAATAACCATCTTCCTGCTAGAGAAGCTCACTTTTAAAACATGTACTGTTTTTTTGATGAGAACTATCATGATTCGGATCATGCCAACTACAATGATCAGACACATACAAGAACAAGACGGCCCCTTAGCACCTGCCTAGGGCCCCGGAGCACAGAAGCCTGACACAGCCACCAATGATTCAAGCTTTCAAAGTGCTTGAATCTTCTCATTGCCTTCTTCACCTGCTGCTGGTGCCTGTGGACAGTATCAGAGACAGACAGTAAGAATGTCTGTCCTTTTCAGGCCACCTTTGAGACTCATGTGTCACTAGGGGAAAGAGGTTGACTAGGGAGAATGATACAAAATGTGACTATTTCTGGAGTCTGAAGTTAAAAATGCTTTTACCAAACAAATACAGCATCAAACTTCATCCACTGTCTCTGAAGTAGGGGGAAGAGAAGGTTACAAACTCCCAGGGGGTGTGCTGCTGAACTCCACTTACTTTTCTGGGGCTTATAGACAACCTGCTCCAGTTCTTCCACGTTGTCTCTGACTGTGGCAATCACTGAGGCATCAAGGGCAGCGCAGAGTTTGCAGATATGTAACATGGCTTCCTCCACGGTTTTGGCATCTCCTACACCGACGGAGGCAGTCAGCCCAATGACCTGTAAGGAGCAGCCCAACACTGGCTCTCTGGCATTTTCCAGGATATTTGTGAGCACAACGGCCCCTGAAGCTAAGCTCTAAATAAATCTTGTCACCCAGATCCTGGTCAGCATAAGAATAGAGAGAAAGCCTTTCCAGGCTACTCCTTTCTTTATCCCCAGTCTCTTACTAAGGGGGAAAACATCACAACAGGAAGGAAAAGGAAGGGCAAGTCGATTCCAGTGACGTCCAAGTCACATGCATTTTATGTGCCTGGACAAGTAACTTCAATAATCAGTGAAGTTGGGAAATTACCATGTACAACAAGAGCTGAGCAGATTCAGTAAGATAACATCCTACAGTAATCGCTCACCTGAAAGATTAGTTCCCCTAATTTTTTATTAGGCAGTAAAAAATCCGTTTATTATCAACAATACATGAGAATAACAAACTGTGGGTCCACCGGGCGGTGGTGGCACACGCCTTTAATCCCAGCACTTGGGAGGCAGAGGCAGGCGGATTTCTGAGTTCGAGGCCAGCCTGGTCTACCAAGTGAGTTCCAGGACAGCCAGAGCTATACAGAGAAACCCTGTCTCAAAAAACAAAAAACAAAACCAAACAAAAAAAACCTGTGGGTCCTATACTAAATGTCCTTTAACCTGCCCTTCTTAAATAGATAATTGTTGGAGCTAAAGAAATGCATGGTTTACAGCTTCTCGGGGCCCCTGATAGATACAACATCCTCATTCTTTATTCTATCAGTCCTCATCCCCTGAATCCAACTTTTTTCATCCTCTCCAGACCCCTCCCTTGTTTCTATATCGTTGACTTTCAGCAAAGTGCCTGCCTCTCCTATGAGCGACAGAAAGGAGAATTTATACTCAAGATTCCCTTCCTTCCTGTCACATGTAAGAATGACTCTCTGAAGTGACTCTTCTCATATGACATTAGAAGGGTGTTGCTTGTTTCCCGTGCTAAGCTATCCACTTACCCACTGAGGCTCTGCCCTCCTGATGTCTCCGGGCCCTCTGTCACAACAAACAGCTTGACTGTTATTCCCTGCCTCACACTCTACACTCAAGTAATACTGTAGAGTTTTAAGGTTCTGGGGCATGTCAGGCCCTTCCATTCCTCCGAGCCCCCGGCACACAGCATCCTCTTACTGGAAACCTGGCAAACTCTTGTCAGTTTCCCTCAGTTCTATGAGATCTTGCCTTACTATCCCTTATGTTCTGACAACACCCTTTACCTGTCTCATGATAAGCTGTGACTATTATGTTCCTGGCTCCCTGTGCAAACTTAACTGTATGAGAGCCAGGACTATATCTTCTCTATTGGTGTCCCAGAGCCTAGAACAATGGCACAAGGTCCATGGAAGCCCATGATTTATACAGTTGGCTCTCCAAATCCAGAGGTTATATATCTGTGAATTCACACAGCCATAGATCAAAAGTATTTTCTAAATCCTCATAAGTACTGAACATGTATGAACATCCCACCTTTATCCCCTAGACAGTACAGCATAAGAACTATTTGTATAAAATTTATATCACACTGTATAATACCAGTAATCTAGAGATGATTTACTGTATGCAGGAAAAAAATGTGTAGATTATTTATAAATGCAATATCATCTCATACAAGAGACTTAAGCAGCCTAGATTTTGTTTTCTGTGAAGGGACTCCACCCTGGACACCAAGGGACAACTGTTTGTCAAATGAATGATCAACACTGAACACTGAGTTGTAACCGATGGACTGAGAACCCGAAGAGAGCAAGCTCAAATGTGACCACAAAAGAGCAACTAAGTGGAACTCTGGAAGACTGTGGCTCTTCTTAAAAGTCACCTGACTGAAAATACCTGAGGCAATCGATCCGGGGACTCTCCAAGTTTGTGGTCTAGGTATCTGAACATGATCTGATTGTACGGGTGGTGTTTGCTGGTGTTATGACACTCATCAAATATCATCAGAGTGAAGACAGACAGGGAGGCGACGGCTCCATTGTTGAGATTGTTCACAAGAATCTGGGGTGTCAGGATGATGATGTCATTGTTTTCAATGATGTGCTGCACCGAGACGTTATCAGTTGTTGCCCCAGAAATGCTCGCAACGTTGTACCTGGGAAATGACAGAAATCCCTTATCACCAACCATGATGTGAACAAGGAGATAAAGTGGGAATCTAGGTCAGAGCAGCAAGTAAGGAAGTCCCCCCAAAGCCCAAAAGAGTACAGCTAGGGAGGACCTTGAGCTTTCTCACGGACCTGACACAAAGCCAGGGATCAGGGAATGTAAGGGGTTCAAGTCACTGGGAGACAAATGATTTTTAAGAGAGTAATAGCCAATCAAGTATGAAATCATTAAGGATGACCAGTGTATCGGCTAAATGTTAAATTGGGCCACCAAGTCATTAACTATCACAGCAATCCACGAGGGTTTAACATTTCTGGTTAAATAAAGAATGTTATTTCACAAAGGAACTACACATAGAAGTTAAATCCATGGTAATTTCCTTTTAATCATAGCTTTAAAAAACAGAACAGTTAGGCACAACAGTACACACTGTAATCTCAGCACTTGGAAGGTAGAAACAAGATCTTCTCTTCTAGGCCAATCTCAGCTACATAGTGAAGTTGAGGACAGCTCAGGCTACATGATACCCTGTCTCAGAAAACAAACAAACAACAAAACCCCGAAAAACCAGACAAAGAAGGTAGAATTAAAACCAAACAACCAAAGCAGTTGGACTGACTGTAGTACATACCCAAGTCTTTCAAAATATCGAGAGAACACGGTAGCCTGCTGTTCAAAGACAGGGATTTGGTTGGCAAAGAAGACCACTTTCCCTTTCTGTCTGAGTGGGAAGTTTTTAAGATGATGTTCACATATAAGAAGCGACACAAAGGTTTTTCCACAACCTTTTAGTAGGGAAGTAAAAAGAGATAACCAGTGTTAGCTGTTTTTCCAGAATAGTACTTAGGTTTGGCTTCTCTATCACCACTGGGATACAAATAAACTAATCCCTCCTCTGCACTGACAATGACAGTTTAAACCACGGCTAAAAAATGCCAGGCTAGTTCCTAAGTAACAAGCACTCAAGTAGCAAGAACCAAAAGAGGACACTTATCTCCCTCCTTATCGGGTGTCCAGGTTCCTTAAGAAATACAGTGAGATTACTGATAGGGCAGCTTTCCCAATGGCAAATACCACGGGGAAAACTCCTCATTTTACAGGACCCAAAAGGAAAAGAAAAAGCAAAGACAGTTCTGTGAGTACAGCAACTGACTCACCAGTAGGAGCACATATTATTGTATTTTTCCCTTTCTTGGCAGGCAAGGCAAGCTCCACTTGGTAATTTCTTGGTTTCAATGGGCTGTGTAAATTATTAGAAGACGTTTCTGAAATAGAAAAGGGACAAAGTTATTGAAGGGCTCATGCCGTTCAGTGGACCTGAGTTCTGACAATGCCCATTTGAGGCGGTTTGGGATCTTGCTCCTTATTTTAATTGTTCCACTTCCCCCTTTGAAGGACACTCTTGTCTCTCAGTGACAACATATCAACAACAAGAAGGCAGGGGAAAAGCCAAAGTGAATTCTTTCTTCCTTCCCTCCTTTTTAAAGATTTATTTACTTATTGAATGTATGTATATGAGTACACACACTGTAGCTGTCCTCTGACACACCATAAAAGGTCATCAGATCCCATTACAGATGGTTGTGAGCCACCATGTGGTTGCTGGGAACTGAACTCAGGACCTCTGGAAGATCAGTCAGTGCTCTAAACTGCTGAGCCATCTCTCCAGCCCTATGAATTCTTTCTTAATCATGGAAACTTTATCAAGAAAAAGGAAAGCAAGAATGGCCTAATTCAAAAGAAAGCCACTTGGAACAAAGTAAGAACAGATCAAGGAAACAGCCAAGGAAAACCAGCTGCTAGCACCAGATTCTCAAAGCAAATGCTTAGTGAGTAGGAGCCATGCTGTATGCTTCTCAGAACCTCCAATGCTATTCTCGCTCCAAACAACCAGGTTTAGTGATCTGAGACTTTATCTCAGTAATGAGTCAGCATACAAAATGTCAAGAGACAGAAAAGGCTGAAATCACCTAGTGTGTCTAACCTTCCCACTGGAAAGAAAGACTCTCTAGGTGAAGAAAGTTGCCTTTGTTTAAAACGCATGTATGGATCACTGTGTGTCTGAAACATTTAAATCAATCCATACTGTGTAGCTCTTGGATGACAGAAACCTGTGTCATGCAGTTGCTGACATCATTTGTAAGGTATCTTTTTGTTATATATTGTTCTGGAAAAAAAAAACCACATCTTTTAACACTATTCATCATTAATCTTGTCTCCTTCCTGATATATTTTTTTAAACAAATATTTTGTTATGGCATATCTTACAACTTTCTGGTCTCTTTATGATGAAGATGCATTTATTTCAAGGAGCATTAGGGCCCTCCCTCATCCAGCCACAGGGAACTAAACAGCACATGTGTACGAGAAGTTATTGTGAGCCCCACACAACGGCTGCAAACAGTGGGCACAGAGCCACCTCATCCACTTGTATGGCAGCCCTGGGATCCTTGGGTGGAGACTGAACAAGTGTCTCATAAACAGAAGTATTCGTTAGAAAGAAAGACTGCTTTGGAATGTCACGGACATTGAAGTTCTGGGAACACTGTACAAATGAAGACATACATACTCAGAGGTACAAGGCAATAAAAGCAGCAGAGGCCACACTGAGGCCATGGAGGACAGGAGCAGGGATTCTAACTATGAAGTCCCTATTGCCCCACAAATTCTCTTTCTTTTCTTAATCATCCTTAAAAAAGATTTTTCAAAAGGCTTCAAAATGCTGGGGAGACACCATCATGGACAAGAGCAAATGATGCTGGTACCTGAAGGAGGCCAGGAATTCTGACTGAGATTCTGACCTTCTGGCTCTTCCTGAATGAAAATCTGTATGCTGGATATCTCCATCCCATCATCCTCAACCGCCGTACTCCCAACCCTTTTGCAACCTTTGTGATAAACAAGCAAACAAACAAACAAACATAAGTAACAGCTTAGAATCATAACACAATGTGATGATGGTTTTGGTTGAAGAAGCCTTGGAAAGCCCTGACACTAAACATCTACATTTCCGCTGAGCTCTTACAACCATGGCCTTGCACCTTCCTAACTTTTCATTTACTTTTGAAATGGACTTGTTTATTGTGTGTGTCACACATGACACAGTGAGTGCGCGAAGGGCAGAGGACACTGGTTCTCTCTATCATGTAGGCCTTAGACGTCAAACTGGGGTCTTCAGGTTCAGTGATGGGAACCTTCTCCGCTGAGCCATCTCACCAGCCCCACCTTCCCGGCTTAAAACAACTGCAAGAATCATTTTGAGTTTGCAGCTCAATTTGGTGTTTGAATTCCAGTGTCACCTGGAACTACAAGTGACTCCAAGTGTGGAATGTGCTATTATTAGCAGTATATATCCGGAGCCCCTCCCAAATACGTAACTCATGGCAACAATGCAGGATTCCTGAGCACACTAGACACTCATGATTTCATCTCTGACCAACGATATGGACAGTTTCTGGAATAATTTATGTTCTAAGGAAATCTAGGTGAGAACCAAAACTAGAAACTCAGGTATTTATCAAGGTCTGGTTTAAAGCAAGAAGTGAGTTTCCAGAAGCCAAAAGAGGTTGGCTTAATCACAGCAAATCTTTGTTTACTCCTGCTCTGTTCAGGTCCAGATGGCTTCTGGGCAAGAGAAACAGTCAATAGCTGTCACTCCTAGCATTCAGCCTTTACTCTTTGAAGGGCGCTAAGTCTTGCAGTTTGAACCTTTCGGTCTGGAATTCTCAAGCTATTTCTCCGATAACTTAAATTTGGGCTGGAAGCCTTTATTCTTCCTTCCCCAAATTCTTTGACCTGGGCAGGTTAATTCCATAACATGTAGCTCCCTTCCTCTCAGAACTCAGCTTCCCACTGCTTGTGTCCCAGGGATACAGTATCTGAAGTGAACAGTGTCTCTGATGAAAAGTAAAGTCAGGAGAACTGTGAGGAGCATAGCACAGTCCAGAGCTCTTTCTTGGAGCAGCCCACCTTTATTGGGAATCCACAGTTCGCTAAACTTGTTGTTGTCTTTCTCTAAAGCAAGTTGCAAAACCTTTGGCCAGTTCTCCTTATCGGATCTGATCAGACATTGGGCCATCTTCTCCGCACCTGCCATCCTCCCTTTAGTGAGGCAGATCTGGGGGAGACAAATGCACCACACTGCTCAGTCCGCTCAGCCTTTCCTCTTACAAGCTTTTGCTGAAGAAACATCTACTCAAGCAGTATTTGACTGAAATCACTGTGAGGTATAGTTGAGTAGATCTTAGCATCACTTCTTGCTCTACCCAACATTAGGTTTTAAGATATTCTTCCCTTCACCTTTGTCCTTTATAATATGCTATCAATATGCCAAGGCAAATGTTCTCATCTCCTGAATCCTCATATCCATTACCATCAGCAATCCCGGGGTAAAAAGTTAACCCAGATACTAGCCATTCACCCTAAGGGTGTGTCAGCACACAGAGCCATGTGGAAATGCCTAACAACACAGCAGCAGATTCTTTTTCAAAGCAGGCATTCTATGACTTTTATTTCTGATGATAACTACAATGCATTGTGTATATATTGCTATGCATCAAGCTGACATACACACTTTGTGCATGTTATCTCCTTTAACCCTAAGAGCACGCTAATAAGGTACATTTTTCTTACTTTAGACATGAAAAAACCAGATGCTTAGGGAAGCTACATGAACTGCCCAGCACCACATCACTAGCTAAGTGACTGAGAGACTAATAAACACATCTACGCCTGGCGTATTTTTCCTTTTATCTGTTGCACTGTTTTTCATGATTTGCATGTGCATAAAACACTATTCAAAGAAAAAGTAAAGGGGCAACTTTAACTGCAAATAGGTTAATTTTCCAATAGTCTAGCACAAAAATTACTCCATTTGCTTTAAAATTCTATTCTAGTCATTATGTCTTCTAGATGAGAGCTTTTATGGGTTTCAATTATTCTTGGGCCTAAAACAAGACAGAAAACAGGGGCATTCCCAATGTCTCAGCATTTTTTTCTTTAAATTTAGTACATGACATTGTTTTACCTGTGTGATTTCTTCACATTCCTGATTAATCAGACATTCGGATACTTCAGAAAGGATATCTGTTGGGCTAACTGTGGCCTTAAATTCTGGCTCTAAGCGTCTTAAAAGTAATCTGTGTTCCTCTAAATTTTCAATTTTTTGAAAGTCCCAACTTTCAATGGCTTCACAAAGTCCACAGTAACCTGAAAAGAAAGAGAAATGGGGATTTCTTATGTGAATCCAACATAAAAATGCTTTGACATCAAAATCATAGGAATTCTGTTTGAACAAATGGCAAGGGAACTCAAAACCATCTGCAAATGGCCTCAGTCACTGGACTGTCTGGGGAGCCTGACTGTGAGGCTGACAGGTTGCAGGCTTGGATCCTAGCTGGTGCCCATCTTTACAGGTGACCACACCGTGCAGGTCCTGGCATCACCACTGGCAGCACATTAAGTTCATACAGAGGATCAATTGTGGCCTCTCTGGCAGAAGTGAGTCACTGGAGATGTGCTTTGAAGAATGCATCTTGTCTGGTGGGCCCCTTCATAGCACCCTTTGCCACCCGTCCACCAGAAAGTGCCACTTTCTTTCACACATGCTCCTGCTATGGTGTCCTGCCTCGCCACACATGGGTGCAGAAGTTACAGATCCACTCGACTCTAATTTTTCTGTTTCTCCTTTTCTGGGGTATTTACTCACAGTCGTTAAAGTCAACTAATACAGCTATTCATGATTTTCCAAAATGGAAGTGATACTCACCTTTGGTACACAACGGTTTCTCTCAGGGTAAAGTTCTAAGGACAGATATGAGGCCTTGTATTTGACCTTAGAGTAAAATCTTCAAAATGCCCTTCCATGAATTTTTAATAACAAACCCACAATTTATTTTTTAAATTTTTATTTTTATTTTATTTCACATGTGTTTGTGTACCATAAATGTGTCTGGTGCTTGTGGAGAGCAGAAGAGGGTGAGGGTGTCAGATTCCTGGAACTGAAGTTACAGATGGTTGTGAGCCATCATGTGAGTGCTAGGAAACAAATTTGGGTCGACTCAAGAGCAGCAAGTGCTCTTAACCACAGAGTCATCTCCTCAGGCCTCTCAATTTACTTTTAAAGTAGTCAAATTCATCATGTTTATCAGGAGGAAGTAGTAAAGAAGACAAGAGGAAATATGCACCTTACATCCTGCCCTTAAAACATGTTTCCTTTCACACCATCCCAAGAAAAGATTAAGTCAATGGTCGAATCAAGAAGCAAATGACTTCCAACTAAAATGATCCAAGAACGCCTTACTCTGGGGTTCTTTGACAGAATCACCAGGCTTGCCTGCCTCTCAGACCTTCATTTACTTCATTCAGAAGCCTGGGAAGACAATGGGTTTTTTTTCCCCCTATATACCCAAAAAACCCAAAACAATCAAAGTAGCTCCAGGACCAGGAAGGTGGCTTAGTAGGTAAAGTGCTCACCACACAAGCCTGAGGACCTGAGTTCCTGGCCCCAGCTCTCATGTAAAAAGCCAGGTGTAGCAGCATGACCCTATAATCCCAGCCAGTCTAGCCAAAAAGGGTAAATTCTGGGCCCAAAGAGAAATCCATTTCCGAAAACATAAGGTGGAGAGCTCCTGAGGAAGATACTTAATGTCAACCTCTGGGCTACACGAAAATACTCTCATACCTGTGTGCACACATACGTGAACGTATACAGGCAGTACTTCAGCTAGCTAGGCTTCACCTCCTAAAACCCCACAAGCTGTGGATCAAGCACTCAAAACATGAATGTAATGGGGACATTTCAAATTCACACCATAGCACACGATTATGCCTGATACCTCTCATTCCCATATGTATATCCACTTACCCCACTGTATTTTCATACTAAAGAGGCTGGAACCTTTGACCATATCCCTCACAGTTTACTTCTGGGCTAATAGTCTATTTATTTTGCTTTATAACTTCTCTGTACTGTTTTGATCACTGTAGCTTTGTGATATGTTTTGACACCAGAAGTATAAGTCCCCCACGGTTTCCCAGTTTGTTTCTCTTTCCAATATTTTGACCATTTGAAGTATATTGAGAGTGCATATGAATTTTAGAGTAAAATTTTCTATTCCTGTTTAATAAATAATCCTCCCACCATCATTTGGCATTTTGAAAGGTGTTACTGTGCTTATTCTGGGTAATACTGGCATCTTTTTTATTTTTAGCTTCGTCTATGTGTATGGGTGTCGGCCTGCATATATGTATGTACACCATGTGCCTGCTATGCTACGGAGACTGGAAAGGGCATCGAACCCCTTAGAACTGGAGTTAGAGGTGACTGTGATCCACTGTGTAGCAGCCAAGAAATAAACTGGTGTCCTCTGGAGGAGCAGCCAGTGCTCTTAACTGCTGAGCCACCTCAGCAATGCAAACATTTATATCTTAGCGGTAAGTCCAGCTTCTAATTCATGAATGGAAGATGTCATGTTCACGTCCGTATGGTTCATTTCAGAAGTGGTTTATGGTCCTCGGGTCTTTCCCCTGCTCATCTGTGCTTATTCCTAACTTTATTTAAAGTTCTCAGTGCTGTTATAAAAGGAATCACTTTATTAAAATCTTTTTTGCATTATTTGTTAATACATAAACTAGCAACCTATTTGAGGATATTAGCTTTATATTCTGAGCTTTTTCTGAATGTATTAGTGTGAATCATTCCTTTATGAAACTCTTAGGGTTGTACACACAAAGCACTCATCTGCAAACAGAGATGTTCCACCCCTTGTGTTCCAATACAGATGCGTTTAAATTCCCTTTCTTGTCTAAATGCGAGACTTTTCCTAGTAAGCCTCATATAATTTCACAGTTAAAGTTAGCTGCGCCAGTTTTACTTAAGAGACAAGATCTTAAATATAATACTCAGATTAGTTAGAGCTCCCCAAACGGAAAACAATGGCTTCTCTGACAGGGGCTATAGAAGAGATGAGGAAAGTAAGCTAAAGCCAAGTTTACTTCTCTCTTCATCCCCTGCTGGGCCATTAAAGTGTGAGGTAAGGGCTGGGGAGATCGCTTAGTAAGGTTCATAATGTTCTTTCAGAGTTCTGGGGTCAGATCCCAGCACCCATGTCAGAGCTGCAACTGCTAGTAACTCCAGCTCCAGAGGAATGTCTGACCTCTAGGCAAGGCGCTCACAAATGCATGCCCACTCTCAGACACACACACACACACACACACACACACACACACACACACACACACAAACACACAATCTTTAAAACTAAACAGGTAAGATAAGCATGAATCACTGAGATGCAACTAGATAATGTGTCACAATGATAGTCTATTATAAGGCAGAAAATAGAAACAATAAGTCAACTACTAATCCTGGCAAGAGCAAGAAAAACAAGTTTTATAATAAATGGCATCTAAACTCTTTTACCTAATTAAAAAGAAAAAGCATTAGTTTTTATACAACTGCTGCCAACACACTGACAATGTGTGGCTTCCCGAGGGACAGCAGCACCCAAGAAAGGTAGTCTGTTTGCTTTAACAATATCATGTTAATGCAACACACCTGTGTTAGAACTCGATGGCTATATTTCTTGGTGAGGCCAGCCATGACTGGGGGAACTCACAGGGATCTGCCTGCCTCTGGCTCCCCAGAGCTGGGATTAAGAGATCCACAGCCAGCTGACAAATTTTCTTTGCCTGTAAACATTCCACTACAACAGGAGCCCCCAGTGGCTTTCTTTTCTTTGGTGTTTCTTACAAACACTGGGCCTGATTGTTCACATGTTCTCACTCACTGTTTGTAACACTGAGGAAAAGTATTCTTCATCTTCTTTCAACAGTGAATAAGCTGGAGCAGCAGAGAGGCAAGAAATGTAATCACCTAGTGTTAGGATTCAGGAATTGCTTCACAAATCACAGGACATCGATCTCAGTCAGACAGGGATAGTTTATTGAGCATATGCCCCAGGACAGGGTCACAGTCCAGATTCGGGAACTAAACAATGACCTCGCACTAAGGTCTTACAGGGTTAAGCCCTAACTCCAAAACATCTGTGCCTAGTTATTCCACCAATCAGGATTCAGGGATAGGGCATTTCCTTAGGAGCATGTCTTTGATGTACATTTATTCTGCTCCCATTGGTTGGGGTATTCAACTGTGGCAGGGGACTTGCCTTGTCTAATAATATTCATGTTCTAATTTGTCTACCAGGATGGGACTTGTCTACCATTCATGTCTTAACTTGCCAACCAGGATGTCAGTTACCCTCATACATGTCTCTTTCTGCCAGTTAGGATGTCAGTTTCCAGAGAGGTCTAGGGAACTTAAACTTTACTAGACCACTACTCAAAATGAAAGTCTTATTCCAACTAATTTGTCCCTCTTATATTGGAGTCTATACTATGGGTAGCTTATACTATAAAAGCTTATATAAAGGTTTAGAAAGTGCTGTTGGGTGGTTGGTTTGGGTCCAAGCTTATTGTGACTAACTATACAAAACAGCTCTACTGACTTCTATCATGGTTGGTTTCCAAGGACACAGAACATAGCAGAATATGTCATTAATTTTGGCATTAGAAAGTTTCCTAGTAACATCAGAAACATATGAGAAAGTTATCTTATAATGGCAGGCTATCCAGGTCACAGTTACCTAGGCCTTAACACTGAGTAGTAAATAACTGACCAGGTGCTGAAGTGTAATGTTCAATTTCCACCCTTCCAATGTCAGTGTGGCAACTCACACCCAAACAGCATCAGCCTCAGTAGAGCCAGGTTCTACCTCCAGCATCTCTACTAAGTAGCAGTGTGACTTCAACAAAGCATCTCCCTGGGCCTTCATTTTCTTATGTACAGAAAAGAGGAAGTTGACATGTCTATGATGTCATTCATCTACATAAGACTGACTCCATATGCTATGAACATCAGAGACCAAAGAACACACAGCACAGTTATAGTCCAATGTGAGTCAACTATTCCTTTAAGAATTAGAATATTCTAGGCTGTGGTGGTGTGCATGCCTTTTAATCCAGCACCTGCAGAAGCAGAAGCAGGCAGATCTCTGAGTTTAAGGACAGCCTGGTCTACACAGATATATCTCATAAATACAAAAACCAGACAAACAACCAAAAAACCCCAAATTAGAATATTCCAGGACTGTGTACACCTTCTGTTTCCTACCTCTCTGTCCCTTCACCAGAATATACTATGTTTAATATATCACTCCTTTGGCTTTTGTCTTGAAAGTACCCCAAGAGAGGAGACCCTTACTCAAGTCTCGGGATGTTACAACCACCCAATAATTCACAAGACATCAATCTAGATGCAATCAGCAAGAGGTATATTTCGGGATCAACCGGCTGATGGTCAATTCATAACCCACACAGGAGCAGAGGAATTGACAAGACAGCCTGATTAGGGGCGGTATCATATAGGGGAACCCACAAATGGGGGTGGGGTGAGGGGGGTGAAGGAGTAACCAAGGAAACATAACATAAAAACAGTAGAAAGTCCCCAAAAGTCCCAACCCATTATTCAGCCAGAGTCATGTGGAAACATCTTGTACACTCATCTTTCGCAAGAATGTGACCTTGCCTAACCATCTGCTTTGGGCCCTCTCCACCCTCAGTTGGGTTCTCTTCCCTGAGGTCTGAGGAATATTAATTAGCTTCTCCCTTCCTCTCCTGAATGTTAATCCAGCAAGTGTCCTCTGTCTCAGGAATAATGTATCCCTCCCGGAATGTAGAATGTATCCTGGGGCAGTGAAGGCCTAAAAATCTTACATTTAGTTCTGCTTTCTTGGTGGAACTAGTATTTTTCATAAGTTTTCTATACCTTTCATTTATTTTCATAAGTTTTCTATACCTTTCAGTCTAAATAGTCATGTGGCATTTGTTTCCTTCCCTATATGTTTAGTTTGACACATGTGAAACTTTACAGCTATTATAGTTTATGATATTCGGATTTAAATGCTGCATGCCGACAATTCAGCTGGGTTGTCATTTGTAGACATGCTCACATGCTTCACTGCAGGGTAATGGAGCACTGTGTAAACACTTGTGATGATTTGTGTATGTTTGGCCCAGGGAATGGCACTATTAGGAGGTGTGGCCTTGTTGTAGTAAGCCTGTCACTGAGGACGGTGAGTTTTAAGGCCCTCATCCTAGCTGCCTGGAAGTCAGTATTCTGTTACCAGCCTTCAGATGAAGATGTAGAATTCTCAGCTCCTCCTGCACCATGCCTGCCTGGATGCTGCCATGTTCCTGCCTTGATGATAATGGACTGAACCTCTGAACCTATAAGCCAGCCCCAAGTAAATGTTGTCCTTATAAGAGTTGCCTTGGTCATGGTGTCTGTTCACAGCAGTAAAACCCTAACTAAGACAGTACTATAAAACTAATTTTCTCGTTCTCCTCTTGAAAGATACTGCCATGCTAGTAATATTGCTACCTCTCCTACTAGTTACAACTCTGTTGGTTACTTTGGATATTTCTGATTTCAACCAGTTATTTCTCTTATCTGCTTCAAAAATAATCTTTACATTTCCTCGAGCAGTGACGCATAAGCCACACACAGAAGCCACAGAATGAATCACTTTGCTTCTCAGCATTCTGACACAGCAGAGTGAAGTACTCTGAATGGTGAGGAAGAAGGAACCAACCTGCATGGTACAGGGCATCCAAAAAGGCCCGGAACCAGCCCTCTGTCTGCAGCTCCAAGAGGTACCGGAGGAACAGTGAGGCGGCCTCCATTGGGCCCTTGTTGTTCTTTTCAGCCTGAATGCACTGCACTTCATCTGCAAAGAGAAGCAAGGACAGTGAGCAGCCTGCAGAACACAGTCACTGGAAGATAACAGACCACACTTCCC
>JANHMN010000004.1:98163077-98173246 GCA_030674055.1 Rhabdomys pumilio | reverse complement strand
CACACTCCCATCCTCCACTCAAGTTCCCCACAGTAAGCAGAAGTCACGGTGGAGGGTGTCACATGGAAGGAGAAAGGCTTCCTCTCTTTTAAAACTCTGAAGCAGCTGCTGGACTAAGAGGGTGAGGGTGGGAACGAATACCCCATGGCAATAATAATGAGTATAGCAGACGTAGCAGGCACTTTGAATTACAAGTACATTTGTGGCCTTTCTTTCCAATGTTTGCTAACAGAGTAAAAGAAACACAGCAGAAAAATGGAAGGGGAGGAGGGAGTTAAAGAGACCAGTGAGACCAGGTGACAGGAAATGCTAGCAGCTACTACTTTCAAAATGATATTCGTTTTGAATTTTCATGCCAACTCTGTGCCTGGGGTATAACCCAGTGTCCTCCTATAGCCTCTTATACCCAAGTTTTTCCACAGCAGATGGAGTACAAATTCTTAAGGAGAAAGCCAGTTACCAGTGTGTTTTCAGCATATTCTTAGAGCTTAGGAGACCTGGCCCAGAACACTTGAGGAAGGTATACAGAAGGAACTAGGAGAGGGAGAACCATCTGCCTTAGCTCTCATTTACTGATCTCCATCAACAGTAAATCTACTGGTAACAGTCAAACTTGCTCTTTTTGTTGGAATTTCGAGTTGGGACTCCATCACTACTTTTGAATCACAATCAAAAGAAACTATTCACCCATTTAGCAATCACTCTCTCCCTCTCCTCTTCCTGCTAGACAGCCACTAACCAATTTCTCCACTTTTACTAATCAGGACAGTTCAGGACTTGGTAGGTAAGTGTTCTACAGCCCCTGCTCTTGTCTGAACATTCACACGAATGGGTCCAGGTAGCATGTGGTCTTTGCAACTGGATTCTTCCACTTAACACATGTTTTAGAATTCATTCATCTTGTACACACTATCATTCTTTCCTTTAACAAAAAGCTATATTTTAAGAATGCGATAAGCCAAACGAAATCCCACTGCATGGATATTTCACATTGCGCATGTCGGGGCAACAGTCGAGGCATTTTGGGCTTCGTCTGCCATTTGGCTATTATGAATAGAAATGCAATGAGTGCTTCTCTTAGTCACTAGTTTTTGCTGTGAAGAGACACCATGACCATGGCAACCCTTATAAATGAAAACATTTAATTGGGGGTTATCCTCAGAGAATAAGTCCATTATCATCACAGTAAGGAACGTAGTGCCATGCATGGCTCTGGAGTGGTAGCTGGGAGCTCCATACTGACCTGCAGTCAGAGAGGGACACACTGGGCCTGGTGTGAGCTTTGAGGTGTCAGTGATGACTTCTCCCTACTCCAACAGGCCATACTCCCTAATTTTTCTAATCATTTAAAACAGTTCTTCCACTCTGGTGACTAAGCACTCAAATATATGAGCCTAAGGGGGCCATTCTCATCTCCACCACCACAGCGCTCATGCACAATGGCTGTGCAAATGCACTTTTCTTAGGTACACATGTATAGGTGTGAGACTGCTGGGTCATGAAGTAACTTCACTTTTCACACTGCACAGAACTGATAAACCACTTTCCAAAGAAGCAAAACAACTTTGTAGTCCCTCAAGCAATCCAAGTAACCAGTGCCAGTTACGGTTTTCTTCCTTAAGTTATCTGTATGAATTTCCTGTGGCTGCAGTGACACTTTGAAACAAACCAAGTAGTTTAAGGCAACAGAAACTTTCCCCACCCCCAATAGCTCTAAAGCCTATACAAGTCAAGGCATTGGTGGGGCCATTCTTCCATCAAGGACTAGAGGAAAATGCTTTCTTTGCCTCTTCTAGCTTCAGTAGCCATCAGGGTTCCTCACTTGTAATTTTTATACTCCAGGCCCTGCCCATCTCCACACTGTCTTCTCCTCACCTGGTTGTAGCTAGTTCTCATACTACACATCTGCCTCTATGTTGACAAGGCATTTTCTTGGTCTTTATGCCTACACATGTCTGCGATCTTATAGGGACATCAATCATGCTGGTATACAACCTTCCTCCAATATCCTCATTTCAGCCAGTTGCCACTGTAAAGTCCCCAAATGATATCATGTTCTGAGCTACCGGAAATTAGCACCCCGATATAATTCGACTCATAACAGCAACCCATCTGGTCACTTCTCCCAGTTTCCCTGGCTCCACAACCTTACCTCTTTTCTTTGAATCTGTCTGTCTTGTTACTAAACCCAGTGCTTATGGCTGTGTTCTTGCTTCCTGTGACCTGATCCTCCCTTAAACCAGCCATCAATGATCAAGCATGAAAACATATTTATCTCAGCCATAGTGGGGACCTTTCGGGTTTAACTGTTCTCCCATTTCCCATACAAAGTATGAACAGCCCATCCTGTTGTTCACCACACCCAATGTTACTGCTTACAAGTCAGTAATAATTTCATCAAAATCATCAGATTTTAAAGCAGAGAAAACCCTGTGTTTTGGAAATAAATCAACAGTTCCCACTGTGTTTGCTGTTCTGGGGCCCCTGTGATACTGCCCTCAGCTTCCCAAGGTAGAAGCTTTTAAAATCCTTTCTCTGTGCTTCCCTATTTTCCTTGAAGCCTCTGACTAGGACACTTTACATTGTATACAATTGTGGACTTACCTTCTTGTCCCTAACACTGCCACAGGCATGTTTCATTCATCTTTACATTCTACTAAATGCAGTACCTTGTTTATTCATGTATCTATAAAGTGTTCCTAAGAAATGCAAGCTACTAAAAAATGGTGTAGTGGCACATGCCTTTAATTGGGAGGCAGAAGCAGACAGACCTCTGTAAGTTTGAGGCCAGCCTGGTTCAGAGCAAGTTCCAGGACAGCCAGGACTGTTACACTGAGAAACTCTGTCTAAATAAATAAATAAAATCCTATGGCCTACACCCAACCACATTTTGAAGTGGTCTAGGGAGCCTGTAGTCCACAGGGATGCACTTAAGTTTTCCAGAAGAAATATGTCTTCAATAGTTCTTTCATGAGATGTAACCCGTGCCCATAGTCATAAGTGCAATTTGTAAAGAGGATTAAGTAAAAGTGAAGGGCGTGGAGAGTGTGGAATAAATTCCCTGTCTTCTAATAAAGCAAAAAAGTCCAATTTTTATACCTAGCCATAGTACCCATTAGTGTCCCAGGTCCCTCTCTGAATCCTTACTGGCAGGGTATATTTGACAATGAAGGAATTTTATTCAACCAAGAGAATCCAGAACTTCTATAGAAGCCAGTACAGGGAAAAGAAGGAAAGGGACAGAAAGTATTGCCAAGAAAACAGAAAACTGAAGAAGGGGAAAGCAAAATATTTGTGGAAAATATGATAAATTATAAAAACATGATTGAGCAATGTGGGAAGCCGACAGAAGGCGGCTATCATCCTTGCAGCCATCTTGAGCCATATACCCTGACAAGAGACTTGATTACATTAGCCTACAACAGTTGAGCACACTCTGATAACATCTTGATTTAGATACCCAGGATCTTCCCTTGGGTGTGTGAGACTTAAAGGTGTGATTTAGAGCTGAGAGTTAAGGGTGTGACTTAAGGTGTGGTTTAGAGATAAGACCTAAGGGAATGACTTAGAGGCATGGCTTATTAGTGAGACATATAAAAGGTGAGAGGCAGGCAGAAGAAATTACTAGACAACAGATTACTTGACATGAGTACAACTTGGAACAGAGAATTAGGTATTAGGCACTTGGCACTTGGAGGAAGAACTTGGAATTAGGCAGTACAACTTACAACTTGCAGTTAGTTATTAGGCACTTGGAAGATCATTAGACATTAGGCACTTAGCACTTGGAAGAAGTAACTTGGTACTTGGAGGCACTAGGGACTAGGAACTAGGGACTAGGAACTCAAGACTTGGGACTTAGACTAAGAAGAGAGACTGAAGAATAAATGGAATTGAATCACATTCTGTCTGGTCTCCATTCTTCATGTCTGTCCTCACTCTCTCTCTTGCTGAACCCTGACCTGTGGACCGGAGCAGCTTGGGGCAGTACGAGCTCTAACAACTTAGCCCCCAAGGCTTTTGGCAGTGCGGGTCCCAACATTGACACAGCAGTCTGCGCCATTTTGGCCCCCAATCGTAGAGCAGCGAGGTCTGCAGCAGAGCAAGACACAACCAACTTTTTTTTTTAACTTGGAGTTTCACATAGCCTAGATAAGAGCTTTACCACTGAGCTATACTCCCAGCCTCTTACAACCAACTTTATTACAATCTTCTAATGGGAGGGGGATAGGAAGAGATGAAAAATCTCCAGTGTACCTCTAATAAACTAGATTTGAAAATTATGCAGTCTTCCACTTATCTTTTTAACTTATCTGAAGTATTTTTATCATGGTGTAGCATACCTATGAACTAACCTGGGGAGAACTAACACACACACACACACACACACACACACACACACACACACATCTAATCTAGCCTTTATCAAAGCACAAATATATCTTTCCCTTTACAATCTGAAATTTGCTGAACTTTAATAACAATCTTTGAAAAGCAGAGACACCGGGCAGTGGTGGTGCATGCCTTTAATCCCAGCACTTAGGAGGCAGAGGCAGGTGGATTTCTGAGTTTGAGGCCAGGCTGGTCTACAGAGTGAGTTCCAGGACAGCCAGGGCTACACAGAGAAACTGAAAGAGTTAAAAATTTTCAAACCTTCCACAGATGGAGTCAAGAGTGCAGATCAGCTTGTTCTGCGCTCTGGGTCCTAGGAAATTAGCTATCCACAAGACAAAATAGATAAGATAGGAGTTCAGAGCTGGGAGTTCAGGTCAGCGTACCCATGCACCCTGGATACCAGGAACTAAAAACTGAATAGAGTTTGAGCTGGGAGTCAGCATGCCCATGTACGCTGGATACCAGGAACAGAATTGAACTGAAATAGGGTTTGATTCTTAAGAGAACAAAGAGATATTTTCCCCCTGACCATTTCTTGAACCTGTCACGGAAGCTGAACACTGGACAGGTGCTTTCTATAGATACTTAATCATTATTTCCCCCCTTGTCTCCCTGGGTTTCGGTTTTTCCCTTTAAAAGCTCTTCCTCTTCTTTGAGTGGGGGTCATACTTCATTGCTTGCATCTGCGTAGGACAGACTAGAAGTGTGACCTCAACGAGGTAAAATCAAATATAGCTCTTGTTAATTACATCAAGTTCAAGTTCGGTGTCTTGCAGTTATTGGGGTGGCCGTGAATTCCCGTGGGTTGAGAGGGAGTTTCTCCCTTCCTGGCGGGCCTTACAAAACCCTGTCTCGAAGAAAAAAAAAAAGAAAGAAAAGCAGAGACGAAGCCAATCTAAAATCAATTGTTTTCAATGACTTCTTTGTTTTTTCTCTCTCTCTTTTTAAAAAAATTTATTTATTTTATTTCTATGGGTACATTGTCACTGTCTTCAGACACACCAGAAGAGGGCATCGGATCTAGTTACAGATGGTTGTGAGCCACCATGTGGTTGCTGGGAATTGAACTCAAGACCTCTGGAAGAGTAGTCAGTGCTCTTAATCACTGAGCCATCTTTCAGGTCCCTTGTTTTCTCTTTTTATCATAGTATTTTTAAAGATTTTTTGTTTTGCAATTGTATTAGTCAGGATTCTCTGGAATTACAGAATTTTTGGAATGTCTCTATATATTAAGGGAATTTATTTTAATGACTTACAGTCTACAGTCCAACTAACCCAACAATGGGCAGCTGCGTATGGGAAGTCCAAGAGTCTAGTAATTGCTCAGTTCTATGAAGCTAGTTGTTTCAGCTGGACTCCTGTATAAGCTGGAATCCTGAAGAAGTAGGTCCCAACAGACGTGCTGACAAGTAAGTGCAAGCAGGCAAAGAAGAGTGAGACTTCCTTCTTCCAATGTCTTATGTAGGCCTCCAGCAGAAGGTGTGGCCCAGATTAAAGGAGTGTGCCACCAGGCCTGAATTCGGAACTTGCTCTGTCCCAGGCTGCCCTTAAACTCAGAGATGTGCTTACCTCTCTCTCCTGGGATTAAAGGTATGTACTATCTTGCATGTGCTTAAATTTTTCATGGTCACTATGCCTCAATATCTGGATCAAAAGCTTGTGTCATCCCGTGTCAAGATCCAGGTCAGAAGCCTGTATTTTCAAGCCTCAAGATCTGGATCACAGGTGTGCCCTCCAATTCTGGATTTTAGTTTATTCCAGATGTAATCAAGATGACAACCAGGAATGGCCATCACAAAAACTGTGTGTATATTTAGTGTTTGTGTCTGGGTATGAGCATGAGAAGAGGGTGTCGCCCTGAGCTGAAGTTATAGGCAGCCTGATTTAGGTTCCAGTACACTCACTCAACTGCTGAGCCCTCTCTCCAGCCCTTCTCATCTCATGTTTTAAACTAAATCTTCTGTTACATTCCACACATTCTCTTTAGAAAGAGTTGTTTACTCATTTAAAAAAAAAAAAAAACTCAACTCGTAAGAATCCTTTGTGTTTTAGGAAAAGGTTGATTTTCTACCTTCTGGAATATGAAAACATTAGGCACCTTTTTTGCAGTAAGATGCAAAAACCCTACTAACTCTGTCCTTAGAGGGGCATTTTAAAATTTTTGTTCTTTATTTTAGCTGATTTTCTCTCTTTGGAATTTTCTGGCTCTGACTGTTTCTGGTTGCTATCATCTTTTGTTTGCAGTGTTTTGTTTTATAATAGTCAATTTCACTAATGCCTTCAAGTTACCAATTAATTTACTTAAGCTACAATTTCCCCTCTGTTTAGAGGCTTAGCTATTATCTTAGATGTGTAACATCTAAGTCGAGTTGATTGGTAGCTTTACTTTAAAAAGCGGCCAGCATTGCTTTGATTTTCTTTTAGTTAAGAGTTACTTAAATGTGCTACTTTATTATTTGCCTGCCTCTCTCTCTCTCTCTCTCTCTCTCTCTCTCTCTCTCTCTGTGTGTGTGTGTGTGTGTGTGTGTGTGTGTGTGTGTGTGTGTGTGTACTGCATCTGTGTGGCATGGCAGATGTGTGGAGAGGCCAGAGAATAACTTGTAGAAGTTGGTTCTCTCCTTCCACCTTGTGGGTCCTCAGCATCAAACTCAGGTTGTCAGGCTTGGTAGAAAGTGCTTTTATCTACTAGGCCTTGATGCTTTGAAATTATGTAATTTTTTTTAAAAGTTCCATGATTAATTCTGGGGACATAGAATACCTGTCACTAATTTAGTGTCATGGACATTTATTCTCTCTGACGTCACTGTTAACTCACATCATACAGATGTAGAAACTGGAAGAGTTAAAAATACTTCCTGGGGTTCTAGTCCTGTGAACAAAAAGACAAATTTATTTAAGCTGTGCTTCACATCATTTGCTAAGGATTTGTGTAATGTGGCATCTGAGAAAGCTTACTGGTTGAGAGAGGTCTCTCTCTCTCTCTCTCTCTCTCTCTCTCTCTCTCTCTTTCTTCCTTTCAGTGTTTGAGACATGTTTGTTTCTGTGTAGCCTTAGCTGTCCTGGAACTCACTCTGTAGACCAGGCTGGCCTCAAACTCAAGAGATCCACGTGGCTCTGCCTCCCAAGTGCTAGGATTAAAGGCATGTTCCACCATTGCCAGGCAATGGACTCTCATTTTATAGGGTACAAACTTGTGTACAGTGAAAAATTATAAAAATCATTTTATAAAATGTATATAGGCTTTTCTTTAGGCCTTACTTTAAAGGGCATGGAAAATTTCAGGAACCAGCTAACCACAAAGGGAAGAGAGGAATGCAAGTCATCTAGGTGGTGCTGAGAAACTAGTGACCACAATGACAAGGCATGGCCGTGTCCAGAGCAACTGAGAAATAGTTGAGCAATTGACAGGGCAAGGCCACAATGACAGGGCAAGGCCACAGTGACATGGCAAGACCACATTTTTTGAGAAAAATGAGTATACAGAGTGTTTTCCACATGACCCTGACTCACTTAGGTTGGGTTCCTCTGGAATTTTCCGCTATTTTATGTTATGTTTCCTTAGCAACCCCTCACCCCCTTCTCACTCCCCTGGCTTGTGGTTTTCCCCTTTTAAAAAGCCCCTCAGCCAGCTGGTTTTTGTCAATTCAGCTCCTGCGTGAGCAAACAAATTAACCATTAGCTGGCTAACTCTCTCGAATAAAGCCTCTGCTGTTTGCATCCAGATTTGGTGTCTTTAGAGTTTTTGGGTGGTCGTGACTTCTCCAGACTTGAGTGAGGGTCTCCCCTGAGAGGGGGTCTTCACTTGCATATGTGAAGTTTTTTGAGTTTTACGATGTCACATTTACTACCCAACAAAGCTGCATTGTGAATTAGCTACCCTTTGTGTCTGTGAAATATGTTTTAGAATTAAAATTAGGTCTCTAGCTTTCTCATCTACATTTATTTAATATGTCTGTCTCATTTCTACTTTTGATTTTTTTCTTTAGATGGGTATTTTAGTCACTGTTCTATTGCTGTGAAGAGATACCATGACCAAGGCAACTCTTGTAAAAGAAAGCATTTAATTGAAACTTGCTTACAGTTTCAGAGGCTTAGTCCATTATCCTCATGGCGGGGAGTTTAGCAGCATACAAGGCATTAAGCAGTTGTTACATCCTGGTCTGTAGGCTGAGAGAGAGAGGTGACAAAGGACCTGGCTTGGGCTTTTGAAACCTCAAAGGCTACCTCCAGTGTTACACTTGGTCCAACAAGGCCACACCTCCTAATCCTTCCAATGGTGCCACTCTCTGGTTACTAACCATTCAAATCTATGAACCTAAGGGGCCATTCTTATTCAAACCACCACAATGGGTATCAGGAAGACCCAGATTCTACCTGTGGACTCATCTTTGAAGAGGAGTTTGACCCCAATGGACACAACCAGCCTTCCTCAAATCATCTTATACTTCATTTTCTATTTCCTAGTTAAAGTTACTAAACATGTTTCTCTCCCTTTCTAAAAATATGACCAGTATAATCGTCTTTAAGCTTGTGGGTTACTATGACATGATGTGCTATGCTTTCTGTCTCCTCACTTCTGAGGTGAGGAATTCCATTTATTATTCTTTTCCCCATTGCTTTGCTGGTTTATTTTTTAATTCAAATTATTACTTTTAAATCCCTAGCTAAACGAACAAAGAGAAAGAGTCACATAACAAAATTAAAAAGAAAAAGAAGAGAGTACCAGAGTCCTATAAAATGCACAGAATCAGTAGGAAGTGCTCTGAAAATTTACACTTAAAGCGGACTAGAAACAATAAACAGATTCCTAGATACCTACGACCTATCAAAATTTAATCAAGAGGATATAAAAAAACAGATCTATAATAAGGAATGGGGCTGAAACAGTAATGAAAAGTCTCCCAACAAATAAAAGCCTGGAATTCAATGGATTCACTGCTGAATCCACCCAAACCTTGAAAGAAAAGCTAACATAAATATTCATCAGCGTATGCCATAAAATAGAGGAGAGAGGGACATCACCAAACACACTGTACAAAGCTAGCATTACTCAGATATCAAAATTAGATTAGTATGTAACAGAAGGAAGGAGGGAAGGAAGGAAGGAAGGAAGGAAGGAAGGAAGGAAGGAAGGAAGGAAGGAAGGGAGAGAGGGAGGGAGGGAGGGAGGGAGGGAGGGAGGGAGGAAGGGAGGGAAGAAAGAAGGAAGGAAGAAAAGAAGGGAGATAAAACAATTTCTCGATGAACATACAAACCAGTAGCTTTCCAACATGCCATTAGGAAATTTGGCAAGAAAGAAATAACAAAAGGGCATTCCTACCACAATAGCCACAAACAACAGCAAACCTTACCCAAAGAGATGAAAACTACTATAAGGTAAACTTTCAAGACAGAAAAAAAACAAAAACAAAACCAATAGCTTTCATCTTAAAGAGAACAAGAGAAAGTTTATTCTGGAGCCATTTTGAATGACCACGGTTCAGTAATACAGATTTAGGTTAGCCCAAATTCTGCTCCAACTGGAAACAGTTTTATGAAGTGTTTTTGTTTTGTTTTCCAAGACAGGGCTTCTCCATGTAGCCCCTCATGACTGTTCTATAACTCTCTCTGTGGAACAGGCTGGCCTTAAACTCAGAGATCTGTCTGCCTCTCAAGTGCTAGGGTTAAAGGCATGTGCCACCACCTCCCAGCTCAGTTTTACTAAGTATTCATCCATTGATGGACACTTAGACTGCTTCTGTTTCCTAGTTACTGTGAATTATCAGGTGTCTCTT
>JANHMN010000004.1:98129830-98160675 GCA_030674055.1 Rhabdomys pumilio | reverse complement strand
TCCAGATACTTCTGCTTGCTTGTTCTCCATTGTAGCAACAACAACAACAAAATAAATAAATAACCCTTCCTCCTGGTCAGAAGGTAGTGGTGCATGCCTTTATTCAACAGAGCCAATTCCAGGACAGCCAAGGCCACACAGAGAAACCCCATGTTGAAAAACTAAAACAAAAAAAAAAAAAAAAAGAAGCCTTCCGTGGAGCCATGGAGCCATGGAACCATCTCGGGTTCTTTACTGTGCCTCAGTCACATGACTAAGCTCAGCACTAAGCACTGGTATGTAAGTGTATCCACAGTGTGTTGGAGTTTGAGTTCCTTAAGACTATGTCCAAGAGCAGTACACGGCTGTGTTATCTGTTGTGCTGTTTGCAGGTTTGGTTTAGAGACCTCCATAGTGATTTCTATAGCAGCTACAGGAGTTTATATCCTCAACAGCAGAAAACAAAGTTCCTTCTCCTCCATATCCTTGTAACTACAGGTGGTTATTTGTCTCTGATAGGCAGACAATCTGATTGAGTGCACTGTCCTTTCTGTTAATGTTGGCCTTAGCTATTTGGTCTTCTATGCCTCCTTAGGATTTGTTTTTGTTTGATTGTTTGTTTGTTTGTTTTTGCATAGACAATGGCAAACCTACAGACGACATTATATTAGAAACTGAAAGTGTTTCCTCTAATGTCTGGACAGAGACAAGTGTGCCTGTTCCTTCCACTCTTAGTCAAGAAAGCACTTGAAGTCCCAACTAGAATAGTAAGGTAATAGTAAGGTAAGAGACAACTAATGAAGGAATCAGTCAAATTATTTCTATGTAATCCTATAAAGACCCCAAAGACTCTACCACAAACTCAGCCCTCATAAGAAGTTTCAGCAAAGAGGCAGGGTTCAAAATAAATTTAGAGAAACCAGTAGCTTACTTATATACCAATAACAACCTGGCAGAGAAAGACATGGGGAAGGAAGGGGTTCTATTAACAATAGCCTCAAACACACACACACACACACACACACACACACACACACACACACAAACCCTAACCAAAGTGGTGAAAGATCACTACAATTCAAACTTATAAAACACTGAAAAAAAAATTCCTGAAGACACTAGAAGACAGAAACATCTCCCAAGATGGGTAGATTAATACTGTGCAAAGGGCTCTAGTGCCAAGAACAATCTACATATTCAACATAAGCCACAATTTAAGAAAATCACAGAACTAAAAAACAAACAAACAAAAAAACAAAACAACTTAAAATTCATGAAATTAAAACAGGCAACCTGAGAGGGAAAGATGCTATCTTAAATGGAGGAGGAAGAGAGTATGATGGGCCAAATGTTATAAGAAAGCAGAACAGGGTACCATTTCCAGGAGGGAGGGGAACCATCCAGAAAGGAACAGGTAAAGAGGATGGAAGATCAACAGAAGAGGGGAATAAATAAGAAGGACGAGCAATGACAGGAATGTCTGAACTCCCAGTACTGAAACTAGTAAGTTACTTTGTATGCTAATACAAACGACTAAAGATCAGATTAGAGGACTGGAAGGCACAGGATCCTGGTGCTACATCTTGGGTCGGTTTCCCCTCTCTTCAAGCCCCCCTCCCCCCAGTTATTAGGATTTTTTTTTCTGCTTCTCTCTTGCACAACAGAGCATGGGGACTCCTGGGTAGCTTTGTTTTACTTCACACTGCATAGCCTGTTAGGCTTAAAACAAAAGAGCGACAGAATTAACCTGCAGTTTCCACCACAGTCCAACATCAGGAAAGACATCTAGGCTTTAACTTGCAAAAAGAAACATCTAGGGTTTAACTTGAAAAATGAAAAGTAGCTGCCAGATGTCCTCTGTCACCCCTTCAAACACCCCCTCCCTTCTCCCTGGGGGTGGGGGAGGGGAAAACTATTTACTCAGATGGAAGCACCCAGTGCAATTTACAGAGTCTATTATCCACCAATCAAGTCCCCAAAGCTAGTTGCAAACAACTGTGTTAAACTCTGAACACATGGAGTCTGGGGAAAGTTTTCCTCCACGGACTTCCTGTCAGCAACATCCTTTGACAGAATTGTGTGTGTGTCAGTCCTCTTGATTCATGGGGCCCTCACCTCCACCTTTGGCCGCCGCGGCCCAAAGCCTTGCTCCTTGCTCTGTACAGGAGTCTAAGGAGGGGTGGCCGCATTCTTATTTCTCAGTCTCTTATGACAGGACAACGGGAGGCACACAGCAGTCTAGAAGGTGTAAATAAGAGAAACAGACTTATTTCTCCAGCTTTGAAAGTAAAACAGGCTGGGCAGTGGTGGCACACGCCTTTAATCCCAGCACTTGGGAGGCAGAGGCAGGTAGATTTCTGAGTTCGAGGCCAGCCTGGTCTACAGAGTGAGTTCCAGGACAGTCAGGGATACACAGAGAAACCCTGTCTCGAAAAACAAAACAAAAAAAAAGAAGAAGAAGAAGAAGAATGGAAAGGGAGAAAGAGAGAAAGAAAGACAGAAGACAGACAAATGGAGTGGCATCCTTATGCAAGTTACTACACCTTGCAGGAATTTTGTTCCTGACCATCAAATCCCTATGCTGTCTACTGTAATATGGCCTGTGAGTCTCACATACAACCAGTATTCCTAGGTTAGTTACCCAAATTGGCTTAAAGAAAGAGGGGAGGGGGGGGTTTGAGGGGGTAGCAGGAAGAAAGCCTCCAATTGTTTTTGATCTGAGTGATTTTCCCTTCCTAAAGTAGACAGCCTGAGAGCCCCAGGGGGGACCACTCACCATCCTGGAGCCAGGGACTCATGTAGCTGAGGATGTAGGTGGGATCCAGAATCTTCTGGATATAGTCCCTGAATGCTTGCAGATTCTGCCGCTGCTCGGCGGTCATTCTGTGGCTCCCCGCGATCTATGAGCGCCCTGGCTCCCAAAAATCCTCCGGGGATGAACGCGGTGGGGACTTTCCAAGGAGTCCCTAAGAAAAGGCCGACCCGCCCGCCGGCTGGCGCTTGGAAATCGAAACTGCCTCAGGGCGCTGGGGGGCGGGGATCTAGTTTCGTTTCTGAGTCTAGGCAGCCACTGATCGGTAGGGACCCAAAAGTACCTTGGGAACTGCCTTGAAGTTTGGGCGCAGCTTTTCGCGTGGTGGGTTTATGTTTGTAAAGTGCGCACAATTGAAGTGCACAGTTCAATGAGTTCCGAAAAATACCTGTTCATTCTTCCACAGATCAGCTGGGTCCTGCAGTAATCTTTAACCTTTTATTTTTCTTCCTCCCTGCCCCCTCCCTTCGGGGCAGAATTTCTCTATGTAGTCCTGATAGTCTTGGAACTGGAACCAGAATGGCCTCAAACTTACAGAGCTCCGATCACCCCTGCTTCGCCCTCTCAAGTGCTGGGATTAAAGACCTGGCAGTGCCCCCCACCCGCCCGCAGCCATGCCACCGCCACACCACCACCAGATCTTATAGAAGAGTTGAGGGAAAGATTGTGGGTCGGGAAGGGCATAGAAACTTCACAGGAAGACCAACAGAGTCAACAAATTGGATCCTTAGGACTCTTAAGAGACTGAACCACAAACCAAAGAGCATACACAGGCGGGCCCTACACCTCTCCGCACATCTGTAGCGGACGTGAGTATGGTCTTCACGTGGGTCCCAAACAACTAGAGTGGAGCTATCCCAAAAGCTATTGCCTTTATGTGAGATATGTTCTAACTGGGCTACCTTGTCTGGCCTCAGTGGGAGAGGATGCGCCTAGCCTTACAGAGACTTGATATGCCAGGGTGGGGGGGATAGCCAGTGGGGCCCCCAACCGCTCAGAGTAATACTGGAGGCGGGGCAGTGAGAGGGATGTAAAGCGACCAGGTTAAAAATAATAATAATAATAATGAAAACAAAAATTTTAAAGAATGCCCTACAGGACTGCCTACAGACCAATCTTATGGTTTTCTTAATCGAGGGTCCCTCCTCTCTGATGACTTCAGCTTGTGTCACGTTGACCTAAAAGTATCCAGCACACCCATTCTGGAAGTTATTCAGCGCTTCTTTTAGAGTAATTATGCTTTTAGTTTTACTCTTGGTTCTATGGTTATTTCAAATTAAGATTTTGCTATAACACAGAAGACTAAAGCAACTTTTCCCAGACCTGTAATTGTACCCTCACATATGCTGAAAACCTGTTCTTCCTCCACTGAATAGCCTTGGGACCTTTATCAGGAAGGAAAAAAAAAAAAAAGGACAAAACTGACTTTACCTGTGTAGACCCATTTCTGACTCTCATCCATCTGTTTCTATTCCCTGACATTTATAACAGTACCTACCACTTTCTCTGGGTTACTTCAGAGGTTAGGGTTCATAGAAAAAGCTGTTGAGATAACTGGCTGTTAGCCAAACCCTGACAGAAGAGTGACGGGGCTCAATGCTTCCTGTGGAGTAGAAGTGCAAGAATACATCTTGTGGAAGGGGAGTCTTCACAGGTGCTCAGGAGCAAGGCAAACAGGTGGGTACACATCATGGGGTCACAAGTTCAGCGGGGGCTGAGAAACATGGTTTGCAGGATACATTACTTAGAAAACAGACTTTTTGTTTGGTTGGTTTTGGTTTTTGGAGACCAGGTTTCTCTGTGTAATTTTGGCTATCCTTGAACTCACCCTGTAGACCAGGGTGGCCTCCAACTCAGAGATCCACCTACCTCTGCCTCCTGAGTGCTGGGATTAAAGGCCTGGGACAGCACTGCCAGACCAGAAACTTATTCTTGTTAGTAAGACTTAACAACGAAGTGCTCGGCTTCTGAGCAACAGTGTAACGCCTGCTCTTCTGAGCAACAGTGTAGCGCCTGCTTGGTTCACACTTGCTCAGCTCCCTTTCTTACACAGCCTAGGAAAAGCTGGCTAGAGGCAGTAGTGCTTGAAGTGTGGTGGGCACTTCCCATGGTTAAGAAAGACAGGTACAGAGACCAATCTGCTGGAGGCCATTCCTCAGCTGAGGTGAGTCAGTCTGGGTTTATGTCAAGTTGACAAAAGCTAGGACAGATGCTCTCTGTCAGACTAATGATACTTTTTTGTCCTACTTTCTAAGTTTTTTTTTTCCATGAATGGGTGTTGAATTATTTTCAAATGTCTTTTTCCACATCTATTGCAGTGATCATACATTTTGTTAACATGCCACATTTTATAGATTGATTTTTGTTTTGTTTGGCACAAGATCCTATGTAGCCTAAGCTGGCCTGGAACTTAATATGTAGTCAAGGATGGCCTTTAAACGGTTCCTCCTGCTTCTGCCTCTAGACTGCTGAGATGACGAGACTGTGCAAACATGTTTGTCTCATTGGTTGACTTGTAAAGGCTAAATTGGCCTAAAATCCCTGCACTAAATCTCCTGGTGATGATGTATCATCCTTTTTATATACTTCTGGATTCAATTTGCTAGTACTTTTCATAGAATTGGGGTTTTTGTTTTTGTTGGTTTGGGTTTTGTTTGGTTGGTTTTTGTATTTTTGGTCTCATAAAGGTTATTGGCTTGCAGTTTTCATGTAATGCTTTTTGTGCTAGTATTCTGACAGTCTATGTACTGGTAGCATCTTTTCTCCTTAAATATTAACATAGTTCACCAACAGACTATTTGGGCTGGGGATCATATTAGTCATATTTGTTTGGATTCAATTTCTTTACTACATATATGGCTATTCAGATTTCTTTAAACTCCATCTTGAATGCATTTTGGGAAATTGTGATTTTTTTTTTAAGTGCTAAAATAATTAAATGAGAATCTATCAGATTGAGGCAATTCTAAGACCCAGAAAAGGAACCATAGAAACAGAGAAGAGGACAAGCTCAGCCAGTCATGGGTAGCCAGTGAGCATTCGTTACTTCCTCTTGAACTGCTCACCAGGAAAGTCCAAGTAAGACCAGAAATGCAACCGATCAAACAAATTTGCTTCCCTTGTGGATTCAATTACAAAAGCAAAACAAAACCAAAAAAAAAAAAAAAAAATCCAACCAAACAAACAACAAAACAAAAGAACTTTCTCCACCAACAGAATTTTCTGGCCAAACTCTGAAGCACTTCTAGTTTGGAGATGACCAATTCATGACTCACCATCTGCTGAAATAACCATGTTAAAAAGATAACATGCCCCAGGAATCTTCCAGAACAATACATCTGTTTCTTTTAAATTAGTAGAATAGTGGCATAACTTGTTTATTGCATTCCTTAATTCTTTTTAAAACCTTTAAAGAAACTCATTCTTGCTAGACATTTACCAATGCTACTTTTTGTTACCAGCTTTTAGTGATACATTTCATTATTATTATTTCCTTTTCTATTTTATTGATTCCTGCTGTGATATTAGTGCTTCTTATCCAGTTGCTACTATTTATCATTCTTGTACTAGCTTCTCTGTGTAGTCCTGGCTGTCCTGAAACTCCCTCAGTAGACCAGGGTGGCCTCGAACTCAGAAATCCTCCTGCCTCTGCCTCTAGAGTACTCTTGTACTAGCTTCTTAAAATAGGATTCTGGATTGCTTATTTTATAGTTGTCCCTGCATAAAAGCACGTGAGTCACCCTGAGTTTTCCCTTTCAGATGAGAATCTGGAACATTCTGAAAATCTTGATGTTATTTTCATTACATTCCGTTTGCAAGTTTCTAGTATTCTTGTGAATTCTTCTTTGAACCCCAAATAAGTATGCTAGGAATTTTCCTAAATAGCTTTTGAGATATTGATTCCTGATTCTGACCTGCTGTGGTGACAGACACTGCAATACTTAGCCTTTTGAAATTTAGTGCAATTTGTTTAGGGCCTGGGCTTATAAAATATTTTAAAATACACCCCAGAGGCAGTTAAGCTTAAAAGAACCAGGGCTTGGAAATATGTCTCAATAGGTAAAGTGTTTGCCACACAAGCATGAGGAGCTGGGTTTAATCCCCCAAGACCACATCAAAACGCCGGGTATGGTAACACATGCTTGTAAACACAGCATGTTTACAATGCTGTGAATAATACAGAGACAGGAGGATTTTGCAGCTCTCTCTGCTCATCCCACCTATCCTAATTGGTGATGTCCAAGCCAGAGAGGAGAGAGACTGTCTCAAGGGACATGCAACCATGTTCCTGAGGATGACACCTTTAGGCACTATATCCACGAACACATCATGCACCTGCAAGCATACGCATGTACAAAAGGAAAGGGCAGGTATTGTGCAGCTTTAAGGCATAGCGTTCTATAACATCAATGAAACCACTTTGGTTTATAATGTAGCCCACATCTGCTATAGTCTTAATAATACCCCGTGTCTCCAGGCTCTATCAAATACAGAGAGAAGAATGTCACTATTACTGTTTTTTTCATGGGTCCCTTTGTTGGATCAGTCAGTGTTCACAAACACTGAAACTGTTACTAGACACTTTCACATTTAGGACTACTACCTGGTTCTGATAAATTATGTTTTATGTCATTACAAAAGTGCTTACATCAAAGTCTACATTGTGATTATAGACCTGTAAGGAGCAGGTCCTTAACAGAGCTGACTCCATATTGTAATAGGAAAGAAAACAAGTGTGGACAAGTCCAGAAAACAAGTTTGGACATGTTTTAAAGTATTATGATAAACAAAAGTCCACCTGCAATGAAGTCATAGCCCACAGATAACCAGACACATCTGGTTATTTGCCATATATGTCAGAAGTAACCCCAATTCAAGCATAAAAGAGGAGCCCCCACCTGGAGCACTTCATCACATGACTGGCTAGTGTGATCCTCCGTTCAGGCTTCCTCTGCAGCCAAGAGACCGAGCACTCTGCAGAATGGATCATCAAAGCAGCAGCCGAGAGACCAAAACCCCTATCTTCGTGGTCAAGCACTCTCCAGACTCGAGCTGCTGGAAGCCATGGAATGCCCTATCTTTGTGGTCAAGCACTCTTATGACCTGAGCCGATGGAAGCCGCAGACCGCCCCTATGCTTCGTTAAGCACTCTCTGGACCTAAGCTCCTGGAAGCTGCAGTCATAAGGACTCAGGTCATCTAACTCATGAATAATGATGTACTTATTGCTATGTTTATTTCTTTGGTAATTAGCAACTTATTATTTGTGCTTATTGTATTGATATTGATAGAGGCAATGCATAGGAAATGTGGCAATACCTCATTGTTACAATAGCTTTGGCATTGATAATATATTGTTTGCTGTGCATTATTAAAGAACAATTAAATGTCAATTTACAGTCAATCCTGTATACGATTCCTGAGTGGAGAGGACCTGTTGCTCCTCTCCCCATGGGGACCCTAAAACCTTATCACAACCTGGTCATGACAGATAACATACTGGGCTTGAGACATATTCTTATAGCCATACCAGCTTTCTGTGCTTATTTTTTGCATGCCGTATCTTTTTCTATCCTATTTGTTTCCTTCCTCTGCTTATATGAAAGGTGTCATACACACACACACACACACACACACACACACACACACACACACACATACATAGTTGGGCATTACTTCTTACTCATTTTAACAATTGTTGCCATTTCATTGAAACAGTAAACTCAATTATGTTTAATTATTGATATGGATTTAAAATTTTGATTTTGCTATTTGTTGTAATTGATTTTATTCTTCATTTCTTTGGATTTATACAAATATGATTTTACCTTTCACCTTTTGGTCATATATCCTTTTTCAATTATGCATGTATGTCTGTGTACATATATGTCATACTTAGTTACATACTTTGGTTACTCCAAAGATTCCAATACACATCCTACTTGACTTTGTAGTTCACATGGAATTGATATTGTACCTCATCAGGTAAGAAGAGATCCTTATAACCACAACATTCCACCTTCTTGACCCTGCCCCCCATGGGCTACCATCAGGAACAACCCTTCCATGTCGTGTAAGACACGATCAACAGATATAAGCTGTGTTTTGAGTAGTCTGCTGTCCTTTCCTGTCATCTTTACTATATCGTTAGGCTTCCACTCCAACTTAGCCTTTCACTCCTGGAAGCACCAGCTTCCTCCTGACTTCATGCTGTCAGCTTTTCCAGTCTGTTGTCAAGGGTTGTTTCACTTTCCATTTCCTTTCAGACTTTTTTAAAAAACAGTTCTAGGATTTCAGCTGTGCTTCCGCCCTCCACTCTGCTTCATTCCCCATGACTCACCTTAAAACCTTTCTCTGTTCATTCATTGTAAACTTTTTAAATTTACATATGCTTGATTTTTTTGGTGGTGGGGTTAAGAACAGGGTCTCACTATGCAACCCTGGCTGTCCTAGAACTCACTCTGTAGACCAGGCTGGTGTCGACTCAGAGATCCACCTGCGTCTGCCTCCCAAGTGCTGGGACTAAAGTGTGCGCCACTATGCTCAGCATTACATATATATTTCTAAAAACATCTTTGAAGTCCTAGCCAGGCCTGACAGACAGGCTTGTAGTTTGGCCTACTTGGGATGCTGGGGCCAGAAAATATTGACCAGTCTGAATAATTTAGTGACTGCTGTCTCAGAAGTGAAAAAGAACACTAGGGAGGTGTCTGTGGTAGAGCATTTGCCTAGCAGGCACAAGGCCCTGGGTTCAACTGATCCCCAGTAAGGGAAAATTTAATCCTTGTTTGGAAATTCCATTATAGGGTTACTGTTCCTTCTCTTCACTCTGTCTCCTCACGTTTAATAATTTTTAATTTTATGGAGGGCATTGTGGATAAATTATGGTATCTCTAGATTTCTATGACCTTAATCTTGGGAATGTCACCTTTTGTTCTAACATACCTCTAAATTATTAGCATTACACGCCACTTTGAACTCCCAGAGGCTTCATTTACACATTGTGACAGCTGTTTCAACTTTGCCCTTAACGTGAATTTAACCCTTAGTCTGGATCATGGTCCTTCATAAAAATGCCCGTTTCCCAGTCACTCAGGACCCGTAGGACTCAACCTCTAGAATGGCACCTCTCGGTGGCAGCTCAGACATCTGCAGGTCCACTCATCTTTCCAAGCTCTTCCTTCCATGGGTCCTTCCTATCTTCCCTGTACACAGGCATCTCAGACACAGATAAAAACTACAGTGCATCTTGATGTACAACTTCAGGGCTCCCCAGGTCCCTCTCCTTCTGAGCTTTCTCCCTCAGACTCCATGGTCCACCTTATAAATCAGTAAGTATTGCTTTCTTAGATTCCAGCCTCCATCTAGACTGAGGATGGCTCACTTATTTGTTTCTACACAGAGACAGTGTTTCTCTGTGTAGCCCTGGATGTCTAAACCTTGCTTTGTAGAGCTGGCCTTAAACGGGCTTTCATAAAAAAGAAAAGCCAGCTATTTTTATACAGTGCATTTCCCATTTCTCAAAGGTTCAATTCTCTCTACTTTCTTTTGGGTTTTTCCCCAGTGCCTTTATGTAGCTTTTCTATTTTGTGCACTTGAGACATACTAGTCTTAAGCTAATGACTCTCCTGATTCAGCTTCCTGAGTTTTGCAATTACAGGCATGTCACCATATCTAAATTAGGTCTAGTGGAAATTTTCTGTCGTAAGTGCTTGAGACAGGGTCTCCCTATGCAGTCCAGATTGGCCTACAACTTTCCTTGTAGTCCAAACTGGCTTTTAACTCCTGGTCTTCCGGTCTCTGTAAGTGCTGGGATTGCAGGGTATGCCACTAGACTAGGCCCTGAGCATGGGTTTTTTACTGAAAGAAATATGATCAAAAACTGCTTTCAGAAGGTGAAAGTGCAGCTGGACACAGTGACAGAACGTGGGAGGCAGAGGCAGGGAGATCTGAGTCAGCCTGGTCTACATAGGGAGTTCCAGGTCATTCAGGCTACACAAGTGAAACCCTGTATCAAAAGAAAAAGGGTAAGAATATGTCTTGTTTTATGTTACCAGTGGAAAACACTGTACCCTTGAATGCAATGGACTTATTAAACCACAGTTGCAATCTGATTCCTAGGTCAAATGTGACCAAGCCCGGAAAGGGGTGCCAGGATGGTGAGAAGACATATCTAAAGCTCAAACCCTCTGACTGGGCATTATTACTTGAAACATTTAGAGTACACATCAAAGCATTCCATACACAGACACAATTAAAAGCCATCTTTATGAGCTTAGAATCTGGCTGTCAAGGAAAGACAAAGATGTATAAACAAATGTGTACAAACAGAACCAAATAACTGCCAAATGTGAAATGCTGTAAAGACAAGTTGCTCATCACTGTGGTGAAGGAATGCCTGAGCAGGACGGAGCTCAGCGAGTCCTTAAGAACGAGAAGAATTCTGCTCTAAACATGCCCAGAAAAGAGAGGTGGCTGTCAGGTATGGGGGCAGAGCTCACAAAAGGACCAAAACACCAAAGAGTTCGTGTGATCCTGCAACTCTGAGCACTGAGCAGGTGTCAAGAGGTGGTATGAATACATAAGCAGGGCCTTTAAGACAAGGAATTAAGTCCAATCAAAGGACTTTACGCATGGGATGACATAACTAAATCACTTGTTTATAATCCCTGCCTGGCTCCTATCTAGAATTAGTACACCAGTCTAGAAATGACTCGGGAGGATGAGGGCACAGGTAAGGACAGAGACGAAGGAGAATGAGCTTAGACTGAGTGGCTGGCATTGTAAAGAAGAGGAAAAGCATCTGGCTGGAGGCGACCAGTACCGTGATAAAGAGCTTAAAAGCCTCTCACATTCTAGTGTGGGAGATGGACAGAAAGATCCATATAAACGCTGTGAGAAGAGAAAGCGGGGCGCTACAGTGCGGTGCAACGGGCGCTACATTTGTTAGATGGTTTGGTCAGAGAGACCTTATGAAAACAGGAAGTCTTCAGAGTAAAGAACATTCTACTCACAACGAACAAAAAAAGGCAAAGACTACCTGGCAAAAGGAAAGGAGGTAGTTAGAGTTGCCAGAATGGAATGCTAGGGAAAGAGAAGCAGCCAAGGCCTTATAGACCACAGAGCTTTGGTCTTAAATACAGTGATACACCATCACAGAAGTTTGAAAGACAGGTAACTTTTTTTTTTTTTAATAATTGAAGTGACTAGAGGTGAGAGGTGCAGGGGAGCAGTGGCAGAATAGGGACTAAGGGAAGGAAGATGCTATAGTACTAGCTGAGTTTCCTGCTCAAAGACTACACTTCCCAGACTCCCTTTTTGGACTCCAGGGCCAGAACATAATATATGGCTAGTGTTGGGGCTGGGATTAGGCCAAGTACACTGATCGATCATCTCATAGCTTCACTTCCTGCCCCGAATCAGCCTGGATGCTTCAGTTCTGTAACTCAACAGCAGCTCCCTCAACCATCTCACCCTTGCCCCTCACTGCACTCATGCATCAACCTTCAACCATAAATGGGTGGTGGTGGTGGAGAGATGGCTTGGCAGTTGAAAACACTGGCTGTCCTTCCAGAGGTCCTGAGTTCAACTCCCAACCACATGGGATAAAGGGATCTGACGCCCTCGTCTTTCTGACATGCAGGTATATATGCAGATCCTATACTGTTTTCTGCTTTTCCCACTGACATTTACCAGGTTGAAAGAAATCACAAATCTTAGTGTTCTAAATTGAAATATTCCATCTCAGATAGACCTCAACATTAATCACCAACACTTTACCCTTAATTCTTGCCCCTTCAAAAGGCATTTACCACTCAAGCCCAGTCACACTCGGCCCGCTCTTCTCGCTTTGAGAATACTCATTTTGTATTCTCTCAACTCCATCCTGTGCTAGGCTGTGCTCCTGTACCACCTCTCTTCAAATACTAAATCACTTCTCTAACCGCCAGCCTGCATCCCTTGAGGAGTTTCACTTTTTTGTTGTTGTTTTGTTTTTTTGAGACAGGGTTTCTCTGTGTAGTCCTGTTTTTCCTAGTCCAGAGAAAAAAGAGCTGTTTTAGGCAATGCTCTACTCACCTATAAAGATCTTTGTGCACTTTGCCCCCTCTGCCATTTTGAAATCTAACTACTTCACTTGCCTGACTTTTGGATTCTCTGTCACTCACTTTGCTTTATTACTACTGCTTTCAACCTTTCCTTCTTCAAGGGTTCTAAATTCAAAGTTCCCCCTAAATTCAAGTATGTCCCTCCCTAGGGATTTATGCAAGCCATGAAAGCACCCTACCACTGTAGACAAGGCTGCACAAACTGCCCAGGCAGGATTTGATTTTACAATTCCCCTGCCTCAGCCCTTTAACTAGCTGCAATTACCCGTGTCTCTAGGCTGCTGTACCTATCTTAAATATAAAACAAAGCAACCCTTCTCTTGATTTTAAACACCCTTAGTGTAATCTCAGCACTCTTCCTTCCTTCTCTTTGCATCCTTCCTACAGCATGAACTAAGTCTACTAAAACTAAGTCTACCACTGACTTCCTCAGGTACGTATCACTCAGATGGCATATCACTTCTAACCTCAGCCTGTTAGCAGCGGGAATATCTTCCAATACAAAACGTGTTACTCTTTCCTCCTACAGAAATTCAGGCTTTGGTGCTGAATACTTAATTCAGCTCCCAACTTTTTAGCCTCATCAAATCCCATCACATTTCATATACCAACTACTCGTTTTATATTCTCTCAACTCCATCCTGTGCTAAGCTGTGTTCTTGTACAACCTCTCTTCAAATACGAAATCACTTCCCTAACCACCAGCCTGCATCCCTTGAAGCGTTTCACTCTATGGATACAAACCACAGACAGCCTTATCTAGCTGGCAGTTCCAGCAGTTGTCTACAGACCACTCCTTGTAATCAAAAGGATATGGAAGCTGCACACGTCTTCACTAAATGACTAGGTCAAAATCTGAGTATCAAGACAAGTGAGGAAAAGACTGTAAGCCACTGGGTAGTCCATGGGGCTATACTAGTAAACAAAAGGAAAACACTCGGTTACTAAGTGCCACCTAATAAACCATAGGAAACATTTATTTAATAACCATAGGAAAGAAACATCAGTGGATCCTGAACTCAGCAGAGGCAAACTTACTAGGAAGAGGATGCTCGTAGGGATTGCAAAGCACCTCCCACAAATTAACCAAATAGCCAACCTACTAAGAGTGGGGGGAGGGGGAGCACAACCTAACCAAGTGATCAAAATGGGGTACAAATGGACAAAGCTCAGATATGACGACCAATAGATACCCCAAACATACCATTCTAGCCAAGCCCACAATCGCACTGCAGTCACAACAAAGAAATTTAGGGTTATTCTGTAAAACATGATTCAAAAGTACCAATGTGGTGACAGACATGTACTAGTCAACTGTTCCAGATTGAGACTAAAAAACAAAGAATGTCTTGTGGGCGACTTTTAAACCACAGATTGTGCCAATATCACATTTCCCTGATGATTACAACAGTCAAAAAACCCCTTCTTTAGAAAAACAGGAATATTAGGATGAAGGAACATTCACACATGTAACTTACAAGTAGTTGAGAAGAAATACCGCATACACTACTCACAAGGCAGTCAGGTCACAGCGCTGCCCTAGACGCTCAGCAGTGGATGAGTGGGGGATACTAAACACGTCTAGCCATAAAGAGTGAGGTCATATCCTCAGTAAATGATGAACTCGGCAGTGCTGCTACATGAAATAAGCTAGACTCAAAGACAAGTGTTGTAGTATTTCTCATATATTTGGAATCTTGACTGTAAACCATCAAAGTAGACTATTTGGAAAAGAAGACCAGGGAGGGGGTAGTAAGGATACTGGATTATGACAAAGTGTACCATATTCATGGATGAAAGTGTCATAATAAAAACTATTCCTGTACACCACATGCTAACAAAAACATTTTTAAAGTAGAAAAAAAGCAAATATATATGTGCATTATGTATAGAGTATCTAAAAAATGGAAACATTTACAAACTGCTAGTGAAGAGTCCTGCAGCTCTTCTGCAAATACTCTGGCAATATCAAACACCATAAAAATGCTAGGCCCTTTATCCAACTGGGAACCAATACAAACATCACACATTAAAGCTTCCACTAAAGACAGCTGATGTAATGGCATACGCCTATTGTCAAATACTTATGAGACTGTGGGGGACGAGGAGAGACCAACCTCAGCAATACAAATGGACTCTGTAGCACAACTGGGGGAAAGCTGCATGCATAAAAATATATGTACTGTACCCTGATTGTAATGGAAATCAAAACGCTGAACTGTCAAGGATACTGTGTTACCATGCACTACTTGTACTTTAAACTATTAACACCCGATGCACAGAACAGATAAGTTAACTAGAAAAATAAGCATTAAAATAGGATTTCATTCTAGAGAAAACTGTAAAAAAAAAAAAATCTACTTAAGAAGCCACACTACAATTTTCATAATTTGCCAACTTGCATCATAAAAATTGTGAAAGACAAAATTATGTAATTTTATGTAAAACAATATATTTTAAGCAACTGTGTGCTGCAGTGTTATACAGCAGCACATACAGCGGAGACTGATGTGTACAGGTGTGTAGCCCTCAGACAGATGAGGTACTTTATAACTAATTACCAACAAGTGTTTGTGAGCCCACTAGTATTCAAAAACCAACGTCACTTCCAGGGAAAAAATGGGGTCGGTCCTAACCACACTAACGGTCAGTCAGAACGTCCTTGTCAAATGAAAAAAATGCTCGAATGAAGGTTCCGGCAGAACCCAGAGCAGTACAGGAGAATGTGGGTGGGGGTAAATGAGGTGAGGGAAGGATGTAGATAAACTTGGAGCCTAGCCTCAGATCTCTAAGCCGTGATGTCACTGGATTTTTAATTTATTATTATTTTGGCCTGATGCAAAACTACTTAAGTATTTGAAGGAAATGGAAACGTAGAAAAATTGAACAGATTTGCTGCATGATGTCCTCAGAATGAGTGGGTGGCCGTTATGAGTGAACAGTACACCTGCGGCAGAGTCCAGGCCCAGAAGTGTGGACTGGGAAACGGTATAAAACTCTCCCAACCAAAAAAAGCTTAGGGTCAGACAGATGGCTTTCCTACAAAATTCTACCAGACTCTCAAAGAGTTAACACCAACAGCCCTCAAATTATTCCACAAAAATAGAAACAAAAGAAACATTTCCCAGCAGTTCATTTTATGAGGCCATGGTTACCCTGATACTAAAACCACATTAAGACCCAACAAAAAGAGAATTACAGACCAATTTCCCTTACAAACATAGATGCAAAAAAATCTCAGTAAAACTACTCGCAAAACAAATCCAAGAATACATCCGAGATCATCCACCATGATCAAGGTTTGAAGCGAATGATGCAGAGATGGCTCAATACACATCAACCGATAAATGTAATCCACCATATAAAACTGAAAGACAAAAAACACATGATCGCCGGGCAGTGGTGGTGCACGCCTTTAATCAATCCCAGCACTTGGGAGGCAGAGGCAGGCGGATTTCTGAGTTCGAGGCCAGCCTGGTCTACAGAGTGAGTTCCAGGACAGTCAGGGCTACACAGAGAAACCCTGTCTCGAAAAAACCAAACCAAACAAACAAAAAAAACCAAACAAACAACAAAACAACAACAACAACAAAACATGATCATCTTACTAGAGGTAGAAAATACCTTTGAAAAAATCTAATAACTCTTTATGATAAAAGTCCCGGAGAGATTAGGGACACAAGGGACATACTTAAATACAATAAAGGCAGTTTACAGTAACATTAACTTAAATGGGCAGAAACTCAAAACAGTATCACTAAAGTCAGAATCAAGGCAAGGTTGCCCACTCTTCCTATCTACTCAATGAAGTCTTAACTAGAACAATAAGACAACAGTAAAGATCAAAGGGATACAAATTAGAAAGGCAGAAGTCAAAGTATGATTTTCAGATACAATAGGATACATAACAGACCCTAAAAATTACACAAAAAGATTCCTAAGCTGATAAAACACTTTCAGCCAAGTGGCTGGACACAAGATTAACTCAAAGAATCAGGAGCCTTCCTTCATACAAATGACCAACAGACTGAGAAAGAAATCAGGGATACACCACCTTTCACAATAGCCAAAAAAAAAAAGTAACTTGGATAACTCTAGCCAAGCAAGTGAAAAGTTTGTATGTTAAAATCTTTAAGACACTGAAGAAAGAAATTTTAAAGAAAGTATCAGAGAATGCAAAGCTCTCCCATGTTCATGGATCAGCAGGATTAATATAGTAAGAATGGCCATCCTACCAAAAGCAATCTACAGATGCAATGCAATCCCCGTCAAATTCCAACATGATTCTTCACTGGTCTTAAAAGGTCAATCTCCAGCTTCATATGGAAACACAACAACCCAGGATAGCAAAAACAATATTGAACAATAAAAGAACTGCAGGTGGTTATCACCATCCCTGATTTCAAGTTGTGCTATAGAACGATGGCAATAAAAACTGCATAGTGTTGGTACAAGAACAGACATGCTGATCAGTGGACTCAAACTGAAGACCCAGACATAAATTCACACATCTATGGACACCTTCTTCTTAGAAGCCAGAAATACACACTGGAAAAAGGAAGCATCTTCAACAAATGGTATTGGTCAAACTGGATGGCTGCATATAGAAGAATCCAAATAGATCCACTTTTCTCACCCTCCACAAAAAGTCTAATCAAAGACCCCAACATAAAACCAGATACACCGAACCTGTTAGAAAAGTGAGGAATGGTCTTGAACTCACTAACAGAGGAAAAGACTTTCTGAACAGAACACCATTAGCTACAAAAAAGAAGTGGATTCAAAAGAAGAGGTAGGGAGGGACTGGGAGCAAAGGGAGGGAAAACACTGCCCTCAAGGACCCTTAAAAAGGCTTCTTGCAATTACAAAGTCCATTCCTTAATCATATGGTTCTTCCACTATTTCTCACTGTGTGAACTTCAAACTGTCAACATCAATTTTTGATTCTATTTGAATGCCATTTTCTCTTGCCTTTTAAACAGATTTTTGAACATAATTTTTACCTAAATTGTTTCTAAACTTTCAACAACCCTGCTTCTTAACATGCTAGGCCCCACTCCTGCCTTTAGATCACTGCAGATTCTCTGCCTTTCAGATTCTATTGCTGTCAACTTATTTTCTGGACTCAACTCTCACTTCCACCAAATCCGGTTCCCACCAGATGTAAGATGTACTGCTCTCCAGAGAACTATGTATTCTTTACACAATTGTTTTAATAACCGGTAAAACCCATGAGGGCAAGGACTCTATATGTCTTGCTCTCCCACTAAAACCCAATACAGACTGGCCATGAAGCAAGCCTTCCAATTTCCACTGAAGAATGAACACAAGAAACAAGGCAAACTGAGGCTTAAATTTGGAGTAAATTCTAGCTCTGCTGTTCACTGACAATCCCTTATCAGGTTAAATACAGAGCCATCTTATTTTCACTAAGGATAAAAACAATGAGCCACTTTGTGCGGAAAAACTGCCAAAGCAGGTCTGGCCAGGGGTCTTGTGATTGTAGTGAGCCAAAGGCTGCAAAGCCACATGCTCCTGAAGAGTGTAAGACACCCAATGTCACAATTAAAGAACTGAACTAGCAACTGACACTGGGCCTGTAAACATGCCCCCAAGTTTTAAGCCCTTGGCTCTAGCAAAACTTTAAAGAAAGCAATGTTGCACAGAAAAATGTTTGAATTTTTTAGAGTGTACAGTTTTATTGTCTTTTGTTGAATACACATTTGTCTTACTGCCAGGCCAGATAACCAAGTATATAAAGAAAATACTAAACTTTGCTTTTGGCAGAAGTCAAGATAACTTGTGCAGGTTAAAATGACTTACTTCAGTCTAAGAAATGGTTTTGAATCATACAAATCTTTTATGAAAAATAACTGTCCAAAAGCATTCTTCCAGCTTGTAACACACTTCCAGAATAACTCTCAAAAAAAAAAAAAAATTCAAAAATACTACCATAAAAATATGTCAATACCGTATGGCTTTATGAAAGAACTTCTAAATTTTTTGATTTTTATTTAAAAAGGTTCCCAAGTTTTAAATAAACAGCTAGCAACATTTTTTTCACTTAAAAGTGCATATATCTGGGAATGGGACATACATAACTTTCTGAACAAATAATGAATTTTACAAATTAACACACACACACACACAAACAGTTAAAATATTTTAAGAGGCAAAGTTTTTCCAGGAAAAGTCATCTAGACTGCAAAAGATGACTTTTTACCTTTTTTTTTTCTATAGACTCTGGATTATCAAGGAGATGCTTTGGCAGTTTTAAGACATATCACAGTCTCTACCAGGAGACACTGATGATAATGAGGTCCGTGGAGATGGCAATGGTCTTGATGGTTCAGTCTGAATAGACACATTACTGGACTGGCTCTCCAAATCAGAGGCAAAGGTGCTTTCTTCTCTTACATCAAGAGTTTGTTCAATTGAGACTGCCGGTGACTGACCACTCTCTACAGTTTGGCTGGTATTCAAGTCATCAGTAAGTGCAGTGACGTCACACTCCTTGTCCAGGACACCAAACTCATCTTCTATCGTGACAACATCTTTAGTTTCAAATGCTTCTGAGGAAGGAGTCAAGATTTCATCTTGAACAGGCTGTGGAAGACTGCTCTTGCTACATTCAACACCTGCCTTTACTTCAGCATCCCTGTCGCTATCACTGTCAATGGTTATAACAACTGGCGGCCGTGGAGTATTATCTCCATGGTGTTTCTTATGCTTCCTCTTATGCTTCCTCTTTTTCTTTTTATGGTGTTTACCTGTGTCCATAGCCTTTCCTTCATAAACTATCTCTACACTTAGGCTCCGTGTCCTCCTTTTCCTCCTCTTGTGTTTTGTCTCTCTGTCTGATGATCTGCTATCCGAAAAGCTGTCACTCTCATTTTTATAATTCCCATCCAATTTTGATGATTTTTGGTAATGACTATCCTTCACTTTGGAAGCAAACTCCCGAGACGGCTGAGCCTCTTCATCAGCACCTTCCAAATGCCGGGTCTTGTACTTTCGCTTCCCTCCAGGCTTTTCCTGTCTCATCCGGTCAGGCCCAGCTGAGGTAGTCTTCGACCTGTTACTGGACACACTCCTGGACCGGCGCCTTTCATAGTAGTAGTATTTCCTTTCACTGTGACTCTTCTTCCTAGCATTTGTTCTTTCAGAAAAAGATTGAATTCTAAATTCTGGACTTGAAGACTGTCTAGAATAATGGGCTCTTGAAAGAGTCCTCCTCCTGAATGATGATTCATAACCATCCCTGTCCTTGTTTCGGCTATAGTAAGTATATTCCCACTTATATTTGCTTCCATAATTATTTCTTAAATAATAGCGATCTCGATTTCTGCTTCGTGATCTTCTTTTGCCATGATCACTGCTACGAGACCTCGATCTACTGGTGCTTCCGCTACTTAGAGACAGTGTCTGGCTTCTCCTTGACCAGCTGCTATCTCTAGTTCTTGATCTCTTTTTGTCCCTTCTTGCTCTAGGTCTGCTACTACTCTCCCTACTTCTGGATCTCTTATTCCTCAATCTTTTCTTCCCATGATGCTTCCTATGATTCCTCTGATCGTGCCCACTTCTACTCTGGGACCGTGAATCTGAACTCCTTGATCTTCCTCCCTTCCTGTGTCGACGGTTATACGGGGAACACACCTTGTTACCTCTTGTAGATGAGCTGTCCCTGGGAGTTGGCAATGATGTAGCTCGTTTCTCTTCTTTCTTTGAGTTTATTCTTGTGTCAGACTCACGATGGCTTTTACTCATTTGTTCATCTTTCCCAAGGACAGAACGTGGAGAGGAAGATCGACTGGCATCACTATCACCTGAGCTGTAAGACTGCTCTTGTTCCTGTGTCTTCACTGTTTCCATTTTCTCATAAGAGCCCAACTCCTCAGAATCAGAAGACAGTTCAACAAGTTCTGGGGTCCTCTCAGCTAATGGCTTAACAAACCCAACAATGACACAATTATCTGATGATGAATCACTGTCATTATGTACATCGTCATTGGTCTGTACTCCTTGCATCTGAGATGTGGCTCCCGCAGAGACAAGTTCTTCATCTGAGCTGTCTGAAGAATTTAAAAGGGAAGACACGCCAACATGCACTTGCTCTGAACCTGAATAAGATGGTCCAGGAGTTTCATCATCCCATGGTGCCTGCCTAATGGTAGATACATTCATATCTAGCTCTTGTGTTTCAGCCTCATCTGGTGATATTGTAATGACTGAAGAATCAGAACGGCTGCCTTCTTCAGATGAAGGAGGGCAATCATAATTAGCATGCTGGTCAAAAGCTGCCATATTGAAGGGAGATCTAGCAAAACTGATAAATTCATGTATAAAATGCTCAGTTCGATTAAGCAAAAATGGCCTTAAGTCAGACACAAATGCCTGACTCTCCAAATCATAGCGAGTAACATTACTCATGATGATGTGCTGGACAATATTGACTAATGAACCATGGGCTCCAAAAAGAACAGTAAGTTCACGTTTTAACCAAGGAACTAATCTGTGAAGGCAAGCTGGATTTCTACGGAAGAACTCAGCTGAGATATCCCTGTAGCGGCCACCATCTTCAATACTTCTAACTCGAACACCAGCGCGATAAAGAGTTCGCCTGAAATTAATAATATCTTGTTCTTGAATTTTCCGCAAAGATCTCTCATCTGTAGTAGTTGGCCTCCTTAATGGCATTTGTCTCATGAACTGAGGAATGTCAGCCTCTCTGGGTCTTGTTGCAATGCCTAACCCTTCAAACAGCACTCCACTGTCTGGCGGCGCGGTGGTTCTCCTACTAACAGTACTACTGGATGAGTAAAGAGAGGCGTTCCGTTCTCTTGTCATAGTTGTCCGGTAGCGAAACCTTCGAACCTCAGGATTGGTAAAGGAACCATTATAGGAAGGTCTTAGGACATACTCCTTGAAGTCATCTTCAGCCCTCACAGAATGGAAAATGGAATCAAAGGGCTGTTTACACAGTGGGCATTCAGCTTTGTTTTTTGACCACTCTTGTACACAGCGAAAACAGAACTTATGTAGGCAGCGATCTAAGTAAGACACATTATCAAATCTATCCAAGCATATAGGACACTTAGAATCAGGAGATGCATCAGCTGGTACTGTCTGTTGCAATTTGCTAGTGCCAGCTTTAGGTGAAAAGTTGTCCATTTTAAATTCTTTAGCAGCTGAGGCCATTATCTGTAAAAGGGAAAGAAGTGTATCAGTAACTCAGTAATAGGATAACTAAACAAAATGCTTCATAAAAGCTTTGTTCATACTTCAGCAAAAATGAACACAAAGACAGTACATAAGAAAAGCATAGCAGACAAGCTCCAAGATCAGTTTCCTAAGATACGATCCTCTTTGTACTCAAGTGTTACTATCTGTACTTTAATTTCACGTTTCACCTATAGGAAAAATCTCAGTACACAATACCCTCTTAGATATAATAGCCTACATATTCCTTAAATATTTTAAGAAGTATCTGACACAAACACATAAGCACAAAAGCAAACAAATACCCGTGTTCTCACTCAGACTTGGTAAGTGACACTTCAGCCAGTCTGTTATTTCACGTTATGGCCTTTATGTTCCTTTCTTAGACTGGAGTATTAAAAAAAAAAAGAAAAAAGAGGAAGAGCCTCTTGTCCTCGAATGTTTTCATGTATAGCTTTGTATTTGTCAGACATATATGCCTCTAGCACTATGTTCTAATGATTTATTCTATTCATGATATACTGCATATTAACAGAAAATAGTACACAAAACAATTTTATACATGATATAGTACATTAGCTTTTCTGAAACAGCTTTTGTAAAGTACTTCACATATGAGAAAATTCAGCTGTTTAAGCCAATTCTAGTTTCCAGTGAAAGCTTCACTAAAACATTACTTTCCAGTGTAAGAGCCGAGGAAGGCAGCACCTGGCTCCTACAGCTGAGTGACTGCATGTCAGCTGTGGAGCCAGCCATAAGACAGGCGGCGAGCAGCATCCTTTACTGCCATTGCCATGGTATTATGTTCAATCACTGATCACCATTTCTGGGTAATTCTAAGAAGCCTTCACAGCTTCTTTTGCCATGGTCTTGGTTTTGTTGAGACTGGGTCTTACTGTGCAGCCCAGATTGGCCTCCCAAGTTTAGGCAATGCTGCCGCCCCTTCCTAAGTGTACATACAGGTCACCAGAGCTAGCTGAATCTAAAACTGAAGCCACCAGGTCTATTACATGCTTGATGTTTCCTTCCTTACTGTCTGCACCCCATGGTTAGAATGCTAAGATCAATCTTCTTTACATTTATCACATCAGGTTGTAGCTTACAGAGTGAGTTGGCCAAAGCTCACAGCAAATGTCTTGCATTTCATCCGTCTCACGTACACATCCTTTCCTGTGCTAAATGCTATACTAACCATCTTGTAGATATTAAAAAATCCCTTTCTTTCAATTTCTATGAGCACATTACTCATCTTCCATCCTCTTCAGAGGAAACTCCACCACTCAAATGCTAAGTTGGTTGAATGATAGAATTGCAACTCTCCAAATAATAAACTCATTGGTCTAAAAAGAAAAACCAAAACCAAAACCACTTTCAACAAAAACTGTGCTGATGAAATCCAAGTTCCACCATAGGTTTTCCAAATTAAATGTGTTCGCTTGGGCATCTTGACTTTCTTAGAACCATACCTTAAGAGAAAGTCAATTAATACAAACAAATATTTCTTTAATGGTCCAGATATTTCCTGTCTTCTTTTTAGAACTCTTCATACATTTCTCAGCATTTCTATTTATAATCAACCCATTCAGAAAAAAAGTTTTTTTTAAAAGACACTAAAAAAAGGAAAAAAAGAGAGAAAACTTTGCAGATCAAAGACATTGGTGCTCAAAGCACACAACCAGTAGAGAGGGAAGAAACTGACAGATGAGCCAACACCGACTGGTACCCAGGCTTCAACCAAACAGCTCTAAAAGCCAGAGGAATCTGCACTGACTTTAGTTAGCCAACACACGGAGTAGAGTTTAGTGGAGGAGAAGATCAAGATAGAACACATTTTATCTTAATTTGTTTCTCTGTAAGGCAGGCTTTTAGTGTTTACAGAACATTTCTAATTCACATGAAATTTACAGGTCATACCTGGGAATGAATGCAGTAGTTAAGTGGTAGCCCTGCCTGAACAGGTAAAGCAGCCCTGGTTTCTATTCTCAGAACTTAGAAGGGGAAAACAACAAACCAATTAGATTTCTGTTGACTTTTCATACAATGTCTAAACAAAACTCTGAAGTCACATTAGCCACAACAGCTCTGATGTACTAAGTAAATGCTCATCACTGGCGGTGAACAAAACGTGGCTCAGTACTATCAACACAGTCAAAACCCAAGTCGGGAAGCGAGTCATCAGCTGAAGGGGAGAACCGCCAATGGCTCTGCAATGTTTCTCTTGACCGTGGCAAGAGGAGTTTGTGAATAAGCATCTGTGAGTGCCCAGGCAGAGATGGGACATCTGTATTAACTTCCTCCCACAACATTCAGGGAAAATTAAGCAAGAGTGGGAAGCTCAACCTTTAAGATGTCACGACTAGCCAGGTAGTGGTGGCACATGCCTTTAATCCCAGCACTTGGCAGACAGAGACAGGCAAATTTCTGAGTTCAAGGCCAGCCTGGTCCACAGAGTGAGTTCCAGGACAGCCAGGACTATACAGAGAAACCCTGTCTCAAAAAACAAAAAAACAAAACAAAACAAAAGATACGTCACGACTGTTGCACACAATTAACTCGTAGCTGTGATCACCTGCACAAGTTCAAGCCAGTAAAAAATTACAGCATGGGGCGAGAGATGTCTTACAAAGGACCCAGGTCAGCACCACCACGGTGGCAGCCACAATCAAACACCAATGTCTGTCTGCGTGTGTGTTCAAACTACAATGATGAATGAGGACAACGGAAGAACTCCCAAAGCCCCAAAGCCCCACTGTAACTGAAGATCTACGGGTAGCTGATGTCTGCTGTGGGGAGTCACTTTTCTTTGAAAAGCTAGACTGCCCGGTCCCTCCCTTTGGATAACCCTACAGCCATATGGATATAAGCAGCACTAACAGGACCCAGTGGGTGATGTGAGATATATATATATATGGTGTGAACACAAAATTACTTAGTGATAAAAGTAATAAAGCACTGATAGCTACAACATAACATCTAATAAATGACACACACCACCACATATTGTATGGTACCATTCATACAAATGACCAAAGTAGTTCAAGAAAGAGGAAAAGATGACTTGAGCTGCTGGTATTTCTTTCTGAGAAGATCAAAATGTTCCTCAATTACATTTGAATGATAACTACACACCTTGGTAAATACACTAACAACTATAATGGGATAGCTAGGAAACAGACAGAGAGATTTATTTGCACAAGAGGTCCTGATTTAGGCAGCAAAGATGGACCCATCTATATTTTGTATTTCGTATCCTAGAAGAAGCCCTGTAAATGTTCCTTTACCCCAGTAACCTAGGAATTAGGGCTACAACTAATCCCTCCAAAGCAAATTATCAGTTCTTCATAAAAAGCCAAGTCTAAAACAAAGTCTATTATTACTTTAGGATGCACTGAACTTTTCCTTTTTTAATCTTACAATCTGCTGATTCTAACAAAGATTAAAAAAATCCTTTATACTGTAATTTTGGGAAAATTTCAGGTAATGGGATCAAACATATCTAGGGAAAATAGATGGAGATCATGAACTTTAGAATTTTCTTTTTTCTTTTCTTTCCAAGTTAAGGCTTTCTACAAAAGTCAGCTTCTACAGCAGTCCTTAAATGATCACTCAACACAGAACTTAATCATCTGATTGTACTTTAACACAGCACCAGTTAATACCCAGAAATGACATTTTGAGGGTGGTGGAAGTGGGGTCAAAAACAAGGTCTCACTATGTAGCTCTGCTGGCCTGCAACTCATAGATCTGCCTGCCTCTACTCCTCGAGCGCTAGAATTAAAGGCATGAACACCACATCCAACTAGAATCAATACCTTTTAGTTTGATCTCCCCAGAGATCAAGTTGGGACAAAGCTGAAAGTTACTTCTCAAATATTCTCAACTCTAAAATCGGTGTGGTTTGAAAATGCTTGGCCCAGAGAGTGGCACTGTTAGGAGGTTTCCTCCCTTGTTGGAGGAAGTGTGTCACTGTGGGAGTGGGCTCTGATACCCTCCTAACCACCTGGAACACAGTCTCCCTTTGGCCTCCTTTGGATGAAGATGTAGAACTCTCAGTTCCTCTACTGCCACGCCTGCCTGGATGTTGCTGTGCTTCCTGCCTTGATGATAACGGACTGAACCTCTGAACCTATAAGCCAGCCCCAATTAAATGTTGTTTTTATAAGAGTTGCCTTGGTCATGGTGTCTGTTAAAACCGTAACTAAGACAGAAACAGAAAAAGGAAAGCTTTTAAAAGAGGAAAAGGAAAAATGTATGAAGAATATAATCTGAATAAATAAACACTTAGTACAGGGCTTGATGAATGATCAGAGTTCAACATAGTTGCCTAAGTTATGGAAAAGTTTGATATTGGTAGTGGTCATCACCCACATCTGACAGGTTTCCAAGGATAATAACAATTATATTTAACATATCAAAGCAAAGTAGCTAACAACATCCACAAGCAAATAAAACAGAATGATTGGTAAAAGCAATCTGCATTCTACTTGTAAATTTGAATAGTTTAAAAGTTATAATCTTAAATGCCCAAATTTAATTTCTTCTCTTTTTTGGTAGGTGTCGGTAGGGCTGGACAGAGTTTCTCTGTGTAGCCCTGGCTGTCCTTGAACTCACTCTGTAGACTAAGCTGTCCTAGAACTCAGAGATCTGCTTGCCTCTGCCTCCGAGTGCTGGGGTTAAAGGTATGCACCGCCACTGCCCAGCTTTAATTTCAATTCTAGTAGTAGAAGAATTTTATTGAGACCAGGCACCCTGGAGTATCTCTCCATTCCCAGAAGGCTGGAAGATGAAGGCAAGAGGGTCAGAAGGTCATCCTTTGCTACTTAGGGAACTCTAGACCAGTCTTGGCTACAAGAGTCCCTGCCCCAAAAATAGAGGGGTAGGGGATGCTTGGAAGCTATTCCAGTGAAAGCCACTCCTTCGAGATAAGCACTGATTGAGTGTGGCTGACTGAAGAGCTTTGCACTTTGCATTCCATCTATTAAGAATCCAAACCCTCAAATCCTCTCAAATGAAAACCTCTACCTAGTACTAGCTTAACTTAGACACATGTCTTTTGGTTTTTCTCCCCTTTAACAAAGTAAGGTACCCACCAGAAATGCTTTCTAGTTTCCTTCTCAATCTCTGTGCCTTTACCCTTGCATTGCCCCTCTCCAGTCTATCAATCAGTCAGAATCAGCAGCCCATGTGGAAAGGGCACTAACTAGATGTGTAATGAAGTCACAAGGCACACAAGCCCTGCCCACAATGTGTAGCACTGCACAACTCTAGCCTTAACAGCTTCCTTAGTCGAAAACTACTCTCTCGGATGGAAAGACAACCACACCATGTAGTTACATAACCACGACTAACTTAAAAGCTAATCCCATTTCACAGACAGGGTCCAGGGCTGGGGACCTGCCAAGGTCACACTTTCTATCCGTGGCATCTGTTTTGCTCCACACGGCTCTTTCCCGTATTCAGTAGCGCTCTAACCTTTCAGGCGGTGCTGGGAGACACTCCCCTTGCTTGCCCACCGGTGCCAATCCACAGGTGCCCTGCAGCGTGGCGACCCCAGCCCTTGGAAGCTCCGGCAGTAGAAGGCCCAGATCGTAGGGCTGCTCCCCGGCCCATGAACCCCTCACCCATTGTTCCCGGACGACTCACCTCCGAGGACGCGGTGGCAGGGACCGCTGGGCCGCTAGAAGCCAGCTCCCGCCGGCCCAGTAAGCTCGGCCGGTGGCGGCAAGATCCGCGAAGGCGTACCCGGCGGCTTCTGCGCCTGCCCTGCACAGCAGGCGCCAGAGGGGGCGCTTCACCCTCCTCGCGAGACAGCGGAGACCCCGGTGGCGGCGGCTGCGACCCCTGTGACGTAGAACGCTCATCACCAAAGGCAGTTTGAGGGCGGAGAGAAGGCGAGACCAACCCCCCCCAGCCCGCGCAGCAAAACACGGCTTCTCCACCCCCGCGCTCTGGGCGCATGCGCTAACACCAGGAGCACGCAGGGGGCGGGACCTGCGGCACCGACACCAGACCCTGCCCTGCCCCCACCGCGGGGAGCACAGCACAAACTCGATAATCAAAGCCAAATAGGCAGAGAAGCTGCTTCAGTATCAGTGGAACCTTACCAACTTCAACAAGTTGTTAGAATTCTCTAATGGTATCAAAGAACTGAACTGATCTCCCAGAGCACCCTGCCTGGTACTTCCATCTATTTCAGATGAGATGAACATCAGGCAGTTCTTTTACCCCGCCATAACTCCTTGCGGCCTGCTTTCCTCTTTCCATTCTCCGGAATCTACACTGAAAGTGTATCTGACACATCTGCACCCAACGCCGCGCAGCCCCGCCTCTGCCGGCCAGGTTCCACTGTGCACAACGCCAGCGTTCTCAGGGTGAACTGCTAGTTCGCCTGCCAAGCTGCCTTTCGAGGGACTTAGTATTTCAAACTTGCTGCAGTCCTAAGCATTCCATAAACGTTCCCGTTCAACACTCGTTGACCGGCAGATCCACCATACGTGTAACGTGTGCCACATATTTAAAAAATATTTTCAGCGGTCAGCGATAATATTCTATTTGTTCTTGATAAATGGCTCAACAAACAGTTCCCAGCGATTTTTCTTTGTTACGTAAAACAGTAGATGACATTGTTTAAGTCAAACATAAACATATAAACGTCTATCCGCATTTTGTGGAAACGGATGTGGGTGTGGGGCGGCAACTTTGATTCTTCCAGAGTGGACTATTTTCCAATAAACTTTTACACGCACACGATGGCACACTACTTCATATTAATACCGCACAGCAACGGCAGGATAAATCAGTTAAGGAATTCCTATCTGAGCGGAAAAAGGCGCGATCTTAACATTTTCTCTTATTCCCTCCGCTGGCTGAAAGGCGGGCTAGGCCCGGATCACGTGATGTGTTCCAACTCGGGGCGGAAGCCTGCGGGAGCGCGCAGAGCCCCGCTGAAAAATGGCTGCTGCATCGGGGTGTACTGCGCCCGCGAGTGGGCAGTAGGGCCCGCGCCACCCCGTCCCCGCTGCTCCCTTACCATGAGGCCGGTGAGTCGTCGAAACCTGGACTGGACTTACTCCTTGGTAGGTACCGGGGACAGTGGGGCTCCAGAATGCCTCATCCCAGGGACCGCGAGCCGAAGGCAGACTGTTTGCTCGCAGCTTGGAACTCCAAAACCCATTCCTAAATTAAGCGTTCACGCCCTGCCCTCGGCTCCGCCTCTTCCTGGAGGACACGCTTTTCCGCCTCTGACGTCAGGGGTTGCAGGCCCTGCTTGCCTGTAGGCTGCGTTTGAGTCTGTGATGCCTTTCCACCTGTGACAGGGAACCAGGCCTACGTAGGGAAAAGTACCCAGCGCATTGATTTTCTTTTTGCTTTTCCTCCACCCTTTTAGCTGCTACTTGCAATCGTCTTGCTCTCTTGGGGATTCGTCATCTATGCATCAACTGTAGCTGCACGACGACAGCTACAGAAGGAGTTTCCAGACAAGTTCTTCTGAATGAACTACCGTGATTCTTAGCAAGCAGTTCTTTTCCTCAAATGGCTCCTATGTAGACTCAAAAGTAAATTCACAATACAAATTTGCGTATGGTCTTTTGTGATAAAGCGTTAACATGCCAATTTCTTTTTCTTTCTTTCTTTCTTTCCTTTTGGTTTTTCGAGACAGGGTTTCTCTGTGTACTCCTGGCTGTCCTGGAACTCACTCTGTAGACCAGACTGGCCTCGACTCAGAAATCCGCCTGCCTCTGCCCCCCAAGTGCTGGGATTAAAGGCGTGCGCCACCACCGCCCGGCATGCCAATTTTTCAAAAAGATCAGAGCATCCTTCTCATTCTGGTGCTCCAGACACTTCACATCTTCATGTCAAATCAGTATATAAACAAAGATATGTGATTAAAATGTGTTTTGCATCCTGTTTATCAAAGTGGACAGAAAAAAGGTAGCTAATAGCTCTGTTTAGTATTTGTCTTTTTACTGTTAGTCTCAAATTAGAGAACCTTTAGACAGTAACAAGGACAGTAATAACACTCTGAGAATAAGCTTTATTAATTACTTTCCCAGGAAACAGTTTCAGTAAATACAACACGTTAGGAATATACTTGTGCTGTTACACTAGTCTTTTAAGTTTTTAAGGGCTCTTCAATGATGTTGATCAGGAAAATCTCTCATTGGTGGAATTACTTCTCCAGTCTCCAGAATTGTATCACCCTAAGGAAAACAAAGAAGTGTTTAATAGACTTTTTCACTAAATATACATTTCATTGTAAAATATTTCAACATTTGCTCAACACAATAAATGGCTATAAACATACTATAAATATTTTGTTAACTTAAAATTAAGCCAGGTATGATGGAGCATTAATTCTAGTACTCTATAGAGGTAGAGGCAGGATCTCTAAGTTTGAAGCCATCTGGTCTACACAAGTTTCAGGGCAGACAAGACTATATAGATTGACCCTGTCTCAAAACAAACAAACAAAAAACAACAAAAAGAACCCTCAAAAAAGCTCCTTCAAAATTATTTTGCATTTTGCCTAAAACATTTCAATTTGGATTCTAATTTTTTTTTACCTGTACTGATTTGTATGTGAAGTTAAAAAAGATTAATCAAATTATTACATGAGGACTTAAAAATTAAAAAGCATAGACATTTTAAAGTGCATATTTATACTGCAGACTATAGTTCTGAAGTATGGATATACACTAACGTGCATATTTATACTGCAGACTATAGTTC
>JANHMN010000004.1:98116402-98129820 GCA_030674055.1 Rhabdomys pumilio | reverse complement strand
GTATGGATATACACTAACGTGCATATTTATACTGCAGACTATAGTTCCAAAGTATGGATATAATTGTGAGACTATCTCCACAATCAAGGTAATGACATCCTTCTCATTACAAGATTTAGTATTTTATTCCTTCAATCTACTGTCTCAACCTCTACCCCCAGGTTTCAGAAAAATACTGTGCATATGTGGTCACTATATGCTATTCCATGTTCGAGCACTGCATGAAAAAGCTAGTTATGCTCTATTATTCATTTTAATAAGGGCTGGGAAAAAATCAACTTGGATAGCCTGACTCATACTAGTCTATCATGTCAGGAAGAAGGAAACTTGTTCTGTTAAACCAGAGACTTGCAACCCTGTTGTGGCCTGGTCTATTCTAGAGGACATGGACGTTCTGCAGTTTCTCAAAAGAGAGACTCTGGAACTGGTCAACAACACAGACACAGGAAAGGACTGCTATAGCAAAAGAGGACATTCAAAAAATAAAGAAATGCTACAGAACCACTGACATTGTATAGGACTATCTTGTCCTTTGATTATAAATGACAACATAAACACATAATAATCAGGCAAGCAAAGAATAAATAAATATTAGCTAACAAAGCCATCAAGATAATGTCCCATCTTGAGGCTACCTGGAGTCTGACACACAATGATTACACGTACGTAAATAACAGACATTTCCTGCTATTTCCTAAAGCAGAGTTCCAGTGTGGACTGTTAGCCAAATTTGATGGTTCTCCCTAAGTCTCCTTTTGCAGCTGATAACAGGTAACTGTAACATACACTACTTAATTCAAGTTTGAATTTACCATTATGGTGGCTCCTTCATTACTTATATGTTAGCAGTCATTTATTGTGTTGAACATCCTGAGTGCTAGGATTAAAAGTATGAAAGAACTTTTTTTAAAAATTACTTTTAGATCTTACATCTTTGTAACATAAAATTTAAATTCACACTAAAGTGTCCTAACTTCACAGATTGAGAACTATAGGCACAAAGCAAAGAAGTTAGAATCTGGAAATTACAGAACTTCAGTTGTTAGCTGCCTGTACATATATCTCTTCAGGCTCATGCTGTAATTCTTGACCCCTGAAAACCTGGTGGTGCCTTCTACTGTAGGGCAGTCAAGGTCCTAAAACAAGATGGAGAAATACAGTATCCACTCCTCATTTTCCACTATCACACAGCCCTCCTCCTTTTCTCCCCTACGATAATACACAAACTGCATTTAAGCTGACAGTAAGAAAAGATCATTTTATTCTAATAAACTTGGCTATCATGTAGAAGGGGGAAAGGGGGAACCAGGAAAGGGAATAATATTTGAAATGTAAATAAAGAAAATATCCAATTAAAAAAGGGGGAGGAGGGGTAACATATAAGCAAACAACTGGAGTTTTGAGACTTACTGGGAATATTCGGGGCCTCGATTCAACAATGGCATACGGTTTAGTCTGTAATAAAAAAAAAAACTATGTGTAAATTACAGTGTTATAATTTTTCTGAAAATATGATAGAGCTTAATTTTTACTTAAGTCTCCAATTTTCCCAGAACTCTGGGCCCATGTTAATTAAACACCTCCACTTAGCTGTCAATAAACTCCTATTCGTGCTCCCAACAACACATACGATCTTTTAACATGGATCACATTACTGCTCAAAGTTTCAAAACCCTTTATTTTTTTATTTTTTTATTTTTTATTTTTTTTTTGGTTTTTCGAGACAGGGTTTCTCTGTAACCCTGGCCTGTCCTGGAACTCACTCTGTAGACCAGGCTGGCCTTGAACTCAGAAATCCGCCTGCCTCTGTCTCCCAAGTGCTGGGATTAAAGTCGTGTGCCACCACCGCCCGGCCCTTCAAAATCCTTTAAAGAAAAAAGATGGGAGTCCTTACCGTGACCTCTAAAACCCAGTAGGACTCACACCTAGCTAATCATTAGACTCCCTACACTCCTCCTCCCTCATTGTCCCTTAGTCACAAAGGCTTCTTAGCTGTTAGTCCAATCAATAAAGCCTCCTAAGTCCCAGGGCTTGTGTGCTTAGTGATTCCTCTACCTGACAGGTATTCCTGGTTATCTAATTGCTCCCTCTCCTCATTCCAGTTAGGTACCTTTTACTATCACCTTTGCAGAGAGGTCCGATTAAAACAGCAGCTCCCTGTCATTCTCTGGTCCTTTACCATGATCAATTGATCACCTCCTATAACGACCCATGTCTCTTATGCATGTGCTTATTGCCAGTCTGTAAGACTAGAATAAGCATCTCATGAAGCAGGGACACAATCTGCTGTGTATACTGCTGTACCCATATTTACAGTGCTTTGCATACAAAAAGTACTTAATATATAAATGTAGAATAAATAAACTATTAAAACATGTATGTCTGCATAAGACACCACATTAAAATATTTAAAAATTATTGGTATGATGTAAGACATAGCGTTATATAAGGCAAGGGGACCAAGATTATGTGAGAAACGTAAGACTACAATACAAGGAAAATGTCTTTATTATATGAACTGTGGCCAGGGCCAGTGAGATGATTCTGGGTAAAAAGCACTTGCTACATGGGCCTGGCAAAGTGAGTTCAATCTCCAGAATCCACACAAAGATAAAAGGAGACAGCCAGCTCTACAAAATAGTTCTTTAACCTCCCACAAACACATGATGGGACATTTGTGGCTCCCATATACAACAATTATACATATTAAAAATTTTTATTTTAAAAAGAACCATGACCAAAGTCAGGAAGATACTAAAATGTTTTCAGAGATGTGGACTGCTGTTACTAAAGGAAATGTCACTGTAATGGAGCTGCAGAACTCTAACCTAACCAAGAGGAAGAATAGAAGGTGTGTGGCTCAGACCCTAGCAAACATGCAATGCTGGAATATGTCCACCAGTGGCTAAGAAAGCATGAATTCTTCAGAGTAGTAACTACATATTAGTGTCTCTTTTTGTCAGCCCAATACTGCAGTTTATTAAAATATGCTTCTGCTAGAGACAAATGTATTTTCAATCTTAAGACAACTCAGTCATAGAGATAATAAAGGAAACTACACTTAGTATAACTAGATACACTTTTAAATGTTGGGACAGGACTGGAGAGATGGCTTACATGTTAAAGCACATACTGCTCTTCCAGAGTACCAGCGTTCAGTTTCCCACACCCACAGTGCCTGGCTCTCAGCTGACTAGAACTCCAGTTCCAGGGAGGTCTCCTTGTCTGGCTTCCATGAGCATCTACATTCGTGTATACACACCCACACACACACCCACACACATGGAAATATAAATCTTTAAAAATGTAAGTAAGGGTGAGTAGAGAGGGGAAGTGATCCATATTCTACCATCAGATCAGAGTGTTTATAATACATAAAATAAATAATCTGGCTGCTTCTAGGGCTAACAGATTAGGCTCAGGATTATAATGAAAATGTATAATAGACATACTTCTGATTTAAAGTTGAATAAAAAAATTGCTTCTTAGAGGCACCACTTTATCATATAAATACCTAAACTTAATACTGAACAAATAAATTCACAGATGGATTTAAAGTACTTAAGAAAATGTGATTACGCCGGGCAGTGGTGGTGCACGCCTTTAATCCCAGCACTTGGGAGGCAGAGGCAGGCGGATTTCTGAGTTCGAGGCCAGCCTGGTCTACAGAGTGAGTTCCAGGACAGCCAGAGCTACTCAGAGAAAGAAAAACCAAAAAAAAAAAAAAAAAAAAAAAAAAAAAAGTGATTACATTTTTAAGTGGAATTGTCTTAAGGGTTTGAATTCAATTAATTCAAAGATGGTAGGAACACAATAACTTTGTTCCTATTTTATCAGAGGTATGACAGTTTAAGATAAAAGTACACTTTAACTTAAAATATAAACGAACAAACTAAATTCCCGAGTAACACTCTGCCCAGTTCTGCACAACAGCCACTTTTGGATGTTCCAAACCTGCCCTGCAGAAGGCAGCGTTCTCTTCTAGGGATCAACATGCTAAAACAGCAATGAAATAACACAGACATGACTGTTAGAGATATAAGCTGTTAGTCCATTTTATTGTTGCAGAATGGTTTCTGAAATGGAAACAACTCCATTCAAATCCCTACTGGCACCTACTGATCTTACACACATCAGGCAGACAAGGACAACATGGACCCTCCAGGAACTATTATGAAAGCATGTAATCCGAATCGTTTTGCCTTTTCCACAAACTTCTAATTTGTACCAAACTGTGACAGCCTCCAGCTGATCTGCCTGGGGCAGAACTTTGTTTCCTTCAGTCTGTGTTCAATGTTTCTATACATTTCCCTCTCAACCCTCGTGTCTTCTCCCACTTAACAGTGGAGAATTCCGCTGGAGTGGAAGCTCATGCATGTAATCAGTTGAGAGCAGGAGAGCTAGGGTTCCAGGCTAGCTGGCAGAATATATGAAACCAAGTCTCAATACACACGCAATAAAGGGTTCCCTCTACTTGTTAGCTCACCTCTTCTCCCTAGATTTTGAAAATTTCCTAAACTGGTCTCAGCTTATGGGGTCCACAGAGACCCTTTAGCCATTTCTTCAGTCTGGGGGACATGCTGTCACAGACCTTCTGTCTGTCCTTCCAACTGGCTTAACTTGTTCCCTCCATAGTCTTCCTTGAATTTGCTCTCTGTCTTCTAACAGTATACATTCCTGGATGTCAAGTACTTATATGTTCTTTCTACAACAATAAAGAGGCTTCCATTCTTGCTGCTCAAAGAACATACTGTGGGCCAGGGAGATGATTCACAGGGTAAGGGCTTGCTGCTAAGCCTAACAAGCTGAGTTGATCCCTGGAGACCACAGGGTAGTAGAGAACCCAGGTCCTTGAAGCTGTCTTCTGACATTCTTTAGCCTTCTTGATCTTAACACTTTTGAAGGGGAACAAGCCAATAATCTTGCTCCATTGGAACATTCCTTTCAATGGGCTTCCTTCATGATTCTTTGTGAATAATTCCAATTATGTGCATTGGACAGGAGTATCTTGAAGCTGAGGCTGCTCTCCTCTTGCTGCATCTATCAAGCAGCACACAGTGTCAGTCTGCCTCATGGCTGACAACCCTGAGATGCTGTTCGATGGACTGTAACTTACAGATGGCCCTGTTTCCAGGCCTTCTTAATGGACAGACTTAGTGATCATGTATACAAACACAGGCCCACATTCACATTTGTGGTTATTTCTCCATCTACCTACGAATTCACAGTAATAACTATGAGTTCATACTAATACTTCCAGTTCTAATTCCATTCTCCAAGGTGTTCCTCCGTTTCATTTAAATAGCTCCTTTCCATCAGTGTACTTATTTGATCAAGCTCCTCACAGATAACAAATGTCCTGTCACTGTCACCACACCTTATGATGTTTGACCTCCTCACCTTATTTGGGTTCTGATGTCTTACTCCACCTCAGGTTCCTTACTTAACTTCCTTCTCGAATTCCAATATCCTATACCAGGTTGCTGTCACTAAGGCTCCCCAAACAGGCATGCTCAGCCTACTCTAGCAACTCTCACTGGACACAGAACCCCCATTTACAATATTTGAGTTCCAACACTCCACACCACTGTTCCCCTACTGCTTAGGATGCAATAGCATGTACCAGCCATACTGTGCTGTCTGTCCTCTGTCTTTAAACCATGGCAAGGGGTTCAGTCAATCCATGCAAGATCTTTCCATGAAAAACTTTGTGTTTTTTGGACAGCCTAGATTCTAAAGGAAGAGAATTATGAAAAATCAGGTTAAGAATAAAGGAAAGGGAACTGAGACATGACAAACCTGTTTGGAATTATATCAAATACCTGACTGGCCTAAAGAAGCAGCAGAAATCATCTTTATACCTACTGCTCAGGACTCCAGGTTTAGACATTCTGATCATTTAAACACTACTTCAAGGAAATGCACTGCAAAAGTTATAAACCAGTTGTATATATAAGAGTAATCTTTTGACTTCCAAGGTTTGAAAACTACTTGTATATAAGAGTACTTAAAGTTCAGTTAAACCTTTTACACCAACCCCTCAAAAATTCAAAGAACTTTAAAATCAGCTTATCGTGGCATATTATTTACTGAGTATAGCACAGCCACAGGGAATTACTGGAAATATTAAAAGTAAGTTCTGGAAAGCATACATTTAAAACATACTTACAGCCAAATGATATTTGACGTAATAGTGAACGAACCAGAGAGGTATAAGGACATGAGAAACAGTGAAGAGACTGGAACGGTATGCCTTAAAGATCTGTGGGGGAAACGCACATACAAAATAAACACACATCCCCTTGTTACATTTTTTATTTTTTAAGACTTATTGATTTTATGCATATAAGTGTTCTGTCTGCATATATGTATGTGTACCAGGAGTATACCTGGTGCCCTCAGAGCTCAGACAGAAGAAAGCATCTGATACCCTGGAACTAGAGTTACAGTTTTGAGCCACCATGTATATTCAGGAAACCAAAACTGGGTCTTCTGAAGGAGCCAAGTGGTCTTAAGAACGGAGTCATCTCTCCAGCCTAACCCCACCCCTCACTTTTATTTTTCATTTGTTTATTTAAGACAAGGTCCCACTCGTTAGCCAAGGTTGGCCTGCCTCACTCTGCAGTCCAGCCTGCCTTTGAATATGCAGAGATCTCAGCTATCTTCCTGATTCAACCTCTGGGGCTGCCGTGATTACCAACATGTGCTACTTACTAAGCCTAGCATGAGATATCTTATTTTTCAATGTGTGTGGAACAAAAATCAAACCAACCAAACAAAAAAATTCCACTACCACCAACAATGAACAGTGTGATAATTATTTTACAAATGTCTAGATGGAACGTATTTCCTGACAGATTGGGGCTAACCTACCTACCTATTCCAATTATTTTTACTAACTCTGGGGCTTCCTATAAAATATCCATAGACTCTAAGACTTAGGATAAGTACTATTTTGTAAGACTACTAGACAAAGCTTATAATAGGTAGCATTCTGCAAGACATAAGGCATTCTTGTTCAAGAAATAAACTAGCCAAAACTTTGTACTATTAATATTGTTGTTGTTACTATTATTATTATTGGAAAGAACTGAAAGCTTTGTGTTTTTATTATTATTATTATTATTATTATTATTGGAAGGAACTGAAAGCAATTCCCACACAGCATTCATTACTAATCACTGATGTGACTTAATAGCAGACTCCAAGAAAATATCTGGAATCCTTTCAATAAAAAGTAGTTCTTGAGTGAACGGTTTTTCTGCCTGGTGAAGTCATGGAATACAATTTAAAATTAAGTAAAAGTGTGTTAAATGTACACAGTGATGAGTAGAAAGGGAGTTTTAGAGTCTGACAAAGCATACCAAATAGAACCCTGTCTTCTGTTTTGATCCCATGAGGCTGCATTATACTAGTTGGCCCTCTGGTAGCTGAGTGAGGTGTTGGCCGGTCTCTATCACTCAACCTTACACATCGCCTAAGTGTACTCAAATAGTAAAATTACAGTCTGTGAACTCTAGTTAGTTCTGACCAGTTTAACTTGAGGAAAGATATCTACACTCCAAAGAACTACATGTGCACCGTCCTGTAAAACCTAAGGTCCGACTTCTCAGTACACCTGACAGCCACAGGGTAACATCCTTTCGAAGTCAACCTGCTCCTGGACTCCAGATCCCCACCCTGGACTCTAGGGACGTGACAACGTCTGCGCTAAACCCGAGCCCCTGGACTGATTGTCCCTTGGGGCCCTCCCGGGTGTGCGGGCTCTAGACAGGGCCGGGCCTCCATGGGACTATGGGGGGGAGAAGGGGGGATTGGCCGGGCTGCGTCCTGGGGTGGGAAGCCGGACACCTGTGTGGCTCATCACTCACCATGTTCTTCCACAGGGCCCCGTCCCGCAAAAAGTTCTCCCAGAATCGCTCCAGGGGCCACATCCTTCGCGGGGGCAACACAGGCTCCCGGGGGCTCAGCTCCTGGTCCTTCAGCCATCGTCTCCTCAGCTCTCTCAGCTGCTGCAGCCGCAGCTTCTCATCTGGTGTGTACCCCGACATGTCGCCGGCGAGTTTACCAGTGACAGCGCACGCCCGAACCCGGGGCCGGTCACCAACGCGCGCTTCCGCTCCTCAAAGCGACCTTGAGGCGCCTCGGGGCGGCGCGGTGTGATGACGTCAGGCCAGCCCAGCCTCTGGGGGGCGGGCCGATTCCTCTGCGGAAAGCAGGTTCTGCTCATGCGCAAAGCCCTCTCTCCCACCCTGGGGTTTTTTTCTTTTTGTTGTTGTGTTATTTATTTATTTTGTTTTTGTTTTTTTTCGAGACAGGGTTTCTCTGTATATCCCTGGCTGTCCTGGAACTCCCTCTGTAGACCAGGCTGGCCTCGAACTCAGAAATTCACTTGCCTCTGCCTCCCAAGTGCTGGGATTAAAGGCGTGTGCCACCACTGCCTGGCAACCCATCCTGGGTTTTAAGAACCGGGATTAAGTACGAGCTCATGCAGGTCTCTTGGTTATTAACTAAGTGGGCAGTGATAGAAAATGTGAAAAGTCCTGGGGCTGGAATAGAGAGAAAGAACTTGTAGGTGAGTGGGCCGTTAGGACCAGGATGATAGTTTATCGAACTCTGTGCCGCCCCCTTGAATCCTTCTTTTTGACCTAGAGACAATTGCATCCAAGTCCATCTCTCTGCCCTATAGTAACCGGTTAAGCGAACTTGAGCGGCTATCTTCTTCCCTCGACAGTACTGCAGAGATAAAGAGCACCTTATTTGGGAGGCTTACATAGGCTCGCTCACCCTTTGATCCTGCCGTCCCACTTTGTAAGATATCCCGAAGGTTTGGTGGTAAAATTTTGCAGGGGTATGCACGAATATTCATCACACTATTTGTAATAGCAAAACATTGGAAATCACCTCCCAGATTCCTGAATAGAGGATAAGTGGAAAAGCTTATAGTACTGTAAAGCATTGCAATGCTACTGCCAAAAATGAGCCTTCTATTCATAACTGTGGAATGACTTCTACAATCTATTGATAAGGGAAAATAAATAAAGCCACCTACACCAAGTGGAAAGAAGTGTATATGGTATGCTACCTTTTATCCAAAATCGGGGCGAGTAGTGGTGATACTAAATATATATACATGCTCACTGAAAATTTTAGAGTAATACATGAAAATAATTTGTTATTTGTAGTTGTTTTTGGAGACAGGGTCTCATGTAGCATGGGCTGGCTTTAAACTTGCTATTTAAGGGAGGCTGGACTTAAACTCCTAATGCTCCTGCCTCCACTATTCAGGAGCTGGATGGAATACACCAGTATGCCCAACTTAACAACGGCTTTAAACACCACCACCACGAATATTATATAGGAAAGAGGATAGACACAAAAGTAGAGACTAGGGAGTTTAGAGACGGCTTAGCGGTTAAGAACACATGCTGCTCTTTCAGAAGACCCGATTTAGAAGAATCTGGTTACATCGTGGGGCTTCTGGAAACTTAGAGCTCTACAGAAGACAGGAATATGATCCATAAAGCTCTCTCTGCGAACCAGCGCTGGACAAGTAGGCAACTTGATTATCAGGTTTCTCTTGTCAAAGAGGAAAACATTTCGGCATCAGTAAGTATGAATTGAATGATTTTTAAAATATAAAACGCATCACATATACCAAGTCAAAATTAAAAAAAAAACTCATTTTTGACTTTTAGATGATCTGGTTTTTTTTTTTTTAATTTTATTTATTTTATGTACATGAGTACACTGTAGCTGTCAGACACCAGAAGAGGGCATCGGATTCCATTACAGATGATTGTGAGCCACTGTTTTGTTGCTAGGATTTGAACTCAGGACCTCTGGAAGAGCAGTCAGGTGCTCTTAACCGCTGAGCCATCTCTCCAGTCCTTGGATGGTCTTAAAAACCAACTTATTTTGAAATCTGGTAAGAAAAAATAATTAGGCATTTTTTCTAGTCTTTTGTACAAATTACATCTTACAGTAACAAAAAGCTTATTGGGAAATTTTCTTCAAAGAAGCATTTTAATACTGAACACAGGAAGAGCTGGCAAGCCAAATTTCACCATTCTTTTTTTAACTATTGTTATTTATAATTTTTTTTTTTTTTACATTTCAGTCGTTATTCCCCTCCTGGTCTGTCTGCCCTCTCACAGTTCCACATTCCATTCCTCCTCCCACTCCCCCCTCCCATCTCCAAGAAGATACTCCCCCCCTACCCCCCCCTACACACTCATACCAGGCCTCCCCACTCCCTGGAGCCTTAAGTGTCTCGAGGGTTAGGCTGGTCTTCTCCCACTGAGGCCCGACCAGATAGTCCTCTGCTATATGTGTGTTGGGGCCTCACACCAGCTCCTGAATGCTGCCTGGTTGGTGGCTCAGTTTCTGATGGATCTCAGGAGTCCAGGTTAGTTGAGACCGATAGTCTTCCTATGGGGTCGCCCTATTCCTCAGCTTCTTCCATCTTTTTCCTAATTCAACCACAAGGGTCCCCAAATTCTGTCCATTGGTTGGGTGTAAGTATCTGCATCTGTCTCAGTCAGCTGCTTGTTGGGACTCTCAGAGAGAGCTCCTGTTTGTAAGTACACCACAGCATCAGTAATAGTGTCAGGCCTTGGAACCTCCCCTTGAGATGGATGCCAAGTTGGGCCAGTCATTGGAATGCCTTTCCCTCAGTCTCTTCTCCATATTTGTCCTTGCAGTTCTTTTAGACAAAAACAATTTTGGGTCAAAAATTTTGACTGTGGGATGGTATCTTAGTTAGGGTTTTACTGCTGTTGAACAGACACCATGACCAAGGCAAGTCTTATAAAGGACAACATTTAATTGGAGCTGGCTTACAGGTTCAGAGGTTCAGTCCAATATCATCAAGGCGGGAACATGGTAGCATCCAGGCAGGCATGGTGCAGGAGGAGCTGAGAGTTCTACATCTTCATCTGAAAGAAGCCAGGAACCGACTGGGCATCCTCAGGCAGCTAGGAGGAAGGTCTCCAAGCCCACCCCCACAGTGACACACTTCCTACAACAAGGCCACACTTCTAATAGTGCCACTCCCTGGGATGAGCATATGTAAACCATCACAGATGGCAACCCCATCCCTTCACTTGATGCCCTGTTTTTATACTGGAGGTGGACTCTATGAGTTCCCTCTCCCCACTGTTGGGCATTTCATCTAAAGTCCCCTCCTTTGTATTTTCTAGAGGGCCCCCTACATCCCAACCTCCCCACCTCCAAAGTTGCATATTTCCATTCATTCTGCTGGCCCTCAGGCAAACTTCACCGGATTCTACAACTCTGTCGTTAATCAATCAGCTTGGGGATCGTCCCTGTTACTGTGGCTGCTCATGGAGAATGCAGCGGCGCCCTCTTGTGGACAGCTATCTTGTTGCCTATAATATTGAACTGACATCTGTAGTTTCTAGAACTACTCATTTGAAAGAAAATAGAAGACTGAAGAAATCCTCATACGATACTAAAACGACACATTCAGATAAGCCAAATTACTGAGATGTCATCCAGATGAGTTTTTTCTGAAACAAAAATATAAATATAATTAGGAGAAAAACAGAATGAGGACCAATAAAGAGGCAGAGGGCAATTTGAACATCACTGTATTTTATGGTATTAAGAAGGTATTAGATCTTGTGGTTATATTATAAATGGGGCTCCTGGTACTTAGAGCACATCTATATAACATTTACACATGGGAGAACATGGTGTCTGGAGCTTACTTCTCAGTAAGGGATATAGGGAGAAGAAATACAGTTGATTAGCGATTGGTGTGTGATAGGTCACTAGGGCTCATTGTATTCCTTTCTTTTAAAACATTTTTTGGTTAAAACTTGAAATACAAAGCTTTAAAAAAATCTGTGCTTTGAAGTGGTGAGCCATTATTTAGACTATCATTAATCTGTGTATTCTTCTCATGCAAAACTTTTCTTACCTACAGACCTCAATTCTGTTATAATGAGATTCAGATAGTCTCTGGGAGCCTAACCGTGCAAGAAAGGACTGTCTGTAGGTCTCTCAGTAAGGCATTTTACAACCCGAGTAAATGTTGCCTATATTAATGGGATCAAATACATCTAGCAATTTCTTTGAGGGCCAACATCCTGACTTTCTGTAGAAATCATTCCACTCTCATGCTTAAACAATATAGTCAATACTAATACTAATGCTAATGCTAATGCTAATGCTAATGCTAATGCTAAACAAAACCACTGTTTTCAGCCAAACACAATTCTTCTGCCACTGGCTACTATCCACTAGTCCTTCCCATGACCTCAGGATGTGAAAAAAAAAAAAGCATTAAGACAGACTCAGAATCAAACTCAGATGGGTTGTAGGAGTTGGGCATCTGCCAGGCATTCCCACCAGATGCCAGTCCCAGCTACTGAAACCTTATAAATACAACCAAAAATGGGTGTTTTGTCTAAGTCCTCAGTAGCCAGCCAACAACCTGGGAAAGGTATAAGACTTAGAGGGCAGAGAGAAGACGAAGCCAGGAAAGGAAATGTCTATCGGTAAGCTTGCTTGACTTTGAGTCTGTTGAGAAAGAGTCTACCTTTCCAACTGTGTTTTTATAGCCCAGAAGGGGATTTGGTTTTCTCTCTGGCAAAGTGTGTTAGAGCAGACAGGAGGACAAAGCCAGGAATTTCATGGAGGTATAGAAGGAAAGCTGATCTGACAGGAGTCCAAGTGAGAGACTGGCTTGACATCAGAGTCCCCTCTCCTTTCAGTCCCTAGCTTCAGAGCCTTACATCTTTAGGCACTGCCACTATTCAAGCCAAATGACTGAGACACAATTAACTTCTTTACAATCCCTTTAGCTCCTATAAAAAAAAACCTTACATCTTATTCTTTAGTTTTAAAAATGTATCACCCATAGGCCGGCAAGATGGCTCAGCAGGTAAGGTGTTTGCTATGCTAACCTGAATTAATCTCCAGAACCCACATGTGCTTGTTTCCATGAAAACTGTTCTTCATAGCAGGCGTCTGAACACTTGGTGGCACTATTTGGGGAAGTTTCGGTGGTGCAACCTAGCTAGAGGAAGCCTGTCACTGGAGGTAGGTTTTGAGATTAAAAGCCATGTGCCACTTGAAGTTCCCTTTGTCTGCTTCATGCTGACAGTTACAAGAAGTGAGCGCCCATCTTCCTGCTGCTGTGGCAGTCCCCATCATGATAGACTGTAACCCCCTGGAACCATAAACCAAAGTAAAGTTTCTTCTGTAAGTTACTTTGGTTATGGTGTTTTAACACAGCAAGAGAAAAGTAACTCACCAAGCAGAGGTGGGAGGAGAGAACTAACTCCACAAAATTACCCTCTGACTTCCACATGCATGTCCACATGCACACACCATACATGCATGCATACATACATACATACATACATACACAATAAAATTTAAAATTTTGT
>JANHMN010000004.1:98065524-98116392 GCA_030674055.1 Rhabdomys pumilio | reverse complement strand
TCGCTGAGTGTTAGTTTCCTCTAAGACTACCTTTGGCAGGAGTTCAACCTTAATGTCCTTTTGAGATTAGAAAAGTAGCTGCCCTATGGGGCTTTTGTTGGTTGTTTGGTTTGTTGGTGTTTGGTTGTTTGAGACAGAATCTGTGACTATAACTCCAACCAAAGCTGGACTGTAATGAACCATCTAGTACATGCTGGCTTCAAACTGATAGTGGTCCTCCTGCCTCAGCTTCCCAAATGGTAGAATTATAGACCTGAGCCACCATTCCTGGATTTTGCACGATATCTCCTTTGTCTAAGAGTTCTAAGAGGTGCTTCTTTGCCCGTGTGTTTACTTCTAGTTGGATCCTTGTACCTCTGGATCAAGAAATGTCAACTAGAGATCCTGGAAGTGTCTGGTTGAAACCTCTAACAAAAGGAGACACCTCTAGTTCTAGTTTGTGCTTTCTTTCCTTCTTTTAGTGTATATATTGTCTGTATCATCCAGGTAACCACCTTATAACCAATGCCCAAATATGCATGCGTGTTTACAGTCACACAGACAGCTGGAGACCACGTGATGTTCTGGCTCATTGAACAGGGGGTTGGCAGTCATTCAGGGAAGTAGTGACGGGTCACTTGCTGCCATGCCTCACAGCACATAGATTACATTTTTACACAGCCACTAACAGAAACCTCATCTGCCAAATAAGGTAGGCAAAATGGAAAAGAGGTTCTCTCATTATTAAATATTAGTTAACATTTCCATTTGCAGGTTGCTATTAAGCAGATCTGCTCAGCAAAGTAATGAATCGGTTCAAAGAAATGCCATTATTCATAAGAAAGAACGTTAACAGCCTTTAGTGACTCAACTGATATTCTAGCAGATGAAAGGTAAATGTAATGGAAGCCTCCCCAAAGACATTTCCCACGACTCAGTCCAAATCATTGCTTTTGTTGGATTGAAATATAGCTACAATAGAGGAGATAGCACAATGGGTAAAGGAATAAGTTAGAATCCCCAGCACCTACACAAATGTTTGTCTGCCATGGTGGTCCACCTGTAATCTCAGCCTTGAGAGGCAGGGGATCCAGGAGCAAGCTGGCTGGCTAGACTAGCAGAATTGGTATTTTCTGGGTTCAAGTGGGAGACCTTGCCTATTGAGATATAAGATAAACAGCTTCTAATATCAACCTCTGGACTCCATGTTCATGTACACACATAAGCAAACATGTGCATGAACATTCTTGAAATGTATTAGTTTTGTATGTTCAGTGCAATTAACTTTACAATAATTTCATTTTTACACTTGAAACAAATTATACACCCAGTTTAATATTGTTGACTTGTAAATAAAGGTGCAACAAAAACAATTTCTCTCTTCTGTGGTTTGAAAACAATGTGTCTCCTTCTACAAGGGTTTCTCCTTTGCTAGAGAGTAAGTAATGACCAGCAGGGAATGACCTAAGGACAACTCGAGTACAGAGACAAATGTAAGCAGACCTGCCCAGCCTTTGGGGGCTAGAGTGACAAGGAGCGCTGTAAGATTTAAAGCTGGGTGTGGTGGCCTAGCACTGGAGGTGTTAGCAGGATGATCAGGAGTTCAAGACCAGCCTCAGCTATATAGCAAATTCAAAGCCAGCCCAGGGTATACAGGAACCCATGTTTAAAGTGATGTTTGAAGATGATGCATAAGAAGAGAATAAAACTAGTTAAAATACGAATCATTCATTTCATACCTGCTTACTCATATACACACATGCACATACATACACATGCACACACGTGTGTGGATAGGTTCTACTCACCTCACCTAAAACTACAGCCTCCCTCATTACTTCACCTGCCTGGAAAATTTGAAGTATGCTTACAATAAATAGCTGAGTTTCCTCAAGTCCTCAGTCTCGATAAAATCCTGTCCTTGATGTTTATTTTAGGCAGAATTATAGTAGTGCTTACTGGCATTGCCCTAGCCATCGATGTTACTTGTATTTTATATGTTCAGAGAAAGGAATATTTCACTCATTGATTACACGAGGCACTTAGTCACTGAAAACATTGTGCAGACCGTCCTAGATAAATGTCCCAAATGTCTTTAAGTGTGTGTGTGTATGTGAGAGAGAGAGAGAGAAAGAGGGAGAGAGAGAGAGAGAGAGAGAGAGAGAGAGAGAGAGAGAGAGAGTTAGAGAGTTAGAGAGAGTCAGAGGACAGGAGTTATTCTCTCCTTCCACTGTGGGTTCCAGGATCGAATCTAGGTTTTCCGGCTTGCACAACAAGTACTTCATTCACTGAGCTGTCTCTCCTGTCTGTAAAGAACATTCATGTATGTTTCTTGTTATTACCATAACAACCTTTTGAGCCTATGGTGAAAGACCCCCAAAGGGAGACCCTCACTCAAATCTGGATCAGCTTGCACCCAAGGACACATGAGAGACCTTCTTGATGCAATAGCAAAAGGTAGTTTAATGGCAAGGGCCCTTGGGTCGAAACATATCTCACACAGGAGACAGGATTTGACAAAGACCCCAGGAAGTTTGGGATATTTATAGATAGAGGTTGGGAAGAGCGGGAAAATTTGGTGCGGTTACATATGATTGGATATTTTAAATATCAGCAATTTTTGTAAGCAATCATTTGAGCTGGCAGGATGACTAGTTATTTTTTGACCATGAAACCTCAGACCTCCCAGACAGTGGGGGAGAGAAAAGTAAACACCAGATAGCCCATTACTCACTTGGGCTTGTTTTGACTTGTCTGGGCACGTCTTTGCATGCCTTTTCATTTCTTGGTCACCCTGCCCCTGGAGGGACTTAATATTTTTATTATGACAATATTCAACATGCTGTTGGTGGTCTCTGCTGACCATGAATTTTTGTTATTTGTTTCAAGCTGCTTTCAAATTTTATTCTCACAATGGAAGTTTATTTTCTGTTCTCCTCTCTCTCTCTCTCTCTCTCTCTCTCTCTCTCTCTCTCTCTGTCTGTGTGTGTGTGTGTGTGTGTGTGTGCCACGTGTGTGCATTACAAGGTCTCATTATGTAATTCAGTCTAGAATTCAGAATCCTCAAGCCTCAGCCTCCCAAATCCTGGGGTTATAAGTGTTTGCCACCATACTTGGCTGAGACTACAGGTTTAATGACTTTATATTGTTTTAAAGCCCTAGAGTTAGAGGGGCTAGAGAGTTGGCTCAGTGGTTAAGAGCATGTTGCTCCTGCAGACATAAAAGCTGTGTTTTATTCCCAGCACCAGCATGTAGTCCCCCAAGTATCTAGGATCTGTTTCATAAGACCTAGATCTAGCACGTTTACTTTTTACTTATAAACTTTCCCCCCACCATCCACATAGATTATTCTGTTACTTACTAGGGAGCAGACATTGTCCTTCTTCTTCTGATACAGAGTTAAATGACCCACTGTCCACCCGCCTCAAGAATGTAGAGTTTGTGTGGGAGCCCCATAAGTACTTGCAATGAGAGAATACCAGAGAGTTATATATCCAATACTGGGGCTGCACAAGGAGTCAGGTTAGCTCCACAGGAGAGGGATTCACGGCAGAAATGGCAATATACAGCTAGAAAAGACGGAGAAGGATCTAGAGCTGTGGTTCTCAACCTCTTAGCAAACCTCTATCTCCAAAAACATTTACATTCCTACTCATAACAGTAGCAAAAGTACAGTTACAAAGCAACAAAAATAAGTTTATGGTTGGAGCTGCCACAACACGAAGAACTGTATTAAAGGGCTGCAGCCTTAAGGAGGTTGAGAACTGATCTAGAAGGATAATAAGGTCCTTTTGTCAACAGTCTGACAAGAAGAAAGGACACACAAGGACACAGTACAAAGTGGCACTTCCCATAATCTCTGAGTGTTTCTATTTAGGAGCAGGGTGTGCCATCATATCTCCTCCCATCTCGAGTGTGCTTTGGGGCAGAACTGAAGATAGCAGCTATCAGAGCAGTGTTTGGCTCGATTTAGCGTGTCTTCGTCCTTAACTGATCTGGAGCTCTGACTTAGCTTTAAATTCAATTCTCAGTCATGGTTTTTGGGCTCTTGTTATCCTGCCTCCATCTTGACTAAACTGTTCAATTCTTCCCTCCCCTTCCCCACTAAGTCAATGGTTCGTTCCCCTCCTCATGTGACCAGGCTTGCCTGCCTTTCTTTCTTCAAAAAACAGCTTTATGCCAGTTCTTCCTCTGGAGACTCTGGCCACTAGTTTCTTCTTCCTTTTATTCATCCAAGGGCTTCCTTAGGTGTTGAATGTGTGCTGAGTGGAGCCCCACGAATAGCTAAGTTGAGAACTCTTTACTAATGTCACATGTTGTGTACCTTGCCTATAATGGAAATAAACACACATCATATATTCCAGGCCATCTTGGAGTGGAGAATATTAAGAACTTTAATTAATGTGGAAGCAGGATTGACAGCACGAGGTGTCACAGCATCTTGAAAGAAGGCGTGACGCCTCTGTGAAACCCACAGGCCCCTTCCTAAATACCCTGCAGCGCAGGTGCCTCACCCGGACTCATCAGAACTAAAGCTGCAGGAAGCGTTTCAACCCAAGATTCATCATCTCCACCACAGCCTGATTATCTGGCTCCCAAACTCACACTGCCAGAGTGCATTTTGTGGTTATGCTTTCCAGCTGTGTTGGGGATGTTTTCGATGTTTATCAACTGCGTGCTTACTCTGAGACCAGCACAAATGGGTCAGAAGACCCAGGCATCTTCCTAAAGGAAAAGCCTGTTCGCTCACATACGTCTCTCCCTTTGCTTTCATTTTCTTTTCTTCCATACTCATCAGTGCAGTTAACAAGTAAACCTCAAACCTCTAGTTTATGGTAATGAAATGTTTTCAGTGTCCACATCACAGTCCCTTGAAGGGCGTGGGGCTAGAGTAGGAGGCTAAGCTGTGTGGGGACACGTAAAGCTCTCAAAGTCTGACTGGATAATCATAGTTATCAGACAGGGATTTGAGAAAGGCAAGGAAAATTTGAAGGATATTTTAGAAGCCAGGTTCTATCCATATTCCACGTATCCAAATTCAACCCCAGAGTCCCACATAACTGCAGGAGAATCTGGCAAATGGAATTTAGGTTTTTCCCAGTGGGAATATAAAATGAATTTGGAGAAGAAACTGTCTACATCCACTGGCTGTTCTCTCCCACCACCCCATGGACATGCATTTTGACACTTCCCAAGATGCCAACAATGTGTGTGGTGCTGTGTGAACTCAGCTGCATCTCTAACAAGCACGTGTACCTTGTGTGACTTCCCATTCTGTGAAAACTGCACCTTATCTTTTACATGATGTCGGAATTCTCCCATGAGATTTCATGGCCGGGGCTGAAGAACAGTGTGAAAGCCTCAGGTCAAAAAAAAAAAACAAAAAAAACAAAAAAAAACAAAAAAAACAAAACAAAACAGACAAACAAACAACAACAACAAAAACCCCAAAAAACCCAAACCAAACAAAAAACCAGTTACCCATGGGACATGAAATCAGTAAATTACTGAACTTTTGAGAAGCTGGTTGAGTATGTATCTGCGTTCAAATTAATCGGTGCAGAAACTGAAATTGAGATGCAGTCATCAGTAGGCTGAATGATATCCGGAACAATTAATTTGCGACCTTCCCCCATTACTAGGTATCCAAACCAAAGCCTTGGACATGCTAAACACTTGCTGTTCCCCTGAGCTACAACCCCAAACTCCCCCAATCCATTTATTTATTTGTTTTGAAACAGAGTCTGGCTGTGTCTATCCTCCTCCCTCAGCTTCCCTAGGCCTGGGATTACAGGTGCCATCACATCCTAGAGCTAAAACATGGCATTCAGACTCCAGGATAGGGTGCTGCGGTGCGTTTATAGTTAGAGAACTCCACTAGGTGGCGCTGTTTAAAAGCGTCTCAAATTCCAGGGAGTGGTAAGGCTTTCTGATGAACTGCAACCCCACTTCCTGCCTTTTTGAGAATTTAGGGCGCTTCGTTACCAAGTGTAGCTGGTTTTCCTAAAACACCATTGATGTGGTAAATGTAATCTTTTAGCATGACATGGAAAATATTTTGGTAAAATAATTTAGCCTAAAGTTTTCTTAAAAGAGAATAGTATTTCATTTTAAACACACCATTTAAAGTGAAAAAACCTGCCCTGAAATGACAGCTTGTCGCCTAAAGTGCAGCGTCAGCAGCAGGGACTCAGAAGGCAGCCCGAGCTGGAAATTTCCCTTGCTCAAAGTGGATTTTAAAGCCAACACAGATTCTACTCCCCGTTTTTTCTAAGCTCTATTTTGAGATAACATATTTTGAAATTCCTAAGGTAATCTGCTAAGTTATATGGATTCTGTCAACTCCAAATAAGTCCAAATCACCCAATTAAAATGCTCCCTGTAACTAAAATGTAATTATAATAAAAGTGTGAAGCCCAGAATTTAATAAGTGTTGTCTCATTTGTTATCGTAAGGCAAACCCACAACTGCTGATGAGACAGAACAGGGACACGATGTCCCTCTGTCTATGCATCCAGTCATACAGGTGTCCTAGGTCCCAGGAGATGGCTCATAACATGAACAGGGGGATCTGAACTGGGAGATGGCTCAGTGATGACTCACTTGCCAGAATTTGGGTCTTTAGAACCCAAGGACAAAATCAGGCAACCATGGTGCCTGTGGGCAATCCTAACACTCAGATGTCAGGGACAGGGCAGCCTCAGCTAGCTAGTTAAGCCTCGTCAGCTCTCAGGACAGCACATACACAAAGCATGTGCCTGCAGATGTACAGGGGTTTCATCTGGTAATGCAGGGAGAAAGTTGACTTATGTTCTTTCTCCAGTCCTTGGCTTGCTCCAGGGAGACCAGGGATGGAGCTCCTGTCATTTCTGCTCTCATCATCCCACAGGCAAATGTGACAGTAGCGTTGGTTTGCTCCTAGCAATGAAGGAGGTCCACACAAGAGTATCTACTCCTACCATCCCCCAGGATTCTTCATTCACATGCGTCAATGGAACCCCTACCCTACATTCAACATCAGCCAACAGTTCTAAAATATCAACAACTGTTAACTGAGAAATCAGAACACTGCATTCTGGTTAGTACCAAAGCTTTGTAAATGACCTTGGATTGCTTACTGAGAACACTTTCCATTCTTGTTCTTACAAAACCATGGAAGCCATGTGTTTCCTATCCATGGAAACTTAAAGCCAGAAACAGTTGTGTAATTCTCTTGTGTTTTTGTCTGTGTCATGGAGTTACAGTAAGGGGTTCAGAGTCAAGAAATTAGGGTTGGCTTGACTGATAGGTGAGTTATCCCACCACTAGCCATGATGAAGGACTAGATTTAGCTTTCCTTTTTTAAAAAAATCTAGAAATGAAGCAAAATACATGGAACAATGGTTTACAGACATCAGGTAATAGGCAATGTGAGTTCGTGATACAGGATAGAAATGAGAGAAAGGAAGTGAGGCCTCAGCTGCCTTGATTCTGCACTGGAGGGAGTTTCTAGACTGCACTACAGGGAGAGAACTTCTGAACCAAGCAAGTTAGAGTCATTCAGTTTAAGAGACTGTGACTGAGGTTTGAGGAGACAAAGACAGCTAGAGTTCCTCTCAGACAGAAAAGGCTACATCAAATTCAAGTTATCAACTGAAAAATGACCTGAGTGGATAGGAGGGGAAACTTCTAGAACCTGAGATATTTCAAGGCATCAGTACCAAGCTTGTGCCAGGCATGAGAAAAGGGAAGAGGATATAACCTGTACCTGAGAGACTAATCAATAGCAAAATGATAGATAGAATTATCAATAAAATATTCAAAGCCTTAAAACACAAAATCTGTGAACTAAAAATACTGCTGGAATCAAATATAAAATGACAATAAATGTTATTCATTGAATTCATTGTTCATCAATGACTGACCTTCAAGATTTCATCCAGATCTAAGAGTGTACTATTATCCCAGAAATTCTGGAAGAATCCAGATTGTTGTCTTACTTCTGTTCAAATAAATTAATTCAAATATTATTAACAATATCATAAATATTATATTATATTGCTATGTCAAGGAAGTGATGTCAATAGTCCTGGTGTAAGCATGTAAGAGGCAGTAAGGATGTCTATTGTGGAGCTAGCTCCTTCTGATGGAAACATCTCCTCCTGAACCCAAGGAGGGAGACTGTGGGACTCACATGAAAGTTATAAGAACTTGGGAGGCTGGGGGTCACAAGAGTAGTACATTGTTGCTGAGGTAAAGGAGCATCATTGGAGGAACTGCCTGCAAATTGTGCAGGACCTGCAGCAAACGCCATGCTGAGATTGAACTTCCTAATGAGTTAACTGCCTGATACACCATGTTCCTGTAAGTAATCCAAAGAAACTCACTGTTTCACCAAGCTAGAGAGGTGGGGTCCTGGCTAGTATGATATCGTATTGTTAACTTGATACAAGCTAGAGTTACCTGAAAAGAGGAATCTCAGTTGAGGAAATCCTTTTATTAGATTCCTTGTAGGCAACTCCATCTGGGAACTTCTTGTTTGTTTGTTTGGTTGGTTGGTTGATTGATGTGGGAGGGCCCAGCTAACTGTGGGTGGTACTGAGTTGTGTAAGAAAATAGGCTGAGCAAGCCATGAGGCACAGGCCAGTCAGCAGTTTTCCTCTGTTGCCTTGTTGCTACATCATAATTGTAATTTTGCTATCGTTATGAATCATAATGTAAATATCTGATATGCAGGACCTGATATCCTGTAAAAAGATTGGTTGATCCCCAAAGGGGTCACAACCCACAGTGGAGACCTGAGCTCTCAATGGGGAGGTGCTAAGAGCATAGTTTGTATATATCATTTGAGCCCTAAGTAAGTCCAGCTTAGTCAACTGTCCTTAATATCTAATGATGGCATGTCTTAGGGGCTCATAGAGAAATGGCCTGAACTATCAGGTGTTATTCTGGGATTCCTGAACCACTCAGTGAGGACAGGGGATGCACAGTATGTTAGTGTGACACACAAGCCAACACAGACACTAAATGGTTTGCTTACTAGAGAGAATAGATGTTTCTTGTCATGGTAAATCTCCAACTCAAATAAGACCGGTCAAAGAAAACACAACTCAGTAATTATGGATATAAGCTGCACGCCTAGATTGGGCAGATTCACCATTACACTACTCTATTCCCCAGCTATGAGATCCCTTATGACTTGTGGGTTTTCCAAGCCACATGCTTCTCCTCCATTGTCTTCCTCTCTCCCTTCTACCCCAAACCTTTTCTGCTCCACCTCCCCTTCTCTGCCCAATCACTGGCTCCAGCCTTTATCTTACAAATTAAGGTGGGCAGAAGGTTCACAAGAAGTCACCTGAGTACTGACTCACTCCTCCCCTGCAGCTCCTCCCAGGACAGCGGAATTAGCATCAAAATACAAGACCAGTGCTATCCACAGTTTCTATAAGCAGTCCATGCACTGTCTCATTGACAGCAACAGTGTTTAAAAACTTACCTAAAAACTGAAGAGGTTGGCCTGGGAACATAAGAACTTGGAGGCAAAATGAATCAATCATGAGGCTGGGACAGATATATAGTCCTCTTTAATACAGCGATGGGAGATCTATGTGTGAGAAATGTCAGCAGCAGTATTGGCAAGATGTGGCAGGATGGCCTGAATGTACAGAAGAGAGACATGTTAAGAGGGGAATCCGGGCTTACAGAAGGCCAGCTTGTAAGAGACACACATCCAACAATAAGTACCGTTCATATGTAGTTGAGAGAATCGCAGCAGAATCATCAAGTCTCACAGATGAAGTGCCCCCCTCCCCCTCATAAGGCTGTCAGAGATCCCCTCTGTGGACCAAAGAGCTGCAATATGCCTCTGGTTTTCTTGGATATTAAATCCTGGTGGGCCAAGCAACAGTGTTGGATTATAGATTATATTACCAGGAAGATGATAGAACCGTGAACTGAAGCAGAGACCAGCAGGAAGTGTCCTGTGCACCTGTAAGATACTATGCACTTCCTGGCAACCCAGGGGGCTGGTGCCTAAGGGAGAAAGGTAGTGTAATGAAACAGGCAAAAGAGCAAACTTCCCAGAGTACTGACAGCTATATAGCAGAATGCCTAGGCAAATAGAACAGCATCTCTACGGAAGATTGACCAAGCTGCTGTAGGAAGGAACTCAAAGCATCTTTGCCAGAATCTTGGGTCAGAGACCATGAAACCATGAACGGAACAGACATAAATTCCATCTGGCTGGAAGGAGGATAGGGGCAGCACAACAGGGAAGACTTTGGAAAAAAATTGCAATCCAAATTCTTCACCTCCTTGTCCTCCCTTTTGGGCCATGCAGAGAATTGTTGGAAATTCTACACAGTGAGAAATTCATAGCCACCTGCCCTGCAAAGACTATCTAAAGAAACACTTTGGCAGAGGGCAAAGCCGTGGAAATCCACAGATCCAGGAATTGTCCCCTCTGTTTACTCTGACTTTGCTTCATCTACGAAGACTCTCCATCTGTCTTAGGGTTTTACTGCTGTGAACAGACACCATGACCGAGGCAAGTCTTATAAAGGACAACATTTAATTGAGGCTGGCTTACAGGTTCAGAGGTTCAGTCCATTGTCCACAAGGCAGGAACAATGCAACATCCAGGCAGACATAGTACAGGAGAAGATGAGAGTTCTATATCTTCATCTGAAGGCTGCTAAGAGAAAGTTGACTTCCAGACAGCTAGGATGAGAGTCTTTGAAGGAATCTCAGGCCTCAGCCTAAACATTAACTTCTCTGGGCTCGAGCATTCCAAAGACTTATACACATTCCAGGAAGGGCCCAAGATAAGGGAGTTAAAAGGTTATTAAGAAGCTGGGCCCTTAGAGCAATACACCTGTGTAAACAGGAGCTATGGTATAATATGGCAAGATAATGTTGCCAAGAAACCAGGCATGGGAACAGCCATTTGAGGTCAGCCTTTGGGGTTAACATTGTCTAAAAGGTGATTGTAAAATTGCCCTCATAAGCCCTGTGAAAACTGTATAAAAACTGCTCTTAGCTGTAGCTTGGGGTTTCTCTAGCCTGCATGCAGGGGAACCCCAGTGCACTGGTATCAATAAACCTCTTACTTTTGCATTGAACCCTCTCTCCGTGAGTGTTTCTGTGGGAAGGCACCCCCCCACCCCTGTTTGGATCTTAGGGTCCAACATCTTAAAGAGACAGTGACACACTTACTCCAACAGGGCCACACCCTCTAATAGTACTACTCCCTGGACAAATCATATACTAACCATCGAACCATCTCAGTGCATCTTTAGGGATGCTGTAGTCCTCATTTCCCTGTCAGATTCAGCCCCAGCCCAGTTGAGTGAGTTCACAGAACATCAAGTTCACAGAAGAATCTGTGTGTCCTGGAGTCCAGGAAGGGAAGTTACATCACACAAGAAGAAGAAAGGGCAAACACCACATCCTACCTTCTCACCTTAAAAAATCTCGCCATGACTGTGCTCCAGCCAGGGCCTCTCTCACGAACACCTAACTATACAGCAGTCCTCTCCTAGATTCTCACCCTGCAAACCCCCACTTCCAATTTTTCTTTACCTTCCCCCTTTAAAGATATTTTATGTTATTTGTGTGAGCTTTTGCCTGCATATCTGTCTGAGCCATGTGTGTGCCTGTGGTCAAGGAGGTCAGAAGAAGGCATCAGATCATTTGGGATTGGAGTTACAGATGGTTGTGGGCCACCGTGTGGATGCTGGGAACCAAACCTGGCTGCTCTTAATGCTGAATCATCTCTCCAGATCTCATCTCCCCTGTCATGTGCAATTAATTTAGCTAATTCTCCAAATCCAATTCAAATGTGCAAACGCTAGTACATCACGAAGCCCCACAAAATAAGAAAGAGCCTCCTCCTCAGGGAGCATCGATGGTCATAGGTATGGAAGCTTTGTTGCTATTTCTTATGTAAAAATGCAAACATCCTCAAGTAAAATGATATTAGTCATTTTACCTCAAAGAGCCCCTAATCTAGAAGGAAGAAAAAAAATTAAAAAGATTAGTGGTCAAGCCAGCTCAATCTGTCAACAGGTTCTCCAGTGCAGGAGTGAGGATTAAAAAGAAAAAAGACGATTAGACAACATTGTAGCATGACCCCAGCCAGTTCTGAGGCTGAAGGCAGGTTTATTTCCACGGACACTCCAGCCCCCTCCCTTTTCTTTTAAATCATTTTAATTACATGCAAGTATTGAGGTCAGTTCTAGTTTGAGGAACCAGTAATACAATAGATACAAACAGCCAAGGAACAAACAAGGCAATAGACAAAATTCTGTGATCACTCCAGTGATCACTCTCAAGATCGCTCTCAGGATCACTGTTTCTAAGGGCTCATCAGGATGACAGAAATATCTGAGCCTACTTCCATGTCCTATCCCACAGTCATATTCATGCCCGAAGCCTACTTCTTTGTTCTAGCCTAAAACTTAAGATTCCTGACTGAAATCAGTTCTCTGTTTTAGCCTAAAATTAGATTCCTGCCTGAACTTACTTCTTTGTCATGGTCCAATGTCAGAGTCCTGCCACGCAGCCCCAAAAGCTCTCCACAAATTAGACATAGGTCCATAAACTATCACAAACTGAGAGTTGACAAAATGGCTCACTGGTTGAAGGCACTTTCTCTCAAAACCTGGCCACCTGAGTTTGAACCCTGTAATCCACATAAAGGTAGAAGAAAAGGACAGACTCCACAGGTGTACCATAATCTCCACTCAGATGGCATGGCATGCGTGCTCCCTCACATACATGATGCTCACAGTAACAGCAGCAACGACAAATCCAAGAACTGAATCCTGATTCAAATGCCCTGTCTGTGGCCCTTGACACAATGCTGTATCATTTAAAGAACGATTTGCTGGGAAATATTTAGCTTCAAGCCATACATTCTTCAATCTGACAAACCACAGTGGCAGATGAAGCTAAAATGAGCTGGAGTTGAACAAAACAAACCACATTGCCCAGGGCTGTTATCAAGGGACAGGAACGCATAAGAGCGCATGCTCCATCTCTCAGGCCGCAGCAGGGTCCATGCACAGCATTTATGTGATTAGGCTTTTTCTCTGTCCCTTGGGGAAAATTGTTCTCTTGCTATGTACCCCAGGCTGGCCTTGAATTTGTGGCCTTCTTGGCCCAGCCTCCTGGGTGTTGGAATTACAGGCATGTGACACCACTTCAGGCAGGGCTTGTTATTATCATTATTGTTACTGATGATGCCGTGGAGCTTAGGAAACTTTAAAGTTTGTCCCTGGTGGCTTTCCTTTTCTGATCCCCTTCAATGTTTCCTTATTTCCTGCCTATTAATTCTGCCAAAATTGGTGAGGGTTCTTCTTGAACTGGGAAATCTAATTCTGGACAATATCTGGAAATGATAGATACTTTGACTCTCTTGATTCTCTCAAAAAAGAAGTGTGTGTGTGTGTGTGTGTGTGTGTGTGTGTGTGTGTGTCTGTGTGTGTGTGTGTGTATGCATGTGTGATCTATTTCCTTTTCTTTCTCTCTTCCTCCCAACTTTCTCTTTTGTCTTTTATTTTCTTGTTAAGTTCAGAAAGATCTGTCTCTAGTCTTCCAGTCTGCACGACAACCTGGCATCCTATAACATTAGTCAGTCAGTCCTGCTTCCCTCCCACCAAAGCTCAGAGGTGTGCTCACCTGGGTTTTGAGGAAAGCCAGGGGCCCCGCCCGCTTCTCCACTTGTAGGTGGTTAGCATCTTCTGCACGGATGCCAGAGAAAACTCTTCTTTATCCCTCTAGTTGAATGCCTTAATCAATGTCTATTGTTTAATGTAAAAGCGTCTCAGCTAAGCAGTGTGCTCTTTCAAGTACAGGTTTCGATTTTCACTTCAAGAAACCGTTCCTTCACAGCATTTCCAAAAATGTCAATTTTCTGTTGAGCATACTTCAGCAGCAGTGATTGTACTTTGTGCCATCCTGGTCTGAACAGTGTATTGGCTCTCCATTTTACATTTTAAACTTCCTGCCATCTCCAGCAATGTCTCTCCTTTTGAAATTCATTCGTTGACTGACTGGCAGAACCTTTGACTGTGATTGCTTTCTTTTGATTTGCAATTGCTTTCTTTAGCATTTTGTATTCATGCTTTGGTTTTATTGAGATCTTGTATTTGTTACTCTTTCCTTTAGCAGGAGGCAGTCTGGGGAAGTCATTCTGTTTGAGGGTTATTCTCTTGCCAGTATTGTTCCCCACGCCCTCCTCTCTAGCCCATTCACACACTTGACATAATTTATTTTCACTTTGCTTAAGTGGAACTTGGGCAGTGCTGTGCAAGCTTCTGCTTTCTCTAGTTTTCTTTAGCTCATCTTGAACCTTCTCTTTAGAAATTGTCATGCTATAGGAAACCCCAGGGCTAGGAAAAAAGCATCTTCTTTTCTGTAGCCCGAGAGCAAGAAGGAAGCTCTATTAGAATATCTGCCAGGATGCTCACTGCTTGCCTCAGAGTCTGCCTTCCCGGGGTGGGGGTGGGGGTATTCCCTTATCTTGGGCTTTAGTTGGATCCCTAAGCTGGGTCAGTGCCTTGGAGAATGGCCCATTCTGCTGACCCCTCTTGGCTCATCAGGGACCCGAAGTGGCCCAGAGAGCTCCTGTGCCCTGTGCATGGTTGCTTCCTCAACTTCTTGGCTTCCAAGATTGTTTCTCTCTACATCCAGTAACGGAAGAGAAATAGAAGAGATTGTTTCTCCTCAGGTCTCTTTGGGCAGCGGGTGTGGTGAGCAGGTGGAGAGCCAGTTTTCGAATGTTTGCACCTAGAGTTTCTTCTTTGACTCTTGATCACTGAGAGGTTATTTCCTCCTTATTTCTCTGGTGAAATAAGCCAATTCAAACCAGATTAGATTACATTAAAGGCAGGAATTTGGGGAAGCTGTTCTTGGGTGGGCGAGTTCACTGGCCCCAAGGACCCTGAGGCCAGAGGAGTTGCCATGGGAAAGGGGGATGGGGTTGGGGAAGGAGAGAGAAAGAAAGGGCCCACGTGCAGAGAAAGAAGGAAGGAAGAGAGACAAAAATGTCTGGATAATATAGGGGGGAATATAGGGGTGAAGGGCAGCACTGCCCCTGGGCTGTAAAGTTCAGGGTTGGGGACAGAGTGTGCCAGGCAGGGACTGAGGAATGCGGGAGAACCTGGAGGCCAGGCCTGCTTTGGCATGTAAATATGTACCTTGGACATTTTTGTCTTCAAAAACAATGCCGTTCCTTTTCTTGGGTTCTGTGGTAGAAACACTCTCTGACTGACTTCATTTGCTTCAGACTTTAAGAACAGTGGAGTCCTGAACTCAAAAACTGCTGCTGGTTTTTTCAAGCAGGTGGTTCCTGAGCTACTCTTAGGGGTAGGGGGAGCACAAAGCTGAGGGTCAAAGTCAAAACAAAATTAACGCTGGAGTAAACCAAGATTCTTATTTTATTGATTTTAAACACTGAGGTGGAGTAGGTAAGCACTGTTGGTATTAGGCTCCGAACCCAGTGACATCGCATCTAGGCGACCCCCACATTGTTGCCAAGGCAACCGCCATACAGTCCCAGAATCTGCCTGGCTACCTCCCACCCTTACCTGCAAGAGGCTATGTCACTGCCCATATACAATAGGCAGAACCCTTGACCTCACTCTTTTCCTCTTCTTTCTCTTCTTCTTCTCCCCCTCACCTTTGCTCTATCTCCTGAATAAACTCCACTAGGAACCGTTTGGTCTGGTGTGGTTTGTTCTAAGCCACGTGCAGGCTTTTATCAAGCATGAGGCCCAGGGTTCTATTCCAGAACCCACTTAAAAACTACATTTGGTGGCATGTATCTATAATCCCAGCACTTCTGTGGGGAGGTGGGAGGCAGAGGCAGGAGACCCTGACCGAGCTCACAGGCTAGCTAACTTGAAGTTAAAAAGATGATACAAACCCCATTTGTCTCCATTTAAGGACCAGACCTGATTTGGAAAAAAAGGTCATGGGCACCAACTCCAGGAACAGACCATAAAATCCAGGAACAAGGCCATAAAACTCCCTCGAAAAGAACAGTCTGGGGATAACCACAAGAATGGAAAAGTATCTTATCTCGGGATGGAGCATCTGTTCTGGGCAGCCCTATCTCATCCCACGGTTAAACCTTCATGACATAGGAATGCAGACCACTGACCACCCGTAGCTCCCTGACACCCCCCAATGAAGTTTTAGATTACCTGATCCTTCTAGAAAATCCTCTAATTCCCTTTGAATTTGAATTTTGAATTTTGAAGGCCTGCACGCCCTTGCCTAGGGTTGCCGTTTGAAAGAATGGTTGATCCCCACATGCTGGTTGTTTCTACAGAATTAATGCTCTTTATCTTTGCATACTGTCCGAGTCTGGGGTCTTCCTTAAGGGGTTTTTGGACACTTACAAACTTTGCACAAAAAACTTACATATTTTGCAGCGGGAGCATGAAAAGAGATTCAGGAAGTGAAGGAGAGAATCCACTCCTGGGAGTTGTCCTCCTACCTCCATATAATACTACACACCCCACAAATAAGTAAATAAATAACAAATAAGTAAATACATGCATATCTTTAAAAATCAAAGTAGCTTCCCATTTGGTATTTATTTAAATTATATATTTGTTTCCAAAAGATTCCAAAAAAAAAAAAAAAAAAGACAGAGCCATGTAAGATTTTACCTTCCCAATATCAAAGAGCACCAAAGGCAAACAGCTTTAGGTTAAAATTTTCATATATGACACAGACTTTAAAAAAACAACTTCCAAATCACCTATACAATCACACAGTCTCACACGCTTATCAGTGGTATTAAAATGAGTTCCAGATACATCGAATCCTCTCCCCAAGATACCTCCTCCTCAGAGCAGCTGGGAGACCACCCAGACTCTGTCGGCCTTTGCACTTTATCTTACAATGTGAGACTAATTCTTTCATTACTCCCGAGAGATTAGTTCTGTGTGTTGACTTCAACAAGACTTGATGTTTTCCACTGGTGCTTAGCCACATTTTAAGAAGCACCCCAGGAGACAGTTGGTGCTGTGTGCAGGGATTTAGCTGCACCGCACACACCAAGATCAGCAAAAGACCGGATAAATCCCTGGGCGACGGTTTAATTTCATTGCCAGAAAAAGAAAAACCCAACTAGTGTTGAGAGTCCATCAGCTCTTTGATATGCCTCTTCGAAGAGCAATGGGCAGGAAACAGTCCATCTTGGAGCCTGGCCTCCCTTGGAGAGCAGCTGCCTGGCAGCCTCAGGAGACTGGGTCCTTAGAGCTAGATATCATGTTGTTCAGCATTGCTGGGTCACAGGTTCTCGATGGCTGCTTATCTGCTTCTGCACGTTTGGCAGGTGTGCTTTGACATTAGCTTAATTCTCCCTGTGTTCCTTGGGTGAGTCACAGACTCCACATGTCACCCTAACCCAGTGAGTGCATTAGGAAGAGTGGCTTATTCATCTTACAATGTAACAATCCCTTCCTAGTCACAGAGGGTTGCAGAGGCTTATGGTAATCAGCCATTCCCAAGATATCCTTGTGTGTATCATAAGGAATAGTTGGATCTAATTATAGGGGGAGGGTAACAGTAGCGATGCACCTGGGCTCTGGGCTCAGGAACTGAAACCCAGGTTCTATTATTACCTGCATAGTGGGGCAAGGAACTCAGCCTCATTAAACCTCAGACTCCTATTTGTAAAATGCAGAGACTTTTAAACCCATTGAGAGGATTCTTAAAACCTACTATACAAAAAATTCTTAGCTCTGTGCAAAAGTTCTCAATGATGTGGATGCTGAAGATAATTTGCATCTGTTATTTAAGCCTAGATGGTAAAGTTCACTTTATGTATCTAAAATGTGTACTGAGTCACTTACCAATGAAAATTTTTATAATGAAGCACTTTTGAAAATAGATGATTTTTATTATATGTATGTACACACACACACACACACACACACACACACACACACACATACACACACACACACACAGTCTTTTGTTATCTATCTATCATCTATCTATTCATTTATTTTTAGTGCTAAGATTGAACCCAGGGCCTTTCACTTGCTACATAAACACCCTGCCATTGAGCTAAATCCCTAACCCCATTATATGTATGTGTGTGTATATATATATATGGCTAGCTTGGAACTCACTATGTAATTGTGAAATTGTATTTATCATCTAGAGACTCACATTTTAGCAATTTTCCCACAAAGCCAGCCTGTATGTTGGTAATTTTACATTTTGACTGTTAGAACAGCTTAACATAACCCTGTGTTAAACAAGACATTTATTTTTTCATAGTAAAGTCTAAATAAGCAGTTCAGAGTTGATATGCAGGTCCTGAAATCAAACACAGAAATTCAGGTCCCCCTTTTCTCAATCCCTTGCCCATCTCAGTGAATTTTTATCTCTCTGGCTAAAGATTGCTACTCTAATTTTTGTCAGCAGTTCCAATTTCCTGTCGGTAACAATGTAGATGGAGGCAAAACGTTGCTTCAAACCTTCTCTTTAGAAGCACACATCTGACTTAAGCACAGAACACACTGTTAAACAGTGTGGGGGTTTTGGTTTGTTTGTTTTGGTTTGGTTTTTATTTTTTACAAAAGTAGTAGAGTTCCAGAGTTTAATACACAGATGGAAGCTGTTTATGGATTCTCAGCTTTTTACAGAGAATCAATCATCTAGTTCTTGAAATAGGACTGAAGATATCAGCTTTGCACTTAAGGGTATATAAAGGTGGTATGAGATCTGACAATACCTTGAAGAGGAACTTTGGAACACTTGTCCCCCCTCACCATCCCCCCCTCCCCCCACTAGAGGCTAATTAACATTCCTCAGTCAGAGGACACTTGCTGGATTAACATTCCTCAGACAACATGGAAGGGAAGCCACCTGGGGTGGAGAAGGCCCGGAGCATGTAGACACATTCCGCAGGATGAACAACCCTTGCAATTTACAGACAAGGGAGGTCCTTACCACCTCATTTTCCAAAGACCAATCAGTTTAAAAGTCACGCTGTTCTGCCAATCATATTGTGCCTAGTCACTGTTTCTCTAGTCCCCCCCTTAAACTGTATAAAAACTGACCAGATGGGCTGCCTGGGGTCGCCACTCCACCTTTGGTGTAGGACTGCCCCAATGCACTGGAACATCACAATTTCTCTTGCTTTTTGCATCGATTTACATCTCCATGTGGTTCACTCAGGGTGTCTCTGGTAAGCTAAGACTCCCCAAGAGTCTTACAACCTTTCTTTATAATATTTAAAAAGCCAGTGCTTTTTAAAAAAAAATTAGATAATAACAAGTATTGACTGTTAACATACCTTCTAGGCTGTACCCCATAGTTACCTGGCAACAGCCAGGTGTGCCTAACTAAAAGGGGGGCTGTTTGCTCCCTCTTCATTACTCTCTTACTCTCTTACCCTCTCTCTCCCTTTTCTCCTCATTCCCCTCTCCTTTCTTTCCGTGTGTTCCTGGCTGGCCTCTACTCTCTCTACTCTTTCCCTCTCCTATATTCTCTCTCTCTCTCTCTCTCTGCCTTTCTTTATCTTTATTTCATCCTCAACTCCCCTCTTCGTGCCCTAAATAAACTCCATAGTATAATTCATTGTATGGCTGGTACCTCAGGGGGAAGGACTGCTTCAGCATGGGCCTGAAGAGGTACCCCCTTCCACCTCACCATACTGTGCCTCTACCAAACATATTCCCATTTTCTTTCTTTCTTTCTTTCTTTCTTTCTTTCTTTCTTCCTTTCTTTCTTTCTCTCTCTCTCTCTTTCTAAAACACAACATTGACCAGTGAGCAGTAAGTTACAGCTATACTACCCACTTGTTTTCTTGCTATGGCCAAACACCCAAGAAGTAACTTAAGGGAAGAAAGGTATGTTTTGGGCCATGTTTAAAAAACAACCCACCATCCTTGGGAAGGCAGGGCAAGGGTGGAGTCAGGCAACTGGTCACATTCCCATACAAACAGGAAGCAGAAAAACAGGAAGTCTGGCTGGGCTGAGCCTCTCAAAGCCCATTTCTAGGGAACTACTTCACAGTTCTATCTACCTCAAAGCCTGCCCTCAGCTGGGGACCAAGTGATTAAGCTCAAGCCTTGGAAGACAATTTTCATTTAAAGCACAACTAGTAAAAAGTGAAACAATGTAGCCACTTTGTAAAGTATGTGGCATTTTCTTAAAATGATAGTTACCATATAACCAAAGGATTCCTTTTACCTACACAGAAGAAATGAAACCTATGTTTTCATAAAGACCTGTATGTAAATGTTTATAGAAAGATTATAATATCCTCCAAGAAGAAACAACCCAACTAACTATTCATTAACTGATGAATTGATCAATTATGGTATGTCCATACAATCAAATGCCATTCCAGCAATATAAAGGAATAAAAAACACTACCATAAGCTTCAAACGAATGCCTCTCAAGAACATTGGAAGTTGACAGGTAGGCACAAATAGCCGCATGTCATATGGCAGTTTACACTTTCACTTATATGAAAAAGTCATCATAGGCAAATCAACATACACTGTAGATCTGTGGTTGGGTTGAGACAGGGAATTGAAATGTGGAGTTATTTAGTCTGGGAACAAGGTTTCTTTATTGGAATGATAGAAACGTTCTAAGGTTGGGGTTGGCAAGATGGTTCATGGGACAAACACATTTGCTTAGAGGCCTGGGGGCCTGAGTTCAAGTTCTGGAACCCATATAAAGGTAAGAAGAGAGAATATCACAAAATTGTCCTCTGACCTCCACGTGAGTACCATGGGGGTCTGTACCTATAAAGGAATCTCAGGTCTCAGCCTAAACTTAAAAATTAACTTCTCCAGAGACACATTCCAGGAGAAGCACATTTCAAAGACTTACACATACATTCCAGGAGAAGGGCCTAAGATAAGAGAATTAAAAGGCTATCAGGAAGCTGGTCCCTTAGCACAATAAACCTGGGTAAACAGGAGCTATGGTAAGATAGACTTAGCTAACACTCATTGTCATAAGATAATGTAGCCAAGAAACTGGGCATGGGAGCAGCCATTTGAGGTCAGCCTTTGTGGTTAGCATTGTCTAAGAGGTGATTGTAAGATTTCCCTCGTAAACTCTGTAAAAACTGTATAAAAATTGCTCTTAGTTGTAGCTCAGGGTTCCTCAGCCTGCGTGTGGGAGGACCCCAGTGCACTGGATCAATAAACCTCTTGCTTTTGCATCAAACCCCATGTCCATGAGTGTTTCTGTGGGAGTGCCCTCTTCCTGGTTTGGATCTCAGTGTCCAACACCCACATAAATCATACACAAAAGAACAATAATAAAAATTTTAAAGTATTTTATGATTTATTTTATTTTATGTACATGAGTGGTTTGTCTACATGTATGTACATGTACCACTGTGTGCTTGGTACCTATGGAGGTCAAAAAAGATGATCAGATACCCTAGAACTGGAGTTATGAGTGGTTCTGAGCCGTCATGTGAGTACTAGCAAATAACCTTTAGGTTAGGTAAGAACAACAAGTGATCTAAATTACTGAGCTTCTCTAGCCCCAGTAAATAATTTTTACAGTGTTCTAAGATTTGTTTGTGATTGTGGTTGTAAAATTGTAAATGACTTTTTTTTATTTCACGTTGTAGATTAGCTTGATTAATAGAACACTTAAGTTCCAGTGACTTTAAATATTCACCATACATTGCCTCAGTGTTTGTTCTATTAAAGTTTGTGATACATCCAATCTCAGAGCATGGTCATATGCTGATGATTCTGCTTTAAGAACTGTTTTGTTTTCTGATAACCTACTGAAGCCTCTTGGCTGTACCAGTCTTGCTCCTCTTACTGTCTCAATCATTTCTGAATCCCATACAATGATTGCCATGGGATCACCAGATGTTCCATAGGGTTTAGATAGCGCTATCTGTGATTCCAGTTTGCCTTGCAGCTTGAAACTCTCTAGAAGTTGAGAACATGCCATGATGAGTTGCCATAGAAATTAAGTGGTAAAAAGAACTGTGGTCCTGGATGCTCTAGCATGGGGAAAGGTGAGCCAGGAGTGTAGCAGCAAACAGAGGAAAATAGGAAACCAAGAGGAGAGCCTTCATGCTGGGCCCTGTGTGGAGGACTGACATGATAATAAAGGGGGCTCTGACATGTAATTAGGACACATGCTCCTCTATGTTCATAGCAGCCTTATTTATAATAGCAGAAGCTGGAAAGAACCCAGATGTTCTTCAACAGAGAAATGGATACAGAAAATGTGGTACATTTACACAATGGAGTACTACTCAGCTATTAAAAACAATGACTTCATGAAATTCGCAGCCAAATGGATGGAACTAGAAAATATCCTGAGTGAGGTAACCTAATCACAAAAGAACACTCATGGTATGCACTCACTGATAATTATCTAATTATCCCAAAAGCTTGGAATACCCAAGATACAATTCACAGACCACATGAAGCCCAAGAAGAAGAAAGACCAAAGTATGGATGTTTCAGTGCTTCCTAGAAAGGGGACAAATACAAGAAGAAATATGGAGACAAAGTGTGGAACAGAGCCTGAAGGAAAGGCCATCCAGAGACTGCCCCACCTGGGGATTCATCCCATATACTGTCGCCAAACCCAGATGCTATTGCGAATACTGGGAAGTGCTTGCTGACAGGAACCTGATATAACTGTCTCCTGAGAGGCTCTGCCAGAGCCTGACCAATACAGATGTGGATGCTCTCAGCCAACCATTGGACTGAGCACAGGGTCCCCAATGGAGGAGTTAGAGAAAGGACTGAAAGAGCTGAAGGGGTTTGCAACCACATAGGAAGAACAATACCAACCAACCAGACACCCCAGAGCTCCCCGGGACTAAACCACCAACCAATGAGTACACATGGAGAGACTCACGACTCCAGCTGCATATGTAGCAGAGGATTGCCTTATCTGACATCGATGGGAGGGGAGGCCCTTGGTCCTGCCCCAGTGTAGGGAAATGCTAGGGCAAGAAGGCTGGAGTGGGTGGATGGGTGGGGGAGCACCCTCACAGAGGCAGGGGGAGGGGTGATGTGCTAGGGGGTTTCCGGAGGGGAGACCTGGAGAGGAGATAACCTTTGAAATGTAAATAAAGAAAATATCCAGTAAAAGAAAAAATAAGAAAGAGAGAAAAATAATAAAAAGAATAAATAAAAGGAGCTCTGGAAGAGAGTAACAAAGTACCTAACAAATGACCCACCTGGGGTCTCTTCCCAAGGCCACTGCAACTTTCATGAGACCAGAGTCACACTGTGAAAACTGGTTTTCATTAAGTCCTCATATACAGACCAGATATTTCTTGAGCCCTCTTGTTGCCGGGGGTAGGGATGCTCCAAGGAGTCCTAACTTGACTTGTGTTGTCCTGAGGCCCAATCAAGACAAGACTCATCTCAGTATTTAAGGTTCCTTCCTTCATTTCTTTTTAGTTTTATTTTATGTGCATGAATGTTTTTCTTACATTCTATGTGTGCTTGGTGTCTGAGGATGTCAGAAGAGGGTATCAGATCCCCTGGAACTGGAGGTACAGATGGTTGCTTGCCTTCATATGAGTGCTGGGAACCGAACCTGGGTCCTTTGTAACTGAAGCAGGTGCTCTTACTGCTCAGACACCTCTCCAGCTCTCATCTTAACACACTCGTGTGTGAGCACACACACACACACACACACACACATTTTTAAAGACCTTTTATCTTTATAAGTGTTATGAAAAACTGAGGTGAGGCTTAAATTTTACTTCTTGTATCTACAATAACCCTTCATAGAAAGTACCATCTTCCATGTTTTTTGATTAATTTGCTTTCCCATGTTGATATTCATTACCAAGTTCTTTCCAAGATCAGGTATATATAGCTACAAAGTACAATCTGACAACGTGAAAAACATCCAATTAGTATAAGTACTTAAGATCAGCTATCCAATCTGAATACCAATAACAAAAGTCCAAAAGGAATTCTCTCCAGAAATCTCTCAGCCCAGATAGCTTTTGGGTAAAGCATTCAAAACTCACATGAGTGTTACCCTTTGCATACTGCTTCAAAATAAAGACAATAAACATGCCTGTGATGGTTTAAATGAGAAGTGTGCATACACACACAGACACATGCACTGAATGCTTTGTAGTTTGTTTGGGAAAATTCTGGGACCTTTTGGAGGTATGACCTTGGTGAGGAAGTGCATTAGTAGGGGTGGGCTTTGTTCTAGCTTCATCCTCTTGGTCTTGAGCCGTATTACTGTCTTAGTTACTGTTGTGTGAACTACACCATGATGAATGCAATTATGAAAGGCTTGTTTAGTTTTAGAGGATTAGCCTTTGCTGATTATGGCAGGGAGCAGACAATCATCATGCTGGAGCAGTAGTTAAAAAGCTTTACATCCTGATTCACAGGCAGCAGACAGGGAGACACTGGACCTGATGTGGCCTTTTGAAACCTTAGAGCCCACCCCCAGAGACCCACTTTCTCCAATAAGACCACACTTCCTAATCCTTTCCAAACAGCTCTACTCACTGGGGACTAAGCATTTAAACATATGAGTCCATGGAAGCCATTTTCATTCAAACCACCACAGTCCCCAATTTAGAATCATGGAAATTATACTATGCTTGTTCTGAGCTTACCACTAGGAGGACTGGCAGCTTTCCCATTAGGTTCTTGGAGGCCACAGAGAGAAGCTCTGGGACTCCATGGAGAAGTATTGGGCCATCTGTCTACATTCTTCCTCCCATCTGCCATCATGACACCAAGCTGGTGCAAATGCCCTGTGGATCCTCCAGGTCACCTCCTGCACCAATTCTATACCATCCAGACATCACACAGAGAACAGAGTCATCTAGCTGAATCCTGTCCAAATGCTTTACCCATGAAATGGGTCTTACGAGGTAAAATAGTAATTTTATCTGTGATTGTTATATAGCAATTGATAAATGAGTCCCATAGGAAGAGAACTGTTAACTCACTTAAGAAAGCAAATGTCTTAATGTCTGAATACTATTCCATTGCGTGAACTACCACATTTTCATTAGCCATTCATCTCTTGATGGACATTTAGATTGAATAGCAGTGGACACTGTAGCAGCAAATGTCTCTACAGTAGGAAAAAGAGTGTGTTGGGTATATGCTTAAGAGTAATATAGTTGGATCGTGGGGTAGATATATTTTTAGATTTTGTGACAAACCTCCACATTAATTTCCATATGCACCCACTCCCACCAGCAGTAAATAATTCCCTAGCACCCACGCCAGCATTTATCATCATTTGTTTTTGTGATCTTAGCCATTCTGACTGGGGTAAAAAAAAAATTCCAAAGTAGTTTTAATTTGCATTTTTCTGATAGCTAGAGATTTTGGAAAATTTTAAAATGTTTTTTAGCCATTTGTATTTCATCTTTTGAGAATTCTCTAGTTCTGTGCTCCACTTTTAAATTGAATTGTTTGTTTTCTTAATATTTATTTTTTCTTTGTATTAACCCTCTGTCAGATACATAGTGAGCAAAGATTTAAACAAGAGACTATTATCCAGCCATTAAAGTAATTGTATCGAGCTGTAAACAACCATTCTGAGTGACGTAATCCAGACTCAGAAAGACAAATGTCACATCATTTCTCTCATTTGTGGATGTTAATTTTAAATCTTCAGATATGTATATTTCATTTGGAATGCCCTTACAGGTCATAAAATTACAAAGGTCTCATGAGAAGTGGCTTTCAAGGGATAGGGAATAGAACACAGTGATATAAAGACTGAAAAGAAATAACGGACCAGAAAGGGTTAAAATGGAGTGGAAAGATGGGAGGGCAGGGTAGAGGACGGAATGTGGGGAGGAATAAATAACACTAAAGACTTTTAAAAAACTACATGGAAGCCTACGCTTCACACACACACACACACACAGACACACAGACACACACACACACACACACACACACACACACACACACAGTCTCTCTGTTAAAACTGTAATCAAGCAACAATCTTCCTATTAGATACCAAAAGCAAACAAATTAAAGGCTCTGTGCCAGGATTGGATTTCTTCTTTTGGAGTTGTTGATCAGTGCTCATAGATGCTTAAACATTACAGGGTATTGCCAATGCTCTTGGTTTCCCTCCATAATTTGATTTTGAGATCCCGTGGCTGAGGGAGGACACTGCATACTTTAGTCATAGAACATGTAGTTATTTATCTACCAGGTAATGACCTGGTAGCTTCATCCTTACTGGCTAGCTTTCATAGTGCTGGAAGGTGATATGCATACTGTCTTATGAGAAAATACTCAGGTGTGAGCCCTGCAAGCTATAAAAATGAGTGGCAAGAAATTCCCATTGGTGCAGTATAGTGGCCTAAATATCATAGGCATAACCAAACGCTTCCTGATTGGATGCTTAAGTGCCACAAGATGAAACCCATGCTTGGTGCCATTGTTTGGGCCAAGAACTTGTGGCTTAGATGAGTCATAGACTCTAGAGAAGAACCTACCACTGTTATTCTGCTAAATGAACATAGTATTAAACTGACTCCAGTTATACCCGTAGATCCACGCATATCTCAAACCTAATTGGAGAAATTTCTATTTGTAGTAGACAGTGATTAACAGATACTGCAAATGGTCAAGAAACTTAGAATAAAAGACTGTACAGTGTTCAATTCTAGCTGGGATATCTATGTCATATTCCCCCAGGGTTGGTTTCAGAAGAAGAGTGTGGAAAGAATAGAAGAGGCAGAGGAAGTGGCTGAAAGGAAGCAGTGTCTCCTGGACACAGCAGGGCAGCTACACACATGAACTCGTAGCTCTTATGACAGTATGCACAAGACTTATGCAAGTCCGAACCAGACCAAGTTCCAACATGGATGGAGGTGGAGTGTAAACATGAATTCCCATCCCAGGTGAGGAGCTATTGGCAATTGATAGTTGTTGGGAGAGGGAGAGATAGTTATTTTTAAAGAGTATATCTCTGATAGGTCATCTATAATCCAGTGGAAGACCACACACCTAAGTATATGTGGGTAGCACAAATTGGACTTGATAGATTTTTTTTTTTAAATAAAAAGAGTGCACAAGGTTGGATGAATAGAAAAGGAGGAGTGGTTCTAAGAGGAGGTGGAAAGGGAGTAATAGTCTTAAGTTTGTAGATGTAGCAAACATTAATAAAAGGAGAAAACAACAGAGGAAAGTATTGGATATAATTTATCTATTTCACACATGCTATATATGTAAATATTCAGTCTTGCTAACTCAGGAGCATAAAACTGTCATCCTTATAATCTAGAGCAATGTTGCATAACTTTTCTGGAAGGCAATTTGGCAATATGTATTCAAATATAAAATATACAGACTCGTGATCCAGAAACTTTGCTTGTGCGTGTTCCTCCTTAGGAGAATCCAAGAAGGACGTGATGGTCTGGGTGTGAAGATGTTTCCTTTCATGTCTATAAAACAGAGAGAACTGTTGCTCTAAGTGTTCACTAGTCAGGACTGCTGATGTGTCCCCAGTGGCCCGCAGCTGTTAGAGGAGACGCCTGGACAACATCAGCCAAACTGATCACAGTGTTCATTCCTCTCCTGCTTCTCCAGAGTGTCTCTCTCTCTCTCTCTCTGTCTCTTTCTCTCTCTCTCTCTCTCTCTCTCTCTGTATATGTTTGTCTTCCTCTTTTCATGTTCTACTTTCATAAAGGAATAAAGATAGAATATTTAAATTTTTTTAAATAAAACCCCACAAAGATACAGTATTTAAAAGGAGTGCTCAGCTTAACTAAAGTTCCATTTTTGGGTCTGAGTGACAAGAGCTCCCATTTGCCTGGCTTGTCCTCTCTGAATGTGTGCTGCTTCCTCTTGGGACCACACAGAAGCAGTGATTTTGTAGCAGCTAGAATTCATATGGTAAGGATTCAGTGTCCTAGACATTTGCCTCTCAAATTATAAATATCTCTCTACAGTCAGAGAGCTGTGTTTATGGAAATATTAGCTATGGCTAAACTTCATGAACAGATCAATTACATAATGCTTAGGCAACTGTAGAATTAACAGTATATATGAAGATCCTTTCCTTCACCAGTAGTTGAATCTATATTATGCTGTAGTTTGGTTTCTTTTAGAGAGGGTACCAGGTCATGGGTGGCTCTTACCTCCATGTCTTATGCACTTGTTTCTTTATGTTATTCATGAAATGGTACCAAGTAGGGAGACACTAGACATAGCCAAGACATTGTCATGCCCAGACCAGAAGTCTCTAGATTTCCAGGTATGTCAGTATCTTCTCCAAATCTTTCTTCTTACAAACGAGCACGTAGCCATGGTAACAGCTGAGCATTGGTGTTAATAAGAAGTCTTACAAGGAGGAAAATTCTTTTAATGTGAAGGTAGCACTGTGTCTTATTTATTTAAATCAATTATTTATTCCATTATTAAATGAGTTTCTCAAGCTGCATTCAGAGCAGGATGGCAATACCTGTTTTTAAATTAGCTGGGATATTAAGAGGGAGGGAGGGATTTGAGAGGGAGAAAGCAGGGGGAGGGAAAAGGATTGGGGGAGGATCAGGTGTGGGAGGAGACAGGGGAGAAGTACAGAGGGTCAGGAAATTGAACAGAGGTTTGTAGCAGTGGGGGATGGGGAACTGGGGGTATCCACTAGAAAGTTCCAGATACCAGGGACTGGCAACAGGTTCCCAGGACCCAACAGGAATGACATTAGCCAAAATACTCAACAAAGGGGAGATAGAACCTGTAAAGACCATATCCAGTAGATAGGCACAGCCCCCAGTTGAGGGATGGGGCCACCCACCCATCTCAAAAATTTTAACCCGCAATTGTTCCTGTTTAAAAAAAAATACAGGGACAAAAAAATAGAACAGAGACTGAAAGAAAGGCCATCCAGAGACCACCCCACCTAGGGATCCATCCCATCTGCAGACACCAAACCCAGACACTATTACTGATGCCAAGAAGCACTTGCTGACAGGAGCCTGATATAGCTGTCCTCTGAGAGGCCCTATCAGAGCCTGGCCAATACAGATGTGGATGCTTGCACCCAGCCATTTGACTGAGCTTGGGGACCCCAATGGAAGAGTTAGGAAAGGACTGAAGGAGTTGAAGGGGATTGCCACCTCATAGGAAGAACAACAATATCAACTAACCAGACCCCCACCTCCCAGAGTTCCCAGGGACAAAACCACCAACCAATCAGTATACATGGAGGGACCCATGGCTCCAGCTGCATACGTAGCAGAGGATGGCCTTAACTGGCATTGATGGGAGGGGAGGCCCTTTGCCCTGTGGAGGTTCAATGCCCCAGCATAGGGGGATGCTAGGATGGTGAGGTGGGAGTGGGTGGGTGGGTAAGTGAACACCCTCATAGAGGGTGAGGGGAGGGGGGTATGGGACAAGGGACTTGCAGATGGGAAACCAGGAAGGGGGATAACATTTGAAATGTAAATGAATAAAATAACTGTAGCTGCCTGCGGCCACAGATCAATTGGATTCACCTAAAAGGGGGTGGAGAAAAGATGAAGCCAAGACAAAGTTCTCTGATCAAGGCTTGAAGTTTAATGTTCAGGTCTCAATTTAAAGGGAAAGACCCTATCCAAACTCTTGTTTCAGCCTTACTGGGGGAATCCATCCTAGCTCACAGCCAGAGATATCTCAAGGCAAGCCCATCGGGCAGTTATTCTTCACGCAGCCAAGGTGGGTAACTCCACCTAGATCCTATCTATCACTTGGTCTATTGTGCTAAACAAGGTCTTTCAGGCCTGCTCAAGGCTAAGGGAAGGGAACAAATAACCAATAAAAAAACAAATCTAAGGTCTGCACCCAGAGCTGATCCTGTGCCTCAGAGCTCCACATTCAAATACCACTGGGAGAGAGCTGGTCTCCCAGGAGTGCAAACACACCCCCAGCACTGGTAAGACCACCACTTCTGCTCCGAGGGACCAGCCCAGAGATCTCAGGACATAGGAACTGAGGAGCATCCTGGGACAGGATCCTTCCGGTCTGCGCTGGGAGCTGATCCTGTGCCACAGCACTCTATACCCAAATACCATCCGGAGAGAGCTGACACACCTGTGAGCACAGGTAACACCACCACTTCTGCTCAAATTTCTGGCCCAAGAGGGACCCACCCGGAGCCATCAGGAAACATGAATCAAGGAACTGCAGGGGACAGGATCCTTCCGGTTTCATCTGTACCCCGGTACCACAGCTCTTCATACACAAATTCCTCCCTGGATACCCCAAAGCAAGACTCTGATTTTTTTTTTCTTGGTTTTTTGAGACAGGGTTTCTCTGTGTAAGCCTGGCTGTCCTGGAACTCACTCTGTAGACCAGGCTGGCCTCGAACTCAGAAATCCACTTGCCTTTGCCTCCCAAGTGCTGGGATTAAAGGCATGCACCACCACTGCCCAGCAAGACTCTGATTTAAAATCACATATAATGATGATAATAGAGGACTTTAAGAAGGCCATAAATAACTCCCTTAAAGAAATACAGGAGAACACAAGTAAACAGGTAGAAGCCCTTAAAGAGGAAACACAAAAGTCCCTTAAAGAATTAGAGGAAAACACAACCAAACAGGTGAATAAATTGAACAAAACCATACAGGATCTAAGAATGGAAATAGAAACAATAAAGAAATCACAAAAGGAGACAACCTTGGAGATAGAAAACCTAGGAAAAAGATCAGGAGTCATAGATGCAAGAATCACCAACAGAATACAAGAGCTAGAAGAGAGAATCTCAGGTGCAAAAGATACCATAGAAAACATTGACACAATAGTCAAAGAAAGTGCAAAATGCCAAAAGCTCCTAACCCAAAACATGCAGAAAATCCAGGATACAATGAGAAGTCCAAACTTAAAGATAATAGGTATAGAAGAGAAAGAAGATTCCCAACTTAAAGGGTCAGTAAATATCTTCAACAAAATTATACAAGAAAACTTCCCTAACCTAAAGAAAAAGATGCCCATGAACATACAAAAAGCCTACAGAACTCCAAATAGACTGGACCAGAAAAGAAATTCCTCTCATCACATAATAATAAAAACACAAAATGCACAAAACAAAGAAAAAAATATTAAAAGTAGTAAGGGAAAAGTGTCGAGTAACATATAAAGGAAGACCTATCAGAATTACCTAGAATTACCAGACTTCTCACCAGAGACTATAAAAGCCAGAAGATCCTGGGCAGATGTCATACCAATCCTAAGAGAACACAAATGTCAGCCCAGGCTACTATACCCAACAAAACTCTCAATTAACATAGATGGAGAAACCAAGATATTCCATGACAAAACCAAATTTACACAATATCTTTCCACAAATTCATCCCTACAAGGATAATAGATGGAAAACACCAACACAAGGAGGAAAACTATACCCTAGAAAAAGCAAGAAAGTAATCTTTTTTCAACAAACCCAAAAGAAGATAGCCATACAAACATAATTCCACCTCTAACAACAAAAATTACAGGAAGTAACAATCATTTTTTCTTAATATCTCTTAACATCAATGAACTCAATTCCCCAATAAAAAGAAGTAGACTAACAGACTGGATACATAAACAGGACCCAGCATTTGGCTTCATACAGGAAATGCACCTCAGTGTCAAAGACAGACACTACCTCAGAGTAAAGGGCTGGAAAACAATTTTCCAAGCAAATGGTCCCAAGAAACAAGCTGGAGTAGCCATTCTAAAATCAACTTTCAACCAAAAGTTATCAAAAAAAAAAAAAAATAAAGACACTTCATACTCATCAAAGGAAAAATCTACCAAGAAGAACTCTCAATTCTAAACATCTATGCTCCAAATGCAAGGGCGCCCACATTCATAAAAGAAACTTTACTAAAGCTCAAAGCACACATTGCACCTCACACAATAATAGTTGGAGACTTCAACACCCCACTCTCACCAATGGACAGATCATGGAAACAGAAACTAAACAGAGACACAGTGAAACCAACAGAAGTTATAGTCCGAATGGATTCAACAGGTATCTGTAGAACATTTCATCCTAAAACAAAAGAATATACCTTCTTTTTAGCACAACATGGTACTTTCTCCAAAACTGACCATATAATTGGTCACAAAACAGGCCTCAACAAATACAAGAAGACTAAAATAATCCCGTGCATCCTATCAGATCACCATGGACTAAGGCTGGTCTTCAATAATGACAAAAACAATGAAAAGTCCACATTCATGTGGAAACTGAACAACACTCTACTCAATGATAACCTGGTCAAGGAGAAATGAAGAAAGAAATTAAAGACTTTTTAGAATTTAATGAAAATGAGGGTACAATATACCCAAACTTATGGGACACAATGAAAGGAGTGCTAAGAGGAAAACTCAGCTCTGAGTGTCTACAAAAGAAACCGGAGAGAGCACACACTAGCAGCTTAATAGCACACCTTAAAGTTCTAGAACAAAAAGAAGCAAATCTATCCAAGAGCAGTAGATGGCAGAAAATAATCAAACTCAGGGCTGAAATCAACCAAATAGAAACAAAAGGAACTATACAAAAAATCAATAAAACCAAGAGCTGGTTCTTTGAGAAAATCAGCAAGATAGATAAAACCTTAGCCAGACTAACCAGAGGGCACAGAGACAGTATCCAAACGAACAAAATCAGAAATGAAAAGGAAGACATAACAACAGAAACTGAGGAAATTAAAAAAAAATCATCAGATCCTACTACAATAGCCTATAGTCAACAAAACTGGAAAATCTGGATGAAATGGACAATTTTTTAGACAGATACCAAATACCAAAGTTAAATCAGGATCAGATAAACCATCTAAACAGTCTCATAACCCATAAAGAAATAGAAGCAGTCATTAAAAGTCTTCCAATCAAAATAAGCCCAGGACTAGATGGGTTTAGTTCAGAATTCTATCAGACCTTCAAAAAAGATCTAATACCAATTCTCTTCAAACTATTCTATAAAACAGAAACAGAAGAAACACTACCCAGTTCATTCTATGAGGCCACAGTTACGCTGTGTATTCTCTCTTGGAGATGGAACAGTTTCTGTCTAATCAGGAACTTGTCACAATTTCCTTTCATAGAGGACTTCATAAGAGATGTTTTTCTACTTCTATCATGTTTAATGTTCCAAATAGATTTTAAAAACTGGTTGAGTGCATATTACTGTTAGCTTCAGAAGATATCATGTATATTTAAGAAGCATTTAACTATTATAAATTATTTTGATGACTTACAAAAACAAGTCTTAAAAAAAAAAGAATGGGAGGAAAAAGCAACTCTCCTAGATGATGCTTAGAATCTTGGGAGCTAGGTGGGTGGAGTCAACATGGGGGATCTTGACAAAAACAAGGGAATGTTTCTGTTTTTAAAGAGTTAAGTGATTTTAGGAGTTTACAGACTACCTGTTTTCTTCATAAAACTAGAAACATCTCATTTTAAATAAGAATACATGTTTATTGCTAATGTGTTTATAATGGTAGCATGTAACACATGCGACACACAGACCTTTAAGAATACAAGGAATTAAAAGCCTCTTGCTGCTGCTGTTGATGATCTCTCTGTCCCAGAGATCAGCATTGTTAGTGTTCCGTCAACACTTAGTGGTACTTTATGCATATGTACAGTGTAAGCACACACATCTTGTAGTGTGCATCTATGTGTGAGTGTGTGTGCACACACGTGTAAGTATTTTACCTTATAACACAAACAAGAACTGTGGCAGTAAGATTAGATGTTGTTTTATACAATAGACTCTTAGATGTGACTAGGATGCGAGTAATATTTGCCTTGTCTCTCATGACAGAAACCACAGCAGTATACCCCAACGGTATTGGAGAAGGAAAAGGAATGACAAGCTTCCTTTCCCTTTTAAGGAAACCTTCAGTTATCCCTGATTGACCAAGATTTAGGACTTGTGTTCTCATCACCTCCACTTCCCTGACTCCATATCTCCCTCCACCTTCTTGCTCTGTGCCTGGGGCTTGAACTGGTCTGAGAGGATGAAAGTCCATCATTAATAGGACACGAGAGATGCTAACACAGGGGCTCATTGCATACGTTTCATGTGTTACACGCTACCATTATAAAACACTTAGGCCCATATCTGCTGCCTCAGTTGCTCTGTATTCCAAAAGAAATTAAGAAACGTTATTTGATAAGAGAAAATGGATTTATTTACAACTTGGCCAGAAGTAGAGATGGAAAAGTTCTTAGTTCCCTTCATTTTTTCCACTGCAATACTACAGTTTCACAGAAAAGATGAAAAGCAAAACAAAAAATAAAAATAAACAAACAAACAAAAAGCCAAGAGGTAAATGCTGTCATATCTGTGAACTCTTTTTCTGAGAGTCAAGTCCTTCCTCTGGCTTCAGATCTTTAACCTATTGTCTCCTCTAGTAGGAGATGCCTGGGAGCAGTTACAGTTACGGAGGGTAGGGTATGCTTTTCAGTGTTCCCTATTGCACTATGCTGTTCTCCAAAGTGTGTTTATCGGTTTAAAAATAATTAAGCTAATATTAGAAAAAAATCTGGGAGACCACTGAACATGAGCATCTGAGCTCTGGTTGAAACCAGGTGATTGACAGCAATAAAAAGGGCACATAAGAAGCCTATCAACGGGCTTACCCCTGAGGAGGCAGGGCTGTGCCAAGGTAGCTATAAAGAGATTGACAGAATGATTGCAACAATCATAATTGGGGAGTTTCAAGTTCTTAGATGGCAACCAATACAAAAAGGACATCAACAGACCTTACAAAACAAATGAGAGGAAGCATTTATTGACTCAGAGACTGTGGTCCATGGATTAGCTAAAGCACAAACCTGCCACAAATCGCTGTGGATTACAGAGGTCATAAATCTATTCACACAGCCACCACAGATGACATCGGCAAGCTGGTCACTCTGACGTTAGGGTCACAACGTTGTGGAAGCTGCATAGAATTGAATGTATGAGCAGCAGCACATTCTGAGATGACTCCACCACAGAACACAGGCAAGGAACTCTGAAAGTGGAATTCATGTATCCACTGAAAACCCTAAGTCAGGCTGGGCAGTGATGGCACATGCCTTTAATCCCAACACTTGGGAGGTAGAGGCAGGTAAATCTCTGAGTTCAAGGCTAGTGTAGTCTATAGAGCGAGTTCCAGGATAGTCAGCTACACAGAGAAACCTTGTCTCAAGAAAGAAAGAAAGAAAGAAAGAAAGAAAGAAAGAAAGAAAGAAAGAAAGAAAGAAAGAAAGAAAGAGGAAGAAAGAAAGAAAGAAAGAAAGAGGAAGAAAGAAAGAAAGAAAGAAAGAAAGAAAGAAAGAAAGAAAGAAAGAAAGAAAGAAAGTTAGTTACTGGCTTTGCATCCTAAGCCCTCTCCCTCATTTCTTGCACTTGGGGAAATACTATTTCCACCTTTGCCTGATTTCCTTGTTTCTCAGTCTATTGTGCTTTACAGTTATATTGGAAATTGCTTCCTCATTTCCTTATGTTCTTAGGCAACAAATAATATGTATTAAAAACAAAAGATATGGAGACCCTTGCATTGAAAAATGTGTGTTAACTGGGTAATCATGGATGTGCTCTTTAGGCAAAGGTATTATCTATTTTTCTATATGTATATACCTAATATACCTATATATATCATGCAAGTGAAGTTCAAGGAGCATTCTTTCTGGAATACTTATTCTAAACACTCCTTTTTACTTTTATTTTCCTACTTTTTGTTTGTTTGGAAACATAGTTTCATGTATCCCCACTAGCCTTGAACCTCTGATTCAAGCCCTACCTCCCAGGTGTTAGGGTTACAAGCGTGTACCACCGTGCCTAATGTCATGATTTTTTTTTTATTGCAAAATTCTACTTTCAAAGTCTAAATACTATCCATTGTATAGACACCTCAAAAATCCTACTTTAAAGTGTAAATATGGTCAATCAGTAGTGCCCATTTATTAACAAACAAAAGTTATTCTTCATCTATATTTATACATAGGTTCAATATACATTTACAAGTCATATTTCATTTCTATATGTGAAAAAATTGATTTAAGAATTATCTTATTGAGGTTAAAGTTGCATGAAAAAAACATATTACCTTCTTAATTATTATCTTAGAGCCTTTATGGTTATTTAGGGGAGTCATCTAAGCATACGACTACCTTAGAAGAAGAGTTTGTACCCCAGGAGTAAATACTTTGGGATACATATATGCAGTAAGCAATTTCTATTTTAATTTGACAAGCAAGAACTGAACTCTCATTCGATGCCTTGCCAGCTCTCTTGCTTTGTTCATACAGAAGAAAGATTATTAAAACAGCAATGACAGTAATAATAAAATATGAGCTGTGCCAAGGTTTAACATGCAGAAAAGATTTGGCTATTGGACATGGCATATTCAGAAAGATGAAACCCAGGTATATTATTGCAAAGTGTGCTTTGTTTTGAGGAGGCATTCTTTTTTTCTTTCAACATAATAAAAATTATTAATAGCAACTGACAGCAGCTAACAAGTTTTTTAGATTCAGTGAGTTCTTTCATTGTTTAGAGCATTACTTTCTTTTGGAAGTGTAGGACTCTGGGTAGATAAGGAACTGAACAGCAAAACAGTGAAAACATTGTAAGAAGAAGAGAAATGACAAAATCTCAGCTAGAAAGCCCAAATTCCTAAGTACATCGTACTTGATGTAGTCAAAAGAAGCATTTTCACTTGCCATCACAGCGGGAGCCCATGCTCTGGACAGCTGCCAGGCACAGACATCCTGAGGGGGGAGGGACCACAAAACTCTGCACACTTCCAAATTAAAAACAAACAAACAAACAAATAAATAAAATGAAGTATAGCTGTGTAGCTCAGCCTAGGATTATAGGTGCACATCACAAAGTCTAGCCTCCAACTCAAACTTTAGTGATTCATTGATCAACAACGAAGTGGTCATTCCTCTTTTTTCCTTTTTTTGGTATGAAGCCCATTTCTCTTTTGCGTGCTTTTACAGAGCACTGAGGTTTCTACAGGATAATGTGTAAGTATTGGTTATTAGGTTATTCAGATGTGGAACAGGTTCCCCTAGGTCTGAACTCTTCTTTGTCATTTCCCACTACTCATGGGAATCCATCAAATCTGCTAACTACACAGGGACAGAAAAGATGGCTGCAGTCACTCTTCCAGCATTTCTGTATGTATGTACACACACACACACACACACACACACACACACACATAACATTTTAAAGGAAATATTTTTGAATATATAAGTGAGTAAAACTTTTAAAATAGAGGGCATCAAAGTTACGTTTCTTCTAATGACTTCAGCCTTAAGCCTAAAGCTCCATACCTTAGAACTTAATGTAACATCTTTAAAAAATAAAATTTAATTAATTAATTAATTAATTAGTTAATTAACTAAATTTGGTTGTGTATGTGTTGTGCATGCACACATGTATGGCAAGGATGTGGAAGTCAGGAGTTGGGTCTCTCTCTTCACTGTATATGACCCAGGGACTGCACTCAGGTCATCCAGCTTGGTATCAAGTACCTTTACCTGCTGAACTGCAAGATTGGCTATAAACTTAAAATCTTTAAAAAAAAAAAAAAAAGTTGTCATGGGAGTTCTCAGAAGTGCCCTCAAACAAGCCAGGGCATTGTCATTGAAGTTGGTGGCCCACCATAACTCGATAGCAAGACTGTTGCTGAAGACACTGTACGATTCGGACACACTGGATTTAGAGAAATCAAGCTGATTCTTACCTAGATGTTTCCTGTCTTCTGTCTAGCTTTCAGGGTGCTGGGAAGTATTATGCAGGTTGCTGGTGGTGGGGTGGAAGCCATCATGAGCCTTATCAAGCCTGTGAGCTACAACGCTCATGGGTGCAATGGTATTTTGAATGTTATGGGATTAAAAAAAAAAAAAAAAACTACTTTCTGATCGAATTTAAAACTCACTCCATTGAGGAATCCCATGCCTAGTACTGTAGATCTGGTCAAGGACCTTTGGCTGGAGAGCTCATAGACCCCAGGGGGTGCACCTACTACAATTATTTTGCTAACTGGATATGATATCAAACTCTTCTCTAAATTCATATCTCTCTGCCCATAGGTTAGAAAAGCTCTCAGTTCTCATCAATGTCTTTATGCAGCAGATGGAAGTTTATATAGACTCACAGCCTGCAAAGGATAAATGTCTCGGGAGTGTTCAGACTCAGAAGGGGAATTTATGTAATCCTCCTTCCCTCAGAGGCATATCTGGGAAGAGGTAGTAGAAAGACTGAGTGCCAAAGGTTGGGGAGGACCAGAGCAAAACAGTGTCTCCCAGACATGACAGGTCAGTTACACTGGTGATCTCACAGCAGCTCTGACGCCTGCACAAGATCTGCACAAGATTAAGCCAGTCAAGATTCCAGCGCTGATGGGGGAGGAGCACACAAGCCCGACTGACCCCTAGATGAGGAGCTGCTGACACTTGATGGCTGCGACAAAAGAGAGGGATCATTACCCCCTCAAAACTTTTCTTTTGAGGTGTTGTCCCTAGTAGGTTGACCATACTTCCGTAGATAGCCCCCCCCCCACATTCATATATGGGTAGCATTAACTGGACTCAGTGAGTTATTTAAAATAAACACAAGAAATAGAAGGCAGAGAAGGAGGGGGAGAAGGACATGAAGTTGGAAGATCATGAAATGGAATACATTGGATCCATGCATGCAACTCTCAAAGAGTACATTCTAAAAATGAAGGAAAGAACCCAAGTTGGCAGCAAGGCAAATGGCTGGGTGCTGGGCTCTGTGCTTGCAAGTGGAGAGTTATAACAAGGACAAGGTCCTGCCAACACTGCAAGGTCCTGCTGCTGCTGCTCTGGGTGGCATAAAGTACCGTGCCAGTCAGCGGGGCTACTGAGCTTCCTGGCAAAGGCCTTCCTGAGAAGGCATCTTTAGCTATCTAGCTGTGTCACAGCAGACTAAGAATCAAACCTCAGAGGACAGCAGAAATGACAGAAAGGGTCGAGTCGGATGAGGAAAGCAACGAGACAAACTGAATGAGGAAATGTGAAGCGTTTGGGGCTACCTGCCCTTCACTGACTTTGGAGTCTGTTATTATCTTGCTCTCAGGGCTTTTGAAATGTTCTCTCAGTAATTCCAAGACTACTGAAATGTCAGAGTAGTTCTGAAAGGGTCACAGTGAGCTCTTTAAAAAGCGACTCTTCCAAGAAAGCACTGTTGAGAGTGACTTGACTGTGTGTCCATGAACAGTGTACTTATCCACTTATCAACTGGAAAATACCTCGTCATTTTTGTTAATATAAATGTTTGTGAATTAGTTCCTGTGTGGACATGTCTTCATGTTGGCTACGGTTTGGATGCAGTCTGCCTCCCATGGGTTCATGTGATGGGATGACGGTAAGAGGTGGCCAGAAGCCCTGAGAAGGAGGGGCCTGGTGAAGGGCAATTAAGTCATCAAAAGTGGTACCTTCTAGAGATTAACCAGGTATTCGTTCAGCTCTCTCTGGCTTCCCTCTCCCGTGTATTCTCATCATGTAGCCATCCACTGTGATGACAGGATGTAGATTGAGCACCATGCCACCTGGACTTTAGCTTCCCAAGCTGTGAGGAATAAACTTCTTCTTTAGTAAAAGATGCATTTATTTGATTATGTGTATGTATGTGTGCCTGTATGACTTTATGTGTATTGTGTACATACTTAGTGTTCATAGAGGCCAGAGGGTATCAGCTCCTTTGGAACTAGAGTTATAGGTGATTATGAGTCACCTGATGTAGATGCTGGAACTAAACCCAGATCCTCTGAAAGAGTAGCAAGTTCTCTTAACCACCGAACTGTGCCTTCAGCCTCTAAATCTCTTTTACTAATTATCTACTTGGTTTCAGGCATTTTTCTTATAGCAACAGAAATCTGGTGAATACAATTTCTCTTGGGTAAATATCTAGAAGTGGGATTTCTGTGTCATATATTAAGGGCATATGCTTATCTTAAAATTTTTTTTGATGCATGTGTATGTATGTGTGCTTATCTGTCTGTACATACATCATGTGAGTGCAACTACCCTCAAAGGAACCAAACTCGTGTCCTCTGAAAGATCAGCAAATGCTCTTAATTTGCTGGGCCATTTCTTCAGCACCATCCTTAACTTTTTAATCAGTGTCAGTTCATTCTCTAAAGTAGCTATACCATTGTGCATGCCCACTAGCTATGTCATGAGCTCTTAACAGACTTGCAGAACCAGGCGTGATTTCCCTCTTGTAGACCGAACCTTCTATCTAATTAGAAAGTGGTTGGTTATGTCCGTAAGAGTTATGCCACTACTACATATGACATAAGTGGGTGTGTATTATGACATTATTATACATCACAAGATCTGCAGACGGCAATCCTCTTGCTCTAGGCTCCCCAGAGCTGAAATTACAGGCTTGAACCACCACGTCCCACTTACTTTTGCTGATCTTTTGTTAAATTTATTTTATAACCAAAAACATCTACAAGCTATCTTAATTTTAATAGTTTGACTATACATTGTCAGCATTGCTTATATCATCTACTGAGTAATGATTTCTAAATCCGTGATTTTAAAAATACTATTAGTATTTAAAAATACTATTAGTTATGTAAATACTATTAGTTGTATAATATAATACAAGTATGTTATCTTATAAGGACTTTCACCAGAATGTGGGGCATAGATTTAGGGTACATCTTCCCACCTCATATGATCCAGTCTAGAAAATTTTTCTTAGATATTCCCATCTGCTGGGGTTTTTAGCTGATTCCAGATGTGGTCAAATTGACAACCAAGATTAGGCAGTGAGCACTCGTAACCATTAAGCCATCTCTCCAGCCCTGCATTACTGCTTCTGTTGATTACTGTCTTGGTTGGTTTTGTTCTCAGGTTCCTGAATCTATGAAGAACGATACTCCAGACTCAAATAGTATGAAAAAGCAAAGAGTGTTTATTCCTGCATGCAGGACTGACTTCCATTGGGATGGAAGGACCCTGACTGAATTCACAGATTCAGTTTTAAAGAGAAACATTAGGGAGGGGTAGGTGATCTATATCTTGATTGATAGGTTCAATCTCTGGGGGTCTGGGTGATGCTGTGACTCAGACTAACTATTCTTGCTTCATACCAAGGAGGGATAGCTCTTGACCTCTTGGCTGTAAGCTTGGTTAGCTGTCCTTTTACAAGCTGGGGACAAAAGCCTGCAGTTGTTCTAGTAACTGACTTGCCCAATTCTGGGAAGTAGAAACTCAGGCCTGGTCTCCTGAACTGCTACTTTGCTGCTTGTCATGAAGTCAGCCTGTCTCAGGCCAGTTCAACTGAACTCCTTTCAGTTCTTCTGGCTTGACGTGTCTTGAGTCTTCATTTTGCTTTATAATCTCCCATTATAGCAAATTAATATTTCAAGGCTGTTTTAAGAGGAAATCCAAAACAATGCAATTTTCCACCACAATGGCTTTTCAACTCCCCCAAACACTCCTGGGTATGTTATCAGCAGGGAACGATAAAACCCATACACTGTGTTTCTGAGTCATTATCTTTATTTCAAGCCAGAGAGAAGGGTATCATGTCAGGATCCCTGTCTTAAGAGGGATGAATGCCAAGCCCCAAACCCTCAGCAGCTGAGTCCTCAAAAGCTTCACTCTGTGTCTCAGCTGCATCCAGTGAGCTGCCAGAGTCTCAGAGCTAAAATGGCGGCGCCTGTGGTTTCAGGATCCCGAGCAGTGACTTCCCAGATCACCATGGGCACTGCTTCAAAGCTGCTTTTCAGCCATCAGCAGATCCTGCTTTCTGAAAGTGTTCTGGTCTATTTCTTTGAACTCTAATTATTTCCTTGTTCCAATTGCTTCCCATATTGTTGGGTACTATGGTTTGAATGCCAAATGCTCCTCACAGGCTTATGTGTTTGAACACTTGGTCTTCACGCAGCTGGTGGCCTTTTGAGGGGTGGGGGCTACAGAACCTTTGATAGAAGGCATGGCTTTTAGAGATGGATCGCTAGCTAGGTGCCTTCAAGAGTATAGTCTGCTTTGCTTCTGGCCCAAGCTCTCCTTCAGGTTCGATGCTATGTGAGAAAGAAGGCCAGGTCTCACTGCCACTACCCAGGCCTCCTCAGCTGACATGGCTCCTCACCAGGAAAGGCCATATCCTTTAAATCATGAATCAAAACGACCTTCTCTTTCCTCAAGTTTACATGAGCGTCTTTTCTCCTTGGTGCAACTGCTTGACCAGGAGCAACCTAAGGGAGAAAAGGTTTGACTGGGCTCAGAGTTGAGGGTGTGGTCCATTAATCCTGGTGCCAAGAAAGGCTTACAATTTGACTACAAGAACTTACTCATATTGGGGACATCAGGAAGAGAGAAAGGGGAAAAATCACTGTTCAGGAGCCTTTCTCCCTCCCTCTTTTCATTCAGTCTGAGATCCCAGTTCATGGAATGGAAGTACCTGTATTCACAGTAGGTCTCCAGTCCTGGCATGCCCAGAGCATGCCTCCTTAATTTTCTGTATATTTTTTTCCTTTCTTAATTTTTAGGTTCTCTCTCTCTCTCTCTCTCTCTCTCTCTCTCTCTCTCTCTCTCTCTGTGTGTGTGTGTGTGTGTGTGTGTGTGTGTGTGTGTTGGTTCAGATTTTAAAATTGTCTTCATGCAAGAGAATGTTTGGAATCATCTAGTCTGCCAGACTTTGAATTTAAAAAATGGGCTAATATGTTAATTAGAGATAAAAGAATAAATAAGCATATTATGCCAGATAATGTCTTATAAAAGAAAAAATAATAATAAAAGAAGGCACGATAAGGGAGCTAGCAATGTCAGGGATGAAAGAAACAGAGGCCAAGGAGAGCTTTTCAAAGCAATGACACCTGACCAGATAACCATCGAATGTAAGAGGACCAGTTGTTCCGGACAGTTTTGGGGGTAGCTGGAGCAGTGTGTCTAGGGGTACACAGAGAGAGGTAAAATTCTGAGGTAAGAGCAGTAGCTAAGGGGCACTTGTATAAACCTCAAAGATCATTATATTACATGATACATATTACTCTGAATGAGATGGAAAGACATTAAAATTTTTGAGCAAAAGTGACTTGATACTATCTGTTTAAATAGCTCACTTGTGTCTACATTCAGAACCTTCCTTAGTGGATGGAGTGAAGGAAGGTGATAACCCAGCTAGAAAATTATTGGAATAATTCAGGTGAGCAAGTAAGGCAGGAGGAAGGGTGTTCTGAGATACTACTTTTCATTAAGCCTGGCTCCAACTCCATAAAGAAAGTGTGTGCCCATCTTATAGATGGATAAACCTCGGGGGGGGGGGGCTGATTTATTTGGTTAAGATCACATCTCTTATGCTGCAGAATCACTTCTCTGTCACCTCGTGGGCTTCCAATGCCTGTGATGTTTTAGATAGCTTCCAAGTTAGAGTTGGTCTTAGAAGTACCCCACTGTAATCTCCACTTATCTAGACTACATCAGAAGCATAAGTCTTTGGGGACTACAGAATTTCAAAGGTATAGAATTTAGTCTTTCTTTCACCTACACACAGGAGAGATTATATAACACAAAAGGTTAGTGCTCATAGAAGCTGCCAGCACAGGGTCCGACTCTCCTGGTTCTTCTCTATGTGGAGTTTGAGCATCTTACCACCCTGAGATGGTATCTCACGATACCTCCATGGTATGAGAATCAGAAGGAGCTGGGTCTTGGCTGATTGTCCCCTTAGTGGCCCCAGGAACATAGGAGCACTAATTACCAGTCAACCTTGGGTCAACGAAGTTGCCAGACTCAGCAAGGCTGCCATGTCCTCCCACACGATTCTTTCCAGTTTGTTGGCAGTGGTATCCAGGGGTGGCTGGAGAGCTCTGATAACAGCCTGCTGGGTGGATTCCAGGACAGTGGCTCTGACTCCGTGAAAGACTTGTCAGAAGGTGAAGAAATTACTGACAAAGGAAGTTAATAATGGCCCTCTGGAAACTGCCTCTTCCAGGATACTTTCACAACTATTTAAAGCATCACCTTGGAGCTAACTGAGACACCAGAAAACAAAACAAACCCCATGAATGGAAATTAACAACCAGTCCATGGCCCATTTAAGGAGACGTGTCTCTCATGAAAGACCTGCCAGAGAGCGCACCCTAAGCTAATGGTATTGTCATCTCAGGAATGGAAGTTACACAGTACAGTTCCCTTGCAGGACTTTTTTCATCTCCATTTCTGAGACCTTTTCCTAGCTACTTAACTGCTTCATAAAGCATGAGAAACAAAGAGCTGGGATAGCTGACAGGCAGAAACCATTGTGAATATTGACACATTAAAGTTACTTGCTTAGTGTGCAATATCAAAGTCATGAAATGTGAGTGAAGATATTGTGTTTCTGTAAGTAGGGGAAGTCTTGGCATAATTAGAGTGATTCCCAGGTGTTCTTTCAAGACCCTGCAAGCCTTGGATTTAGTCAACTTCCTTAATTACGTCTACTTCATAATTTCTTCTAGATTTTTGTCTGTCTAACACTAACAGAAATATAATGTGAGCCACATACATCATTGTGAAGTTTCTAATAACCTCAAAATCAGAAATAAGTGACAGTAACTTTAATACATATTAACTTATCTGTTCAAAACATTACTTTAATATGTATCAATATAAAATCATATTAATCAGATATATTACACTTTTTAATTTTTTACTTGAAATAGAATTGCATTACTTTCCCATCTCCTTTTCTTCCCTCAAGTCTCTTCCTGATATTCTTCCTTGAACCCTTCCCATGTATGTCCCTTCACTTAAGTTGATAGCCTATTTTTCTTTATTATTTTTTACACATATGTAAACACACATATACATGTCTGTCTGTCTGTACACACACACACACACACACACACACACACATTTATAACCTGCTGACTCACGTTTGTTCATGGTGTGTATATGGTTTCACTGCTGACCACTCTGTATTGGACAATCAAAATGGGGTCTCATTCCTGAGAGAGGCTAACTCTCCTTCTCCCAGCTGTCATTAGTTGCCTAAAGCTCTTTGTCTAGTTGTGGGATAGTTCCTGTACAAATAAGTTGCAGGAAAAATTTCCTTTTCCACATTAACATGCCCACTGATATTGGCACTGATCTGGTCTTACGTAGGTAGACTGTTTGACAGCAGACTTCTTGGTATTCTGGCTCTAACACTCTGTTTCTTCTGCAATGTTCCCTGAGCCATATATGGATGAAGAAACCATAATACAGATGTAGTCATGAGATGGGGCTTCCCATTGTCTGTTGATCTTTGCACTGTGTCCAGTTGTGTTTTTCTGTGCTAGTCTGTGCTAGTCTCCATTTTCTGAAGAGAGACTTCTTTGATGAGAGGTCACAGTGTATCTGGGAAAGGTGGCTTGTGCACAGAGGAGTCTTAGGCTGCTCTGGAACAAGGCTAGTGGGTTTGCAGATTTCTTTTTCTGTGATAAGTTTTAAAAATCTAGTATGTGTCTGGTGCTCATACTAATTCTCAGTTAGGACTACTCATATTTCAAAAGTTCAATAGCATCTTTTAGGCAGTGATTGCCTTGCAGGATGGAACAGATCCGTGTAAATGAGTTGCAGGAAAAAACAAGTAAGCAGATAGCATTATCACATGGTCAAGACTCCAGAGAAAAGTAAACATAGGCAGACTTAAGGGACGTTTTCTGTAAAATAAATCTCGTTTCCTTAAGAGATCGTGTAGAGATTCAACAACAGCTAGTCCATCACATCACGGTGGAGAACAGTGGAGGCAGGGGGAAGACGCTCATGTTGCAAAGCTTCTTAAAGTCAGAGAGTGCTGTAAACGGAGAGTGGTTCACCAAGACAAGACCTGGGAAATGGGTTGTTGAGGGACTTGGGGAGGGGTTAAAGGACGCATCACTTCCAACATCCTTTAGAATCATGATGCTTTCTGACTCCACAATAATTTTACACTGAGTACTTTTGAAGTGCTCTACCAATACTTCCAAAGATTGCTTAGAAGTAATTTGACCTTGATGTTTATCCATGCTACAATCTTAGGCATGTATTTCTTTAACTGCCAAATCATACCCTAAGCCCAGAAGCACAGCTGGAAGACTCTGGAAGCTGAAGTGAAAGATTATTAATTATTTCAGAAAGTATGCAGCATGGTGTCAAACACAGGGTTTACAAGACCCAGATAGTCATTCAGGTCCGTGAAAGATTTTTAGAGATGCAGGCTCTCAATTAGTTATAGAAGTTGTGGCTCCAAATGTGACCCATAAACTCTACATGATAGAGATACAAATACCACCTATAACCCCTAACTGGTGAATTTCCTTAGCCTGTGTAAAGCTCATGAAAGCTTAGCCTCTGTCTTGTTATGTTGAAATGGTATTTTTTTTAAATATTGTTTTCATTAAAATAAATTTTTATTTTATGTGTATGTGGGTTCTGTCTGTCTGTCTGTCTGTCTGTCTGTCTGTCTGTCTGTGTACCACTTCCATGTCTGGTGCCCATGGAAGCCAGAAGAGAGCATCAGATCCCCTTGAACTGGAGTTACAGATGGTGTGAGCTGCCTTGTGGGTGCTGGGAATCAAACTCAGGTACCCAGGAAGAGCAGTCAGTATTCGTAACCACTGAGTCATCTCTCCAGCACATTTTTATCTTTGTTGTTGTTGTTTGTTGTCTTGAAGTATTACAGATTGAACCTAGGGCATCATACATTCTAGGCAAGCTCTCAACCACTGAATTAGATCCCCAACCATCTTTTAGCTTGTTATTTTGAGACAGGGTCTCACAAAATTACCCAGTCTGGCCTTGAACTTAGTCTGGCTACATTAGTTTGGATCATCATGGTGCAGCTCTCATGTCTAGTAAGATATCTGGGCCAACTTCTTTGTGTTGGTGGGAGTTTCCGTATAGCAACAGCCAAATAAATGGCGATCTAAAATGATACTTTACCCTCTAACTCCGAAGTATTCTCTCAAACAGGAACAGAAGCCCCTTAAACTCAGTGATGTACTCCTTCTCTCAGTCCTCAGCTGCAACATCGAGAGCTATGAAGCAGAGACCAGACACAGATCTTGCCAGGACTCCCAGAGGGCCGGGCAGACTTCTACAATACTCCATGGCTCACATTAATTCAGGCTACATTGTGTGACCAAAAGTCCTGCCTGCTTTGAAAGACTTCTGACAATGAGACGCTTACAGCTATACCTCCAGGAGGACCAGAGGGCCCCAGCGGCATTGTTACTTTGTGCTATTTTCCTATACTGAAAATACAGGAGTCATTTTCTAATAAATGAACACATGTACGGCCTTGTTTTCTAAAGTGGGTAGGAAATAAAGCCTGCAGCACTGGGTTTACTGGGCATCTCTGTTCAGTGTTAGGAACCTTTAGATAGTGGTGCTCGGAAGATACACGTCCTTTTAACACAGCACATTACCCCTCAGCTTATTTTGTAAACCACATCCTCTGTCTCTCCAGGTCACATGGTAGTATTTCTGGGATGTCCTTCTGGCCAGAGTACTTTGCTCAGCACCACTGTCTGAGGTCCTATTTTTTCTTTCTTTCTGTCATGGCTGCTCCAAATCAGCTGTTGTACAATAGTGTTGGCTTGTAAATTCTACCTTTGCTGTTGGTACTCCCACAATAACCAGAGCCATTCCTGTGTGAGAAGAGTGCTGGGTGCTCATAGGCAGTGAGCCCTGGGTTTTAACCTCACTCCCATCAGTTCTCAGCAGGGTGATCATGAACAATCTTTTTTTCAAATCTCTCTGAATCTGTTTTTATTATTATTAATAACACAAAATAATAATAATGTGCTGCCTTAGGACATATGATATGAAAAGCACTTGCAGATAGTTATAACAAATATTGTCTCTGTATGAAATAGGTATATTGTTGTCCTTATTTTACAGAAAGAGAAAAATAATCCCCTAGCTACATAGCAAGTAGCAGAAGCAAGAACCGAATCTGGGCCTAGTACCCCTTGGCCATGGTTACATAGAGCGCCCCATAGGGATCCTCATTTGTAAATTCTATACTAGTTTATGTAAGTAGCTGAGCCAGAATAATAACACTGATCCCCAGAGAATCAACACAACTTTTTTTTTGTACCTATACACATTTTAAACAAGCCCCACACTTAACGCTGGCCAAAATATTTGCATCTGTAACTGCTACTTATCACTTTCTATTAGGTTCCTGTTGGGACTGGGGACCACACCACTGCAAGCTCCTCCTGATTTTGGAGAGAGATGCCTGCTGGTGACCGCCTGCGGCAGCTTACCTAAAAGCCCATGACAGGCTGGGCAGGCTCCCAGCTGCTGAAATTAGCCTGCAGGATCCTTGTAGGCAAAGGTATATTTTAGGACAGTGAGGTGGAGCAGCATCACAGAACATCAAGTGCTCAGAACCCAACCCCTTCCTCACCTCCTCAAGTGTCCACATAGCACCTTGTTTGGTACATTGCCTGTATAACATAAAAGAGTCTATTTATCTGTATATCAACCAGTGACTACGTCCACCCAACCCACATTTAGAACAATAATGATTTTTCTGATAAATTTTAATTATAATAAAATTCTTGTCTTTAGAGGACTGTATGTTTAGGTCAGCAAATTAATTCACTGCGAATACTTTCATTAACTGCTAAACCCTCCAGGGCAATCATCTGGATTATCGGTGATAATAATGACAAGTAATAATGTTTACTGATGAATTATCATGAGCAATCAGTATGATGTAATAACTCAGTATGGAAAGAAGTTTCTGATCTAGGTTGGGATAAGACAGAAGAGAGCCTGAAATGCTTTTTCTCCTACACCATTGCAAGTATATGTCCCAAATTAGGAAGCAACTCATGCCATTCTAAGGTTATTCCTTGACTGGGGGTAAATGGGTCTTGATGTCCAGGCTAGTGAAAATTCACTAATTCACATCTTTATTCTGTAGAACTACTCTGGCAGGAATTTATCATTCCTCTATCCTCAGATGTTATCCCACAGTTTGTATCCATAAGAAGAATCTAAAATGTTTATTGAATAGAAAGTACAAATAGGGCTCATGACTAAAGCATTTGCCACAAATGCAATAGGACCAAAGTTTGGATACCTAGAACCCACATAAATACCAAGTAGGCCTGGAAACCTGCCTATATAATTCTAGTCTCCGAATGCAAAGACAGGGGCTCCCTAAACAAGCCTGCTAGCAAGACTGAGATGAGCTGTATCCATTTGATTAAGAGATCCTGCCTCAAATTGCATAAGTTGGAAGAGAAATTTGGGAGAGTTATTCCTAATATTAATCATAAACTTTGACATGCACGCACACACAGCTGCCCATACACTGAACATGTACACATGCGCACATGTGTGCGCATGCACACACACACACACACACACACACACACACACACACACAAATAAGATAGAAAACAAGAGAGAAAGGGGAAGAGACATGGTTCAAGTTTGGGAAAAGTCTATAGAAACCTAGACATTTCAAGAACCCAGCCATTCATTTCATCTGCATGACCATTCCAGGTTAACCACTGCCCATTTCATAGGAGAAGAACTGGGACTTGACTGAAGCCAGCCTCGCATAATTAGTAGCACTAGCATTTGTGACTCCAGGCCCTTTCTATTTCGTCCCAATATTAGTTTATTAAAACTTGCATAAGTCTTCCCAGAGGAAGAACTCAACGATCCCTTGGGTCTGAAAGCCTTCCAGAAACTTCATTCTACAATATTCCCAGTACCTCATTTTAGGTAAAGACACAGCATTTGGCTCAGCTAGAAGGAAGCAGAAACCGTGGTCCTTACCCCTGAGGAATTAGTCTTCCTTCTGGCTGATAAGCTGAAATTATTCAGAGAGATCTTGGTTAAAGTGTGACTGCTGGCACAAAATACATTGCTAAGTGGAGTAATAATAAATTACAAGCTCAAGCATCTTCCCTGCTGTTCCAGTTTGCAAAGTGTATTGTTACACAGATAAATTCTCTAACTAGCACAGGAAAAAAAAAAAAACCAGCCCAGCTCAGCATTTTTCCCAGATCAACAGCCATGTGTCAAATGGGTTTGTAATTTGCTTCATAACAGTAAAAGATCTGAATCCATCATCTTGTTTACTTGTTGAGATATGGTCTCATGTAGCCCAGGCTAGTCTTGAACAGACTAAGGATCTGTAGATGACCTTGAACTCCTAATCTTTGGGCCTCCATTGAGTGCTGGGATTGCAGTACCACCACAACTGTCTTGAACTCATTTGCATTTGATTCCTCCAAATATTCAGAGGCTCCCCTAATTCTTCCCACGCCACCTCTCATTAAAATCTCACTATCCCCCTGCTTTTTATTCCTTACTCCTCCCTCTCCTGCCTTCCCTCCATCCTTCCCTCCATCTTTATTCCTTTGTATTTATTGCACCAGAAAGCTACATGTGATGGTTTGAATATGCTTAGCCCAGAGAGTGGCACTATTAGGAGGTGTGGCCTTGTTGGAATGGGTGTGGCTTTGTTGGAGGAAGTGTGTCACTGTGGGCATGAGCTTTAAGACTCTCATCCTAGCTCACTGGAAGCCAGTCTTCTGTTTGCCTTTGAAACAAGATGTAGAATTCTCAGTTCCTCCTTCACCATCCCTGCCTAGACACTGCCATGATCCTGCCTTGATGATAATGGACTGAATCTCTGAACCTGTAAGCCAGTCCCAATTAAATGTTGTCTTTATAAGAAAGAGTTGCCTTGGTCATGGTGTCTGTGCACAGCAGTAAAACCCTAACTGAGACACTACACATGCTGGAAACTTCTAAATATTTAAAGTTATAAATATAGCAAAGTACAGAGAAGATAGAATTAGAAGTTTGAATTCTACTGTTTTGTTTTTTGGTAAGGAAAGGATAAAAGTACACCAACCCAGAGAGCCAAAGGCCTAAGTCTCCTGGGAAGGTTTGGAAAGCTGCTGCTGTTACA
>JANHMN010000004.1:98053783-98065514 GCA_030674055.1 Rhabdomys pumilio | reverse complement strand
ACACAGACACAGACACAGACACAGACACAGACACAGACACAGACACACAGACACACAGACACACACACACACACACACAGACACACACACACACACACACACACACACAGAGAGAGAGAGAGAGAGAGAGAGAGAGAGAGAGAGAGAGAGAGAATTGAGCTTTTGTACTACTAGAAGGTGCCATACAGGCTGCTGGAAGAGAAACATTAACATTATCAATAGTCTTATCCACTGCGACCTCTATGAGATACAATACCAACCTGAAAACAAGATGTTCCCACTGGAACAAAAGTGGCATATTTGTTATGGGTGCAACCAACTACTTTGTGATTGAGGCTCATTCCATCACAGAGTACATACTGAGTACTGTAAACCTGGTAAAAACCCATAGTGGGGTGATCATAAGCTCTGGTGGGGAACTGACTACTGCTGCTTACAAAGTAGACTTGAGTCTAAGTGCCTCCTTCCTAAATGTTCTTAATTATACCCATAGATTAGTGCTGCTAGTGGTCTGGGAAGCTTATTTTTACAGTGACCAGTAGATAATGCAGACGCTCATAACTGGCCAAAGGGCTAAGTATGACTATTGAGTGCTAAACTCTAAATGGGACATTTATATTATGCTCTTAAAGGCTTAGGGAACAAAAGTGGGACAGAAAGAATGTACAAGCCAGTGGATGGGAAGGAGAGCTCTGAAGCACTGCCTTCTGGCCATAGAATGCTTGTTATCCTCACAAATTCAGCTCTGTAGATGTGATTTGAAAGCAAATGGCCCCTGTAGGCCCACAGGAAGTGTCACTATTAGGAGATGTGGCCTTGTTGGAGGAAGTGGTTACTTGGGGGTGGACTTTTCGGTCTCAGATGCTCAAGCCATGCTCACTGTGGCAGTATCTCCTGCTGCCTATGGATCAAGATGTAGAACTACGAGCTGCTTCTCCAGCACCATGTCTCCCTGTGCACTACCATGCTTCCCACTATGATGACAATGAATTAAAGCCAGCCCCAACTAAATGTTTTCCTTTTAAGAGCTGCTGCATCATGGTGTTTCCCCCCCCCCCCCACAAAAAAAAAAACCAAAAAAAAAAAAAAACCCAAAAAAAAAAAAAAACCAAACAACTCTATGATAATGGGTTACCTGTACAAGGTGGGGAACCCGTTAACATTTAGTGGATGGGATGGTGCTCACAAGGCCCCATCCCTCCCTGAGGAACTAGTAGTAATTAACAATTTCATGAGGAGGGGAAGTCATTTTCTTAAGTGGTATTATCACTGATGTTTACCTGTGCACATGTAAACAATCTCAATTATGTTCAGTGAGTCTCTCTCTCTCTGTCTCTCTCTCTCTCTGTCTCTCTCTCTCTCCTATCTCTGCCTGTCTTTTTGTCTGTCTATTTCTATCTGCCTGCCTATGTCTGTCTATATGTATGTTTTGCTCTCTCACACAGACACACACCACATAGAAGTAAAATTCAGATTTATTTGGAAGATGGGTGTGTGTGTGTATGTGTGTGTGTGTGTGAGAGAGAGAGAGAGAGAGACAGAGAGACAGAGAGACAAAGAGACAGAGAGACAGAGGGGGAGGGTGAAAATGACAAGATTTTAAAAAGTAAATTAAAAACAAATCAGTGTGTGGCCATGTAACTGTTTTCCCATCTCCATGCAATCAGTGGAATAGGAGTAGAAGCACTTTCATTCTCTTTGGGAATAAGATGTCCATAGGCATTGTTAAAAAAATTTATGGGATAATTCAGAATCAAAATTAAAAATTCACAGCGTTTAGAAAGTCTTGTAAACTCTTACTGGCTCCTCCAGGACAGAAGGTCTGGGCTTTGTCTGGGGGTTTTTCTGTATCTTTGCATCGTTAGGTAGCTGTGGGTTAAGATCTGTGAGGCACACGATTGTATTTGACTTTTGGGTCAGAACAAGAACAGATAGGTACCATGCTTTCATCAGGACTGCTAATAATAAAAATAGGAGCTGTACCTGGGATCCGGGTTCTGCATTGTATCTTTATATCCTTGGTTACATTTCATCCTAAAAACTACTTCGGCAGTGAAATGTTGCTGAGATCTCAACGCGTGCTGCTGAGAAAAGCATTCATGTAAGTAGCAAACACTCCTAAAATTTGGAAAAGTAAAGAAGCAGATGAAAATACACCTTGATTTTGTTGCCTAGAATGGCATACAGTTGGAGATATTCTATATTGACAATGACTTCCACAAAGTCATTTTATTTTTCTCCTGGGTCCATACTGCAGCCACTCATAAGTACAGGATGTCTGTGTGGCTTCCTTCTTACCAGTCTGATATGTGTAGAAGCAATGATGTCACTTCTAGGCCAATGTACAGCTGTACGTCACTTAAGTATGAGGTCATGTTCAAAGAAGTGTTGCTGTGTTAACATAATAAAGTGTTCTTACATGAGCACTCCGTATGACCTCTTGACTTAAAAATAAAAAAGATAGAGACGGGGTAAACACAAGCTAGATGAAGATATTACCATCAACTTGGCAACTTAGAGTTACCTGAGAATGAAGACAACTGACGTACTTTAGAGATTAGGCTGTGGACATTTCTTGTGGGGATTGTCTTGATTGTTAATAGTATAGAAAGACCCAGCCCATGGTGAGTGACACTATTCCCTAGGCTGGACCCCAGACTGCATGGATGAGGGTTATTCAACAAGCAAGGAGGTTGCATGAGTGTGTTTGCTTCTGTCTGCTCTAAGGTGTGGATGTGATGTGAGCAGCTGCTTAAGTCCCTGCCCTGACTCCCTATAAAATGATGATGTCTTAGTCAGGGTTTCTATCTCTGTACAAACACCATGATCAAGAAGCAAGCTGGGGAGGAAAGGGTTTATTCAGCTTACACTTCCACATTGCTGTTCATCACCAAAGGAAGTCAGGACTGGAACTCAAGCAGGTCAGGAAGCAGGAGCTGATGCAGAGGCCAAGGAGGGATGTTATTTACTGCCTTGCTTCCCCTACCTTGCTCAGCTTGCTTTCTTATAGAACCCAAGACTACCAGGCCAGGGATGGCACCACCCACAAGGGACCCTTTCCCTCTTGCTCACTAATTGAGAAAATGCCTTACAGCTGGATCTCATGGAGGCATTTCCTCAAGGGAGGCTTTTTTCTCTGTGATAACTCCAGCTTGTGTCAAGTTGACACAAAACCAGCCAGTACAGATGAGATGAAACCTAGAAATGCAATCTGAGGTAAAGTCCTTCCCCCCTGTGTTGCCTTACTTCATGATGCTTTAGTACAGTAATATTAATGAAACTGGGACACAGAGTACTCTCTGTCTCTGAGATAACACAGTCATTTAGTGCAGTGATTCTCAAGCTGTAGGTCACTTGACCTTTAGGGCCAAATGACCCTTCCGCAGGGTTGCCCAAGACCATTAGAAAACACAGATACTTGGTTTATGACAGTAAAACACCGTGGTTTACGACAGTAGCAAAACTACAGTTAAGGAGTTACAACAAAAAGAATATTCTGGTTGTGGGATTACCGTAGCATGCACGCCTGTATTAAAGGGTCACAGCGTTAGGAAGGTTTAGAACTACTGACCTAACGTATTCAAGTAGTGCTGTGCACAGTTACGTGTGTCACACTTTGATAAGATGCCTCAAGGTACAAGGCTCACCAGTCTCACCAAAAAACATGAACCATCTGTTATGCTATTTAGGCTATGACATCACTGACACACAGGAATTTTAAACTCTGTTATATTTTTATGGGATCATCATAGTCTAGGTGGACCCCACTGCTGACTGAAATGTCACTCTGTGGTGCGCAACTGTAGCGAAGCAAATGTGCCTTTGTCACGTGGTTCCTTTCTCTGGACTGAGTAGAAATCTGAGCATCAGACAGAGACTGAGTTCCCGCAGAGCCACTCACTGAGCACCCTGGGGTGTGCTGTGAATGAAAAGTATGTTTTTAATCTCTTAGTCACTGAGATCTGGGAGAGCACTTGTGACAGCCAGAACTATGCTAAACACCACCACACTATGTAAGTGAATTTGTTGTCTGCTGTCTTCACTTACTGTTTTACTACAAACACTTTGCCTATGCGTTAAAAGTATTTTGTAAATATTGGTTTAAATCCACAAACAGGAGTACCTGGTGTGGATAAAATATAACTAAAATTAAGTTTTCCTATCTTTGGTCATTTTTGTACTATGGCAAACCACTTCACTATGCAGAAACTGTTTTTAGGTCAAGGAAATTTATTATGATAATTTTTGTTTCCATTTTCACTTGCGTAGTTTTATTCCTCTATCTCTGATTTCAGAACATCACAACTATCGTAATTTATCTTTACGTTTTCCTCTCTTTGCTATTTTCCTTTACAATATCCTAAGGTTGGTTAAGACAAATGTTGACCGTGTTGTGTATTTAACTTCCACTGTCAATTCTCCGTCAAGCTTCTAATGCAGCTTTTAACTCTACCTCCTGGACCTTGCGTTAGCCAGCGCCCCTTGTCATTTCAGCGATTACATTTTGCTCTTTCATTTCTCTCTAGTCTTTCCTCATTGGGCTTTATCTATCACAGGTCAGACTGCCTCCCCTGTATTTATGCATCTTACAGCTTCCAGGTTCCACTGCCTCCGCTGTCCCCAACTTGTAACAGAAACAATACACATTTTCTTTTCATTTTACATCCCGATCGACCCGGCCCCTCCCTTTCCCACCAAGTCCCATCCCTACAAATCCATTCCCGATTATCCCTCCCTTTCTTCTCAGAGAATGGGAGCATCCCCAAGCCCCTCATTTCCCTCACCCACCCACTCTGAGACATCCAACCACAGTAGACCAAAGTATACCCTCTCCCACTGAGGCCCAACCAGGCAGTCCAGCTAGGGGAAAGGGATCCAATAGCAGGGAACAGAGTCAGAGACAGCTTCTGCTCCAATTTCCAGGGAACTTACGTGAAAGACCAAAATACACATCGGATACAAATATGTAGGGGACCCAGGTCCAGCTCCTGCACGCTTTTTGGTTGGTGGCTCAGTCTCTGAGAGGAGCCGATATGGGCCCAAGCTAGTCGACTATTTGGGTTTCCTGTGGTGCTCCTGACCTCTCTGGCTCACTCAACTCTATCCCTCACTTTTCTACAAGACTCACCGAGCAACGCCCCCCAACTCCCCCAACCCCACTCCTGCCCATGCCTAGCTGTGAGTCTCTGCATCTGTCTGCATCCACTGCTAGATGAAGCCTCTCAGGAGACAGTTATGCTAGGCTCCTGTCTGTAAGCATATCAGAGTATCATCAATAGTGTCAGGGATGGGCTCTCTTACATGGGATGTGTCCCAAGTTCAGCTAGTCATTGATTGGTAGTCCCTCAATCTCTGCTCCATCCTTATCCCGCACATCTGGTAGATAGGACAAAACATTAGCTGAAGGTTTTGTGGGTAGGTCGATGTCCCCCTTTCTCCACTGGAAGTCCCACCTGGCTACAGGAATGGCTACTTCAGTTTCCATATTCCCCATTGGTAGGAGTCTCAGTTAAGTTCTCCCCCCAGGAAAATCCCCCATCCCAGGTCTCCAACTATTCTCAGAGATGCCCCCCCATTGATTGCCGTTCTCACTCTAAGCCCTCTCCCACACCTGATTCCCATCCTCATTCCCCTCCTCACACTCCCTCCCACCCAGTTCCACCCCTCCCTCCATCTATCTCTGATGACTATTTTGTTTCCGCTTCTGAAATTCACTCATCTTCCCCTGGGCCCTCCTCATTACTCAGTTTCTCTGGGTCTATGTATTGTTGTATGCTTATCCTGTATGTTTTTTCATTTATTTATTTGTTTGTTTACTTATTTATTCACTTTATATCCCCATCACAGCCCCTCTCCTCCAAGTCTCCCCTCCCCCTTCTCCCACCCAGTTCCCTCCCTCCCTCCACCTCCTATATCTATTTTATTTCCCCTGTCGAGAAAGATCCAAACATCCTCCCTTGGGCCCTCCTTGATATTTGGCTTCTTTGGGTCTGTGTGTTGTAGAGTGGTTATTCTGTACATTTCTGAGTCCTTTGAAAAGTTAATCAGTAACCAAGTGCACACCTGTTATCCCAGAACCAAGGATTTCAAAGCAGGAAGCTTTTGTAAGGCACCCTAAACTATAAAGTTCCCGTTTGCGTCTTGGTTTTGGTTTTTGCTTTGCTTTGCTTAAAAAGGTAATGGGCCCTTCTCATGCTTTAATTGCAAGTTAAAGTGTTCCCATCCATGTCTAACCTACCAATGAGAAAGGGTTTCAGAAGGGCTGTAACAAGCTTTTTTAGTTTCGTCTGCCTTCTGATGCTCTTAAACAAGCAAACAGAAAACCCCAATGCCTTAACCACTGATCCTCAGGCAGCGATGAGGGAGAGACCTTATGTGCTCAGCTGTTAGAGCTGTAATACCTGTGATGTCTGCATTCCAAACAGAAGGAAGGGAAATTATCAACATCAGGACCACCAGGGTAAGACAATGGAGGCACAGCCAGCCTTTTTACAAAGACATTTGAGAGAGTCCAGATAGCATCGTTACTACCACAAGGCCAAGGGCCAAAGTATCTGCAAGAATCACTTGTCTTTTTCCTTTTTCAAACCAGGTTCATTACCATCTGCAAAGAAAAGTTGTGGTTCTGTTAGATACTAAGAATGATAGACTAGCTACCAGAAAGGTAATAAAAATGTCTGCCACAAACTGCAACCTGGGCTCTTTTTGTGGTTAGCTAAACGTTTTATTCTTGTGATATAACATTTAAAATATTCAACAGCTATCATTAACTGAAGACCCTGGACTTCCATTTCTTTTTTAATTTCTATTTTATGTGTATACATTTTTGCCTATGCATGTGTGTCACATTCCTGTATGGCATGTGCAGAACCAGAAGAAGGTGTCAATTCTCCTAAAATTAGAGTAGTAGACAGTTGTGGGCCATCACATGGTTGCTGGGAATTGAACCCAGGTCTTCCAGAAGAGCAGCCAGTGTTCTTAGCCACTGAGCAATCTCTCCAGCCTTTCTTTTCACTCTTAATATCCCATACAGAACAACCACGTATTTCTGAAAACCGCACAGTGAATTGTGGGATATAGTCCTTCCTCAGGTGCTTACGATATTCCAACACCTGCAGGTGAGTCAGAAGCAGCGGCTATCCTCACTCAATCATTCAGAAAGAAGGGTTCAGGAAAAGCCACTGCTCAGCTATACCCCTTTACAGCCATCTCATTTTAAACATCAACAACTGGGGAAACAAGGACCCCTGTCAGCTCCAAGACTGCTTTGGTTTCTCACAGGCCTTTTCACGACTACCTAATGTTACTTCTGTGCACACTTGGGCTCTATGGGAGCATCATGGCACGGAGGAAGGAGTTCTCTTTTAACTGGGAGGAATAGGCACTGAAGTCAGAAGTCAGCCCAGTGACTGCCCTAGGATGAGGTCTAAATAACACCTCTTTCTCTGTCTTGCAGGCATTGTCCTCAATGCCTTTATTTTGCCCTCTGCAGAATGCACATTTTGGATTAAAAGTACATCCAAGGGTTCATAGCAAAACCAAACCAATACCTGCCTGTATTGCATAAGTTGGAGTTTTTATTTCTCAAATTATACAAAAGAGAAATGGTGGGACTGGTGTGGACTGGGTTACATGATTCTATGTATCTCAGAAAACAGCCCTTAGAGATGCTTTGCATCTGTAGTGGAGACATCCAACACTTGGGAAAGGAGAAAGTAAGGAAAGACAGGGTTTGTATAACCTCATCACTGGGGCAGATAAAGGCTCTCAGCTCACTTACCAAGTTTCTGTTGGTGGAAATTCCTTCCAGTACGAATTCCCACTCGACCACAACAGGTAGCCTCTTGATTTTTCCCATGTCTGTTATGTATCATTTCTTAGAACTTTGTTGGGAAGCTCTGGGAGACCATGCTGAGTACTAGCAAGATGGAACCTCAGAAACACACGACTCCATGTCATCTGACTTTTTCACCTCATTAAAACTTTAAATAGCCCAAAGTAAACTTTAAAAAGTTTTTTTTAAATTGTATTAGTTACCTTTGAGTAGTTGTGACAAAACTCTATGACAGAACAAGTTGAGGAAGGGAAGGTTTATCTGGGCTCACGGTTTCAGAACTAGAAATTGCCTGCCTGTGCCCTGGAGTAGAACATCACTGCAGCAGGAGAGTGTGACAGAGGACAGCTGTTCCCAAATAGGCAGGAGGCAGAGTGTGACACAATGCTTCCAAGGATAATTACCCATAAGGACCTTCTTCTATGACCTATTCCCTCTAGTTAGGCCTCATTGCTTAACATTTCCAGAACCTCCCAAAACAGATCCAGCACTTGGGAACCAAGTATGTAAAACACAAGCCTGTGGGGAACTAGTTCAGATTCATGCCACAACAGAATTATACCTCCCTTCTGGTTTTAACCACACATTATCAATTTATTCCTAAGAGACCCTGGGTCTAATAGATAAGGATCTGTTCAAGGTTTTGCCTTGAACCCTTGGGCGTATATTAATCAAGAACATTCATTATGCAGAGGGCAGAAGTGGAAGAAGCTTGAGAGCAAGGCTTGCCGGAGAGAAAGCGTCGGGATTCAGGTCTCATCCTAGGGCAGGCACCGAGCTGACTTCCGACTCCAGTGCCTATTCCTCCCTGTCCTATCCATGAGCTTTCCAGAACTGTGGAGACTTTAATGAATTTCCTCAGCATCTCTCAGCCATTGTTTCCCACCTTGACTCTCAAGCTGTCTTCTCTGTTTCCGTCACCAGCATCACTCTTGATCAGGGAAAGTCCTTCATCCCAGACCTTTGGGGTGTGTGTGGGTGCACTCAGGCACTCAGGAAAATACACATTTTACAACATTGATTTAACATTTATTTAATAGCTGTGTGAAGAAAACTGTCTTTTATTAATAAAACAAAACACTACTCTAGTTTATATTAAAATGTAACATAAAAATTATTAAATGCGGCTGTTGACATGATATTGAAACACAAGTATCTCAGCCCCCACCCCCTTCCCCTTCTACTTCTATGATGAATTCTGTTCTCTAGGTCACCTCCCAGGGTTTCCTTTGCTCAGCAGCATCTGAGAAATAGACAGAGTGGGAAGGACAGTAAAGAAATCAGAAGAGCCTGGCTATTCTGTATTAAAAAGAGCTCTGGTTGGAAGGGAAGGACGGAGAGGAAAACCAGATTGGGGAGGAGACACAGTGAAGTTGCTTCTTTTGCCACAGCAGGGCCAGAGGAGCCTGAGGAAGAGACAAAGAAAAAGAAGGGGTTCTTTCCCACGTGTGCTAAGAAGGCGTGCCTGCTTTAGCATCCTACCTAAGATATAAAGTGCTTACCACTGTATTTTTCAGCCACAATTCGGAAACACATTTTTCCTTTATGTAGCACCCTTTCCCTCCACTTTCTCTTCCCTCCTCCCTCCCTCCTTTTCCCTCTCTCTTTCTCCCTCCCTTTCTTCCCTTCCCCTCCTTTCTCTCTTCTTTTCCTTTCAGCCTGATAGTGCCATCTCCCCCAGGAAGAGCAGGTGAATTTGTGCTTTTCTGGTTACATAACTAGTTGCTTATGGAAACTGGAGCTAATAGGAACCATATTCTAATGCATTGGAATTTAATTTTAGCATTTCAGTCCTTAGCCCAAGTTAGCCTCCTGCCTTATTGCCAACGTCTGACTGTGCCCTGTATACCCAAACCCCCTCATGGCTCCTTCATGGCAGGGCTCACAGATAGGGTGAAAATGTTAATTTTTCCATTATTAAGTTTTTCTTAAGGTGAAATTTTAATTACCTTTCAAACTGCAGCAAAATATCCATGGCTCCATAGTAGCTGGGTCACAGCACTAAGTCAGATGGCAGCATCGACATGTCAAATACTGGCCCCACATTGAGCATAGGCACAATCAGACGCCCACGTCCCCAGACACTTGGGTGATCCTGCTTCCAGCTCAATGACATCAGCTGCCTGAAGCTGTGGAGGAAGGCAGCATATTGTGACATACCCTTCAGGATCTTCCTCTCCTCTCCTAGCTCTGATCCTAACATCTGAAGGCAGATACAGGAGCTGTAAGACCAGGCATCTAGGTAGAAAGATCAAGGCTGAAGAAACTGTCTCTTCACGACATGCTACAGCCTGGTGCTCCTGGGTACCAACAATAGAACCATTGTAAGCACATAAATAAAAAAAAGTATTGATCGGAGTCCAGTCATTTGGAAAACAGCTCCCTAGTGTTTGCCTTATTCTAGTATATTTAAAAAGTTTTAACTTTATTATTATTGTGTGAGTGTGTATGTGCATTGTGTGTGTGTGTGTGTGTGTGTGTGTGTGTAGAGAAAGAGAGTTGGAGGGGGGGATGTGCATGGTCCAAGCCCTAGCCTGGCACTCAGAAGGTAACCTCGGGAATCTGTACTCTCTTCCCATCTTTCCATGGGTCCAGGAATGATCTAGACGTCAGGCTTCGGCATCTGGCATCTTTACTTCCTCAGCATCTCACAGCTCCTGTCTATATTTTGTATAGACTCTGTCCCCCATGTTCTATGCCTTGTTGCACCCATGTCTCTTAGCAGTTTGACTTAAGTTATATTTTGAGAAGATCTCTCAATGTCTCAGAAAGACACTTCCTATCCAACACATAGGGCATCCTGGTGGCCTTGGTTGCACCCTCAAGGCCTCAGGCTCCCTGCAGAGGTCCAGGCTTCTTAGGTAGGCACTGCACCCTAATTGATGCCTGCAGACTTTCGCTTGGCCTAATTTCCTGATTTATGACCTGTATACCAAAGAGCTGTCCCCCTATTGCCTTTGGCCCTCTCTGACAGAATTCTTCAGACACCACAGCCCTTTGAGGGTCTTCAGCTTGCCTTTTAGTCTTGCACCTCACTGTCACCAGTGTTCCCACCCTAAACAGCACACTGCCCTGCCCTCTGTGTGCCTAGAAGTGAGCACAAGACAGAAAAGGCTGAGGCACCATTAACTGTGGCCAGGAGCTGGTTAGTTTCTAGGATACCCACCTCTCAGGGTTTCACTTGTCTCAGAAACTGGGTTAAAGGATTACTGAAGAGATCTCATGGAAAGTTCTAGAATCCCATTGAGCATTTGGTGTGCACATTTGCTTTATAGAAAATATGCCATGTTCTTATGTGGACGTGAAAGCAGTTTATTTTAAAAGATAGAATCTGTCCTTAGAAACTTACTTCTAGGTATGGAAGAATACCTTAGAAATATTTGGCTTACATTTCATCTCTACTTGTCTCTGGCCTTTGCTTGGACAGATGGAGCCATGTGTAGCTCCAGAGGCATTATAAGCACAATAGCTGGCCAGGACAGGATAAAAAGCAGACAGTTTAGTGGTAACAAGGTGGTCCCAGAGCCAAAGATCCAACAAGATGAAGCATGGCTCTCGGGATATCTCCAACTGTATCCATCTCCTTGATCCAAGACAGGTGCCTCAGACCTAAGTAAGTGTCTCAGAACTCAGACACAAACATCTAAAGGCAGAAAGTCCCTAACAGCAGCTGGAAGTGTAGTTCAGTCAACAGAGTACTGAGTTGATTGAGTACATATAGGAATTGCTGAGGTCAGTCCCCAGCACTGCATAAAACCAGCATAGAGCCTTGTGCCTAGAATACCTGCACAGGTGAGATGGAGGCAGCAGGATCATGAACTTCAGGCTCATCCTCAGCTATATAAATAGTTCAGAACAGCCTAGGGTACATGAGGCCCTATCTCAGAGAGAGAGAGA
>JANHMN010000004.1:98027731-98051418 GCA_030674055.1 Rhabdomys pumilio | reverse complement strand
GCACAGGCACAGGCACAGGCACAGGCACAGGCACAGGCACAGGCACAGGCACAGATACACACACACATACACACATATACACATAGGACACAAGCACAGACACAGTCAAAGATGCAGACAGACATAGATACACACAGACACACAGACACACACAGACATATGCACAGACACAGACATAGATAGGTACAGACATAGATACAGACAGACACAGACACACACAGGCACACAGACACAGGCACATGCACACAGACACAAACAGGTGCGCGCGCGCGCACACACACACACACACACACACATACATAGAGACACAGACACATGCACATAGACACAGACACAGTCACACACACACACAGGCACATACACATAGACACAGACACAGGCACACACACACATACATAGAGACACAGACACACGCACATAGACACAGACACAGTCACACACACACACACACACACATACATAGAGACACAGACACAGGCACATGCACATAGACACAGATACAGGCACAGACACAGACACACACATATGCACATAGAGATACAGGGACATGCACAGACAAAGGCACAGGCACAGGCACACACACACACACACACACACACACATTTACAAACAGGTTACATAAGAGAGTGAGGAATCATCTGGAGTTAATTGGGCAAAACCAGATGCAAAACAGCTGTCTGTTACTCATACACATAAAAAGTTATCAGTCCATCTTATCTAAGCTGCTCTGGTGATTCAGAGGCTCTTGGGGCTCTGAGCAGTGAGCATTGGGCACTGACACCAGGAGACCTACTTTTAGTCCTAGATTTTGCCCTAAGACACTCTGGTAACTCATTCCTCTAACTCAGATTCTGTATCTTAAAATTAAGAAGGAACCCAATCAGACTGAACTATAGCCCCATATCTAGTGTCCATGCTTCTCTGGATTAGACTGCCATATCTTAGTCAATAATGATTCCCAACACTAGCTGTGGAAAAGAAGCATCACTATGTTGGTCTCTAAGACAAAGAGAAAGAACCCTATTGTTACACACACATCTGTAAGGCAGTGCAGTGATGATTTGAGATAGCTCCAGGGAGTCTCTGTTTCTCGCCAAATTAAATAACCCTTCAAAGTACTCAGGCAGACTAGACTCTCACTTCATGCGAGAGATGGCCACTAGGCATACCTTTCTACAGAAAGTCTTCCAGCTCTTTCTAGGGCCACTACCATATCTTTGATCCCTTTCTTTCTCTGGACCTCCTCCATTCTCATGGCTGCAAAAATGTCTGTGGCAGGAAGTACAGGCCAGGTGTCACTGTCCCCGGGAACTTTCCTCTCCAGCATTGGTCCCCAGTGGCTTCATTTTCTCCAACTTCTAATCCTTTGAGACCATCAAAGTTTCCCGGTCAGCAGAGGAACTCGTGGCTCTCAGGAAGGGAAGATATTCCTCCCCAGAGCCCCAGCATCAGGAATGAACTAGCACTACAATCTAAAGCACTCATCACCATCAATCGCCTATGTGTATCAGACCAGACGATGCTAACAATGCAGCCTGTGGATCCCACCTGGATCTACTGAGGCACGGTCTCTAGGGCAAAGCTGAGCTAGGAATTTTCCAACGCATTCTTGGTAAGTCTAAAGTTTAAGCCTCATGGCCTCACAAGGATTCCCTGAAGTTCCCCCCATCCCAGGTCTCTGGCATGTCCTAGAGATGCCCCCCACCCTGATTTCCAGTCATTCTCCTGACTCCCTTTCCCCAGCTTTCCCCACACATGATTCCCACTCTCCTGTTCCCCTCCCATCCCCTCTTCCACACAGTTCTCTCCCTCTATTATTTTTCCCTTCTGGGACAGAGTCAAGCATCCTCCCTTGGGCCCTCCTGTTGTTTAGTTTCTTTGAGTCTTTGGATTGTAACATGGGTATCTGAAACAGATGCAGAGACTCACAGTCAAAAATTAAATGAAGCTTAGGGAGCTTTGTGGAAGAGTTGAGGGAAAGATTGAGGGCCCTGAAGAGAATAGGGATTCCACAGGAAGACCAACATAGTCAACTAATCTAGACCCTTGGGAGCTCCAGAGACTGAACCACCAACCAAAGAGTATGCATAGGCTGGTCCCAGGTCCCCACTGGCATGTAAGTAACAGAAGTGCAGCTCGGTCTTCATGTGGGTCCCCCAACAACTGGAGCAGGGGCTGTCTCTGACTCTATTGTCTGCCTATGGATCCTTTTCCTCTAACTGGAATCCCTCTAACCTGCCTTGCCTGGTCTCAGTGGGACAGGATGTCCCTAGTCCTCCAGTGACTTGATGTGCCAGGGTGGGTTGGTATTCAGGGGCGCCTCCCCCTTTTCAGAGAAGGCAGGGGAAGTTGTTGTGTGAGATGTGACTGGGAGGAGAGGGGGGGCTGTGATCAGGATGTAAAGTGAATAACTAAATTAATGGAAAAATAAATTTTAAAAGGGGATTTGCATTTACGTAGGGAAAGCAAGCTGTTTCAATTAGCCATCTCATAAGAGACTGGCAAATAAGCTACAATACTATTTCATTAATTACACAGAAAGACAAAACAGCTAATCAAAGTGAAATATTCCTGCCAGCATGCCAGAGAGTTGTTTCCTTTGTAGAATTCATATAGGAAGAAAAATTGCCTTTGTATGCAGTTTGCTGGGCATGAACCAAAAGAACGAGAGTCAGATGATATTGAGGCCCTGGAATGTGACAACCAGTGGCCCAGCCAAAGGGAGGGAATTAGAACAGACCTGTCCTTTGGCAAATCACCTCCTAAGGGCCAGTCATCACCCTACTTTAAAGCCTACATATGGTGAGGGATAAGAGCCTTCTGACTGTCTGAACATTGTGAGTGTGTAAAGTCAGCCATACATCTTTGCTCTGTTTTGGCTTTGATTTTTACGATTTGTGCCCCTACTCCCTGGTGGCTACTTCACACAAGTCGATCTTTTCTTCTGTCTACTTATAAGGCAATTGAATGGGACTCTTAAGCAGCCTGGTCTTATTGACTAATAAAAATTTTTTTGTGTAATTTTCTTTGCAAATAAGACTAGCTAATCCATTTTCTACAGTTCTATTAGCATTTTTACCTAATCTGCACACTTAATAAACACATACTTTAGCCAGATATAAAGTCATGAATATAATACCTGCTTTTCTACTAAGCTGTGTTCAGATTATAGACACACTTAAGTTTCAACATCTCTCTCATAACACAGCTGAAGCAACCGCATATGGAATGAAGGCGACCTGTACTTTCACTTATGTGTGGACATCTAGCACGTGTGTCTAAGGTCACAATGATGTACACAGCCTCCCTCGTATCACCCATCATCCTATTAGTCACTTTGTTACCAGTAGTCATTTGTCATTGACCTCTGTTGATGTGATCTACTTCAGTTTCATAGGTTATATGTTTCCTATACTCAACATAACTTCAGGGAAGAGGACAAAGGCAAGGAGAGTAGATTTACACAGTCCCTGCTTAGGATTATAATGATAACCACTATTAGAATAAGAAACAATTTTCTCCAAAGAGTTTTAAAAATAAAAACAATAATAGTGTATATAAGAATAATCAAACAGTGATAAACTACTCTTAAGACATGACCTACATATTCATATTTTAACATAAAGAAGATATTGTCATATGGAAAGGAGCCAAAGATAAAGCTATTACAAAGAAACAATTTTCCAAAATCTTAAAGTTTTAGTTATGATGTGTGTGTGTGTGTGTGTGTGTGTGTGTGTGTGTGTGTGTGTCTTGCTGAGAACCAAGCCTCAAATACCTGAGCTATTTGGTGTTATGGTCTGTTCTGTTCTTAAAATCTCCCCCTCTCCAATTTCTAAGCTATATTATGCTGACTCATAAATTGTATCTCCAGATAAACCCTCCCCTTGGAGCTTCAGACTCTCCTGTGAAATTGCACACCTGAATCCTAACTGTTTTAATTTCATCTCTGTTGCCATGATAAAAACGCCCTGGCAAAAAATAACTTAGGGAAGAAAGGGGTTTATTTCAACTTAGCATCTCAGCAGAGTCTATCATTGTAAGGGGGTCAAGGAAGGAACTACAGCCAAAATCAGGGAAATAAGCACATGTCTTATTTCTGCCTTATGTCTTATGTCTGCCTGTGTGTTTGTTTGCCTTCAGCTAGACTTCTCTACACTTAGACAGTTCAGGACCCCCTGCCTAGGGAATGGTTCTGCCCACAGTAGGCTGGATCTTCCCACATCAATTAAAAATTTAAAGATCTCTCTAGGAGGTAGTGAGACTGTTCAATGGTTAGAAGCACTTGCTGCTCTTCCAGAAGACCCTGATTTGACTCCCAGCACTTACATGACAGCTAACAACTATCTGTAATTCCAGTTCCAGGAAATTCAATGTTCTCTTTGGGCCTCCATGGACACAATGTGGTCTGTGCATTTGATGCACAGACATACATGCAGGCAAAACATTCAGACATATGAAATAAAATGAAACAACATCCTCCTAAATATACCTACAGGCCAACCCAATACAGACAATCCCTGCCTGGGACTATCTTCTTGGGTAATCCTAGATTGTGTTCAACTGGCAATCACAGCTGATCCCACAGTAGGGCAACAAATCCTAGATGGGTCTCATCTATTTGTCCTTAAAAGTCTTCCTTCTGTGTATTAGTTACTTTCAGTTGCTATGATCAAATACCATGGCCAAGGCAATTTATACATGTACATATTCAAGGGAGGGACTGGGGAATAAGCACTCAAAAAACAAAAACAAAAACAAAAACAAAACGAGCCAGAAGGGATATAATGTAGACTGAGAGAGGCAGGTTGATCCCAAGTGAGCTCTTAGTTCACAGAGAAATAGTCCCAGAAAAGTAAATGCGAGAAACTAAGGAAGACACAGATGCTTCCCTCTGGCCTGCACACACACACGCACTCGCACATAATCCAGGGGAAGGTCGGTAGGCTACACAAGTTCTCGTGGTGAAGCCATCTGTGGGAGCTTCCCATGTTGGTCTAATAAGTCAGTCTCACCAGTTCACTCTGAAGTAGAGGGACTTGGAACTCTGAAGTCCTGTCTGCATGTTCCTAGTGAGACATGCTGCTAAAGCCAGGGGCAAGCATGCACCTGTCACCCCTTTGCTAGTCCTAGAACATGTGTGTGCATGACCATCTCGTCACTCACAGCCCTGTCTCCGTGTCATTGTGATGGATCTCCCTAGCCCTGCCCATCTGCCAGGTTTTGCAGAGAAAAGGCCCAGAGGACTACAATATTTATGAAACTATTCATGTTAATCAGACTCAAGTCTTTTTTTTTTTTTACATCAGATAAAATAAATGGGGAACAAAAGGAAAATAAATATACCCATGATTCAGTCCTTTTGCGTCACTAGTCTTTAACTTTGGTGGTAGTAGGTGTGCTGGGGTGTGAATTCTCCTTTGAGAATTCAATGAAAGATGCAGCTTTTTTTTTTCCTCCTGGAAAATGCACATACACCACAGACACACACACACACACACACACACACACACACACACACACACACACTTGATGCATATTTTCAGGATTTCACTCATCCCTATTTCAGGCCTGTCTATGTATGGCCACTGACTAAACAGAGAGTTGAACGTTATTGAAGCAGTTTTGGGGAGGATTTTTATAATCAGATTAAAAATAAGGATAACCACTCAGGATCTCAACCTTCCAAATCACTCAGCCTTTCAAACAGGTTGCTCTCCCATTTACAGAGAATTCTTGTGTGAAGTTCTGGGGGTGGGAGTGGGTGGGGGCCTCCCTCAGCTCATCAAAGAATACTATTTCTTGATTTAGTCAATGTTTACCCAACAAAAGGCAAAGAAGAATGTGGATTGTTACCTGTGTTGCCCAGGGCTGCAGGACTGGCTATCCCAAGCTCGGGCTGGGCTTCAGCTGTCCCTTGTGGTTTTTCTTTCCACTTAACAAAGAGATTCCTAATACAGAAAAGTCAGGTAGGAAGTCAGATAGAGGACAGGAAGTGCTTCCAAGATACTATTTTCCTGAAGACAAACAAAAGCTGCTCTGCCTTGGCCAGGCTTTGAGTCAGGGATTGCACCTGGGAGGATAGGAGACAAAAAAATCTTGAAGGACTTCAGTGATCCCTAGCAGCTGGCCTCAGGGGACCCTGAGAAAGTGGGCCTGTGCCAAGTGATTAAGGACTTCATGAACATTCCTTGTTCATATAGCTCTTCTCATTGCTCAGCTCAACCCGTGTTCTCAAAGATGGGAAGTGCTGGGTCAGCATTAGGCTCACTGATTTAGCACCTCTCAAATCTCCGTTACTAATATGGGATCCATTTCCTCAGATTCGCCACAGATATCTCCTTACCTGGTACCTTCAAGACTATGCTAACTTCTGAATTTTCCTACAACGGCAGAACTTTCCAAGAACCACAAGGAGTCAATTCTTTTACTTCTTTCTAACCCCAAACCATGAGAAAATATTTTGGATGGGATAATACCTAGAAGTATCAATTTCTCCAAATGGAGGGAAATTCCAAGTTCATTTCATATTATTTCTGTAGAATCACAGAAAACATAATGTTGGCAGAATTCTACAAGGGAGAGGAAGAATTTCAGTGACTTTACATAATTCAGTTACATCATCACTTCCTAAACTTATGAGTTGTTGAAACATATTGCAAAATGTTACCAGTCATCTCCCTGTCTTATATATTAAGGAGAAAAGAGAATTCCCAAAGTTCCTGGAGATAAAGTAGAAGAGAAAAGGGACCCTGTAAGACAAGTGTCACATAAGAGAAATTGTGAACGCTTGCCTATGCCAAAATCCATTAAGTACAGGGAAGGCTTTGACAATGTATTTTAGTGCGTGTTTATTTATTTATTTCTTTTAAAAAGAACAAACTTCTTTAGCACACATTATTAAGTTGTCGTAAAAGATGTTCAGTGTATTGTGTAGAAACTTCCTGAACAAGAGTAGAACCTTTACATTCATACTTCTAGCTGCCTGGAATTCCCCATCGTATATGCGTGTTAAGAAGTGCCTTAAATGACTGGCTTTGACTTCTGCTCCAATAGTCATTACCGGTGCCATCTCAGGTACAAGCCTTATCTTCAAGATAGGCTTGAATGAGGCAGATGTGGAGTGTTGCCTTCAAGAGCCAGATGAAGTGAGAGGCCTGCTTCCATGTGTTTTACTTCCACCACAGGGCTGGATTCTTCTCTCAGATGAGTCTTGATGGTCATGCATACTGGGGTCACCAACTGAGGTCATGCTTTGAATAGGAAGATGGCCCACCACATGCCACTGCTCTCTACTGACTGTTATTTAGATTTTTTCTTTTTAAATGTTTTATTGGATATTTTATTTACATTTCAGATGTTATCCCCTTTCCCCATTCCCCGCCCCATCCAGAAACCCCCTATCCTATCCCTCCTCCTCCTGTTTCTATGAAGATTTGCCCCCACTCACCCACCCACTCCCATCTTCCCGCCCTTGAATTCCCCTACACTGGGGCATCAATTTTTATAGTTCTGCTTGCTGGCTAAACAACACTAAATCTCACCCACTTATTATAACAATCCCTACACACACATCTCCTTTTCAAACTGTGAGCCTGCGGAGCCAGTGTGTCTTGGCCCTATGTGATCACAGCAGATGTCTCACCCAGAGTCAATCATGGAGTTTCACCTTAAAGCTCAGATTGGAGTGGCCATCTCAAACAGATGGCTTGAGCTTTTGCATTAATTAGCCAGAGGAAAACCATGCCACCATATACTATTTCCTGACTTGTGGGAAAGGGATAACACTTTCAAAGTATCTCTTAGAAACCTTCCTAGGGCCAGTGTGAAGGGCAGGAGTGTGGAGAGGGGACAGAGGCTTTGCCTATGGAAAGCTGCAAGCTCCCTGGCAGCTTGAAGCAATTACAGGGTTGAAAGTGCTGACAAGACTCTTTCTCAGTTAGGGCACTTTTCGGACTTCCTTGTCACACTCAGTGTTCTTTCTGAGCCTGTCTTTATTCACTTTTCTCTCTAACACACTTATGTCTGGGTGCACACTCTTAATAATGAAGTCAAAATGCCCTGTTGACAGGGTCTCCAAGCAAACAAACAACAACAACAACTGAATACAAACTGTTAAGATGACTCTGGAGAAAGAGGGGACTCGAATTGTACACAGGGAAAGCTAGAAAACCCCATCAGCGTTTACAGTGTCTGTGTATCTCTGCCTCCCTGAGGACCTCACTGTCCTTAAAGAAACACATTAGTGTGTGTAGCTAATGAGACCCTCCAGTGGCTGGAACTAGAGAGGCTCCACGGGAAATCTCTTTTTGCTCACTTAGCAAAAAGTGGACCTGGTACTGGTCCACCCAGCCAATGTCCTCCCCTGGCTCCCGTCAAGGTGGCACTGACTTCTCAACCCTGTCCAGCAAGGGCTTTTGTTTGAAAAGACCCCAGGGGAATATCTTTGGTGGGACTTTGATCCCCCCTAGAGGACACACTGTCAGAGTTTTATCCTTGAACAATGCCTTGAGGTCAACTTAGAGTTCAGGTTTTCTCTGAGACCCCATCAGAGACAGGAGGGGAAAAGTACCCCAGCTTTTAGGGGCAGGACATATGACAATTGCCAGGTATCTTAGTTAGAATTTCCATTACTGTGAAGAGACACCATGACCAAGGCAACATTTACAAAAGACAACATTTAACTGAGGCTGGCTTACAGAATCAGAGATTTGGTCCATTTTCATCATGGCATGAAGCATGGCAGCATGCCGGTAGACATGGTGCTGGAAGAACCGAAAGTTCTATATTTGATCCAAAGGCAGTAGCAGAAGAAGACTTTCCTCCGAACGCAACCAGGAGTGTCTCTTCTGCACTGGATGGAGCTTGAGCATAGGAGCCTCAAAGCCCAGCCCCACGGTGACACACTTCCTCCAACAAGGTCACATCTACTAGTGCCACTCCCTGGGCCAAGCATATTCAACCCCTCACAGCATGGGTCCCCCACTTAAACTACTTAAACATACTGACTTTCACAGGCTAAGCACATTCCATTGACACCAAAGAAACCATTACCATGAGATATATGGGCGAGCTCAGTTTGGACACGAAGCGAACCTGTGTAGCACCCCATTTATTTACCTGTATAGCCACACTTCTCAGATAATGCTAAATGACCTCCTTTTCCATGACAATGCCATTTTTATTTCCAGAAAACATATACCCGTGATCTGCCTACCTTGAGGTCTAGTTAACACTTTGGAGTCGATATTGAACTGTCTATCCACAGTTTAAAAGTTGAATATGTACCTTGGGCAAGTCACTTAATCTCTTGAGTCATAGTGACATCAGCATACTATTAACTATCTTGCTAAGCAGTATGAATAGTAGAGTTAATGTCTGAAAACTACCTGCAGTGTAAGAGGCATTGGGTTGGTGGTAGGTGGAATTAATCACAGGGGGCTCTCATGATGCAATACTAAAATGAAAATATCTCTTACACTCTAACTTTTGCATCCAAAGTTAGTAATACACCCCAAGGTGGTCACTTACAACTGCTCTGTGTTGGATGTGGTGGTGTATATCTTTAAGCCTCCTCTCCGAAGGGAGAGGCAGGAGTATCTCTGTTTCAATAGCTTTCAGATAGTATAAGAATTCCTAGAGTTCTTGCATGAAGTCCTAGGACAATTCACAACAGTGAAACACCATATTCGATCTACTAATTTCAGAGACCTAAAAGGTGCAGTTGGAACTCAAAAGCTAGGAAAGCATGCTGACAATGGGAACGAGACAGGTTCTTGATACACAGGGTGGTCCTTACTCATTCTGGAGCCTGCTCCTTAATAACTTGGACAAACACAATGCCCCTGCCTCAAACAGTTCCTATCTCCCAGCTGAAATCTCCATTTTAAATAGCCTTGGATCTTCTTGTCCTCTCCACCTGACAATCGTCGGCTAACATGCCTTCTATTACTTTGTATTTCTGCATCTGTGCATCACCTTGTCTGTTTATCTGTTTGTTTGTTAGATCCTTGTAGTGACCAAACAGCAAGCTATGGAACAGTATGTTAAATGAAAATTCAGCAGAGGTTCAAACACAATGAGAAGTCCATTCCAAAGGAGGTACCATAGAAGACGTGGAATTTGGAGATGTTCCTCTTCAATGAAAGTAAAACGGCAGTAACTGAAGGGTGACTGAAGACTGCATGGCTCCACTCCCCAAAGAGAAGTACGGGGTTCCATCCTGGTTCTCTGTGGCAAGCGAGTCTTCAGAGAAAGTAGGAGAGTTTTGAATGAGCTGTCAATACAGTTAGAATCTCCTTGCTGCACCCACACTGGGGATAAGGTCAGAAGTGTAGAATCTTCTCCCCGTCATCCAAGTCCTGGAGAGGTCCTGGTTGTGCCTCTGCTACACAATGACATAATTTTATACAAAAGCCGATGCAACAGTAGAGAAAAAAATAAAGACTCATCTGGCTTGCAGAAATGATGAATGCATCTTTCAGACCAGATGTATCTCCCCTAGGAGAAAGTTAACATTGAGCCATTTTACTTGTCCTCAAGAAGATGTGGCTGGATTTCCAAGGCCTGAGGAAGAAACATCTAGATCACAGGTTGGCTGATCTTTGTTGAGGGAAGGGGAATGATTGGTCAGCCATAGGGGTAAGGCATCCCCAAGGGTGACAGCACTTGCCCTTGTACACCTGAGTACCTGTCAAGCTAAGAGGCCAAGTGGATTTATCAAAGGGAGCCCTGTGGCTTGACCCTGTCTCCCTGGACTCTACCCCAAAGATGCAGAAGTTCGGGAAACAAGATGAGAGAAAAGGAGATGATCTGATAGGAAAATAAAGGAGAGAAATGACCATGACCCTTCCTGCCTACAGCACCCCCAAGCTGGAGCAGGGGCAAATCACCAGCTTCACACCAGATCTGCTGCTGAGTATTTTAATGATGAGATTAAGGTTCTTTATACCATCTGGTAGTAACCAGAAAACTCACTAAACTTCCTGATATTTTTAGCTGGTCACTGAGGAAAATCAGTCACACAATCTGAGTTAAAGGGACAGAGAGACTTTATAATGACACCATTGGATTCTTAGTCAGCATTCAAAGCTCACATGTGGCCGTTTCATCATTAAGGGTTATAAGTATCAGTTAAAAATAGTTACACGATATAACTTATTAGGAAATTTACTGGTTCATGAAGCTGGAAAGTCTAGGGGAGGGCAGCTTCCTGGGACCTGCCTGAAGCTATTGGTTTATTGCATTTATCTTCCCATGCAAATGGCTCTTATTTGTGCAGAGGACACAGTCCAGGCAGGCAGTCAGAGGCTAAAGAATCCCAGCTAAGCACCAAAAGAAAGAAATTTTCAATTTCACCTTCTATAAGTAAAATCCCAGAATATCTGGTTGGATATAATAGCCTGCCCTGGGTCTTGTAGCCACCAGTCCACAAACCAAGGAGCAGGGAACTTGATTGGCAAGCTCCCCAGAACCTACATGGACGATCTAGGATTACCTGAATGATGGAGCAAGCTCACCAGACAGAACAACATCCACCATCATTCCCCACATTATGTAGCACAAGAAACTGAAGCTCACTGGCATCAATGGAACATCCTTCCATGTGACTGAAAACACTGATGGTTACAGTAATTACTGTGGCCTACCGGGGACCTTGGCTCTGACGTTTCCTCCATCAGAGGGAGATGTATTCCCCTGCACTGAAGATCTGCTGATTGGAGTTTTGAGTGTTTTCCAAAGCTCATCTCAAATTCACCTCCTTCATGAAGGATTCTGTAAAATGGGAATGAGTTGATTCTTGACTGAGAATTGTCAGCGTTAGTCCCACAGATGTCATCTGGGCAACTGCTCCTCCATTTAACCCTCCCTGACCTCAAAGCTCAAGTATTCTACAATAACCAAAACTCTCAAAACTCATCACTTCTGTAACAGCTGTTTCTTTGATAGTGAAACTAATGCCTGTAGTGATTTAAAAATACGGTCATAACATTTTGAAATCAAATCTTTCTTTCTAAGACAGTCCTAATTTCCCTCCCAGTGACTGGTGGGAAGAAAAAAAGAAAAAAAATTAAAAATAAGGCAATGACCTGTTTCTTTATCAATCGCCTCCTGTGCATGCACCATTCCTGTTTTCCCACCTCTCCTGTTCACTGTTGTGGCATTGGAAGCTGTGTTTTATCATCTGATGTACACTTTTGCCCAAACAGCCCTACTTGAGAATGTTCAATGTAATGAGTCATTAGTCTAATTCATGGTCTCTGTCTCTGTTATGCTACCAATACTCTCAGGTATCTTGAGACTCTCAGGTATCTTGTTGTTGCTCAGCAGCTCATAGATGGGGAAGATGTTGGGGTAGGCCAACTCAAAGCCCTGGATCTGGTCTGGGTGTAGCTGAGTTGGTCATGCTGCCAGCTCTCCAGTACCCATGCCACCAAGGCCAGCTCTCCCACACAGCCCCAAAGAGGGGTAACGCCATCTCTCCTTGCTCTCATATGCCCATGGCCTCTGGGGCTGGTTCTCCTGCACCCACACCATCAGCCCAAGCTCTCCCACTTCCTCACCACCAGGGCCAGCTCTCCCAGTCTGTCCAGGTGAGGGGTAAGATCCTGTGTCCATGTCACTGCTAGTGTCACCATGTGGTAGCTGCTAAGGGTCAGAGCCAGCTCAGTGTGGCTGTCAGACACCAACATGGCTTCAGTGGTAACATGTGGCCATGAACAACAACACAAACCCTGGCTTCAGTAGGACCACAGACGCAGATATGGCCCTCCATGACAGCATGGGGCCCCAACATCACCATGGCCTCAGGTGGCAGCACAGACCTCTCACATCAGACTGTTCCTCACCACTGTGGAGTCTCCAGTTCCACCTCTCTTCATAGTGCACAAGCTGCTTCTCTTTCTCCCCCATCATTCCACAACATACATGCTTGCTTCTGCCACACCAGCCTCACAAACTTGGGATGAAGTTTTAAACAGACTTTTGGGATCGTTTAAGATCTCCATATAGGACTCTGCTCCCCATGTCACATGCCTCCTAATAAACAAGGAAGTGCCAAGAAATCCCGCCATTATGCTAGGCAGGGGACACTGCTGTGCTGTGCCCACTTGGGCTCAGTGAGTTGTAGTTTCTATGAAACTGGTGACCAAGGAGTACCTGGAGCAAGACAAATGTGAAGGCTCTAATAGGCGGGGCTGAGAGGTTCAGGAGCCACACAGCAAGGTGTCCAGCAGACAGGTGGAATGACATCTTCACTGCAAGTATTCTTTTTTTTTTTTTTTAAGTTTTTTTTTTTATGTATATGAGTACACTGCAGCTGTCTTCAGACACACCAGAAGAGGGCATCAGATCCCATTACAGATGGTTGTGAGCCACCATGTGGTTGCTGAGAATTGAACTCAGGATCTCTGAAAGAGCAGTCAGTGCTCTTAACTGCTGAGCCATGTTTCCAGCCCTGCAAGTATTTTTTTTTCTTTTTTTTTTTCTTTCTTTTTTTCGAGACAGGGTTTCTCTGTATAGGCTTGGCTGTCCTGGAACTCACTCTGTAGACCAGGCTGGCCTCGAACTCAGAAATCCGCCTGCCTCTGCCTCCCAAGTGCTGGGATTAAAGGCGTGTGCCACCACCGCCCGGCCCTGCAAGTATTCTTATAACTTGGAAAAGGATAAGATCAGACGTACAACTGGCCAGGAGTGTCTGCAATCAGCCAAATGCTAATCAGAGACTCAGACATAACCTCAAGGACGGAATCAAGTAAACTCAGATGCTTAAGTAGTAGAATTACTTCCTATCTAAAGAAGCCAGTGTTAACAGAAATGTAAGGTCTTATGGAGGTGATTATGGGATGGAAGTTCAGCAAGAAGGGAATAGACAGTGGCTCCCATCCAGGTCCAGGTGGAAGAAGGGTACCATGACATGTGTGTGCACATATATATGCATGCATGCAATGAGGCACACACACTGAGAATGAAGTTGCTTCTGTCCCACAAAGCTTAGTGCACCAGGCATTAGGAATCCATTTAGTCTGATCCTCATCTTTTATCCATGTTCCCCAGATAACAGCGTCTTTGTTGTCATCGTCCCAGATAAGCCTCCCAAAGGGAGAAGGTGTTTTAATGCACATAGAAGAAAATCAAATTCACATGACAATTCCAGTTGGAAGAAACCATCCACCCCATCCAGGGAGTAAATATGCTATTGTGAGTTTATCTAATTAACTGCTTATGTTTTTCCATGGTCACATCCCAGGTAATCAGCCAGCCGTCTGCTATGAGACCCAACTCGTCTTCTCTCCAAGCCACACAGGCTTCTAAACAAGGGTCTAGGAAGGAGGCAAGGTTTAGTCTACACTGTATGTGCAGACTTGCACATGCTGTAGAAGGCGTGTAGAAGTCAGAGTCCTCCTACAACTCCCAGAAGTAAAAACCTTCCAAGAGCTTCCACTCCAGATGAGCACCAGAATCTCCAGAATCTCTGGAGACTGTTTTCTTTCAAGGTCATTTATGTCTGAGCCCCCTCCAGTCTTCTGACTTAGATTCGAAAGCTCAGATATTCCTGTGCAAATAAACATTGAATTGACAACATCTTCCCCCTGTCTTATGACTAAAAGGTTTTCTGTCCAGAAAGTAACTGGATATTTAAAGCTAAGTTTATTTTTTTTTTAATTAATGCTTGGAATGATATGTAATGTTTTCTGCTGAACTGTGATCAGGGCATCCTTTTGTCATTTGGAGTTCAATTCAAAATTCCCAAGCCTATTATTGCACACCCTAGGATCTCAATATAGGCAGTAATCACCATTTGACTCCTTCAGCTACAAAACTGAAGGTGAGCCTGGAGCAGGAATGGCTGTCAGGTGTCTCAGCACACAAAGCCACTTTGACTTTCTCTCTTACTGATTCACTGACTCTGCCATCTGACAAGCGCGCCAAGTAGAGAGGACACTGTGAACATCACATGGCTTACAATTTTCACATTTCAGAAAGACCTAGAAATGGAAATGCAGACTCTCCAAAGCCCTACAAGCACACCACATCTCCCCACTGGATAGACTTGTTTTCTATTGCCAATGTCGCTTGTGTGTCACCTGTAGTGACATGTATTGTTCATTCTCAAAAATCCCTTAGGTAGCAAATGTCCCGTGGGGTCACCTTCTCCATCAGCGGATTCAGCATCACGGAGTTCTAGAACAGCAAATCTGACAGAAATCTTCCTAGGGACAATATAAGTGTTGGCATTTCTGGAGGGCTTACCATGGCTCAGCCACTTCATATATATTATTTTACTTAATCGTTGCACTAACTCTGCCAGGGAGGTTTTGCAATTTTCATAGTTTAGATGAAAAAAAAAAAAAAAACCCTGAGTATTGGAAAGGGACAAGATTTATTCAAGGTTACATGCCAAATAACCCCAATCCACAATAGCTAAAGCAGTGTTTCTCAGTGTGAGGAATGTATAAAAGTTAGGTTACCAAGAGGCATAAGAAAACTCGTGATTCAGTGCAGCCTACAGTGCTTGCTCCAGCAGTGAATATACTACATGTAAACAACACAGAGAAGTTCAGCATAGCCCCTGTGTAAAGATGACACAAATACATGAAGTGCTCCTTATTCTTAATATCTTTGTTTATAAAGTAAAATAAATAGCGTGTCCTCTGAAGTGAAGATTCTATTCAAGCACAAATAATCTAAAACCATTTTTATTAGGTAAGCACGAATGCATTATCTAAACTTTATCTAAATTTGAAGATAAAGTATGAAGCTTTAAGAAAGACCTTCATATAGAAAGCTACTTCTGGTTTGCCTCTGGTTCCAGAGAGCTCTGCCTTAGTCCACAGGGAAGATGCTGGCAGAAAGATTTGAAAGTCTGAACAGAGGCCTTCGGTTTCTGCCTAAATTTAGGAATTTCACCCTTAGTGGAGGAAGGGGAAATGACACGTTGTTCTGTTTTGTTGAGAGAATTCAGTGTCCATTATTGAAGAACATAAATCATATAACCCCACGGGGTGCCAAGCCCCTTTCCTATTTGCAAAGCTTTCTAGTGTAGAGATAACCATCTGTCACTTGAAGAATGAGCCAGAGGCAAACTTACCCAACCTTCACCCCCTACCCTGTGCCACTTCTAACTTTCCCTACTCAGATTTGCCTTCTCCCAAGGGAGGGCTTTTCCTCTATGAAAACAGCCAGAACCATCCTCGCAATGGTTCTAATCAATGGACCCTGAGTTCTACATTTGGCAGACCTGTTTATATAGCGCTCAAGGCTTGGCATCCCTCCACAAAGTAATCACAGAATACTGAAGAAGATGAGAGGAAAGGGTATAGCAAGCCCCTCACTTCAGTTAAGCACCGTGTTGGCTACTTTTATCAACTTGACACAAGTCAGGGTCATCTCGGAAGAAGGAACCTCAGTCAAAAAAAAAAAAAAATGTCTCCATTATATTGGCAAGTCTGTGGGACATTTTTTTTAGACTAATGATTGGTATGGAAGAGCCCAAGCCAATGTGTTAAGTGGTAGCCATAGGCAGGTGGTTCTGGAGCGTATAGAAAAGTAAAGTGATCAAGCCAAGGGAGCGAGACAGTGTGCAACGTTCCTCCTTAGACTCAGTTTTAGTTCCTGCCCTGACTTCCCAGGATGCTACAACAATAAGCTCAAATGAACCTTTTTCTCCTCAGGTTGCTTTTGGTGGGAACATTTATCAAATCAATAGAAATAAAACTAAGACAGTGTGCACACCGTGATCTGGCATCCTGATATCATGTGAAATCAAGAAACCCATCAAGCAGGCAGAGAAAGGTTTGGCCTCGTAGACTATAGAAAAAGACTGTGACCCGGAAGATACCACAAGCAGACAAGCAGTCTCTCTCTCTCTCTCTCTCTCTCTCTCTCTCTCTCTCTCTCTCTCTCTCTCTCTCCTTGGTTCCCCAGAAACACCTGTTCATAAATCAGACCTGCTGGCTCTGGCCATTCCCTTTGACTGGAGGCCATTTTTTTTCTCATCTCTTGCCTACCTCTACCTTACCCTTTAAACATCATTAATATCGTTTCTTCTAAAGTTTCCCTGACCCTTACCAGCCTGAGAACTCCATGTTTACTCCTGTACAGCCCACACTTCCCCAATACAGAGGCTTAGCGAGTGCGTTAGAATTGTTTGTCCGTGAGCACCACAAGAACGTGAGATGATGCCCAGCATACAGTAGATGCTCTTTGATGGGCTTCTGACTAAAACTTAAGGATTTTCTGTATCCCCTCAGAGGCCCCTTTGAGCACTAGGATGATACAGGTTCCTGGAAATTCTGCCACACTTGCAAGCCCATAGCAGCAAAGAGCAGCCTTTGAGAGGGCTGGGAAGGGGGAAGGAGCTCATGAAAACAATCAAACACCTGCCGAGTGCATTGAAGATCAGCAAGGGAGTTGAAAAGGGCTTTAGTGCAGAAACTTGGTCTCCTGGGGGACATTATTAGGAACACAAGAGCAACATAACAGATTTTTTTCCTCTCAAAGCTAAAATAGGGACAAATGCAAAACCTAAGCTGGGTGAGCAGACACCCTTGCTTGCACACTGATCTTAGACAAAGATGTTGAGAAGAAATAGATGAGAACATAGATACGTACATGAGTAAGATAACAGACTTAACAAACGTATTCATAGATATTGTTTTACTCATATGTCAAATCCTTTGGGAGTGGCCATCAAACCTAAGTTAATAGTTAGTGCTGGGAAGACAGATTTGAAAGTGGTCGTGAGGAGCTTAAAGTCAAGTAAGGAGAACAAGTGCCATATTTCAGTGTAAATAGGCACGTGACAGGTGTGTCAGGATTTCTTTTTCAGTTGTAGGAGAGTAGTGGACCTGGCTTACCTGACAGAGGGATTCTATGTCTCCTATAATGAGCATGCTCAGAGTATCTCTGAAACCTGGGTGTAGTTTTATCTACAGATTGGATAATGTAAGCATCAGTTCATTATTCTCTAAGCTGCAGTTACTCTCAGAGTCTTAATGACAGCCAGTCTCAGCTTTGGGCTCATGTCTTCCAAGGCTAAGTTTGAGCTGATAGGAGAGGTTTTCTTTGACAAATTTTAACAAAACACTCCTATTACTACTGCTACTACTACTATTACTACCACTACCCAAGGTTTGATTATAATTGAGAGACAAGCATATACCCACTCAGGAACTCATCATCAGTTGACTGGTAATTTTAGGTTGCACTTGCAGAAGTGGTATACGGTCAGATCCACCCAAAACACAGGCCTGGTGATCAAATGTCACAAAAGACAATCTGATAAATGCTTGAGATAGTTGACATCACAGGGCAGCGTCCTTCACTCATTGAGCACGTGAAGACAATGAGGAGGAACCAAGAATCTACTTTGGAAAATTCTGTCCTGAGCACCATATGAGTTTGCCAGCAAGCACTGATAGAATTTGGGATGGGAGAATTCTTCCTTGTGTAGAGTTATGCCAAGCATTACCATATATCACACGCATGATTCTAACATTTGTGATGCCTGCATCCCATTGGAGTGACAGTTAGGTATTCCTGCACACACTTTCAAAGGTTCACTTAGGGACAGAACCTCCCCGTCTGAGGGGAAACTGCATGCTATCTATCAGTAGTGAAAGCTGGAGTTCCATACTTCCCAGACCTGTGATTCAGGGAGAGTCTAAAGTCGTGACAGGATTTAGTTTAGAGATGACCTAGTTCATAGCTTGGAGCAGTCCAGGAGGACAAAGGTTGAGTGGGCATGGGAGGGGGAAGGTGCTATCATATGATAGTGTCCCCAAAAAACCACGAGCTCACAGTTTGGTTCTCAGGGTAACACTGATGGCAGAGCCTTGGGGAATTAAAGCCAAGTAGTGAGGGGGGGGTCCTTACATCAGTGGGGCCATGCTCTCAAAAGGGATTATAGGACCACAGTCTCTTCATCTCTGGTTTTGCTTTCAAGGTCAAGATGCAGTGTGCGCCATGTGCTGCCCTCATCAGAGATTCAAAGTTAGGGTTGCCTCATCTGGGAGCAGGATCTCTAGAACTGTGAGCCGACATAAACTTTACTTCTAAGAAGGAATACCCAATTGGCCAGGTACTTTTTTATAGTTACGCAAAGTTAACTGATACTCTTGGGAATGTGCCCCTGGAGGAGGAATGTGAGGTCAGAGATGTAGGTTTCCATTTCTCCTTAATGTTTCTCTTCTTCAAAAAGTGATGCCACAGAAACAACTCATTGTTAGCTTTCTTCCTCCTTCACTTGAGTAAAATAGGAAACATCGGCATAAAATGGCATCAGGCATATTACACAGTGCAAACAAAGACACAAAGAGTGGTGGTGAGTGGTGCTCAATTTTTATTAGAGCAACTAAGAACAAACCCTTCCATCTTCCACTCAAAATGTCTACCAGAACCTGGGTATGAGGTTGTGAGATAAGTTAATCTGTTTTAATTGACGTAGAAAAATGGAAATCTTCAACAAACTTCTATACTTTCTTGATCACACAATACTTTTGACTAAACAGTCAGTAGGTTAAAAAGTGTTGGCCTAAGGATGAGTCCTAAGATTACTCCAACCAAGAGTTGAGTCTGTCGTCCATCCTCCATGGGTTAGAGTGACAGATAGTGTTTTGAAATCCACACAGGACATCTGACAGAGTGGTCCATGTCACCATGTTTCTGACTATCTCCTGGGGAAGAGTGGACCAGAGGCTAGGAAAGAACTGATTTCACATTATCACATTTGTAGTGTCTGAAAAGAGCAGCGTAGGACTTCACAAAGCCACTGTGGCCTTCTGATGTCACCTCCTCATCAGAGACATGCCAGCAGAGTCAGCTGCCTAGGGTCATTTCTGTCAACTTTGGAGCCCTATTGTGAATGACATTAGGTGTTGCCAGCATCTATTCATAAGGCCATGTCATGTGTGAGGTTAGGCATTAATCATTTAGGCATTAATCACTGCAACGAGAAGGCTCCAGATCACCTGGCAGTGCCATCATGGGGCCTCTCCACACCTTCACCTTGACAGCTACTGGAGCAAGCCTGCTGTTTTCATGCCATCAAGTACCTCCAAGTAGAAATGGTTCCTACTTCATAGTAGAAGGGACTGGCATAAATTCTAGGCCACAGCTTGAAATAAAAACACACATATTTTGTGGGATACCAGGGGCTTTGGAAATTGTAAACCAATATACAAAAAAGCCATGGAAAAGCTGACTTGGTTTTTGTCAAAAACTCCTGACGGCCCATTACTTGTTCTTATAGAGAAACAAATGTGTTCTTTGCTGCACCAGCACCCTTTCTTCTGAGCACCAAAAGCATTCAGTCTGCTATTCAGAATAGAGTAATGCTGCTTGGTTGCAAGGGCTTATGGGAGCAAACATTCCTAAGAGCCCTGGAGCTTTGTGGATGGAGCCACCCCAAGCTTGTTGCTATGGTAGAGTGCACACTGCTGTTTCTAACCTTGTGCTGCAGCTCCAGGTCAGCAGCCCTTTCTTATACTAATGGCCCGAATACAAATTAAAGGGGGAAAGGAGAGGCTTCCCACTTCTCCTGGTGCTTGTGCTTGTTATTACACTGAACAAGGTGAATATTTACCACAATGCTTGCAGAAATATCTAGGCACCATTAGGACAGATGCCCAGGTTGTAGACAGATTCGCTTTCTATCACATCCTTTGCCAAAAAAAAAAAAAAAAAAAAAGTAAAGATGAATGAGAGTAACACATCTGAGGTTGGTGACATCATCAACCATCACCCATGCTGTTCTCTGTGTGCAACGCAGAGCACACCACGTGCCACTTTGTGTTAATCAATACTTGATAGTCACACTGTCTTTCCACCCTGTCAGTGCTGTTTCAGATCTGTATGTCCAAACACTAAGCAGCCATATCCAGAAGGCTGACAGGAACCCAATTCATAATATTCCCAACCTAAACCTATGCCCTCCTCCTCTTCTTTCTATTCCTCCTCCTCCTCTTCCACCTCTTCTTCCTTCTCCTCCTCTTCCTTCTCTCTCTCTCTCTCGCGCTCTCTCTCTCTCTTTCTCTCTCTCTTTCACACACACACACACACACTGCCTATCAGACTCATTTCTGTTCATTTTCCTTTTTCTTCACCTCACACAACGCATCCTTCTGCCTAAGCATCACAGAGTCCTCACCATGTGACAGACCTCATGCTGTCCCTCTGACCTAAACTGTCCCCTGGGGGAAAGACCAACCTCTAAACATGAATTTGACAGCAGGGCGTCACCTCTTTCCCATACTCTGAGTTCCTCTGGTGCTGATGGAGTCTAGAGTCTCTGAGCTCTGCTCTTTCCATCCTGGGCACTAAATCTCTCAGGTTCACCTATCTTTAGCAGCAGAAAAGCGAATTCTTTATACTACATGTGCTTGCCTTTGTTCCCATGACCTGAAATCATTCCCACACCATCCACCTGATACATTATATCTATACGTGTGAATGTATGTGTGTGAATGAGTGTGTGTATACAAGCACACGTGGGGATGCCATGGCATATATGAGGAGGCCAAAGAACAGGTGACATGTCTCTCCTTTTAACCCATGAGTCTCAGGGATCAAGTTCAAGTCATCAGGCTTGTCCACACCCACCTCACTAGCCCCAAACTAGCCTTTAAGTCCAGATGTCAAGCCAAGCAACAGCTAGTGTAAATTTTAAGAGATTCTAGATCAACTCTGGATCAACATTAGTGGCTCGCATGATGGATAACTAACCACTAAAAGAAAAAGACAAATCTGGGGCCATTGGGGTTATGTAAGCTTGTATGTAAGTAAGGATAAAACCACCTTTAAGCTCAGTTCTGTTTTTTCAACCAGGAACATTGATCCTTGTCTTTGGATCAGTTGGACCATGTCATATGAGAGCTGAAGGTGAGGAGTCAGAGCTATTCTTTGAAAAACCCAAGTGTTCTACATTACACAGGAAAGTCCACAGAACCTGCTTTTGTCCCCTTAAGCAGCATAAATAAGGCTCCCACAATTTCTCCTTCTTTTATTTTTAGAAATCATTACCGTTGCCTTTCCTATGAAAAATTACCACAGAGGTATTGTTCTCCCCCGCCCCCCAACACAACCGAAGTTGTACATGGTAAGGAAGTTTTTAATTAGTCCATCGCTAGCAGGAACTGTGTGTGCTCCCTGCAGGAGGAGCCTAATAAACTACCAACGATAATATACATCGGAGGCTTTGTGTAGGAAAATGCTCATTAGTCTGCACCAGCAGCCAGCGGCTTCCCGTGAAAGAGTTCAGAAACGTGCTATGGTAGGTGTAGCTCAAGCTGCTTGGAACAGAACTTCCGTAACAGGCCTGGGGCATGAGGGAGGCCACTCAGATCTGAGCTGCAGTGTCTGGGCAAATCCACTTTCTGGGTGGTGAAGTTCATCTCCCGTACCCAAAGACCTATTTTCAGATCACCTCAGTATCCCACCCCTCTTTTCTAAGTGTGGCAACATTAAATGCTTAAGAAATGCTTGTCACAAACAAATAAGAAAACATTTATGTTACCCTATTTAGATGGACAGACCATGATAAGGGAGGTGGGTACAGACTGTAGGTATGTAAAGGGGAAGGGTAAAATGTTAAACTGTAAAGTTAATTCTGCTCGGGGAGCACAGTTTGTGGTGTGCAGAGTCACGGAGAATAAAGAGAAAGACCCCCAAAATCACATGTTTGTGATGAGAGGACCCTCGAGCTACATCAGGAGAAAGAGTCCCACCAACTGGAGTTTTGTTAGTTGCACTGAGGATCAGAAAATTCGGATGATTGCTGACTTAGAAAAGTCCTGCCAAGTCAAGGCTATGGATTTGAAACTGAAGAGAGAATCAGGTAGGAGGATTGGCCAATAAAGTCTGGCTTTTCTGGCGAGGTAAAAGTCGGAAGGGAACACAACCCAGCCAACAGCAGAGCCCAGATGAGTTTTTGAGCTTATTTGCAGTAAGACAACCATAAACTCCTCCATCCAAAGTCCTCCGTCCAGCTACCCTAGAGAACTTGTGGAGAACTTCCCTGCAGCAGACTTGTGACCAGAATTTGTGTGCAAGGAGTTTGTTATAGGGACACTCCCAAGGAAGACTAGTAAGAGAATGAAAGAAACCAGATTAAAAGAAGGAAGTAGTTGTCACAGGACAGTAAGATCACAAGCAAAGTCCAGCTGGATGCTGAGGATGCCCCTGGGATTGTCCCAGCCAGAGGTGAGGAGCAGGCTTTGGGAACTAAGTTCCCAAGCATTTCTTGTTTTCTGCTGTGGAGAAAGGGTGACTCCAATAGGTAGAAGAACTGCAGATACTGATGCCACAGGGATGGGGGCAGAGCACAAAAGGGGCACGAGGACATGAGAGGCATTGATACCTTTACCGCTCATATCTTTAACAAACTCTTTATCTGCTCACTAATGTTTGAGTGTGAGTCAGTTCTTCACAGGAAGGGAACGGCAACACACATGGGGGCAAAATCTGGAAGAGAGCAAAACCAGACTCATCCGGGTCCCCACTCTGGGAAGCACGTGTGTTCATTTTTCAGCTCAGTTCCACTATTGTCCAGGGCCCTTTCCCCAGCTCTTCCCTAAGCTTTACTTACTCAGTCTCCTGCCTCCTGCTTCTTATCCGCACCTATGCTTCCTGAAGAAGCTGTGATTTAGGGAGATGAGTTCAAGTTCTTTGACTAAAGGGTTCAGCCAGCA
>JANHMN010000004.1:97996944-98018422 GCA_030674055.1 Rhabdomys pumilio | reverse complement strand
GGGCTCAAGGATACAGGGATGGTGGTGATGATCAGCATCTTCATTGTTTTGGTCCACGAGTGTGTCAGTTCCTTCAGACTTCCGCAGTAATGGATGAGTCAAACAACAAAACTTACTTCCTCACAGTTCTGAGGAGGAAAAGGCCAAGGGCAAACTGTTGACAAAGACTTTACCATCTGAAGTCTGTGAGGGAAAATCTGTCCCATGATTCTCTTCTAGTTTCTGCCGGTTTTCTCAGTTTCTGCACTTCCTTAGCTTTGCTCTGCATCTTCCTATGTGGGTGTCTGCCTCCATCTTCCAAGTTCCCATTTTTATAAGACGATCAGTTACACTGGACTAGCACTCATCCTAATAATTCCATTTTAATTTGACCTCCCCCCCTATAAAGTCCCAACTTTCAAAGAAGCTAATCCTGTGAGGTAGTAACAATTGGGACATAAACATGTCTTTTGAGAGGAGCTCAGCAACAAGCTGGCCCTAGAGACAGCAGTTGGCCATTAGAAGTCTCTGGGATGGTGTGGCATTCTTTAGTCCAGAATATCACTTCTGTGAGGGTTTTGTTCTCATCTGACTGGGAAGTTGATGCACCCAGGCACACAGAAACTGACATTTAAAATGTTTCAGACAGATATGAGAATTACCCAGTCTAAATGTCTAAATAATGTTGTTTTATTCTTTAGCCAAAATATCACTCTAAAAAAAAAATGGGTCATGGACATCAGATGTAAATTATTTTTAAGATTTATTGTTCTAGCGTTTTCATTAATTTATTTTGTATTAAAGAATGTTCACATCATTTCAGCATATTCTTTTCCCTCTTCAATTCCTCCAGACCCCTTCCACCTACTTCCTCATCCACCCAAGTTTGTCTTTCTCTGTCTCTTTTTCTCCTTTCTCTCTCATTTCCTCCCTCTGCTTTTTGAGAGTTCATAGCACTGACTTTCAGAGTGGTTGTACCAGCTGTAATCCCATCAGCTGCAAAGAAGAATTTCCCCCAGTCTTCCCCATCATTTGTTGTCAGAGTCTTAGACATTCTGACTTCAGTAAGGCGAAATCTCAAAGTACTTTTCAAACGCACTCCATTAATTTCTAAGGGTGTTGAGCACTTTTTAAGATGTTTCTTAGCCATTTTATTTCTTCTTTTGAGAACTCTCTGTTGAGTTCCATGGGACATTTTTATTTTGGTCATGTGTTCTCTTGAGTCATTGCTCTTTGCATTCGTTATGTATTATGGCTATTGACCCTCTGTCAGATGTGTAGCCGGCAAAGAGCCTTTCCCATGTGTGGGCTTCCTATTTACTTGGTTGATTTCTCTTTGCTATACAGAAGCTTTTTTAGTTTTATGGGGTACCATTTATCAATTGTTGGTGTTAATTCTTGAGAGAATGAATTGCTATATATATGACTTGTAGGGTGCTGCCTCTGTCTTTGAGACCTACCATATGACCCGGATATCCTGCCTCTCGTCATATTCTCAAAGACTCAACACTCTATTTTACTTGTTCACCTGTGTACATTTCCATCTATTCACAATAGTTAGGAAAAAGAGACAAATGCCCTTCAACTTTGGAATGTACAAGGAAATGTGGCATATATACACAATACACTGCTACTTGGCAGTTTTACAAAAATGAAAGTTTCAGGTAAGAGGACAGAACCAGAAAATATTATATATCGAGTGAAGTAAATCAGACCCAGAAGGACAAACACTGCAGTATGCCTTCTCTTTGTTGGCCCTAGCTCCAAACCTTCAGATGTAACATACAACCTAGAATAACCACAAATAACAGGAAAGGGATCGTGTTGAAGAGGTTTCCAGCAAGGAGAGCTCCAGAGAGGGTAATAACAGGATACCAGTGCTACAGAGAAGGAAACTGGACAAGCAGGGAGGGAGCAGAGACTTACTTGGGTAGCATGAGAGGGTGGCACAGAAAGAGAGGGAAGGGAGGAAAGATAAATAACCCTAAGGAAGTTTGAAAAGGCCACAAGGAATCATATTATTTTGTGTTTACTGACAATTGCATGCATATAAGCATATTATATGCACACATATAAAATATATATTGGGGTGACAATGCTTCCTCCAAAAGCAACAGATTATTTAACAAAAATTTCAGTGCCACCTGTGGAACAACTCCTTTTGAGTTGTTGACCAAGGGGGTACAAGAGATCCCACAGACAGTATAGGATATTGTTGTGGCTCTTGGTTTCTGTTCTGAATAATTTTATGACAGCTTGAACCAAGCTAAAATCATCTGAGAGAAGGGAACCTCAATTCAGAAAATGCCAACATAAAACTGAGCTGTAGGCGAGCCAGTAGGGTAGCAGTTCTTAACCTGTGGTTCACAAACCCTTATCATATAGATCCAGCATATTAGACATTTAGATTATGATCCATGACAGTAGCTCAATTACAGTAATGAAGTAGCAGCAAAATAGTTTTATGGTTGGGGGTCACCACAACATGAGGAACTGTCACATAGTAAACCTAGCCAACTACCAGTGGCTAGTGAGTCCAAGGGCCCTGGAGGGTAGCTTATAACAGAGGAAGTTTAAAAAAAATGTAAGAGGCAAAAGATCACAGCATCTGCTTTGAGATTGTATCTTTTCTATATGACAGGGAAGAGGTACCTGTGAGATCACACCAATATGGTTGCCTAAACAAGACCTGAGAATTAACAAAATGAATTGTATGCTAACATGGATGGAGGAATCTCACAATGTCTCACCTCCAGATAAAAGGCTACAGGCAACTGATGGCTTCTAGGAAATGGAGACTCAGTTTTATACATAGACAAGCCCTTGATATGTTATTCAATCTAAAGTGGTCAGCCGTATACACATTTACATTAACTGAGCAGGCTGTGTTTATACATATATATGTGTAAACATATGTAACATTAATATTCAAGAATAAGAGGCAATAAGTTTGAGAAGGTGTAAGGGACACAGAGGAGTTGGGTGGAGAAAAGGAAGGGGAATTTATGTAAATGCAGCACTTATTGTAGTGGTTTGAATATGCTTGACACTGGGAGTGGCACTCTTAGGAGGTGTGGTCTTGTTGGAGGAAGTGTGTCACTGTGGGACTGGGCCTTGAGGCTCCTATGCTCAAGCTCTACTCAGTGCAGAAGAGAGCTTCTCCTAGCTGCCTTCAGAAGAGTCTCCCCTGGCTGCCTTTAGATCAAGATGTAGAACCCTTGGCTCCTCCAGCCCCATGTCTGTTTGGATGGTGCCATACTTTCTACCATGATGATAATGGACGGAACCTCTGAAACTGTCCATTAGCCCCAACTAACTGTTGTTCTTTGTAAGAGTTGCCTTGGTCATGGTGTCCCTTCACAGCAATGAAACCCTGACCAGGACATTTATATATGAAATTTTCAGAAATATGTAAAATATTTAAATGATTTATTTTTATTTTTCATTATGCTATGTATGTGTTCGTGTGTGAGTATATTCACTTGTGAGTAAAAGTGCCTGTTGAGTCCAGAAGAGGGCATCAGATTCTCTGGAGGTGGAATAATAGGTGGTTATGAGACATCTCACTTAGGTCCTGGGAACTGGACTTGGATTCTCAGCAAGAGCAGTATGTGCTTTTAACCACTGAGCCATCCCTTCACCTCCAGATAAAAAAATTCTTGTGTTGGGTTGTTTCTTTATATTATTAAAACTGAGCCCTAACTCTAGATTTGTTTGGTTATGAGTAAGGCTGTAAATTATCACCACTAGGTAGGCAAGACAGTGCATGTCCGTAACCCCGGCTGCTGGAGGCTGAAGACACAGGACCATTTGGGATTACAAATTCAAGACCAGCCTAGGCAACAAGAAGCCTATGCCAAAAATAAATAAATAAGGCTAGTGAGATAGAATACTTAATACATATTTGCCTTAAAATCACAGAGATTTGATTCAAGTCACATAACTCACATTAGAAAAAGAATCAAGGTATAGTATTGTGTACCTGTAATCCCAGCTTTCCAGATAGACAGAACCCTGGGGGTTCTCTGGTCAGCCTTCCTAGCCTACGTGATGAACCCCAGGCCAATAAGAGAATTTCTCAAAAAGCAAAGTAGAAAGCACCTCTGGGAAATATACCTACACATGTACGCATGTACCTATACATATACTCATGTACCCACACATACACAAATGCAATTAATTAATTAGTTAATTAATTAATTAAGGCCTGAAAAGAACAGAGGCATCCCCAGTTCCTAGGCTTACCTTAGGCTTCAAAATACCTACTCAATGTCTAGAAAAAGCCTTTGTATTTCTTCCTTTTTTGAACTTAAATTCAATTGCCAGAGGTCTGCTTTGCTTCATTTACTAGTTCCAGAACCAACCGAAGAGAGAGATCTTTCAGCTGGATGTTGCATCATTCCTCAGTACTCACTACAAATGATGGAATTTACCATCCTTTCTCTTAACAAGGACAGAGAAAGCTCTGGCTGGAGTTTTAAAACTGAATTAGGTCTGTCCCCGAGATCAGAGACAGACTTTTAAAGTAGTCAGTGTTTGCCTCATATAGCCGTGGGATTTCATCCCTGAAGAAATCAAGAATGGTATTATGAACTATACAAAGTGGGAGCAGTGTTGCTGCTCTGGAGGGGATAGACAAAGCTTCTGAAGCATTGAGCTTATGAGGTAGCCACAGCTTCAGATGTGGCTACATCATTTAAATTATGTCGACAGTATGGATACTCATGTCTAGAATAGAAAGTGACACTTAAAACATTTCAGGCTGTTATAGGAAAAAAACAGTACTTTTTCTTCTTGTCCTAATGAAAGAACATCAGTAAATAAATATGCCACTCGTAAATGCCCAGATAAAGCATCAGTAAGCATGCTGCTGAATGCAGTGTTCTTGTTACACACAGCAAGTAATTGGGACTGGCCTCAATACCAAATATATTTCCTAAGCTTTCTTCAGACGGTTTCACAACTGCATCATTATGGTTATCTTTAGCTAGATAATTATTTGTTATAAGCAGTTGTCCCATGCATTACAGTTGTTTATCAGTATCTCTGATATCTGCTCACTCAGGGATAACATCAGTTCTCCCCTAGTTGTGATATTTCTCTGGTCTTTCCCCTGTCAGGGACCCACAGCTTTGTATAGCGACTACTTCAACCACTGAAATGTGAAGGAAAGAGCAGCAGGAATCAAAGCACCTCCAGAGCCCCTGGCTCCCATTCTAAAGACTGTTGGGAGATAAATTCTCATGCAATGGGTTGATTTGATTGCTCTGGTTAGTCTGGATAAATAAAGCAGTTTCTGCTCTGGAAATTAGAGGGCAATTTTCTGAAACCTCTTGTTTGGAGCAGGAATTAGTTAAGAAGCCACATGCCAAGAATCAGCTGTAGGTTGAACTTGGAGGTACACACCAGTAACTCCAGTTTAAAATGAGGTAACTGTAAGTTACATCTCTGAGAGAAAAGTTTTCCCCCATATAAGTGTTGGAGTTTGGAGGGCAAAGGTTTCCCCAGTGGAAGTGTTGCAGTTCTGAAGGGAAAGGTATCCTGGCAGTCAGGAGTCAAGGAATACCACCAAGTTACACTGCACAACACATTGTATAGAGATTTATTGGGAAAGACACAAGAGGGTGGTTGCCTCTGTTTGGGTGAGAAGCAGCAGAGAACTGAGCAGGAGACAGGCTTTGTATAGAGTTTCTTGGGTGGAAGAGTGGGGATTGGTAGAATTTCAAGTTCTGAGCTTGGGGCAATCTCAGAGATTAGTGGGATTTTTAGCTCAGGTGAGTTTTCAAAACCCTGAAGTGGGCTCAGACTTTTTACCCTATAGTAATGGTAGGAAGATTATGAGCTTGAGGCCAGCCTAAGCTACATAGTAATATCTTGTCCCAGAGGAAAAAGTAGAAAGAGGAAGAAAAACAAGAGAGACAGAATAACAGCTTCAAGAAAGACAAGGAGAGTCTCTGGGGTCTTTTAAAGATCTTTTTATCCTAGAACTGTCCAAAGTCCCCATGGTGAAGACTGAAGGATTTGAAGGAATTATTACAAACCAAACAGTTTAGCCTTGCTCTTTGAGTCTCTATCGGCAAGTTGTTATCAGTTTAGTCTGTGCAGATCTAGGACACTGAAGCAAGGAGACAAAACTACTACTAGGTAAGAAGTGTCTTTGTAGACAAAGGACCAAGAATTCCTACTGAAAAGCAAGCCATTCAAAGACTAACCAAACTGAGCTCTATCTGGGGGGAGTAGACAGTGTGTTGCATCTCCTTAGGAAAGTCACACAACAAATGATTAGCCCTGAAAACATGTACAGAAGTGACATTATATGGACTCATCAGGTTATATTTAGAAATACAAATGCAAGGGAGAGATGTAATTATATTGTAATTTCAAAAAAAAAGAAAAAGAAATAAAACAATAGATTAAGAAACAGACAAATGTTGGCAAAAATTATGAGGAAATGAGAATCCTTGCATACGTCTGGCATGTGTGCAGACTGACCCATTCACTATAGAAATCACTATGGAAGTTCCTCCAAAAACTGAAAATAGAGTTATCATATGGCCTAGCTTTACCACTCCTGGGTATATATCCCAAAGACTCTAAGTCAACATACCTCAGATATGCCTGGCCATTGCAGCATTATTCATAACAGCCAAGCTATGGAATTAGCTTAGGTGACCATCAATAGACCAAAAGATAAGTAAAATGTGAGATACATACAAAAAGAAGTGGTTTTAAACTGGAAAAAAAGATGAAGTTATGCCATTTTCCAGAAAATGGGCATAGTTAGAGAGCATCATGTTAAATAAGCCAGACTCAGACAAATGTCTCATGTTCTCTCTTATTTGTGGGTCTTTAAATTCTATAAGAATACATATTTACACACATACACACACATACACACATATACACATACATACATACATGAGTGACATGAAAGAAGAAGAAAAACTAGGAGAGATACTAGCCAAAGGGAAGGGTGTGTGTGAGTGGAAGGGCATGAACTCGGTAAATATGGCCCAAAAACATCAAGTACTTGAGATAAATTTAATTTACAAAGCCCAATAGTATACGCAACAAACACACTCCAATAAAATGTCTTGAATTAAATTTTGTAAGTCCTTTTTGAATCTTGGGGCTATCCTATATCATCTCTTTCCATGATAACAATAGACACAATGACTCCAGACTTAAGCTTGATTTGTTCCTCACCAAGCAAGGATCCAACTCTGTAGGGCTGAACCAGCGTTCCAGCCCCATACTTGTTGACGATCAAGTCTATACCCAAAATGACACACATAATCATGATAGCTAGTCTTGACTGGCATCTTGACTGAATCTGGAATCACATAAAAAAATATGTCTCTGAGTGGGTCTGTGAAGACATTTCTAGGAAGGGCTAACTGAGGAGAAAGGTCTCTCTTCCAGAGTGGGTGGCACCTTCTTTTCTGATCACAGTCAGAGACAAAGAGGTCTGAAGAAAATCAATGCTGCTTGCAGTGCTTCACACCTCCCTGGGACTGCATCTGTCCAGTTGTTGCTGCCTTAATTGCACCATTCCTCACTGACATCAGAACCCAGCTTCTTTGGCCTCTTGATGTAGACAAAGATCAGGGGCTCTCCAGGAATCCTCCCAGCCTTCAATATCATATTAGGGCTATGGAGGCATCCAGACTCACATCTATTCTCTCTTTAAAAGGCAACTTTGCTGTCTATTGGGACAGCTTCAGTTATCCTGGGTTATAGAAACACTGATAATGTCAAACAGTGGGTAAAATCTTCCCCAGTGCCAAGATCTAGCCAAACCAGAAGCCAGGAAGTTGTGTGGTTTTCCTCTTGCCTTCACAAGATCTTTAGGGAGTGACAAAAAGTCTATGCAGCCTATGCACACTGTGTTCAGAAGTTCCTAGACTCTGAGAGTCGACATGTAGGTGGAGATCCCATCATCTGGGCTCTTGGCCAACTGCAGTGGGATAATTCAAACCTTCAGCCTCAGAAGGCTCCTTCTCAAGAACCTGCAAATGCTTTGTTGTGCTGAGAAATATATCAAGTCAGCAAAAGGAAGGTTTCTGGACCTTTTCAATGTCTCCATAGAGATTTAATCTCTATAAAGAAGATCCTCTGTGAACTGCCTTGATCCAGCTTTCTTGTAGAAGACTCACCATTCATAGCATCTGCATCCCTAACCAAGTCATCCAAATTACAACTGTACTTGCCTCTTTAAAGAAATTAAAACAATCACTCCCACATCCAGGGCAGAATTATTGACAATCTCCAGGCACTGAATCAAGATATAAAGATGTAAGCGTCAGATGAAGAGAATGAAAGACAAAATCTATAGTAAGATACTCCTCAACACTAGAAAGACAGAAATTCAGTATCCATGTTAACATGAGTGAACCCAGAACATTTGTTAAGTGAAATAAACCAGACTGAGAAAGACAAGCACCATGTGATCTTACTCAAACGTGAAGTCTAACAAACCTGATTTTGTGGAAGTATAGAAAGGGGGTCACCAGGGCTGAGAGCTGGAGGTTGGAAAATATTGACCTATATCACAAAATTCATCAGAACAATTTTCAAGATCCATTATACAGAATACTGATTGTAATAAATAATAATGCATATTTCAAGTCTGCTGAAAGAGTACATTTGAAATGTACTTACCATACAAAGTATATGAGATGATATTCGTGTTAACAAACTTGACTTGATCATTCTTAAAATACAAATGTATTTAAAAATAAATTATTATTGTTGTTATTTAATGAAAAATTTTGAAGATTAGTGATTTCAAAATAAGCAAAACATTTTCTCATAACTCTTTTTTTTTCTCATTTTGAAAGTTCTTTTTGCATTTTGTTGTTGTTTGAGATGAGGGTCTCTGTGTTGCCCAGGTTGGTCTTGAACACCTATGTTCAAGCAATCTTCCCACCTCAGCCTCAGTAGTGATGGGACTACAACTGTGCATTATCAACAACTTAAGATTTATCTTTTGAGCAGATGGTCAACTAGTTTACCTAAAAGTTCAGAAAATGGGAAAGAATGAATAAACTATGTAGGTGAATATTCTCCCTTCCTTCTCTGATATGAAGGTACCAATTGTCTGCCTTAGTGACAAATAACGTCACTAATTCTTCATATGTATGCCCTTCCAGAGAGATTTTACAGATACAAAAGCAGTTTGGGTCTAGAAAAAAAGGACAATTATTTTCCCCATTTTTTAAAATTCTGGATTGTGTCGTGATTTTATATGCCTTCCCTGCTCGAGGACTAGGCTAAATTTCTTTGTATTGACCTAATTTTAATATATGTGCTGTTGAAGACACAACTTTCCCCACTTTTTATACAAATAATTGTACCGTAGTCACTGTTCTATTCCTGTAGTGAATCAGTACAACCAAGAGAACTATTGTGAAAGAAAGTATTTAACTGGGGGCTTGCTTACAATTTCACTATCACCATGGCAGGAAGCATGGTGGCAAAAAGGTTCTGAAGCAGTAGCTGAAAGCTACATCCTGATCCCTAGGCAGACAGACAGACAGAGAGAGAGAGAGAGAGAGAGAGAGAGAGAGAGAGAGAGAGAGAGAGAGAGAGAGAGGTGTCCTGTCCTGTCATGGGCTTTTGAAGTAACAAAACCTACCTCTAGTGACATACTTTCTACAACAAGGCTACACCATCTGATCCTTCTAATCCTTTCAAATAGTGCTATCCCTAGTGACTAGGCATTCAAATATACAAGCCTATTGGGACTATTTTTATTCAACCACAATAGATGGTATATGTGAAAGAAACTATACATGTAGGAAGGCTTTCACCTTTTCTAAATGCCAACTAATAGGCTGGCAACAATCTCTTGTAGGCTCCAGAAGAACTTACTTAGATGAGATTGCTATTACCATGATTATATTCCACTGAAGGTCAGAGACATTGTTTTGAATATCTTATAAAAATTTGGACCCTCTCCATAGATAAAGAAGCATATATGTAATGATACCAAAAAACTGCATAAGAAAGTTGTATTATAAAATGCCAAACAATCCAAAGTTCAGAGCAGCTAGTTTGCTGAAATTCATACACTTATTAAACAGTAGGGTTGTGATCTAACTCCAAAGTTTACTCTCTACCCTGGCATAGGAGATCTGATGTTTCCTCCTTCTCATCTATGAATTACTCTTACTGGATCTCCTTATTGAGGAGGTGGAAAAACACAGTAGGTGGTATCAGTTTGCCATCTCCTAGAGTTTCCCATGCTCACATAGCTTGGAGAAATCTAATGTTCTACTACATCACAATGTTCTGTTTGCTGAGTCAGTCATCCTGTTAAGGTACAACAGTTAACACAAGAAGGGAAAATAAGACACAGTTGTCTTGTAAGCTTAGACTTTTCAAAACATATTTTAATAAGGGTTCTTGATGCTTCAATCCCCCTTCTAACCCACTGTTCAAATGTAGGGGAGAAAAGATGGTAAATAGGACAAGGGGACGTGGACCTGTTTAGAGGTAGAACTTTGGGGGACAATTCCAATCTCTGTTTGTCAGAATACCAGCAATCCAGTTCAGTAGTATCAGGATACCAAATAGGAATCAGCAGTGGTGGTTAATCCAGCAGAAACAGCCAGACCTCCTCCAAATTAACATGCATCAGTGGAAGTAACTGTGCTGTGCCTCTCTCAATGAAGTGAAGATGCAAGACCATGAAGCATTACAAGGCTAGCACACCATCACTGACTGTTGAACCCTATTAACTCTTTCCAAATATCATGTGTTCTCTCATGGGTCTTGCCTTAGCAAAACATTATATGAGTCTGCTTCAGTAAAACATCCTGTGAGTCTGTATCATATGACCCAACCAGAAATTTCCACATCATTGCCTTGTTGATCTCAACTTCCTATATGTAGGAGTTAAAAAATAAAAATCAAAAACCAAAACCAAAACAAAACCAACAATTCTTTCCTATAAGATAGCTGATAACCCAAATTTCGTTGAAAAAAAAAAACCAAAGGAAAATTGAGAGATGAGAAATGTGTGGATTCCAGGGGCTTTCTGGCCAGCTAATAGAGTCAAAAAGCTTCGTTCCAGTGAGCTGGCTAGTTTTATGTCAACTCAACAAAACTAGAGTCATCAGAGAGGATTCATTCTTCTCATACTGAAAGTATTTTTCAGTGAAATTTCAGAATGGGAAATACATTCTTTTTGTTTTAATTTTTTAGGGTAACATACAAAGTAATGACTTCCATTATGGTATTTTCACACATATGCATCATTATACTCTGTTCTTTTTAATTAGGACTTAAACATGGGATGTGTTTGTTTGTTTGGTTGGTTGGTTTTTCTTATAAACTGTGAATGTATATAAAATTATATTAATTACTTTTCCAAGTTTTACATTTGTGTTCTTTTTTTCTATTAATTGATTAATTAATTCACTTCACATTTTGATTGAAGCTTCTCTCCCTCCTTTTCTCCCAGTCTTACTTTCACAAATCCCTCCTCCCACTATCCCCTCTTCTTCCTCTCTGAGAAGATTAAGCCCTGCTTAGGTACCACACAGCCCGAGACATCAAGTTAAAGCAGGACTAAGTGAATCCTCTCCCACTGAGGCCCAACCAGGCAGCCCAGCTAGGGGAAGTGGATCCAATGCCAGACAACAGAGTCAGAGACAGCCCCTGCTCCAATTGTTATGGGACCTACGTAAAGACCAAGCTATATATTTGTTCCAAATGTGTAGGGGACCTACAACCTACATTCAGCTCCTGTATGATCTTTGGTTAGTGGTTCAGTATCTCTGAGCCCTCATGGGCACAGGTTATTTGACTCTCTAGACCTTCTTGTGGTGTTCTTGACTCCTCTGGCTTGCTCAATCCTATCTCCTACTCTTCCACAGGACTCCCTGAGCTCTGTCTAATGTTTGTCTGTGGGTCTCTGCATATTTTTGCATCAGCTGCTGGATGAAGCCTCTCAGAAGACAGTTGTGCTAGACTCCTGTCTGCAAGCATAGCAGAGTACAATTAATAGTGTCAGGGGTTGGCTCTCTCCCATGGGATGGGTCACAAGTTAGCCAGTCATTGGTTGACTATTCCCTCAGTCTCTGTTCCATCTTTATAACGGGATAATATAACTAGAAAATAGCATCCTGAGTGAGGTAACCCGAACCCAAAAGGATGACATGTACTCATTTGTAAGTGGATATTAGCCATAAAGTACAGGATGCCCACACTACAATCCACAGACCTAAAGAAACATTTATATTCTTAAGGAAGCTTCTACTCTTTTTTGTGGCTATTATGAAGTTTTGGGGCATTGAGACTATTTGAGTTCATAAAATGAGTTAGAATCATTTCCACTTGTTAAATTCTAGTAAGAATTTGTTTCATTCTTCTATTTCTGTTTTAAATGTTTCAAGAGTTCATTGGGGAAACCATCTGGCCTGGGGTGGGATGGCTGTTACTTTCTGATTAATTTTTAAATAGATGAAAGTCTAATTAGAAGGTACCCATTCTTCTGAAAAAGCTTTTTCTTTTTAATTTATTTTTTATTAGAAAATTCATACAATATGTTTTATCATATTCTTGCCTCTCTCCTAACTCCTTCCAGATCTTTTTTGCCTCTTTATCCACCCAACCTCATGTTCTTCTGCAAAAAAACCAAAAAACCAAAACAAAAACCTAAATAAATTAAATTAAACTAAAAAAAAATAAGAAGACCAAACAAAACAAAAAACGTACATGCAAAAACGCAGAATCTGTTTTATGTCGGTCAACTACTCCTGGGCATGGGGTATACCCTGAATGTAGGTGATATATCCAGTGTCATTCCATTAGCGGAAGCAGATTTCCCCATCCCCAGCAGGGATTAGTTGAAATATCTTCTTAGTTAGAGTTGAGACTGTGCATCCCACTTCCCTTCTTCAGTGCTGAGATTCTGTCTGCTTTGATCCTGTGCAGGCCTTATAAATGCTGAAGTGGTGAAAATTTTTATAACAAAGACAATTTTCTGAAGTTTAATAAAATCTTCAGTGATATTTGACTTTCCATACAAGACAGTGGTCATTTATATTCATATTCTCTCTCAATAATCTTCCTGTAGATTTCCCGATTTTATTAGATTTTTCAGAGTCAATTTAGATTTACTGATTTCCTCTATTTTATGATGTTTTCCACTTAATTCCCCTCATTTTTAATCTTTTCTCATTTTAGTTCTTCTAAGCAGTATAAATATAAAGAAAACCACAACTAACCACATCATAGTACTAATTCTAGTAGGAGAAATACAGAATATATATCTCAGTCATACAAAAGGAAGAGAGAAATAAGAGAATGAGAAACAGAAGAGACATAGTTAGAAAACAAATATAAGAAGATAAATATTAATGAAAATGTGAGAAATTATAATTTATACTACTGTGTTTTATAATATGTCCTGACTCTAGGGCTTGATAACGTCGATCGGTTTCAGACGTGAAAACCCTCATCCCTTGAAATTCTACTTCTACGTCATCTGCTTTCTTTCCCAGGATTTCCTGTCTATGTGTGTTTGGTCTCACCACTTATACCATCTGTTTCCAGCACTTTTTTCTTTTGTATTTTTTATAGATAAAAAACAATAAATGAACACAAATTCTTCATGCTTCAAACTGTGTGTTTTATGTTTGTCCATATTTTCAATGGCTACATACTTCTTCAGACAGCATTTACATGCTGTGAAACCATTTATTATATTTTTAATTTCACACATGAGGGAGGGATTGTTTCCAGTTCCAGGTTATAGAATACAGAGGAGAGCTTTTATTCCTCAGATGAGCATGAGATGCAGTTTTTCTCTGCAGCACTGTGAGCAAGCTCTCTTTGGCAACTTTACCTCTTAGCCACCTTCTTGTGATCCATGAATGCCTAAATGGCAAAGACTGAATCATTTTCTGGAGGACTTTGGGAAAATCAAAACTTTGCTGCCTCTGTAACCCTAGAACTCCCCTTTCTGTTTGCCCAGCCATGAGGAACTGATGACAGCCCTGCTCATATTATGTCTCTTAGAAGTCATTTTCTGCTTCGTTTCTCAGGCTGAGTCCCTGATGCTTAATGATCAAAAAGAAAAAAAAAAACCTCTTGAAGGGAACAGATATCTAGAACAGGACGCTCACCTCAGTGAGTCTCCCTTCTCTCCAGACTTTCCCCAGCTCTGGCTCACTACAGACCTCTCAAGAGCTGACAAATGTCTCTTTTTGTATTAAAACTTCCAGGTTTTGTTTGTTTGTTTGTGTTTTGTTTTTGTTTTTGAAGTGGGAAGTGTAGGTGGCTACGCTTTAGTCCATCATCATCATCACAAGCAGAGTTGAGTCAAGTGTGGTCTTTACAGTTCACAAGTGCCTCATGTTACAAGACACTGTGGAGCAAAGGCTCACTGTCTGGAGAGCGTCTGTAGATCAACAGGCCCATGAAATCCTGAACAGTATGGGAAGTTAAAATAACAACAACCTCCAAAGGGTTACACACCACCATTGTAGAGCATCCACACAAACTTAGTTTGTCATCCACAATCATCCACTTAGTTTGTATCAAATAGAAATTTATGTGCATTAAATAACTTAATTATCTGTATTAAACACCTAATTTATTAATATAATATTATACCTTTGGGAAATATTAGGATCTAAATCCTGGATTCCAATTCAGTGACTTTTTATTCTTTTATGTTTCCTTTACTATCACTAAAAAGCATTATTATGTCATCGGTCTTTTCTGGAACTTGAATTGAGCACCTTTCTCGAGAGGTGATTTCCACTGAGAATATAACTCCACAACTAAGTCTTTCCTGTGGAACATTCAGCAGCATGGTAACCAGGCTGCACTGACCAATGTGTCTGAGGTGGCACTGTCTCTTTGGTCAATCCTGTGAGAGTTATTTTATAGAATCAAGCTAAGTTTTCTTCTCACAACTTGTGATAACACTTCCTTTGCATTTTTCTTTGGCTCCACTTTAACCTCTGCTGACCTCTCATTATAGACAAGCATCAGACAGTTTGAGTTTCTAGTGAGCCTGTCTTCACCTCTTTCGATGCTTGGGAAACACTAAATAGGGTTAGGTTCTGGGGCTGTCAGTCTACTGAAAGCCAGCAGATACCATTCCTTTGTACCACCCCAAAAAGGGGCAGCCAAAAGCCAAAATGAGGAAGAGATTTCCACAGTCAGTGACCTGAGGAAATTTGTATTCTAGAGAACACTGCAAGGAGCAAATGTCCTTTCCTCAGGACTGAAACTGCTCAACTGTAATGTCATCTGTGTTGCCTGTCCCTGACCACTCTACGTTCCCAGAGCCACTGAATCCAGCTAATGATCAGCGGCAGCCTTGTTTCAGGTAAACTCACCCTTTTCACTCACCTCCTCCTGGTCTTCTACAAAATACCCGCCTGCCAGGCCCACCTTGCCACACACAAATCACCAGAGTGTAACCTCAGTGGGCCTCAACTGAACCAGGACACAAAGGGGATGCAGTGCACCAGGACTGTGCCTGGTGCATAGTAGGTATTCAAATATAGAAAGGAATTGTGGTGGTTTGAATATGGAAGGCCCAGGGAGTGGCACTATTAGGAGGCGTGGCCTTCTTGGAGTAGGTGTGGCTTTGTTGTAGAAAGTATGTCACTGTGGGGGTGGGAAGTGAGACCCTCCCCTTAACCACTTAGGAGCCAGTCTGCTAGCAGCCTTCAGATGAAGAGGTAGAACTCTCAACTCCTAGTAAGCCATGCCTGCCTGGACACGGCCATGTTCCCACCTTGATGATAATGGACAGAAACAATGAACCTGTAAGTCAGCCCCAATCATACTTTGTCCTTGTAAGAGTTGCCTTGGTGTCTGCTCACAGCAGTAAAACCTTAACTAAGACAGGAATAAATGAAAAAAAAAAGCACTTGGAATGTACAAGCAGAAAGAGCAGGAGTTTGAGGTCATCCTTGACTACACAAGTTCAAGAGCAGCCTAGAACACAGGAAACACTATCTAGAAATAAAATAAAACAAAAATGAGTGAAACACATAAACAAACATGAGAGCATGTTGGGGAGAAAGCAAAATTCAGGAGCTTAGCTAACTGACCAGCAGCTCCTACGCCCCTCGTTATCCCTCCAGACCTGTGTGTTCTCCTGTAACTTAATGCCATGGCTGCCTGGGTCCTAGAGATTCCAAGACCCTAATTGCTGGAACTGGCTCTTGACTTCTCTCTGATTGGTTCTCTTGCCTTGCCCTTGCCCAAGGCTTACTCTGTCCTTTCAGTGATGATTCTCTAGAAAACTATTCCTGAAACACAAAGCATATCCTGCAGGTGCTCTCATTTCCCTGACGGTTTCCCCGTGTGGCTTTCCCCAGTAGATCTGTAGACAAACATTCACTATCCATTAGGGACCTGAAATAATAGAGCCTTAATTAATTTGTATCAGAAACCCCACTGGGTCTACTCAGAACAGATCATGACAACAGATAGCAGAGATTCCAAGATGAGTTGAATATGAAGCTTACTTTTAGAAATTGACTGCTTTTATTCCGAATCTGAATTTGTCTGCATTCTTTTGGTTGCAAGAAACAAATGAATTTTCCCTTAACTTATATAATTGAACTGTGGAAATTCAGGCCCTGAAGGTCAACTGATCCCAGGGGCAGGGCTTGACTGAGGTTCCAGGCAGCTCCCATCTCAGCCTCTCCACCTGTCAGCTTTCTTCTTCTAGTCTTCCTCAAGCCTCATGACAACCCCAGGCTCATCCCACCCCACTGTGTCACCAGAAATAACCAAGGAAAAATGATCCCAGGAAACATTTCAACTGCCCACCTAGCCTAGTATCACCAGTGGGATGGGAAACGTAACTGATTCAGCTTGGACCAGAGTCCATTTCTGGCCAATCAGCAATGATGAGAAGACTGAGAACAGGGTGGAGTTTGTTCAGTCTGTACACCTAGCAGCACGCTTAGCAAAGCAAGCAATGACTACTCATTACTGTCCTCATAAATTCTAGTTCCTTCCACATGTGGAACATTATAAGATACCTACATGTTCTAAAAGGACTTGCTTATTTTTCAGGATGTTAACATTTCTAAACTGTCTATAGATATCTCTGATGCAAAGAATAGACTGGACCTATCTGGCTGTCCATCTGGCTACGGCCCTCCTGGCTGAGAGTACACCACTGGTAGAGTCAGATCTCAGTGTTCTGACCTTGGGGAAGAAACACAATCAGCAAGTGTACTTAGCTCTGCTGAGCGAAGGTCTTTCTTGCCCCACACCCCACACAAGCCTCGCAGTGACCTGTGGAGTCTGGAGTTATCAACTGTTAGCTTTCCCAGGTCAGGTATTGTGGACCAGGTTCCTACTTTAGAAACTGGGCATTCAGTATTTACATTCCCTCCTTCACAGGATGCATCTTGATTCTCTTGGGATATAAACAATTGAGCTATGAAAGGTTCTACAGATATAAGGACAAAATGATTAACACAGGCCAACCTATAGTCTCTTCTCAGGGCAACCCCTCTGCCTTTATATTCAGGAGTTACATCTCTACCCCATCAATTCATCCCAGGACTGACTGAAATCTCTCTGAGACTAGGAGGAGGAGATGGAGCACCATTCTTACCCTTGCTCTGCAATGGGCTAAGCCTAGTCACCCCGTCTGTTCCAGTGGAATTGGTCCTGCCAGTTCAGGACTCTCTGCTTTAGAATGAACAGGGAGTGGGAGGTGGAGGAGAGAGGAGATGTTTACCATCTGCTCAATCTGGAGGACACCAGGAGATCAAATTTTTGACACATAATGCTACCATGGGAAAATAACAAATTTTTTTTCAATAGTAGAAAGAATTATAAATAAGAAGACAGAAAGCCCAGGTTTTCCCATTGACTCAGATACTAAAGAGCTTCATGACCCTTGAGACTATAATTGCATCATTTTTCTTGTCTATAAGCAAAAGCAAATAGATCTCATCAGCTAGCTTTTGTATGTTTTTCCACCCCTAATATCTTATGGTCCAGGTTCTGGGCACCAAAAAAGAGGTGGTAATGAAGAAGAAATACAGTAAGACTCTGTCTAGATCTGTGTGTCCTGACCCTGGAAACAGAAGAGAAAGGGCTTAGACTTTTGCTCAAGGGTTTATAAAATTCATACTCAATCCACATATTATCCGCATGCTGAATTTTTAAGAGTATTTCAATGATGGGGAGATGGCTCAGTGGATAGTGAATTCATGAGGACCAGAGCTCAGACCCCAAGCACCTTTACAAAATCAGGTCTGTAGCCCCAGTACTCGGGCAGAGATAGGCAGATCCCTGGGCTTGCTGGCCAGACATTCCAATTGAATCAGCAAGATCCTGGTTCACTGGTAGACTTAATGTGGGGAGTGATAAAGCAAGTCACTAGACACTAGCCTCTGGCATTCATATATGTACAAGCACAGGCCTGTGCACCCACACAGCTGTACACACACATACATACACAGATACACACATAATTTTCAAAATTGTTTCACACATTGTCAAATCTCCATATGTGCTACAGTGATTAATTAAATGTCAATTCATTTTAAAGCATCCTCATTATATTGTCAAACTACAGACATCAAAGGGACAACTTCTATCCTGTACATCATGTTTGTTTGATTACAAGTCTATTTTGCAAAGTGAAAAAAATCACAGATAATGAGAGAAACTCATAGGTTAGAGAGATTGCACCTGAGACTGTATCACTTTATTGCCTTTGGATGATGAAAAATTAAAGCTAATGGAATTATTATACAAAAATCCTCTTGGCTTTTCAGATTTTATCCCAACATCACACCCTTCATGAAACCCACCCCAAGTTGATTTAAATATACTTAGATTTGGAACCAGAAGAAAGAACAATACACCAGCTAAGAACAATTGGACTAAGACTCGCTATATGATTATTTATAGAGTTATATGTCATTAACATGGCAATAAAGGAGCTGTGTCCTGGTGATAAGAACAGAATTTCCATCCCCTAGGAATTATGGGGAAAAAGGAGACTTTGTTGGAGCCACGAGGTAAGTCTCAGCAAAAGACTGCCTCAAATGGCACTGTGTCTTCTGCCAAAGGGATGAAGTCACCCAAGACCGTGCCATGTGGGGCAGATAAAAGAATAAACACCCCTCCTTGCCACACCTACCTTTGTCTACCACAGACCAACCCTTCACCCAGTGCAAAATGAGATGGAAGACAAGGGAGCCTGCTGCTGTAACACACAGGTTTGTTTTCTTTGGGCAGAACTATGCGTGTTAGGGTACAGCATGGACATGCAAGAATGAGTTACACACACACACACACACACACACACACACACACACACACACATCATCATCATCATCATCATCATCATCATCATCCACTCCCTGAGCTATGCAGGACTCTGTAGCTTTCTGGCACTTTCCATATTTGGTAGTAATTATCTGTTAACATTTCCATCTCTCCACTGCACTGCACTGAATTTCCTAAGGACAGTAATGAAGCCCTAATAGCAGTTCTGCAGCCACAAAACCAAGCCGAATGGAGACATCTAAGGTTTGTTGAGTTTTCACTTGAGGCAATGGATTGAAAAAAGTAAGGCAAGTGGTCTGCATAGGAAGTACCTGGTGCTGTGCTGCTGCTGCTGCTGCTGCTGCTGCTGCTGCTGCTGCTGCTGCGACAGTTCCAGCTGCTGCTTGTAGTCTGTGGGTTTGTTACCCCAAAACAGACTTTCCCTTCCAGACCACAGACAAGATGCATGAGGAAAAGCCATACTGTCTGTGTACTTGCGGAGACAAGGCTGAAGGGAACTGGGTTAAATAACCCTCTCCATGGAAGCTTAGGATGGTAACACAGTAGTAAAATCCTTACAGAACTCATGCAAACCTTCAAAGTCTCTATCAACTTTCTTATTTTTCCTCCAAGGCATCACCTATTAAATTATCTTTCTTGTTCCCAGAGTCACATACCTTGGAAGGAATTGTGGTTGGCATATGTGAGAAGGTGTCTGCCAAGATCTCATGGAGCCTCTGCTGTATGGATTGTGACTACAAGGTGCAGCACTCCACAAGAACTCCAGAGAGGCCAAGGAAGATGGGGCTCTCTTCTGCATGTCCAGGTGTAGGCTGGTTTTGTGTCAACTTGACACAAGCTGGAGTTATCACAGGGAAAGGACCTTCAGTTGAGGAAATGTCTCCATGAGATCCAACTGTAAGGCGTTTTCTCAATTAGTGAACAAGAGGAGAGGGCCCCTTGTGGATGATACCATCCCTGGGCTGATAGTCTTGGGTTCTATAAGAAAGCAAGCTGAGAAAGCCAAGGGAAGCAAGCCAGTAAGTAACATCCATCCATCCAGGGCCTCTGCATCAGCTCCTGCTTCCTGACCTGCTTGAGTTCCAGTCCTGACTTCCTTTGATGATGGATAGCAACATGGAAGTGTAAGCTGAATAAACCCTTTCCTCCCCAACTTACTTCTTGGTCATGATGTTTGTGTAGGAATAGAAACCCTGACTAAGACACCAGGGTTGTTGATGAGGACGTTTGTCACCAAGCTCCTTTCTTCATCATCAGTTTAGACAACTGTGATGCAGAAGTATTAATCAAAGATCTTCCTCTGGTTTGGGGGTGGGGACTTTACTCATTACTGGAGCAAGTGCCTGATAGAAGCATCTTAAGGAGAAAGGGGCTAATTTTGCTCAGGGTTTCATGGTGGTGAGACCTGGTAGCATCCAAAGCTGCAGGAATAGCTCCTGTCTAAGGTAGAGGGAGCATGAGATGGCTTATTCATATCTCATTGGCTGACCCCGGAGCAGAGCCTTTAGGTAGAACAGAACGGATTGTAACCATCTAGCCCCACCTCTGACTTACATCTGCCCCAAACCCCTATCCAAAGGTTCTATAACTCCCAAAACAGCACCACCAGTCCTGAGCCAGGTGTTCAGATACATGAGCCTGTGGGGGACATTGCACATTCAAACCATACAGGACTTACACTGAGAAGAGACATACACAGCTCCTTCAAACAACCAGGCCCTCAAGGAATATTTGAGAATGTTTTAAATACTTGAGACTAGTTTTTGTCAGGTGGCAGAAAGTGAAACATAAAATTCCATATCATTTTGTAATTTAGTAAGAAGGTAGAAGAGGCACCTGGGGTGAGTGTTCCACACATCCCTGTAATAACTGTTGCCCAGAAAGGAAGGCACTGAGTCAGATCAGGCCCTGTGATGGAGAGAGATGGAAGAGAGGTGAAGGCAAAGGTCCTTTGCCTTCATAGGACACATCTTACCATAGTCACTAGACTCTCATCTCATATTGCATATCAGCAATGAGAAGCAATCCTGGGATGGAGTCTTTGGGGCTGTGCCTCTCCAGCATGCACCCATTGCAATGATGGGCCATCTCCAAGAAATTCACTTGCTTTTCTAGAAGGCCTCTGTCAGTTCTTTCTAAATATTTGTGTGTGTGAGAGAGAGAGAGAGAGAGAGAGAGAGAGAGAGAGAGAGAGAGAGAG
>JANHMN010000004.1:97971300-97996934 GCA_030674055.1 Rhabdomys pumilio | reverse complement strand
AGAGAGAGAGAGAGAGAGAGAGAGAGAGAGAGAGAGAGAGAGAGAGATATTTCCAAAATGATCAGGATCAGAAAAAAGTAAATTCACCAAATAGGGAGCTAGCTATGACAATGTGATCCTTATAAAGATAGTCTGTGTTTAACCTACCATGCCAGAAAATTTTGGTGGCTTATATGAGATGAACAATTCTAGATCTGTAGCTTCCTAAACTAACTCACAAAGAAGCAGCGAGGGTCTGTGTAAACACCACAGTCAACAAAGTAATAATTCACCTGAGAGAAGGAAACCCAGTTCAAAATGACTCAGTAGCCCATGTTGGTTCAAACTGCTGGAGGCTGACACTGGACAATTTATTTTAAGTATATTTAAGTACAGTACAGCTTGTAAAATAGTTACCTGGTATAACACAATACTGGATTCACAATAAAGCTTAAGGAATAATTAAATCAAAACTCTCTTCAAAGAGTTTGTCACATGAAGATGGGATCATGTGTTGCCTTAAGAGCCTGGGGGAGGATCTGGTGTGGTCCCAGTTATACAGACAGTGCAAAGATCACTAGGCTATTAGCCATCTCAAACTATAAACTGCCTCTACTTTCAGCTTTCTGGGCTGAAACTGCTTACATACATCTCTTCCTTTGAGTAGACAACTGGGTATGCTTAACACTCCCGGTTTCCCAAGCACTCGTTTGTGAACACAAAGACCTCTCTGCTCACAGCATTAACCACCATATTCACCTTCCCAAAATGGAATACAAACCAAATCAATTCTCTACTTCCAAATCCCAGGTACTCTTACTTCACTGACAATTTCCAATGGAGCTTCAAGGAAGCCAGAGATAATATGATTATGAAAGGGTTAAAATTTTCAAAAACTCCTAACAGGCTGAGCAGAACCAAGAGTGCAGGTCAGCTTGGTCATGAGCTCTGTGTTTCAGGAACTTGACTGACCACAAGATAGATGGTTGATTACGAATAGGCTCTTTGAGAATAGCCTATACAAAATGTTCCCCATGACTGTTCCTTGGACCCTGTCACAAACTGAATAATGGGCTGGGACTTTCCACAAGTACTCTCCAATAACCCTCCTTCACCCCCCCCCTGTTGTGGTTTCCCCCCTGAGTTGTGGTTTTTGGCTTTAAATTTTCTCTGCCTCCAAAGCCCCAGGGTCAGACCCCACTGCCCCTGCGTGGGTCATGGGTCTTGATGCTTAATGCTCCTATAATTGTTCAACCACCCAGTTCAGATACTTCTGTCCAGATTAAGCAATATTCAATGACTCTGGGGAAAAACCGGGGAAACTGCAATCCAGATTGCCTGACTTGAAGAGACAGGCTTCCTGGTGCCCTGTCAGTCACCCAGGAATACCCATCTCCTGCCTGTGAAGAAGCCTGGGACCTCTGGCCTCCAGGTATACACACCCACTTGCAGACACACACACCTGCACATAATTAAAAATTACTTAAAAATAAAAATCAAGTTAACTTACCAAATTAGTAAACTAGAAGAAAAATGACTAGCTTTAATCAGAATGACCTCTCTTTGCAATGAACAGTGGTGTATGCAGGAGGCTATGCAGAATGTGGAAATAAGTAACAAATGAGTGCTCATTCCTAAGCAAGATGTTCTGATTTGCTTTCTGTTGCTATGATAAACATAACCAAAAAAGGCTTATTCTAGTTTCCATGTTACAGTTTGTCATGAATGGAAGCCAGGGCAGGGGCTCAGCATAAAAACCTTGGGGCAAGAACAAAAGCAAAGACCAGGAAGGAACCCTGCTCTCTGCTTGTGTTTTCTAGCTTGTTCAGCTGCCTTGCTTTTCTTTTTTCTTTTCTTTTTCTTTTTCTTTTTTTTTTTTTTGTTGAGAATTTATACACAAGCTCCTCTCTCCAGCCTCTTCAATGTCCCATGTCCCTCGAAACTTCATGACCTCCAACTAAGCCTATTTAGTTTTGATCATATGCATATATGTTTAGGGATGACCACTGCACAATGGCAATACCAGTTAACATTCTAGTTTTAATAGAGAAAATCTGAAAAGGCCCCACTGTTAGATAATGAGTTACAGGCAATTAGTAGTTCCTAAAAGGGGGAGAGAGACTCAGCTACCTTTCTTATTCAACCTAGGTCTTCTGCCTAGAATGGTACAGCCCATTATGGTGGGTTCTCTCACATTAATTAATTAGCAATCAAGAAAATGCCCCACAGGCATGTCCACAGGCTGATCAGATGGAGCTTTTCCTTAGTTGAGGTTCTCTTTGTCTGCATGTCTCTAATTTGTATCAAGTTGACAGCTAAAGCTGATTGTGACACAGGAAGTTCATACCATCTCTTCTAAGACTCAAAGAACACTGCAGAAAATGAGGGTGGAAAGAATTTATGAGCCAGAGGATTTGGAGGGGTGTGAAATGCCATCTTCTGAGAAACACACAGCCATTGCAAAACTCAAAGTAGTTATGCATGACTACATTGGATCTACACAATAATGGACCTGCCAACATGACTTGCCAAATTTCCAAGCATGGACTGAGGAAGGTCTCATGGGGCCCTACATATCCCTCACTGCTAAACTATTTGTTGATAGTTCAGGATCTGGGAAGAGAGGGATTTATTGCCTTCAGTTGTATACACAGTGGTAAACTCACCATGATCCAATAATTTTGATCCAATCATAACACAGTTAGCTCATTAAACTAAATGGGTCACTGGTGGCTTGAATAAAAATGGCCCCCATCTACCCATAAAGAATGGCATTATTGGAGGTGTGGCCTTGTTGGAGGAAGTGCGTCACAGGAGGTGGGCTTTGAGGTTTAAGAAGCTCAAGCCAGACCCAGTGGTTCACACTCTGTTCCTGCTGCCTTTGGATCTGAATGTAGAACTCAGATACTTCTCCAGCACCATGTCTGCCTACACACTGCCATGCTTTCTGTCATGGTGATAATAGACTAAACTCTAAACAGCAAGCGAGCCCCAATTAAAAATTTTCCTTCATAAGAGTTGCTTTTATCATAGTGTCATTTCATAGCAATAGAAACTCTAAGACAAGTCACAAAACCAAATCTTGAAAGTGACTTGTAGGGAAGAGGGAGGGACAGTAAATATGGGAGAGAGATAAAAGAGGGTACCATGGGTGATAGTAACCAGAACGCATTATACGTGTGTGTGTGTGTGTGTGTGTGTGTGTGTGTGTGTGTGTGTGTTTGTGTGTATTTTGTACTTCACTACTAAGGTTGTAGTCTACCATGTCCAGACAGCTTTCCTGAGCTTGGCACAATATGGAGGGCTCCTTTTTCTTAGCAGGGTTTCCTCTCCTCCGCCTGATCTGGGGAGCCTGACCCCCAATCTTCTACCTGGGGAGTGTCACATAGTCCTTGGAGCAATTACAGGTTCAACTTCCTGGAACACCTCTCCATACAAATGAGGTATCCCCAGAACCTTAAGTCATAGTCAATGAAACTTCACCCTAAGAAGAACCCCTTCCCATTCCCAAAGGTTCATATATATGGTCCTTGATTCACCCCAAATAAAGTATATGTGCACAAGCTGTTTCATTGAATATCATCTAAGAGAACTGTAACACTGAAAACTTCAGAGACTTCCCCAACACACACACACACACACACACACACACACACACACACACACACACGCAGACACGCAGACACTCAACACATCACATTCACTGAAGGACCAGGATCCTGCTGTCCCCACTTGTTCCAGACTCACCTCCATCCTTCTTGTCTTGTGTACAACAGAGCCTGGATATCCCAAGGGAAGATGCAGAAAACAGAACCAAACATGAGTGAAATTGTTAAAGATCAGAATTAAAAACTCAAACCCGGTATGCAAGTATCTTTTAAATGATTATTTGTACACTTGTTTATGTCCCATTAACCAAAGTAATTCATAAAAGCAAACCCGGAAGTTATCATGGAAGAAAACACCAGGGCAGAAGAGAAAAGGTGGGAGTTCAATTGGGACAACCTCTGCTGATGACCTGTGACAGCTGGTAGGGTAAGAAATGAGCATTCTCAAAAGTAGTCGCTACCTTGCAAGATAAAAGAAAGATTCAGTCCGGGAGGAGCACAAAGGAGAACAGGAATTCTGATGATGGTCTATTTCTAGACTGACTTGTGCTAAACGTAGGGTGTGTTTTATCTGTCTTTAAATGCCAGTTCCATATGACCCAACATTATGCAATTGGTAAATTTTACACTTATGTCTTTGTACATAAGTTATAACATTTTATCATAAGATTAAATGACAAACATACAAATTAAGTATATTTCAAAGATCTCACATATGTCTTAGAATATTGCAGAGAGCTAGACCCGCAGCTTATCAGCATGACAGTACAATTGATATAATTTTTTATAGTCTCCTGTTTTACATTTTTCTATGATTTTCAATATTTTAATATTAACCATGTATTGTTTTTAGAATCACTAGGATTTCCTGGAAGTAAGGCAACATTTACATCTCCCATGAAATGAGGTGAGTTGAAGCCAGGGTTCCTATGAGATAGATACCCCCAGCAACTCCAGTGCTTCTTCAGGCTTCTCTTCCTCCTTCTGGTTTTTTATTGAGACCACTAGAAGTTACTTTCTAGAGGAACAGAAGGTACTCTGGGCTTCTTAGGATAGACTGTGATAAAAATTAAATCAGAACCACTTGACTTAGTCCTTGAACATGAACAGTATTGTCAAGCCCTGGATTCGGTGCTTAAATGAGAACTGTCAGTCAGAAATAGAAAGAGTGAAAGGGAAGGGGGAATGATGAATTGAGGTGTCTCGCAGCCTCTCTGTTGTAAATTACAAGATACTGCAGATGTGGCAGTGTGGAGTTCCTGTAAGGGTCATCCACAAACTCTCCTTCTCCGATTTAAAGGCATAATCGAAGGAAGTTATCACAGTGAACTATAGGAAGCTATCAGAGAGGAAGAGAATGTAATTTACATTTAATAAATTAACTCTGATCAGTCTGCTAGAAGACCTTATAAAACCTGCCAAACTCGGTGACTCAGTTTCCACATATTTAAGCTGAGGACGTAGCAGTCCTCCCCCAGAGAATTAAATGAAATAATGTACTTAAGATACTTGCCAGGACATCAATGCCAGTGATAAACCACAGCTTATTCTCACCATGAGCATGGGGAGACACCGGCATATGTCATGGAGGGTGCCCACATAGGATTGGTCATAACCAGTGTTCCCCCAAGATAGCAGCTCTTAGGTTAGAGGTGGTGATATGTAACCCTCCCTGTTCCTATCAGGTTATAATAATATATCAATATTATTATGTTCATATTAAAACAAAGATTTTTTTTTAAAAAAAGGATCAGGAAATCTGAAGGCCTATAAGCCACCCAAGGCCCAGCCCCTGAGCAGCAGAGAAGTCATCTCTAGCACCGTCCTAAGATATTTTGTCTTTGCTCACTTGAGGGACAAAGTTTTTGTCTTTTCTCATGGTGGGAACAGGGTGAACGGGATACAGCAGACAGGGGCTTTGAACTTGGTTTTTACTTTTTTTTTTTTTTTCTTTTTAACATTTATTTATTTAGGATGGGTCAGAAGGCAACATTCCAAAAATGTTCAGGAGTAGGTTCCCACCATGTCCTGGGGACATGTCCAGGTCCTCAACCTTGGCAGCAAGTACCTTTACTTGCTGAACCATATTTTGATCTGAGGCTAGACACTTTGAGAAGACATATTTCTCTATTTTTATTTTTGAGGAGTTTTGTTTTCCTGCACTTACTCCTCCAAAGCAAAACCCCACAGTCGTTTGGCTTCTGTGAATGTTAACAGCAAGCACTGTGAATACTTGTGAAAGCTACCCATATGCTGCCAAGTACATGACCAAGTGACTGGCTTGAAGGCTGAACACTGGCGCAGGCATGAGTGGACACTGAAAATCCATCCCTGGACCTACTCACAGTGGGAAAACAGGTCCTGAGATATCTTAGCCTCCTACAAATGCTTACTGTGCTTTTAGGCTTAGATGGAGTTGAGAGAGGAGCACAATGGGTTCCCTGGGGCTGGGGGTTGACATTCTTCACTCACCAAGGCCTAGAGAGAGAGAAAATGAACCTGCTCTTCCCAGAGTTCCAGACCCACCTCATAGCCCATTGCTGTTTGGGCCAGAACGGAGATTTATGATAAGTAAGTCTTTTGGAACAAGACTGGGTATAAATAAAACTGTACACACTGGCTTACTTATTTTCTTCCTGTTCTTCTATCGTCAGGAAACCTTCAGTGGCAATATTGGGCTGGTAAGTGAGAAATATACAAAGCTTGCTAACCTTTGCAGGGTCCATGCAACTTCAGGCTCAAGCAAGTCCTTCCTTATGAAGTCCTCACCCACCTGGATGTGTCCCTAAGAGTTCCAGGCAGATGAGTAAGCCATTTCATTATAAAGGCCCTGCACACACCACCTGCCACAGACATCCTCCTGAGAAGAGAAACTGAATAAAGTTCTTTCCCACACCTGAAGGCTCCCATAAACTTAAGTATATACCCACTCCAGCATCTGATCCAAGTGACTCACACCTGTAATCTCAATGTGATGGAGAACTGACACAGAAGATTAACACAAGTTCAAGGATAGCCTTGGCTAAGTAAAGAATGCCAGACCATCCTGGACTATAGTGTGAGACCCTGTCTCACAGAAAGAAACAAAGAAAAAGAAAAAATTACATACCATGAAAGTATGACTGTTTCCCAAACACTTTCTTTTGTACCCGTGAAGGATTTAATTTCCTACCAATTCGGACTCACCTTTGAGCAGCTCCTTCAATATTTACACAAAGGACTCAGGCTCGGGAGTTTGAGTACGTTCTCCTGGGCCACGGGTTCCTTTAAGGAGTAGATATTTCCTACCAGAACTAAAAGTCTTAAGGTTACAGTGCATCAAGAATAGCATCCTCTGTTGATAATGATTCAGTTTCCAGAGAGCTGTTATCCACAGCAAGACACTGACTTTACTCTTCAAATCTCAAAAGCGCTTGACTGGCAGGAATTACTGATGCTACAAAAGCCTAATGGACAAAGGAAAATGTAGTAAAGGAAGGAGAAAACTAAGAATCTGTCATTTAATGCTAACATGCCCATTGTGACCTCTGATATCATGGCTAGGGACCCTCACTACTGTAACCCCCTCTAAAAAAAAAAAAAAACCTCCATGAAAATCAACAGGCCGTTGCCTACCACAGAACCCACTATCCACAATGGTTGAAATCTCAAAATCATAAAACACAAAGAACTCAGAGAGCTGTTGGCAGGCATCTTGGAAGTGGTCTCATTTTAAGACTAAGGAAGTCAGTTGCTTGGATGAGTAAGCAGGTGGCTTACTGACCACAGGCTCCTTTCAAGTTCTTGCATTGTGCTAGCTGGGACCATTCGTAGACGCTCCCTGCAAGGTCTGGGGTGCGTGTGAGGGAGGGTTCAGCTAACTGTCCGAAAGACCAGAAGTCCAGACTCTAAGTGTTCCAAAAAAGCCACACCTAAGCACAACTCCTGCTAAACACCTGTCTCCTAATGATGAGGCCATGCCTGTTCAAAGGAGAGCAACAGAGGTTAGAGGTTCCTGCTAGGCCAGTTTCCTGGTCCAGTTTCCTTCTCTCCAGGATACCAGGAGATGAAAGGACATGATGTCTTCTGTTCCTCAACCCAGTGATTTCCACTTTCTGTCATTACTAGTTGAGAGCACACTTCCCGTGCATGGTCCCTGTCAGCACATGGCCTTGCCTGTGGTTATTTTTCACGGACACATTGTGGATGGTGTTCTATGGAAGCACACAGAATACATAAGCATAATCATTTAAAAGACTACGACATTTTATTGCACAAATATATCAGAATGTAATCAACCAATTCAAATTTATTAATTGTTTTCAATGTTTAGTCTTCTATTGAAAATAATTCTTTCTTACAACATATTATGATAACAGTTTACCCTCCCCCATCTACTCCCAGATCCTCCCCACAGTCTCACAGTCCTACCTCCCCACCTATCCAATTCTATGTCCCCTCTTTTTAGAAAACAATTAGGCAATTAAAAAAACAAATCAGAATTAAAAACAAGAAGCAGGAAAAAGCAAAACACAAACACACAGTATAAAATACAAGCTATATATAAACATATACTGTATATATAAGTATATATCATATGTGTGTGTATATACCATAATATATAAGCAAAAGACCAGTAAGGCTTTAAAATATGCCTAGACAAAGCATTATGAGACAAAAACAAATGAAAATACTGTTGATCTCATTTTGTATACCCAGTAAGATTCCATTGGAGAAAACTTTGCCATTAATTAACCCTGGGAAATAGCTTACGAGATAAGGACAGTGGCCTGTGTCCAGTTCCCTTCTCAGTGTTGAGACCACACCTAGCTTGGACTTGTGCAGGCCCTGTGCATGCTGCCATGATCTCTGTGAATTCCTATGTGTGTCAGTCTTGTGACTAGAAGACACGATTTCTTTAGTGTCTTCCATTGCTGCTGCTCTTCCAATCTTTCTGTCTTCTCTTCCATGGAGTTCCCTTGTGGGACCATGAAAGGTAGCTTGGTCCCCAGTTGAGCTAAGGCTCAAAGCCCCAGAGACCCTGAAGAGATGGTTGGTGCTTTGTCTGTTCCCAGGCATCAGGCCCCTGTCACTAGCCACAGCAACCTCCCCCCTTGATTTGTGTCTATCAGTCATGTACGGGCAATGCCCCAAGACCCTCCACACGTAGAAGACGTGACCTGTGGTCACATAGGTTCAAGACAGATCTCTATGTTAATGAGGTAACTAAAGGCCTGGAGGGCTTAGCCAATAAGCTTTTCTTCCCAGACATTCCTCCCTGCAAATGGTATTTAACTTCAAGCCCACCCTGAGAAGGGGGTATCCTTTTACTCATCCACTTTCCACCATGTCAATAATGCCTTAAAACTATGGACTACTTCTTTTCATCTGGATCCTCTGTGGGGAGCATGGCGAAGGCCTTCACCTATAAAGCTGCCATTTAATCTCACACAGAAGGCCTCTCTGTGCTCCAAGCCCAAGCCAACTGCCACCGTCAAACCAAGGACTCTCTGCTTTCTGCTTGCTGAAATAGCCGGAGCTCCCCTTTCCCCTTTGACCCTGGGCTAGATTCAGCCTGCGGGCCCCCACTCTATTCTCAGTTCTTCTGCCGCATCCAGCGGTGCCTGGATGTCCAAGAGCCTGAGAATCAGATGGCCCCAGCCTCATCGCAGGCTTTCGGAGTCCCAAACCAGTTCTGGCTGTCCTGCATCTCAGACTGTGCTTTTCCACCCCCCTGAGCAGTGCTTCCCTATGGCCCAACACCTCCCCAGCAACAGTGTGGGGTAAGCACGGTCAACTTCCCGCATCCTGCATCCCTGAGCAGCCCTGTGGTGGATTGGATGCAGGACCCAGAACCCTACATTCCCTTAGCCCTGAGGGGAGAGATTTTATGGCAATATCCCATTTGGAAGTGAATGCTACAAGGTTCTCTCACTCTTAGTACACATTGTTCAGTTGTGGGTCTCTGTCTTTGTTCCCATCTACTGCCCAAGGAAGCTTCTCTTGAAGTTCCTTCAAGTTGAGTGTGACACTGACCTATGGGCATAGAAGAATGTCATTAAGAGTTGTTTTATTGCTATTTCTGTAGCAGAATATTATTTGGTTTCTCCCTAGGTCCATGGCCTATATAGTTCTTGGCTACTGGTTCAGTGCTAAGCTTGGGTTCTGTGGCATGCAGTCAGTCTCCAATCTAATCAGATAGTTGTTGGTTACTCCCACAACTTTTGTGCCACTATTGCACCAGTGTGTCATGTGGTCAGGTCACCATTGTAGTGATCAAAGCGTTTGTAGCTGGCCTTGGTGTTTGTATTCCTCTTCTAATAGAATACAACGTAAAATCCAGTATAACACTAGTCAGTTGCAAAGTAGTGAAAGGTTGAGGGCTCTGACTAGGCACCAGCTTGACTTCTTCATGCTCAAAGCAATATATAGATGTGAAAACTCTTTGTTTAGATCTGCATTCCATTTTTAATCATGTTATTGTTTTTTTATTTTTTAGTTCTTTATATATTTTAGATATTAGCTCTCTACCCGATGTGTAATTGGTAAAAGTCTTTGCCATCCTGTTGCCTGCTGTTTGTCTGAATGACGGTGTCCTTTGCCATACAGTTGCTTTTTTGTTTCTTAAGGTCCCATTGATTAATTGTCAATCTCAGTCCCTGAACTATTGATGTTCTGTTCAGGAAGTTGTCTTCTGTGCCAATTCATTCAAGGCTATTCCCACTTTTTCTTCTACCAGGTTCAGTATTAGTGGACTTATTTTGAGGTCTTTATTCCATCTGGAGTTGAGTTTTGTGTAGGGTGATAAGTGTGAGTCTATTTGAATTCTTTTACATGCAGCAATCCAGTTTGATCAGCACTAAATCTGAGAGTTCTGGGAAGGGCACGCTAGCAGAGGTAGATTGGGGGCACCCGGCAATTATGTCAATAAGGAAAATTGAAGTTGAACAACTGTGTGTGTCTGTGCTTTTCATCCTCGGATCTAGTATTCTCTGGGCAGGGGCTGGTGGCACGGTCCATTCCTGGAGCTTAGGTGGGGTGACAAAAGGTAATTGCAACAGCTCCCCTATTAGAAGGTTTCATTAACATTCCTTTAAGAAATTTAATTTCTAGAAAAAACTCTAAAACTTAGTGCAAAGGCTGAGCATGTAGCTCAATGGTAGAATGATTGCCTAGGATGCCCAAGGTGCTGCTTGACCCCCAGCACTGCATAAACAAATAAAAAACACCTTTAATGTAATATAAAACTTGCATGCAATAATATAACAAAGACCCATCTCCTAAATCTAATTATCAAGATATTCTATATTAGATCCCTTTGCCCTTTGCTTCCTTTCTGTCAGTGGTTTGGATGAGAAACATCCACCAAAGCCTCTCTGTTTGAACACTTGGTCCCCAGCTGGTGCTGCTCTTTGAGAAGGTTGTGGAGCCTTTAGGAAGCAGAGCCTTCCTGAAGATGTGTGACACTTTTATAGCCTTAAGTGTGAGTTTACAGCATGATGTTACTTCCTGTTCTGTCTTCTTCCAGAGAGCAGATGAGGGGAGGGACTCCTGCTCCTGCTGCCCCATCTTCCCTGACCTGATGGACTGTTTCAACTCTTGAACTGTGAACTCAAATAAATGCTTTCTCCTTTGAGTTGCTTGTGTTAGGGTAGTCTATCACAGCTATAGAAAAGTAGCTAAGACACTTTCATTTTCTTCTGCCTCTCTTCTGCCCTTTTTCTTTCTGTCTCCATTTTGTTTGTCTTTCTATTATACTAGTAATAGAACATTATATTAATATTACATTAGTAGCTGAAAAATGTTTTTCCCACCGCTTTTCTATTATATTAGCTTACCATGTCCTATATGGTTCTAAAATTATGGACATTTTATTACTAGCCATAACACCTATCATACATGTGCTGGTTAGGTTTGTTTGTTTGGTTGGTTTGGTTTGGTCAATTTGACACAAACTCGGGTCATCTGGGAAGAGGGAACCTCCATTGAGAAAATGCCTCCATTAGATTAGCCTATAGGCAAATCTATGGGGCATTTTCTAGATTAATGATTGACATATAGATCCAATCCACTATGAGTGGTGCTATCCACGGGTTGGTGGTACTGGGCTGCATAAGAAAGCAAACTGAGAAAACCCACAGAAGCAAGTCAGTGGGCAGTATTTCCTTATGGTCTGGGCATCAATCAGTTCCTGCCTTGACTTCCCTCAATGATTAGCCTGTGATCTGGCAGTATGAGCCAAATAAACCCTTTCCTTCCAAAGTCGCTTTTGATCATGGTGTTTTGTCACAGCAATAGAAAGCAAACTAGGAACCGTGCCCAACAAAATAAATGATTATTTTGCATCAAACCATATTCAAATCTCCTTGATTATCTCAAAAATACCATCTTAAGTTTTGTTGTGTTACTTTATTTTGTTTGGGGACAGATTCTCCCTGTGTCGTTCACTGTAACCTTAAACTCATAGGCTCAAGTGTCCCAAGTTGCTGTTATTACAGCCTTGGATACCAAATGCAGATGACACAGAATCCCTGAATACTGTGACTCCTAAAGTGAGCCGGATCTGGGCTGCAGATAAAGGAAACCCTTCAGCCCACACAAACAATAATCATCCCTCTGCTGGGTAGGGATATGAATCTTCATATGGCAAGGAGCAGGATCAATGATTAAAGTTAATTTTAATAACAGTGGGGAACTGGCCTGGCCACTGGGGTTCCTCTATTTAGCTCTCTTAATGCATATTTGTGATTTCAGTTTAGTGGATGTTGGTTTACCCCCATTAGCCTTCAGAAACCCTTCCTTTTTGTTGTCCTTGAAACACACTGGAAATTCCTCATGAGTCTGTGGCCCAAGATCAAATCCAAGAGGATGAAGACATGGCACAAATGGTTTAAGCTCCATTTTAGAACAGACTGGAGTGAGTGGGATTCTTCGATGACCAATGAAAATTTCTTTTCTCTCCCACTTTGGCCCATGCCACTGCCTGCTGCAGCAGGTTAGGGTTGACAGGCAAAGAGATTACACACTTAGTGGCTTAAAACAACACATTCATTCTCTCATAGTGACAAAATTCAAAAGTCCAAGATAAAATTTGCTGGGTAGAAATTCATAGCAGTATTCTCAGGAAAGAATTGTTTCTCTGTGTTCTCCCCGACACCAAAGTGGCACTCTGAACTAACTGGCTTCTGGGCACCTCGTCACTAAAGCCAACTGGGGAGCCTTGCCTCACTATACTGGTCCCTCCTTTAAAACGTATTTATTTATTTATTTATTTATTTATTTATTTATTTATTTATCTATTAATTTATTTATTCTTGATATGCTATTGCCTCCTTTAAGCCTTCTCTCTCTCTCTCTCTCTCTCTCTCTCTCTCTCTCTCTCTGTGTGTGTGTGTGTGTGTGTGTGTGTGTGTGTGTGTGTGTGTGTGTTTGCAGATCAGAAGACACCCTAGGAATCAGTCCTGCAGATAGAACTACTCAGGCTGTATCTTCCTCATTTTATGAGGACTCTGCTGGTAACATCTATGTTCTGCTAATCCCACTATCTCATCTTCTCTCATTACAACATCCTGTTGTCATGTAACTTAACATTCACAGGTCTGTTCTTAGCATCAAGATGTCTTAAGATGGGGCATCATTCAAGATCTCTCAATCCTCTTAAGAAAAAAAAAAACTTTCTCAGAGAATCAGCACTGACCCTCTGAGACCTCAGAGCCTTTTTTTACAGGTGTTTTTGTTTGCTTATCACGATATCCCTTCCAGACAGGTAGGGTTGAGCATCCCTGAAACAAACAAAAGAACAGTTCAATTGGAGGGGTGATTCTAGAAAATACAGGCAGGGGTTGAGATAGGAGAATGAAGTCAACCAAGGGTATGAAGTTGGCCATTTACCCCATGGTAGCTGGAACCCAGAGACTGAGAAATAAGACATCCCACAGGCTGAAAAGGCTGGGCTTTTACCCATTAGCTCCTCATTCATCCTCAAATAAAGTAGCTTCGGGGCAGCCAGCAATGCTCTCAGCCTCAACCTTCTCCAGCTCTCAAGGCCAGAGTTCCTTGAAGGGGCGCTCTAGTGGTAGCCTAAGTAGGGACTGAAAGTCCAGAGAGCTGACCAGGACACCAGTGACTGCTATGCTTCCCTGCTGGAGGCTGGGTATTAACCTGTGTTAAAGTCTTGGCTACCAGAGTGGTGTTACTGCTAGTGGTACAACTCTGGGGATGAAGGACCACTGAAGTCCACATCAGTGATGTACTTCCGAAGTGAATGGTGGTACTCAAGGGTCCTCCTCTGGATTTGTTTCCTGGATCATCAAATGAGCAGTTTGCGCCTGATACCAATCACATAATAGGAACTTAGTATCTTTATGAATTGAGACAGAAAATTACCTTAGCACTAGAAAGAAAAGCATTATCCATCATAAGAGGGCAAAGGACTTTTTCTTAAGGGAAAATGCCTTAAAAATTATGAATATTTTTTTGCTGGTAGAAAAGCAAACAATCTGGATGTGTTTGTTTTTCTATGATCTGTTATTTTCTTCTCCGCTGTTTGGTGATGTCCACAAGATGAAAAAAATAGAAAGAGGATGACCTGGTACTGTATAGCAGTGGTCTCCACAACAGGCTTCACACATCCCAGGGAAAATACAAGTCAATAACTACTGTACACACACATACACACACACACACACACACACACACACACACACACACACACACTGTGGGTGTCTTACTCATCTTTAAGTATTAGAGCTAGGGCTTTCCTAAATGAAAAACATGGACCAGCCCTGGGATACCCAGAGGTTGTGTACCAGGTCTGTTGAGGGAGCCTGAGGAGCAAGGGGACTTTCTGCATTTTGTCATTTTCTCTTATTCTATTACAAAGCAGTTTATGTATGCCTCAGTGACAGAATATATGGATTATTGCATAGTCTTAATTAAACTAGCCCCACAACACAAACAGAAGGATTCCTGCAATACAATCTCACATGAGGATAATACTAACCCTGCAAGCACAAATGTATAAGGTAGCTCCCATTCCCAGCCAGGGACAAATGCATGGTCAGCCACATTAAAGCAATGATAAGCTCATCATGTCTGCCAATGGGTCAGCTTAAAATTGATGAAATCATTAACTCTGTCTGAAATCTAAACTTACTGTTGTTATTATAGATACTGGAATTCACTCTAAGTGAATACTCTCTGTATTGGGGTAGTACAATAGCAGAGAATTTTAACACATTTTTCTCAATACTTTGTCTTCTCTTTTGGCTTTTCTATGGTGTGTCTATTTTTAGGGCAGGAAAGGCAATGGGAGCCTTTGTTGCTGAGCAGTTGCATGGAGTCTTGTTTTCTCAGGCTTTATTTCTGATAGTGGCATGGTGAGGGTTGATGGATAAGCATTATATTAATCACTAATTCATCAGGTGATCAACCACATGTATTAGAGACAAGTAAGTCAGGAATGGGGTTCATTGAAGTAAGACACTAAGTTGATAGGCAGATGCCAACACAAAGTGAAGCAACTGGCACGTTGATGCCAAGTATCTTAGTTAGGGTTTTATTGTTGTGAACAGACACCATGACCAAGGCAACTCTTATAAGGACAACATTTAACTGAGGCTGGCTTATAGGTTCAGAGGTTCAGTCCATTATCATCAAAGCAGAAGAGCATGGCAGCATCCAGGCACGCTTGGTGCAGAAGGAGCTAAGAGTTCCTCCTCTTATTCTGAAGTCAAACAGAAAACTAGCTTCCAGGCAGCTAGGAAAAGGATCTTATAGCCCACACCCACAGTGACACACCTACTACAAACAAGGGCACACCTCCTAATAGAGCCATTCTGTGGGCCAAACATATTCAAACCACTACCCCAAAGATCTCAACAAGATCTCTCCTGCAGTTTTCACAAAGCCTGTCCAGTAACCTGAATGGTCACAGTTTGGGAAACTGGTAATACTAAGTTGGTAAGAACACAGAACATGCAAAACAGTCACACTCTGCTTGTGATAAGGGAAACCTCAGACATAAAAGATACTTTATAACCTAATTTTTAAATGTCTAAACTCAATATAACAAAATGTTAAAATTTGAGTTGGATATTATTACATGTTTGTTGTTGTTGTTGTTGTCCTTGTTGCTGTTGTTGTTTGGTCCTGACAGGCCTAAAACTCACTAAGTAAATCAAGTTGGCCTTGAACTCAGAGATCTACCTGTATCTGTGTCTCAGGTGCTGGGTTTAAAACTGTACTTAACCACATCTGAGTTTCTGTTACTATATTCTTTGTTGGTTCCGGTGTTTTGCTTGTTTGGGTTTTTTGTTTGCTTGTTTGTTTGTTTTTTAATTAATTAATTTATTTATTCAGTTTACATCCCCTTCTCTCCTCTCCTTCCGGTCTCACCCTCACACACTCTCTTTCCCTATCCTCCCTTCTTTTCTCCTCAGTGGTTGTGTTACTATTTTAATATATCATTCTCAACACAGTCCTATGTGCCTTATATAGTTCTATCCTAAGTGAGAAAAAAAACACCATTATTTATAATATCCTTAAAAACATTTGCTGAATTCATTCTTTTAGATTAGTATACAAAGCAGTGGCTTTCATCATGGCATCTTTGCACATACGAACCATTATACACATACACACTGTTATACACATATGCACCATTATATATATACGCACCATTATACACATACACACCATTATACACATACACACCATTATACACATACACACCATTATACACATATACACCATTGTACATATAGTCACCATTATACACATATGCACCATTATACACATATGCACCATTATACACATACACACCATTATACACATACACAGCATTATACTCCGTGTTTACCCTCCCCTGGCCCTCCTTTCCTCTCTTGCTGTTCTTTTTCCTTCTCTTTTAAGTTCCTACTTCAACTTTCCTATTGTAAGTATTCCATTGCTCTCTGTTTTCCACGTCCCTCAAGATTCTTTCCTCTCTTTCATGGTTCCCTTTGTAATTACATGACATATAAACATACATCTGTATTTAACTGTATACACACATACAATATTTTAAATCTAGGCTTTACATAGGAGAGACAATATGTGGTACTCTCTGAGTCTGGTTTGTTAGCTTTAACATAATAACCTCCAACTGCGCTCATTCTTCTTTCATGATTTTGTTTTTCTTCATGCTGCACAAAATTCCTCTCTTACCCACACTTCATGATAGACATCTAGGCTGGTTCCATTTCCTGGGTGAGCAGTGCATCAATGAACATGGATGTGTGTCTTTGGGACATGTTGACTCAGTCTTCCAGGTGTGTACTTGAGTGGTATAGCTGGTCATATTTTCTATTTTCAGAGAAATCTCCACATGAGTGCACAATTTTACATTTTCACCAGCAGTGAATAATTGTTCCTTCCTTTAAAAATTTGTTTTCAGGGTTTAGAGATTTTAGTCTAGTGGTACAGTGTTTGCCTAACATGTACAAGGTCCATGGTTCTGAAAAACAAAAGTTTTAATTACATTATTTATTTATTTATTTATTTATTTATTTATTTATTTATTTATTTATTTAAGGAGCAGCCCTGCACAGTTTTGGAGGTCAGACAAACTGATTGTCAGTTATTTCCTTCTACCACTTGGGTCTTGGGGACTGAACTCTGGTCCTCAGGCTCTATGAAAAGCTCTTTTACTAGCTGCCCCATCATGCTGGCCCAAGGCTCCTCTTTGCCCACAGCCTCACTGACATTTGTTGTCGCTTATGTCCTTTATGACCGCCATCCTGACTGGGGTGACATAGATGCTCACAGCAGTTCTAAGTTGCATTTCTCTGGAAAATGAAGAGATCAGATGGTGTTTCAAATATTTAAGAGCCATTTGTATTTCTTCATCTAAGAAAGGTCTATTCCTCTCTTACTCCACTTGTCGATATATGGTTTGTGTGTATGTATGAATTTCTTGTCTAGGGAGTAGACTACAAAGACTTTCCCCCATTCTTTTGGCTCTTTCCTCTGGTGACTTTCTTCTGCTTGATTCTTATTGGATTCTTGATTTTATGTAGTCTTATGTGTCAGTTCTCAGAACTGTTCCTTCCTGCTGAAGAGCTTTTCAGGAAGTCCTCTCCTAGGCTTCTGTCTTGGAGTCCTTTTCTTGACCAGTTTTAGGTCTTATGTCAGTCTTTCATCCATCTTAATTGACTTGATTTAATAGACTTCTGATTTTTTTCCTCTGTTGTTACCTTTGAGATAAAGTTCACTCTTCTTCTGACTCTCTCTCACCAGCTCTTACAGAAGTAGCCACTGACCTCCAGTCTTACTTAGACATCCCACACACAGTTATGGTGATAAAAATTTTAAATAAGACAATTTCTGCATTATCTTTTGGGGATAACATTTTTAAAAAATATTTTATATTTTATTTTAACTAAGATTCTCTCAAAGAGGAAGGACAAGTCAAGGTAACTCTAAATAAAGGGGCACCATCATCAAGCTGGAAAATCTCCAGCCTTTAGGGCAGAATGTACTTCTTGACTTTGTGGGAATCTGGAAATTAACATCTTTGTGAGGCTCTCAGTAAATGGTACCTTCTCCACATGGTGCTTACAAAATTGAAAAATAAATCAAGGAAGTAGCCCGCGGAAGCTAAGCCCAGACCTTATTACTAATGGACACTGTTCTAGTTCTGTTTCTCTTGCTGTGATAAAATACTCTCACCAAAGCAACTTAGGGAGGAGAGGCTTTATTTGGTGTATAACTCCAGGCCGCAGTCCATCATAAGGGAAAGCAAGGCAGGAACTCAAGAGAGTGACTTGAAGATGAGTTTGCCCTTCCACTCACTTTACCTCCACTCAGTTCTCACCCAAGCATGGCAGGAGCTGTGGTGGGCGGGCTCTAGTTTCTAGCTGAATCACACTAGCTTAGACTCAGCTAGATGAACAATCCTATGTCAATTAGCAGTCAAGACGACCTCCAACAGATATGCGCACAGGCCAATCTGATCTGGGTACTTTCCCAAGTGAGTCTCTCATCTCAGATGAGTTCCGACTGTGTCAAGATGATAGGTAAAGCTAACCAGAATAGCCAGCTTGCTGGACAATATGGCTGTCTATTGTCCTAAGCATGATTAATTCTTACCTCTTCATCTGCCTTACGTCTTCATCACAGAGTTTGCAACAATTCTTCTTGATTCTTAGACACTCACAGAAATCTCTAATCTTACCTTTCAATGCCATCAGCTTGAGGAAAGAGGGCAAAAAATTTCATGGTCCGACATCTCAATCTATCAGATAGCTTCCTGTTTCATGATTGTATACTATCTCAGAGTGTTGACATTGCAAAATTCATGTAGCCAGCTTATATTTTTCATAGTAAATTTAACACCATAAATAATATTTTGCTATGAAAATCTTGGCATACAACCAGAGAGCATGCATGGGACAGACTTAGGCCCTCTGCACATATGTAACAATTGTGCAGATGGGTCTTCATGTGGGACTTTTAAAGCAGGAGCAAGGGTTGTTTCTGACTATAGCCTGCCTTTGAATCCCTTTCCCCTAACAGGGCTGCCTTGTCTAACCTCAATAGAAGAGGTGCCTAGTCGTACTGCAACTTGATATGCCAAGGCAGGTTGATATTTGTGGGGGGCCTCCCCTTTTCTGAGGAGAATAGGAGGAGGCATGGATGGGGAGGAAAGGGAGGTGAAAGGGAGGGGCTGGGAAGAGAGGAGGGAGGGGAAGCTGGGACCAGGTTGTAAAGTAAAGTAAATAACTTAATTGATAAAAATGTCTTAGACTATGACTGTTCTAAATAAATTCTGTTAATTAATGCCTAATAAATAGTAAAATGAGTTCTCAGTATGTGTTATTGTAGATGGATCTAGTATCAAATTTTTCAATATGATATCACATCAATATGTTTGATAGAAAAAATATTTTTTTAAAGATTGTGAGATGTTGCTCAGAAGACACAATTTCAGTTAGTAAAAGGATACCGTTGACTGTTCTATTGCACATCATATGTACAGTTAGTAGCAACGTATTGTACCCTGAACGTACGCTCTACTGATAAAGCAGTAAGTCTGAGTGGTCCCTCTGTAAAAGGGACAGAATACTCACATATCTAACAGCTTGATTGAGCCATTCTACAACATACATATACAGCAAAGCCTCAGGTCAAAAACACAAAGGGTTTTATTTGTCAATTAAAAAAACAATTAAAAAAAATAATCTTTTTGGGATCGAGGGAATCCCATGAGAATTCTCTCTTTCTAACTCTTTGTGATTCCTGAAATTTTATTTAATTGCCCTTTCTTTCTTCCTATTCCAAAGACCTTTTATGGAACCAAAAGAGAAGCAAAGTGAGGAAAAATTGGCTGTTGAGTAAGCTCAGACATGGAGAGTAAACGGATGTTCAGTCAGAACCACTCAGACACCTAAAAGGTTGTCATCTGTGGAACCATTGAACTAACTCTCTAAGCGCACACTAGTTGTAGTTTAACTTAATATCTTAGCAAACTGCTTGTTTCTTATGCACGCTGTGGTATGCTCAGCACAAGTTCATAAATCCTAGTGAGTGCAAGGTTCTGGAAACTGTGAATTCAGCACTGGAGAGACAACTGAAGCCGCCACACCTCTGCAGGACCCAAGCAAAGGACGGAAGGGCAGAAGTGAGCATGGAGATCTTAGTCAAGTGCAACTGGGTTGGGAGAGGTGGGAACCTAACCAGGTACTTAGGAAGCTCTCAATGAATATTATTAAATACAGGAATAAAAACCACAGCCAGGGAGAGAAAAATAGAGATTCTATCTCAAAGCAGCCATCTTTAAACCTAAATAAAGTTATTTTTCTATATGAGAAGACATCTGAAAAGTGATTTTTATAAATGGGAGGAACCTGAACATCCAACAGTTCAATTTTTATCTTTTTCAAGTCAGTGCATATCCTTTGCTGGAAGGATGGTCAGGATCAATGCAAAGAAATACAAGACTGGGCGAACATGAATGTATTCAGTCTTTCAAGTGTTAAAGCATTATTGATCCATTTAACTGCTGCTCCGTGACCACTCAGCACACACCAAAGACCATCCTTTTATAAATTAAGAGAAGACGTTTTTTAAAATCATAAATACGTAAAATTATTGCGATTATGAAATGTTCTGCCACCTAGATATAACCATGGCTGATAACTGAGAACATTTACCTTCAGTCTTTTATTGTAGTCTCTTTAGTAATCAGGATCTTACTACATGTAGAAGTTTTATTCATGTTTTTATATAATTTATTATGCTAAGGCCATTTTGTGTATCATACCAAGTCTTTAAAGTTATAGTTTTATGGTTGTGCTATTTTCTCAACTGAATGCCCAGCAGCCAATGGATATGCTATCCTCAACTGAATGCCAACACCCAATAATATACTATCTTCAACTGAATGGGTATGCTATCCTCAATATTACTTCTTCTATTTTAGAAAGCATTTCAAAGTTTCCCAGTAACAATGCTGTAAATTACTGATGACCATACAAGTCCTTATGCCACTGATTATTCCCACAGGAAAGATTGCTAAAATGATAATGCCTCGGCCAGATGGACAATAAACTCTGTAATGGCTTAGCACTGTCCACTAGAAGGTGTCGGTAGCTGACATTAGAAGATGGCGCCGACTGCCTGCCTGCCTCTTCAGATTTTTCTGGTAAACAGGTATTCTGCACATGCGTCAGCATGATTCTGGTGTGTGCCCCTCCCGAGTGGGCATATGCTAACGAGGTGTTGTAGCCTTAACCAATCCTTGCATTGGCAACCCCTGCTCCTCTATATAAGCAGCACCCTCTGGCTGCACGGGGGTCCCCCCGTAGTATTATTAGTTCCTGCAATAAAGGCTGATGAAAAGAATCCAACCGTGTTGTGTCTGCTTGCTGGCCAAGTTGGGCGCAACAAGAAGGTTCTATAGTGATGAAATCTACACAATCCGATATGGTAGCCAACAGCTCCCTATGACTACTAAGCACTGGATACAGATAATACAACCCAGAAATGGAATTTTAATTAATTTTAGCAGTCTCATGGAGCTCATGATTATAGTATTAGTCAGTACAGCATATGCTTCCCTATGGTCTTATGTATCTCACCTTTGAAGGTTGCCATGAATGGAACCCTCGTTCTGACTCCATAGCTTTGAACTCAAGAATACACTCAGATCAGTGGTGTAGGTTTGAAGAAGCTGAAGACAGTGATGAAGATTTTGGTTATACCCGAGCAGCCATGCCTGTTACCATATTTGTCAGTCTCAGAAAATGTAAGACCAGGCCAAAGGATCCTTATTAATCTCATGAAAATGAGCTTATGCACACACAGAAATTCTCCAGAGAGTCTTGCTTCCAAAATGTTGGCTGTGACCCTTCTTCTGCCTGGCTGATGTTCTCCATCTGTGTGCCTCTGATGAAGCTGGTGTGGGAGTGAGAAGCTGTTCCTTTATATTTCAAGATAAAATGCTGGTCCATTCATAAACCATGCTTGGCTCTTTCCATCAACCTGTAAGTCTCCTTGACTTCTTTTGTTTGTTGTTTGTTTGTGTGTTTGTTTGTTTGTTTGTTTGAGACAGGGTCTCACTGTGTAATCCTGACTGGCTTGGAACTCACCTTTGGACCAGGCTGGCCTTGAACTTACAGAGATCTACCTGCCTCTACTTCTTGAGTGCTGAGATCAAAAGTGTGTACCACCACATCCAGCACAGTTCTAAAATATAATAATCATGGAAATGGTTTTCGAGACTCTTGAGGTGTCTGGATAGATTTCTTGCCATCAAGAAGTAGTCTCAGTTCATTCCCAGCACCAATAAATGGGAGTCCTCATCTTGACACACTTCTCCCCAGCCCAGCTACTGTCTTATATACAAATTTAGTGGTAAAATGGCACATAGTTGTCATTGAAATTTGCTTTTCTTAAACCTCTGTGCACAAAGTCCCATTACAATACCCATCTCGGGAACTGAGAAGATGACTCCATGGGGCAGCATTTGCTATTCAAGTATGAGGATCTGAGTTAAAATCATCAACACCCATATAAAAAGCCAACCATGGCCACACATGCATGGCTGGAGCCCCAGCACTGTGTAAGGTAGAGACGGTAGGAAACCTGGTGCTTGCTGGCTGCCAGCCTGGCTCCAAGTTCCATGAAAGAACATGTCTCAAAGGAATAAGGTGCAGAGTGGTAGAGCAGGACACCTGGAGTCCTCCTCAGGCCTCTGTGAGTACACACATGTGTTCCTGTGCCCATACCTGTGATACACTGCACACATGTACCATACACTCATGCGCATGCACACAAAAAATAAATAAAAATAAAATCAAACACTCCATCTTCTCAAAAAATTTCTCTTGATCCCACCCACTCACCTCTATCATCTTAATTGTCCTCTCTCCTTAATGGCAACCTTATTGTTCACCTCTGCCCCCAGGTCTTTCCTTTTTCTCTTTCTAAATTACTCACCAGAACTACTCTCCCCGGTGACCTCCACGCTGCTAAGTCCAGGGTCAAATTTTACTCTTTATCATACTTGACCTGTCACAAGAATTGCCACAATTTTCTTCATTCATTCATTCTTTCACTTGTTTGAAACAGTCTCACTCTGTAGCCTAGGCTAGACTCAAAATCATGATAATCCTCCTGTTTGGCCACCTGAGTGCTGGCATTACAGGCACACTCTATCATGCCTAGCTTGATACAATACATCTTGAAAGACTTCCTTCTTTTGGCTTATTGAATACACTTCAGTGTTTCCATCCCACTTGTCAGTCCTACCTAGCCTCTTTTACGGGTTTCTCCTCAGCCCACAGATTCAAAATGTTATTTGCTTTTGTGTATGTAAAACACTATCTATGTTTAATACATTCAACTGGACAAGATGATGAGTGTGTCTATGGTCCTGGAGATGAAGACAGATATGTGAGTGTATACTTGCTCCCATAATGACTATACCAGTTTTATTTCCACAAGCAGAGTCCCAAAGCTCCCTTTTCCCCCAACACACATTTTCAACACTTCCAATTCATCTTTCTAGTAACAGCACGAGTCTCATCATAGCCTTATTTAGCATATTTGTGATGATTAGTGATGCTGAGCTCTTTTTAATATACCTGTTGGTCATTTGTGTATCCTCTTTTGAGAGATGCCTATTTGTATTTTTTGTACACTTTAAAGTACACTTACTGGTTTGTTTGATGCTAAGTCATTTGAGTTTTGTATGTTGTCTTAGTGTCCTACTGCTGCAAAGAACACAATGACCATGACAACTCTTAAAAAGAAAAATATTTAATTGGGGCTAGCTTATAGTTTCAAAGGTTTAGTCCATTATCACCATGGCAGGAAGCATGGCAGTGCGCAGCCAGGCACGATGCTGGAGAAGCAGCTGAATTGGCAGACAGCAAGAAGAAAAAAAAACAGTGAGCCTGCGTTGGGCTTCTGAAATCTCAAAACCCACTCTCAGTGACACACAGCCTCCAACAAAGCCACACCTACTTCATCAAGGCCACACCAAATCCTTCTCAAGTAGTGCCACTTTCTGGTGATCCAGCATTCAAATCTATGAGCCTAAGGGGGCTATCCTTACTCACACCACCACATACATATTTTGATTATTAATTCCTTAACTAGATGAATAGCATGCAGAGATTCTCTTCCATTATGTAGGTTGATGCTTCACTCTGCTGAAGGTTTCCTTTGATAAGCAGGAGCTCTTTTGTTTAATGTGATTTTTTTCTTTTGTCTATTTTTTCTTTCTTTTTGCCTTTGTTTTGGAAGTCATATTAAGTGGTATTTCATATATTTTTAATTGATCTTTATAAAACATCAGATACGGTTATAATTTTTCTCTTTTTTGTGTAAAATATTCCCAGCACAATTTGGTGAAGGATGAACCTTTCCTTATTTTGTATTTCTGTCAAACCTGTGAAAAATTGGTTGACAATATAGGATGAGTTTCCTTCTAAATGCTCTGTTCTGTTCAGTTGATTGTGTTTATTTTTATGCCTGTACCATGGTGTTTGGAAGATATGCCTCATGATGCAGTGTGATATCAGAAAGCATGATACATCAAGCTTTGTTCTTAATTAAGATTATTTTGAATTAATTGAGGGTCTTTGATTCTTCCATATGAGACATATTTTCTCTGTTTCTGTGAAAAAATCTATTGAAAATTTGATGGAGACTTCATAGGTCTACAGAGTCTCTTGAGTAAATGTGTATTTTAATAATACAGATTTCTGCTCATCTACATATTTTTCAAGTTTTTTAAATCAGTGTTTCATAGGTGAACATTTGCAGACCTTTCAACTTTTTGGTCAGATTTATTTATAGGAGTTTGATTCCTCTTAATTATTGTAGAAACTGGATTCTTTTCCTAATTTCTTTTTATATTCCTCATTGTTCATGTATAAAAATGCAACTGATTTTTATGATGAATTTTTATGATGAATTTGTATCATGAAATTTTATTGAATTAATTTGGTAGTGCTAATAAATTTTTGGTGGAATCTTCAGGTCAATACCTATATGTACAGATATGTGAAATATGCTTTTTTTAATCCACAAAATTTCTTTCTTTCTTTCTGGTTTGGTTGCCCTTCATTTGTTCCTTTGGTCTAGTGGCTCAGGAAGGACTTCTAACATCCTTTTGAATAGAAGTATTAAGATAGAGCATCTTTCTCACTTCTTGATTTAGAGGAAGACTTTCCAGCCTTCTACCACTGGATATGGTACCAAGTATAGGTTTATCATATGTCTTTTGTTATGTTGGGAGTATTCCTTACAGACCTAATTTTTGAAGAGTATTTACCATTAAATGATGCCCAATTTATTTCTGATCTTAGACTATTCTGCATATATTAATATAATCATGGAAATGGTATCTTTCATTGTTAATGTATTGTAGCTCATTTATTGATCTGCTTATAAAAACCCATCATTAAATCTCTAGGGTAATCTTATTTGAGCATTAGTGTGCTTTTGGATTCAATTTGTTAGTATGTTGTTAAGACCATCTCCATCTACATTCATCTGAGAATGTCTCCATCTACATTC
>JANHMN010000004.1:97889698-97967861 GCA_030674055.1 Rhabdomys pumilio | reverse complement strand
ATGTAAATGATGTATATGTATATGTATGTGTATGTGTATGTGTATGTGTATGTGTATGTGTATGTGTATGTGTATGTGTATATGATGTATATGATGTATATGATGTATATGATGTATATGATGTATATGATGTATATGATGTATATGATGTATATGATGTATATGTATATGTATATGATGTATATGTATATGATGTATGTGTGTATGATGTATATGATGTATATGTATATGATGTATATGTATATGATGTATATGTATATGTGTATGGAATGTGTACATACGCATGCCATCTGGGTGTGAAGATCAGAGATTAAAGTTGTGTGTCTTCCTCTTTGCAATCTACCTTATGATTTGAGACATGATTTCTCACTAAACCTGATGCTTACTCATTTAGATAAGCCAGCTAGCCAATGGGCTTCAAGCATCCCTGCCCAGTACTGGTCTTTAGGACATGCCACCACACCCAGCTTTCTAGGCATCTAAACTTAGGTCACTGTGTCTGTAAAACAGGCACTTTACCAACAGAACTATCTTTCAACCCTGTAGATAAATTTATTCAAAATGAGATCTCTGAAGGGATACAGGTGGAAGCCACTGCACATGTCTAGTAGTCAGCACTCAGATGAACCAAGTTCACCTCCAAACATAGGAGAAACAACTGTACAAGGACTTTCCCCAGACATATTGGAACAGAAGTTTAGGCAGAATACAGGAACAGGCTGAGGTCCATGGGAGTCACTAGACAAAGACTTCCACCCCCACTTACCAGAGACATCAGCAAGTTGGAACAGCAAGAGTTCTGCTAAAGTCCTGTTAACCCCCTCTCCAGCCTACTCCCGATCCTCTCACACACAAACACAGTGCATTCCTCTAAAGGCACAAGAAGCTTGGAGAACACCAGATAGATTGAACCAGAAATGAAAGTCTTCTTGCCACATAATAATCAAAACACTAAACAGTTGAATACTGTAGCCCTGGAGCTGAGGGAACAGGACAAGTGAAAGAGGCTTAGGAGCCATCCACTTTCCTATTTGAAACTACCTTGGAAGAAGGGTAAAACGGGAGCTCAGGGGGAGATTGCCAACAGCAGAACAAGATGCAGCCTATAACAAAGGGGAGCCCTGGAGGTCGCCTTCAAATGGGTGTAAGAAAGACAGTGGGCATTATTAGTAAGGGAAGAGAAAGGGGGTTTCAGGAGAGAAAAGTGTTCAGTAATTAGAGCTGGTTGCTTCCCTTTTCCTTAACAAAACCAACTTCCAGAGCAGCAGTGAGTCTGGAAAACAGACTAACAGACTTGGGTTCCCAGGCTCCTCTGTAGTCCAGACACATCTGTCCAACAAAACAGATGTCTATTCGAGTGAAGATGCTAAAAAAATCCCTACCAGTTTCCTGACCCAAATGGCCACACACCTGAGGGCCTCATTTTTAGCCCTCTGCCTTCTCTCCTTTCTTCATTCTTAAGTTATATGCCCAGAAGAGCAGCCAGCTGTGCAATAAGTTTGAATATAAAAGGCAAACATGATAAACAACAGAGTAAAAATGAGAAGAAGCCTGCCCTCTGGTGACACTGGGTGGAGTGAGAAACCAGGGAATCCACCTGTCTGCCTCAAGCCAGGGTAGTCAGACTCATCCTTAATCATCCTTCAGACCCACTTTCTTCCAAACACCTCTCTAAGCCTGGCACTCTTGGGGCCACTTCCTGTCTTGCCTTGCTTTATGAACAAGTCTCCATGCACAGACTTACACCCTCTAACCTGCTGGCACCGCCTGTCAAAAACATGAACACTTAATCTCTGCCTAAAACCTTCCCAGTGTTCTTCACTGCTTAGTGGATAAAGCCAAAGTCCTTATGTGCACGGTCAGCTCTCTGATGATTTTGGGATCCCGCCTCACATGTTGAAAGCACTGCAATCAGACAGTAGGAGAAGAAAAGAGTATACCTCTCTGCGTATTTTGAACAGGAACCATGCACCAAAGCCTTGTGCTAGGAATTTACACTTCCATAATAGTCACAGACATCTGGTGTTAATAGGCTCCTGATGACAGATTCTCAGAAAGATGATGTCACTCATTCTGGTACACAGGGCCAGCTTAGGTGGAAAAGGCCTTGATGTCAAAATTCTTTCCCCCCAAGTCAGAGACTCGGCATGAAAGATGTACTTTTTGCCTTCCTAACTCCCTTCCTCTACCTTAGACAGACCAGGTGAAGGATCTCAGCCACATCCAGTCATCCCTTGGGACAAGAGAACCCTATACATTTGCCAAGGCTGACATTAGCACTGGGCTGTCAGCAAGCCGGAAGAGAGCCTGGTCTCCTGTTACCTGTTGAGCCTGACCCTCCAACACCAAGGTCTGTCAGAACCAGGAGTCCCTCCTTGCCCCAGTCGATGTAGTTGGAACTGAGTTTCCAAGGCTACTTTCTGCCAACTGCAAAGATGGGAGACCAGCGGAGGAGACTCGGGTGACTTCTAGACACAGACAGGACCCGGAGGCCTGGCCTTCATGCTCCTGCAACCTGAGTGCTCTCCCGGGATGCCCAGGTCAGGCAGAAGCAGCCTGCAGCCCGGCTTCTTCGAGGGTTATCTTGCGCCTGGTGGGGCTGCCTGGGAGAGAGAAAGGCGGGGACAGTCTCGGGAACCTGGTTACTGTCGGGGCTGGGGCATTTGCTCATGAAATGTGGAACTGGCCAAGAGAGCCAGTCCCCAACATCAGCTCATGCTGTCCTCAGAGCACTTAGACCCTGCATTTGGAACTCAGACTAGAACGGTGCACCAGCTGCCCCGTGGGCAAAGCGCTCTGGGCTCAGGCTTACAGCAGTGGCACGGACACAGGTCCAAGCCATCCTCCCGCTGCACCGCGACCAGAGCCCCCGGCAGCCCGCTTCCCGCGGCCGCTGGGCTCTGACCCCCTCGCGCCCCCGCGCGTCCATCTCAGTTCCCAGCGCGGTGCAAGTGATGTAAGGCGGCCAGGCTCGCGCGCTTTCCTCCTGCCGGGACGGAGTCCTCCCTCCCCGCTGGCAGTGCCGCGCGCCCACTCCGATCTGCTGCGCCCAGGCTCAGCTTCCAGAGCTCTGGCGATCTACTCGCAGCCGCTGGGAAAGACCCTCCTCCCCTATCCCACCTCCCTCTTCCCCTCCCCGCCCCCTCCTGTGCAGTGTCGGTGGGGAAAAAACAAGCTTGGCTCTTGGAATCAAAGAAGAAAACCGAGGGACAGCCCATAGGAAGCTTTCTGGAGACACGGAGAGGCGGCAAGAGCCTTCAGGTAACTCAGGTGACCGTACCTTGGCACTTGTGCGTATGAGATAGACAGGGTTGCAATAGTGATGGGGGGAGAACAGAGGGAGGGAAGAAGGGAGGAGAGAGAGAGAGAGAGAGAGAGAGAGAGAGAGAGAGAGAGAGAAGAGTCAGTGATAGCAAGAAAGAGTTGGTGGGCGGGAAGTTGGATTAGATTTTTTTTAACCCCTGTGGTTTCACCTCCCACAGAAAAAGGGGTTCTCCCTCGCTACCAGAAAGCCCCAACCTGGATGGAGTGAAAGATGCGGCCTGATGACATAAATCCGAGGACTGGGCTAGTGGTGGCCCTGGTCAGTGTTTTTCTGGTCTTTGGTTTCATGTTCACTGTCTCTGGCATGAAGGGGGAAACTCTGGGGAACATCCCTCTGTTAGCCATCGGGCCAGCCATCTGCCTACCAGGCATTGCAGCCATTGCTCTGGCCAGGAAAACCGAAGGCTGCACCAAATGGCCAGAGAACGAGCTACTATGGGTCCGCAAGTTGCCCTGCTTCAGGAAGCCCAAGGACAAGGAGGTGGTAGAACTCCTGAGGACCCCATCAGACCTGGAGTCAGGCAAGGGGAGCTCGGATGAACTGGCTAAGAAGGCAGGCCTCAGAGGCAAGCAGCTCCCACAGGGACCAGGCGAGGTGCCTATGGCAAGCTCCGTTACTACCCCCACTCCCACAGAGGAAGGAGAATGCCAGAGCCTAGTCCAGAGTGGGCGGCAGGAGGAGACATCCAGAAATCTGGATGGCTACTGCCCCTCGGCCAGCTCCCTCGCCTACAGTGCCTTGGATGCTAAGTGCTCAGCCTGGGACAAATCTGACCGCCCTGAGCCCGAGGACAGCATCTTCTTTGTGCCCCAGGACAGTATCATCGTTTGCTCCTACAAGCAAAACAGTCCCTATGACAGATACTGTTGCTACATCAACCAGAGCCAAGGCAGGTGGGACCACGAGACAATAGTCTGACCTGTTCATACAAGGGTCCTATGTTGACAGACACATTGCTATACTCAGCTCCCAAGGGAAGAGAATCTCTGCTCCAACAGCCTTCCCACTGTTAGAAACTGGCATGGTATGTGACGACGGGGGTGCAGAACTCTGGTGCCCGATATTCATGTAAATAGGCATGTTGGGGGCATATTTTAGGAAAATTCGGAGAATTAAGGACAGTGGGAAGAGGCAGAAAACAGGGAAGAAAGTTCCTTTTGCTTCTGAACAAATTAAACAATATTGAATGCTTTGTAAAACGCCCGAAAAGTGCTGGCGGGCAGGTGAGTCTACGGAGCCTCAGCTGCCAGGTATCAAATGATGCAGGGGCTATTCACACAGAAACTGGCTGCTTTGTGTCTGAAGAACATGAAGGAAAACTGTATGTTTCTTTATATGTTTTTTCTTTTTTGCCTGATGATAGCTTTCCATACATGGTAATTTCTGAAAGACATAAAAATCAAGATAGAATAGGTAAAATCTCCTGATTATGGGATGAGTTTTGGAGAGAGGGGAGTTAAAAATAGTTGGAATGTATAATTGAATCCTGACCTCTGACAAGATCATGGTTTCAAATAAAGTGTTGATTATGTTATGTGAAACGTTAATATTTTATGTGGCCGTGTTACTTCTTAAAGTCTTCATTTGAGTTGAGTTGCTGGGACTTTATCCAAAGTTTTTAAAATATTTATTAACACCAATGTATTTCCTTACCAGGTGCAAAATGACTTGATGTAGTATTTTCATGGATTAGGATTTCTTTTTATCAGTTTGTAAAACAAATTTTACAAAGTACTCTCAACATTGCTGGGAGGCATGTATATCCGTTTTAAAATCTGAAACTACAAGTCAGTCCAACAGTCCTGAGCATTATGAAAATTTGTATGAGATGCGATGGTTAAGCCTTTGGAAATGCTGCCATTTGTACATTGTTCCACAGCACCTCTCCCCCTAACCATGACCGAGAATGCAATGAAACAAGAGTTAATTTATAAGATTTATCTGAAGCCCCTATTTCATTAACTTCACTGGATCAGGGAAATTTACATGACAAAAATCTCATTATTTCCCATGTGGCTGAGGGAAGAAACATTGTCTTGCTATCCTAAAATGTATTACCTATTTGTCTTGCTTAATTACAACAGATAAAAGGAATAATCAGCTGACATGCCATTTTATCCTTCTCGTAGAATAGTTGAATTATGTGTATATATAGTAATGGTGATAGATTTAGGCTTGAGAATTAGGGTTATTTTATACCCATCAGTGAATTTTAATTCTAATTATTATATCAAGTACTTTCAGTTACTTTCTCCCAAAAGGTGAATCAAGGATAAAATAAATGGGGGCTTATCTTTATGTATTTCAAGTTCAATCCTGTGATTCTTAAGTGTGGCAACTGTCCTCTCTTAAGGGTTATGCTCTTAAAAAATCCTAATTCTTGAATGATGCTTAGGATCAAAAAGATGTCTTCTTTCTAGTCAGGCCTCAGTGTCAGGAAATGAGGTGTGTAATCTTGCACAACATTCATCTTCCTCAGTTTCCTAGTCTATGGACGAGGAGTGAGGATGGACTGCTTTACACACCCTCACTCCCAGGTGGGATAGTCTAAACTACTAAACCACAGGAACTGTATGTTTAGGAAATAAGCTACAGCAAAATGCATGCCCATGTTAGACAGTGGTCAGAATCATGCAACACGGGTTACATTGCTGCTACTCAAAAGACTTTCATAGACTATGAAAGCAGGTGTGTTTCAGTACTGTGTATTATTTATTAGACACCTATGCATCCCTGGGCATAAAACTGAAACTTATTGAGGCTAAAATTTGTTTGGAGAAAAAAATGTAAATGTTGGTATAGCCCAAAGGAATCTAGCAGAAGCTTTGTGCCATACTGACTTAAAACCTGAGGTGGTGAGGGATAGTTTCCTGAAATCACCATTTCTGTTTTGAAAGCAGAAAGTAATATTTATCTAAAGAAGATTATTGGAAGTGCAAGAACTAAAGCTTCCCCTGGTGTGTTTGCCACTGTAAGCAATTTTAGACGTGAGGAGATAGAAGAGGGTTGTTTGGGCTCAGCAAGTCTTACACGGGTCTGAGAGAAGGGGACTGGAGTGTCGGCTAAGGTTTGGAATTTGGAAAAGTTGCTTTCTGGAAACAGTTTAGAATTTTTCATATAATGTGTACATGCGTGCACAGAGTCTCATTTCCAAATCACTGGTCAAGTACTGATTTAGAGGTGTAAGGTATTTTTAATCACATTTTCAAACTGTATTTCAGGAAAAAAAAAATCTTCCATTTACTTATTTAAAATACTGAAGCTATCTAAGCCACACTCTTGGGTATATTCTTTTGTGCTAAAAGAATGACTTGCAAATGTTGGGCTGAGAAATTTAACCTTCTTTACCCAAAGAATAAAATGTGTAGTTGTGTCTTGTGTGAATTTTTGTTAGCATCTTCCACTGAGCCACCCCTTTTCTACACAACAAGGCAGCCTAATGGCCTAATCAACTGTGTGAGAACTATTCAGGGTAAGCCTGTTTTTTTTTTTTTTTAAATAGAGGCAGAAGAAAGGGGGCAAAGCCAACAGCCTTAGGAAATTACTAACGTTAACACAAGAAGAGGATTGTTCCTGGAAACCTTTAAAAAACTCCCTAACTAATATCAAATAAAGCAGGCGCTGGTTTTCCCGTCTTTGCTATTCATCCAGGTGCTCATTTCCTATTGATGTTAAATAGGCATTTAACTTTGGAAATTTCTCTATTCGGTTTCTCTTGCTCTGTATTCCTACTTGTTAGGACCCCAGGTTCTTTTCCCATCTGCCTATTTCTTGATTCCTAAATGTGAATTCAGCCAAGACACCCAAGCTGGAACACATTAGACAACTGTTTCAACACTTACTCTCTATTGCAATCATCTTGGGGGAGGGGTCCAGATACAGTTAGGTTCCGGCTCGCCTCCAATTCTGTTTATCAACGCCTCCAAAATGTTTTCAGTACGATGGATCTTAACATCCACTGAGTCAACAAACAGGAGAGTGGGTTCCTTTAATGGCATTTCTCTTCTGCAAATTCTAATCTCTACTTATTAGTGACACCTTTCTGTGCCCACAGCATCTACGACTTGGTGAATTCGCCATCTTTACTACCATTATTATTTTTATTATATTAAAGAAAAGTATTTTTTTCTGGGCATGGTAGTAATAGTCCTGTAATTCCAGCTTGTGGGAAAGGGGCAGAGACAGGAGTATCAGCAGTTCAAAGTTATCCTCAGTCTTCAGCTAGATAGTGAACTGGAGCACAGCCTGGTTTGCTGGGGGGGGGGGGGGGATAAAAAAGAAACTAGTTTGAGAACTCAGATTCCCAGTGTCCTAAGAGAACTGCTTTGCTTCTAATCTGCCACCTCATCTTCCAGACCTCGCCCACATGCCGCACACATCGGAATGATTACAGCAGCCTGCTTGTCTTTTTCTTTTCTCCCTTAAATAATCCATGAGCATCTTCCCGGTTCTGTGTACTGTTCCCAATCACCAGTTAATAACTGTGTAATATGCCATCTGGACGGTTCCATAGTTCACCATGCAATTCCTCATTGCTGACTATACATAAAATAGGATTGATGTTTTACCACATGCCCACAGAAATGAAAACGTACCGTGGAAAAGCTGTCTCCTTGCAGAGGGGGCAGAGATGTGTAACTGTTCCTATGGCCACTCGACCTTCTCTTCATACACATGGCTCAAAGATGCAGGATGGAGAACGAGAAGATGTTCTTCAAAACACCGCTTCTCAAAACTAAGTCATAGCAAGGCCAGTCTTCAAAGCACAATGTCCAACAAGAGAAATAACAAATCGATAGACCTAACTGATGGTAATTTCTAATACTCCAAAGCACTTTTTTTGAAGTACTTCCCCCATATACATTATATTTCATATATGTGTGTATTGGTAACTTATAGGTGGACTGAAATTTTAGGAATACAACTAACTGCATCTCAGTTCCTAACTAAAACAAAACAAAACGCTAGATGGGGAGTGGAAACAGACACAAATGTTTGAAGCTCAACCAAAAATCTCAGTGAAGGCTTGAGTTCCAGGTAGCCTCTTCTCAGCTTGATATAAAAGCACGCAAATACTGTGTTTGTTAGTTTTCTGTTACTCTGACAAATGGCCTGAGGTTATAATCAGTTTATGAAGGGGAAAGGTTAATTGCAAGTCACATTTTTGGTGGTTTCAGTCCAAGGTCAGTTCACCCATTGCTTTGCGGACTTGTATCAAGGTGCCCGTTACGACAGGGACCAGACAGCACAGTAAAGCTTCTTCCCTCATGTCTGGGATGAGAGTGAGAAGAAGAGGCTGGGTTTCCAATAGTCCTCCGGTGGCATGTCCCCAGTCACTGGGAGACCTCACACTAGTTCAAGTTCCCAGCATCTCCCAATAGCACCAAGCTGAGTAAACAAGCCTCTAACCTGTGGAGGTTTAGGGGAGAGAAATGTGAGGTGGGGAAGCATTTCAAATCTAACCTACAGCGAGCACCACAGAGCTGCAGTCACTGGGTCTCATTCCACAGTCTCCAACCCAAAGTGCACCCAGGTTGGCTCCCTTGACCCAGGAGACTGGGGGTCATAAGTATTTTAGATTTTGAAGTTACTAGATTTGGGAATAACTACTAAGACTTTACTAGGGGAGCATCCCTTACCCAAAAAGTGACACAAAATTTAAAGCTTTTTGAATGCCACGTCAGCACTAGAAAAGTTTTCAATTTAGGGCAATTGGGAGTCAGCTTTTTGAATCAGGACTTCTCTATCTGAGAATGATGCTCACAAGACAGGCACCAACTGCGTCTCTGGTCTTTGGTGAGTTGGTCCTGGGCCAACTCCAGCTAGGAGTCTTTTCTTTTCCCTCATTCCTCCTTCTGACTCCAGGTTAGAGCTCACCAGTCTTGGTATCCTTGGTAACAATGTAAGGCTTCACATGCTTTAGTTAAAGTTACAGAATGGACCCGTTATTAAACATGGCACACATGGCTTAACGTCTCATGTGCTCTTTGACACATCTATCAAGTCTGAAAGCTAAATAAAAAGGTAAATTTTTGCAATCCATCACTTCTTATTTTTTATAGAGATGGGCAGCTGTCCATTGGTCTTCGGTCTAAGGCAAGATCATAGGATGGAAATTGGGCGCTGAAGCTCATCTGCCTATAATCCAACATTCAAAATATGGGAAGGTATCTGCTGTACAAGTGGTTAGACTGTGGGAAGCACTCTGAAAGGTCCACTCTGTACTGCGCCCAGACACCCTCCTCACATCCTCTGCAGTGGCTTCCTTTTTTAAAATAGGTTTGTAAATTTTTATTTATTTCAGCACCTTTTTGTCTTGCTCATTTTTTGTTTCTTTTTATTTTTTATTTTTGTTTTGTTTTTGAGAGAGGAAAAGAAACAAAGTTGGATGGGTATGGGAGGGTGGAGAGGATCTGGGAGGAGTTGGGGGAGGAGGAAGAATATAAAAACATTGTATGAAGAGATATTTTATTTTAAAACTTAGACAATAGAACAAAATTTATTTGTTAGGGTGGGAATGGCGCATGCCTGCCATGGGGCCCTTGTGGGGGTCAGAGGACAGCATATAGGAGTCATCTCTCTACTTCTACCATGCAGGTCCCAGGAATCAACAGCTCATGTCAACAGGCTTGGCAGTAAATGCCTTTACCCATTGAGCCATCTTGTCAGCCCTTGCAGCCGTTTCTTGACTTCCTGTCTGTGGCCTGCAGCTGGCTACAAAGCCTCTCTCTGTCTAAAAGCTCCCTGAGGAAAGGAATATTTGATCCTTCTTTTCTTCCCCTTCTCCTCTACAATGCATCTTGCCTTGCTCAGTGAAAACTCCAAATTGCACCATTTAGTCACACTAAAAGCCCATTTCCCTTTTAATATTAACTATAATCTGCAATAACACGGGCTAAAATAGGCTTCTGTGGCTTGAGATCCTAATTTCTATTTAGTATACTGTTAGTGTATGGAGGAACTACATCTCACATAACAAGGAGAAGAGACACACCTTTGCAGAACACCTCCCCTCCCTCCGTGATTGTGGTCTGTCATCGCCTGATCTCTAGGTGTCAGTGGTTGCACCCAACACATGACAAGAACTGCTAATTCTCGGAGCATGTGAAAAACACTTTTTTTTAAAGTCACAACCAGAAACAAGAGTAAATCAATGTTATTCATATTAATTTTGCAAGTATGTAAACAAAACAGAATCCCCAGCCTTGCCCCTCTGCTAAGCTTCCCTCTAACAATATTTAACAGGCATCATCAAAATAAACTGAATGCTATCTCAGGTTGATAGTGGGGAGCTGAGCTGCCAGCCCTCACCCACCCTCAACTCCCAGTGAAGTTCTTTCTCCACAGTGAGATTTTTTTTTTTTTTCAGAAAAACCAATTGTTCTGGAAGGAGATGATGGCATTGTTCAGCAATTCCTATGGGCACGATATAAACCCAGTCTTAATAACTTCTAACCTATATAGTTTGTCTTGCAACTTTCTCCATCATCTGACTAGGTAAAAATGTATTTGAGTAACTTTTTCTGGGCCATAGGGACCACTGAAATTTGGAACAACCGCAAGAAAGACATCCTTTGAATATGGGGAAAGAGGTTGTGTTAGATGAAGAGCAGAACACCTGACGTCAGAGAATTGGTTATTTGGGCTCACGCTTTCAGAGGTTTAGACCCATCACGGTGTTGAGGGCAGCACACATCACAGTAGCCAGAAGGCATTGAGAAAATGTCTGCAGTGCGTGTGTACCGTGCATGTGTACTTCTGCCTCTTTCCAATTCCAGCCCAGCCCAGGATAGCAGATGGAACAGTACTGCCCACACCCAGAGCTGGTCTTCTCCCTTCACCATCTCTGAAAAACGTGCGTACAGACACGTCCAGAAGTATGGTTTCCTGTTCTCCTAGGCGTTTTTCAATCCAGTGAAGCTGACGATCAAAATTAAGCACCAGAGAGGCAAAGAAAAGACTGTGCAAGCCTCCCAGCTTGGAGAGAGCCAGCAAAACCCTCAGACAGCTGCAGACAGCCGATTGCTGTTTCAGTGTTTGCCCTTTCAGTGGCCTAAATCACCTCTCCCCATCTCTACCTCAGGAACAAATGCCAGAAAATGGACTGAGAGAAAAAAAAATCTAAATGCTTTTAAGGTGAATAATAACAACAACAGTAATAATAACAACAAGAAGAAAAATGCTATAGATACATTTTAAATAACTAAAAAATATATGTGTACATTTAATTTCCTATCCCAATAAGCACAAACTTTGACTAGCAATATCTTCCTGCTAGATGTAGTTAAAAAAAAAAAAAACCCAGAAACTAGCAAATAAATAAGATCAAATGGGTTAAAAATGAATGGAGGAAATATGATGTACACACACAATGAAATATTGTTTTGCCTTCAGTAAAGAATAGAGAAAAGGTATAATAAACACGAGAAAATTAAAAGAATATAAAGTGAATAATACTAGCTAAATTTTAGAAAGATAAAAATGAATATAGTCATATGAATCGCAGGGAAGATGAATGTGACGTTCAATGCACAAACTAAGGCACAGCTGCATGCTTTCGGCAGAGGGGAAACAGACAGGAGAGTGTTTACATCTCCTCCCAGACAGGATTCCCTCTAAGAGGGAACTCAGCCTTTCAGGCTCTGACTTTTGGGGAACTCGGCTGATTTTATGAATTTGACTTCCAAAGTACAGACAATAAAATCAAAATGGGTGAAGGAAGTGTATTAGATTAACAAGCTCTTTCCCAGGGAGATGGCTCAGTGTGCAGAGCACGGAGCAACTGAGTCCATTTGCCTCCCCAACAGACCACATGGTGGAGGAAGAGAACCAATTCCTATGAGTTATCTTCTTAACAACCACATGTGCCATGGAGTGTAAACACACACACACACACACACACACACACACACACACACACACACACAAATGTTAAAATTTGTAAGTGCTTCTGCACAGCAAAAGAAGCAACCATTACAGTAAAGAGACAGTTTACAAAATGGGAGCAAATACATTCAAGTCATGCAGCAGATGATAAATTGGTATCCAAAGGATATACAGCATTCGACCCACTCAGTTCCAGAAAACAACTGCCTAAAACTGGAGGAAGAGCTTTATTAGTCATTTATTTTTAAAGGTATATAAATATCCAACTATATGTGTGTGTGTGTGTGTGTGTATCCTCAAAATTACTAATCACCAAAGACAGATACATTAAAATTTAAGTAATATACTACTACATTATGCCTGTCAGAATAACTATTGAAAATTGATGAACAATAACAAGTGTTGGAAAAGATGTGGAGAAGGGGAAGCATTTTATATTGTTGATGAGAATATAAATTTTGATATTTGTTATGTAGATCAACATGGAATATCTCAAAAAATAAGCTGGAATCAGCATATTATCTGGCAACCCCTCTAACTGATTGTAGACCTCAAGGAACTGAAATCAAGTGTCTGTATTTCCATGTTTGCTACAGCGTTATTCTCAATACCTAAGACTTGCAAACGCATCAGTGTCCAACAATGGATGGAACAATTGTTTAAAAGTCACACACACTCACACTCACACACACACACACACACACACACACAAAGAGAGAGAGAGAGAGAGAGAGAGAGAGAGAGAGAGAGAGAGAGAGACTAGAATATTATTCAGTTTTAAAGTGGAAGCAAATTCTGTCACGCAGATAAACCTTGAGGACGTTATGTTAAGTGAGACAAGGCAGGTATCAGACAGACAGACTTACACATAGACTCTATTATAAAATGGTAGTCGCAGAAGCTGATGTGTGGAAGAAAGGGGCATGACAAGTGTGGAGAGATGGTGACCAGGAACACAAGTACAGTTAGGAAGGACATGTTTTCAAGCTCTATTACAGACTGGGGTGACATAACCAATGGTAACGTATTATGTATTACAGATTTCAAAATCGCTAAAAAAACCAGATTGTTTAATGTTTATATTATAAAAAATAAGTATATGAATTGGCAGATAATGTTAATTCTCTTGGCATGTCATATACAATGTATATATAGCTTGAAACACCAGTGCATCCCACAAATATATACAGATATTAATTTTCAATTAAAACTAAAAGTTTAAATTAAAACAAAAAATAAGGTAATTTATTCCCTAGTCCACCTAAATTCCATGATCAGTCCAGAGCTCACTTCTTGCTTCCTCATTATTAGAACAGAGGCTATTTTTAGGGGTACAGGTGATTGTAGCATGAGGGGGATCCTGACACAGGCACGCTAACACCAACCATGTTCTTGTCAGCCTCGCCTGTCCGCTCTCCATCCCTCCTTCCAGCAAACCCTTGGCATACATTCCCCATTCATTGTGTACCAGTTCAAGAAGATATTTGGGTTAGTTGGTCACTGTGCTGAGCCTTGAGAGGAGTAGGAGTCAGACAAGGTCCAGGTCAGGCCAAGCCCTGTCTCCATAGATGTCATAGACTATGGTGAGCAAGAGACAGAAATTGTTGGAGACCCAGATAAGGAGTATAGTATAGCAGCTCCTGGCAGTAACACTAACCTTTGCTCACTCTCTCTCTCTCTCTCTCTCTCTCTCTCTCTCTCTCTCTCTCTCTCTGTGTGTGTGTGTGTGTGTGTGTGTGTGTGTGTGTGTGTATGGGGGTGGGGCTCTGTGGAATTGTGTCAAAAAGAGAAAATGTCTGAGATCTGAAGACTGAGAAAAAGCAGTGGGACTTAAATCCAGACGGGAGGGGATATTCCTTCCAAGCCTAGAAAACAGTATATGTAAAGGCCAAAAAGAGAGCACATGACGCATGTTTAGTGACATCATCAGACTGCTAGACAGAGGCTAGCAGACAGAGGGGGCTGGAAAGAAAGGACAATGGTGTTACCTGGCTCTCTCCTTCTCTACAGTAAAGTTTAGTGAGTCCCAGAATCCCTAGGCAATTCCACTGTCAGAGAAGAAAAGATCAGAAGTAATCTATCAGGCCTCACTGTCTACAGACAATGAAGCCCCGGGCATTTCTATTATTCCCAGCACAACTAAGGGAGGAATCTCGGACTCATCTTAATGGGGAGATGAAACTTTAACCACATCTTGCTTTAAGAAGAATTCAAAGAAGTCACAGTTCTTGCTTGCAAGATGATGTGACACTGTGCTTAAAAAGACCCCAGGACTCCAACGTGCTTCTCAATCCAGTCAAGGTGACAATCAAAACTAACCACCAGAGAGGCAAACAAACAATGTGCAGAACTCTTAGTTACAGAAGAGGCAGCAAAGCCCTCACCTCACAGAGTCGGCCTTACAAGACAAATCAGGCATCTTTCCCCTCATATTTGAACTTAGGGGGTAGAGAAAGAACATGGAGGAATGGTGGGGCTATGAGGGATGTGAGAGGCAAAAGGGAAGATGGGAAGGGATTATGGGGTGAAAGGGATCAGAGCAAATGCTCTACGCAGGTATCACAGGTCATTGTGAAACCCTGTGCTTTATACTACCAGAACTTTCTTCTAATTAAAAAAGAATTAAATCAGCAAGTAACTGTTTGCTTTGGTTCTATTTCTGGGACAAGTTTTGTTTCCACTTGGGGACAAACAACTAATTGGATGAGGCAGTCCCCCTTTCCAAGCATTTGTCTTGCTGTCACAAGGACTAGAATAACTTGGAGCTTTTTATGCAAGTGTCTGAAGGAGACCCAGCTTCTGAAATCAGCAGCTCTGTGGTCCTGATCCCTGACAAGCTGAAGCATGGGATGATGTCTTCGATCACGAAAAGGCGGGATAGTAAGGATGTAGAATGTATTTGCTTCTCTATTGACATTTTCTGTGCCTCAAAAAGTCTTGGCTGTTTGCAGCCCTTCCTACATAGACATGTCTGTCATTTTAAAGACTGTGCCCTGTGTATTTTATTTCTTAAGATGTGAATAGGCTGGGCAGTGGTGGTGCACACCTTTAATCCCAGCACTTTGGAGGCAGAGGCAGGCAGATTTCTGAGTTCGAGGCCAGCCTGGTCTACAGAGTGAGTTCCAGGACAGCCAGGGCTACACAGAGAAACCCTGTCTTGAAAAAACAAAACAAAACAAAAAGATGTGGATATATGTTATATAGTAAAAGAGTTCAATTGCAAATAGGTAAGGGGATGGATAGCTAGACCAAAGTAAATAAAATCAAAGTAATTAAAATCAAATTTAAATTATTAAATTTTTTTAAAAAATCATTTATTTTTTGTCCATATCTCCAGCACTCTGAATAACACTTAGTACACAGTGGGCACAGTGAGTAAATGCTCATTGAAGAGAAAACAGAATTTCCTAGGACCATTTATTACCATGTACCTTGACCATACCAATGTGTGCAGTATCCCTGGGACTTCTCTCAGGACCAGCACTCACTGAACCGTACTTTGTGAAATCATGCCCTAATTCTGAATCTAAAAGCACTCATTTAAAGGAGTCAATTTTTTCAGGTTTTCAGAAATCATAAAGAAAATTTTTAAAAAATTCAAAGGAAAGGAGGAAGAATTATATAATCCCAGAATTACCCTAAGTTTCTTGTCTCTTTCCATCCACCTGACATTAGTCACTCTAACCTCAGGAAAGGACACTGGAGATCAAGGCAGAAATGTGTCTGCTGCATGTATTTTGCTTTCAGAGATCACCTTCCCAGGTCCTCACTAGGGTCTGCCCACTAAGAGTTACCAGATTCAGATCCTCGTGTTTCTGCAAGCAAGCTCTTTACCCAGTGGTCCACCCAGGCCTCTACTGTCTTGTCTGAACTGTGCTCTTTATGCATAGGCCCTAATTGTCAATTTAATTCTTCCTTCCCTCTGACTTGTGTCTGTGAACCAGACAGAGGAAAAATAAAACTGTACTCTGGTCCCAAGGTAGTAAAATATTCATACTTTTGATGGCCAGTGGGGAAAATAAATTCCAAGAATGAATTTTCTCTCAGGAAATTCAGAAAGAAAATGCAAAGCCTTCTGTTGATGACTCTACTAGGACATTAAGGTTTTCCACAACCCAAGACCCCTAAGGAAGTTCAGGTAGCCACCTACGAGCAAACAGAAGACTGACCCATGTGTGCCAACCACTGCCTTCCCACTCCTGTTCCTCTGCAGCATCCACCGCTGTTTCCCTTGGAAACCAAAGCAGAAGCTGCCTGCAAAGCCAGCTCTCTCCCTCCTCACTCATCAGTACCAAGGACTAGCAGCCTGTTGTCTTCCTCAGTGAAAACAGTTGATAGCAGGGTGGGGGATGATGCTCTCACATGGGCTACATAAAAACATTATTACCTGGGGTGAGATACATTGTGCATTCCATGTGCTGTTCTTTTCACTTTTTTTCTTTTCTTTTCTAAGATAAACCATGGATTTCTCCTCTGTATATGTAATGGTCTGTATTCTAAATCTTTTCTGTTAGGTATCAGATTGTTTAAAACCTAAAGGTGATACAGGCATGTGCTTGACATTTCCTATTGCATTCTCGAGAAGCTTGGTACAAGTGAATTGGGTCATGTAATTATTGGTTAATATGATTATAGCCCACAAACGTTTTAGTATCCATTAGTGATTCTTGCCTAGTTCTATAATGGTAACAAAATACTTATTTTTTTATCTGTCCTACATTTATCAATTATAATTGTATCCCAGGAAGAAGCTTTTCCTTCTCTTCTATCTATTTTCTCCCTTATTTATAAAAGTAAACAATGGATGGCTTATCTTGTGGAATGTGTTATAATCCGTTAATATCGTCTTTTCCATCTGCTTTGAGGTATAGTTGACAAGTTACTCATTTTTAATAATAGATTTTATGCAGTGGGTTATAATCTATCACTAATTTTTTAATTACAAAATTATTCCAGATTTATATTTGGCTGAAGTGAGTCCTTTTGGTTTGTTTGCATGTCTCTTAATGTATCTCCATTTTGCTGTAAACATTTAATTGCTGTCATGATGTTTCCATAAGACATTTTAGCCTCAAAAATAAAAATAGTCAGTGCTAACCACACATGGACGCGTTATGGTGGATGTTACTCTCACCCAGTGACCACAGTATTGGCAGCAGTGGCGCCTCCCAATGGAGTGTGTCTGCATGAACGCTTCATTGCTTTGGTGACTTCCTGTCAAAAACCACAAGAAAACATCAGAAAGGATTAACACTTGGGGACATTTTACAAAACAATTGGCCTGTTCTTAAAAAAAAAAAAAGCACTTATTAAACTTTGTGACTAAAAATGATTATGAATATCAAAGCCTAGAGACATGACTTAATGTGATGCGTCACCCAGGATCAGATACTGAAGCAGGAGGGGACAATGCACGATTTAGAATCAGCTACTGGAAGGGAGGGTCTGCTACTAAAACCATGGCACAATGAGAAAACTATTTTAAAGATTGGAGACTAGACAAGGCATCATTTTAATGGTGATCTTTCTGATTTTGACCATTATACTGTTGTTATATAAAAATATAAATCTGGAATAATTTTGTAATTTAAAAAATTAGTGATAGATTATAACCCACTGCATAAAATCCATGTGTGGTTAGCACTGACTTCTCAGGAGAGAAGCATGGAAATATATAAGAGGGTAGATGCGTGGTGTCTGAACGTATGCCCCAAAAGAATCAGGAGAGGAGGAAGAGAGAGAAAGAGAGAGGGGGTGGTTTGCATGTGTCCTCCACAGAGCATGTGTTGAAAACTCAATCCCTGATGTGTGAGTGTCAGAAGATGGAGTCTGGAGTGAGACGTTGTGGTTAAGATGACCCTGCCCACACAGAAGTCGATTACAAGCAGAGCTTCCGGCCACAGTGTCACTGACTTGCTCTCTCTTGGTGCGCTGGTTAGTGTTTGTCAACTTGAGACAAAGTAGAGTCACCTGGGTGAAATGAAGTTTCATTGAGCAATTTGCACCATCAGATTGTCCTGTGGGCATGTCTGTGGGAATCTTCCCCATCAATGATTGATGGGGCAGGGCCAGCCCACTGTGGGTAACACTATCGTGGGTGGGTGGTCTTGGGTTGTATACAAAAACAAGCTGAGCAAGCCACTGGGAGTAAGCCAGTAAGCAGCATTCCTGCATAGTTCCTGCCTCTGATCCTGCTTGAGTTTCTGTCCTGACTCCCCTTAGTGATGGAGTCTGACCAGGACATGTAAGCCAATAAATCATTTTCTCCCAAGATGCTTTTGCCTGTGGTGTTTATCACAGCAATCAGAAGCAAACCAGGACACTTGCCCTTCTGCCTCCTATCATGGGATGATGTGGTAAGAAACACACAGCTTGCCAGATGTGGGCAACTTCTCGAGCTCCAGAGCTGTGACCCAGTGAATGTGTTATAAACTACCCAAACTGAAGTATTTTGTCATAGCAGCAAAGATGGACTTAGACAAATGATAAAGCAGACGTGGTCCTCAGAGTGATGGGTGATGGGTGAAGTATCACAGCAATTCTGCTGCCCTTGCAACTTTACATTTGAAATAACAGTTAAATACTGTGAAATCATTAGTTGCCTATACTTCTTTATCTAGGGTTGGAGCCTTGCATTCCAATCTCATTTAGACAACCATTTCTAAGACAGACTGGTTCACAGTAGATGTCCTGGTCCTCTACCTCTTACCATCTTCCACCTCTCTTCCACAGCGTTCCCTGAGCCACAGATGCAGGAGATGTGATGCAGATGTATTCACTGGGGCTGGCCTCCTCTATCCGTTCATCTCTGCATTGAGCCCAGTTGTGGTTTTCTGTAATGGTTTCCATTTGCTGTAAAGAGGTCTATTGGCTGTCCAGTGCATAGTGGTCAGCTCTGCAGCCATATACATACAAACAACAAAACCAGATTCATCCGGTTGCATTTCTGTATTTATGTGCACACACATGCACACAGCATCATCATCATCTTCATCATAATGGCCACTAACTTGAAGAGGGATGGGGAGTTGGAGGAGGGTACTTGGTAGAGGCTAGAGGAAGGAAATGGAGAGATGATGTTATTCTATTTCAATTAAGAACATTTATAAACATCATAAAATAAAAACTTACTAAAACCAAGTCAACACTATTGTCTATTTATACTCTATTGCAGCCTAAAATGAGTTGAAGGAGAGTTACATATTCAGAAGGATTTTTAAAATTAAGTAGCTTCAGCTGCTTTCTCCTAGAGGCAGACACTGAAACAAAAAGTTTAGTGTGAGTAATTTGGTGGCAACATGATCCTTAAAAGATCAATAGGGGAGCAGCAAAGAAACCCAAAAGGGAAAGAAACATTTGGGGTATGTCATCGAGCTACTTAAAGCTGTGGGCAGCTACAGCTGAACACTAAGAGGTGATACAGAACGTGTCTCTGAGCTAGCCTTTCCTGGAGATCAGGGGAGCTGGTCTTCAGGACACAGTTCTCTGCAGCACACAAAACAACAGTCTACTGGTCAGATGACCTTTTCTACGATTGACGGGGATATTCTATAGAAAGAATACAAATGAAGAAAGTCAGGTTTCACCCTGAGGAAACCACATGTGGCTTCAGGCCAAGCATGCCAGGAGCTTCAGAGTCAACATTCCTTCTAAACCAGCGGTTCTCAACCTTCCTAATGCTGCGACCCTTTAATACAGAGCCTCATGCTGTGCTGACCCCAACCATAAAAGTATCTCATTGCTGCTTCATAACTGTAATTTTGCTAGTGCTATGAATCATGGTATAAATACGTGTGTTTTCTGGTAGTCTTTTGGAAATCATGATGCAAAGATTGAGAATCACTGCCTGAACAAATTAGAAATGAGGAAACAAGTTAAATTCCAGCAAAGCAGAAGAAGAGAAATCATAAAAAAATAAATAAATAAAACGGAAGCTAACGATGGAAAAGACAAACTCAAGAGGAAAGCAAGGAAATCAAAAGCTGCTTTCATCGATAAGATTGATAAAGCTGGCAAGATTCTAGTCAGACTACTAAAAGAAGAAGGACAGAGATCACTGGTGTCAAGAGTAAGGTATGAAAGCCAGGCATTACAATAGACATTTGAAATTCCAGAACCAGGGTCTAAGTCAGGAAGTGCACATGTTCAAGGTCCCTCCAGGCTACAGAACAAGACCTTGTCTCAATGTTAAAAGAGAGGAGGAAATAGGAGAAATTGACACAGATTCTATGAGCATCAAAATATATATGTGTCAATGCAAAGAAAAAGAAGGCATATAGGAGGGGTCTAAGGAAGGGTAGTGAGGAGATGCTACAAGAAAGATAGGAACGAGGAGAGAAATATAATTCTGTTTCAATTAAAAATAGTTCAACTAAAAGTTAAAAAGCCAGCTACCAAATGGCTCTGCAGTTAAAGGCACTTGCTGCTAAGCCTGACAGCCAGAGTTTATGCCTCAGAACCCACATGATGGGAGGAGAAAACTGTCCTAAAAATTGTCACACACACACACACACACACACACACACACACACACACATCATGCCTCAACAAAAAGAAACGGAACATGTTAGATGTTTAGACCTGAAACCTAAGCTCCCAAAGCAAAGGACCTACTACAAATAAGCTCAAGGAAAGGGTTCTACCTTTGTGTGTCACTGCAGAGTTGCAAACTAGAACAGTGTGAGACCTCCACACACCTCTCACCTTGCAAAACCTCAGAAACCTGACAGGGTGTTGGATCCTCTGGAATTGGAGTAACAGAGGGTAAAAGTTGTGAGCCGGGAGCTGATCCCTGGCCCTCAGCAGTGTGTACTCTTAACAGCTGAGCTATCTCTTCATCCCCAAATATGACATTTTATAGAAGCCGAAACTGTGGAGACAATTTTAAAAGTGGGTGATTGGCAAGAGCTCAAGGAGAGGAAGGGCCAGTAGGCAGAACTTGGGAGTGTTTACAGCTGTGACCCTCATCTACTTGATATCCTGATGGTCAGTACATGGCATCCACTTGTCAGAATCACACAATGTACTAGACAAGAGAAAACCCTAAGGTGGACCATGAGCTCTGCCTGGTTCATCGCCTGTAAGAAAGACATGGCCCACATGTTCAATGTTGGCAGTAGGGTAGGTTGTGCCTGTGGAAGGAGAGAAAGGAAATCTTTAAAATTCTTGCTGCTTTTTGCTCAGTTTTTTCATGAGCTACTTTAAAAGTTAAAGTCTACTTAAAAGCAAAAGGAGGAAAGAAAGCATCATTGTTTCCACATGACTAGAGACTACAGCAAAGCATTTCTGTCCTCTGAAAGCTAACGAGAATCCATGTAAGTTAAGAAGAGCTAACCTACCTACTGAGTTCTTAAGTGCAATTCATAAACAAAGTTCATAAAAACTGTGTCTGTCTGCACTCATCTCTCTGTCTATGTGTGTCTCTGTGTATCTCTGTGTGTCTATGTGTGTGTGTATGCATGATTTCAAACATACCCATTTTCACCTGAGAATAATTCATAAGCTTTTATCAAGACTCTTAATGAAGAGCTGAAGAGATGGTTCAAGTGTATGAGTTCTTACTACCAAGCCTGATGACCCAAGTTCTTCCCGGGACCCATGTGGTGGAAGGACACTCATTGTGGCACTTGTTTATGAGCACACACACATAGAGAGACACACACACACACACAGACACACACACACACAATGAGTAAATAAAATGTAATTTTAAAAAGTTTAAATGATTCTTAATGTACTCAAGTATGGTAGCCCACACTTGTAATCCCAGCACTTAGGAAGCAGAGATGGGAGGACAACAAGTTCAAGACCAGCCCAGGTTGCATAGCAAGTTCCATTAGAGAAGCAATTAGAGAGATCTTGTATCAGATAAAAATAAGCTACAAAACAAAGGATTCCTAACGCCTCATCACATCCCACTTCCAAAATGCAGAAACCAGCTCTGCTCAACTGCTTCTAACACTTCTCGAGTTTCTCCTGTGATTCAAGGTACAGTCTTGAGACCACAGCAAAAAAGCATCTCTTGAATTCCAGCTGAGTATCTCTGACTAACTATGGATTCTATCTCATTGCAGGAGATGTAGTCTGTATACTTGTCTGTAAACAAACTCAGAATAGTTTTTTGCACCCACAAGCATGGCCAATTGAAGGACATGACCTGTCCCCCCCACACCCAAAGAAAAAAAGGAGGAGGAGGCAGAAGGAATTGCACAGCACACATTCATAACCAACATGGTTGCCATATGTGATGCTTTGCATATGCTTGGGACAGGGAGTGGCACTATTAGAAGGTGTAGCCCTGTTGGAGTAGGTGTGTCACTGTGGGAGTGGGCTTAAGACCCTCACCCTAGCTGACTGGAAGTCAGTATTCTGCTAGCAGCCTTCAGATGAAGATGTAGAATTCTCAGCTCCTCCTGCACCATGCCTGCCTGAATGCTGCCATGTTCCAGCCTTTATGGTAATGGACTGAATCTCTGAACCTGTAAGCCAGCCCCAATTGAACATTGTCCTTCTAAGGGTTGCCTTGATCATGATGTCTGTTCACAGCAGTAAAACCCTAACTAAGACAGTATATAACCAACGCTTACCACCAACATGGTTACTTCTATGTCCATCTCTTCTTGAACTACTTGGTTTTCCATCTATAGGCTAGTATGTGTGTATGTGTATGTATATTACTTCAATGTACTGTGTGGTTTCCTGTTCCTGCTGTAAAATAAATGTTTGGGGTAAAAATCCTCCACTTCTCTCCATCATGTGTACCAGCTCCTCTAACCCCTCAACTCCAAGCCATCTATCACTGGGATACGTAATCCATTAGGTCTGTTATCTCCATCATCCTCTAAGTGTGGACTTCCCCACTATCTTCATACCACCGCATCCAGCTGGATCTCACATCCTCTCAGTTTCCCATGGCACAATTCTCACATCTGGTTATTCCTTTCTCTGCTCCTGGTTATTCTTAGCTCCCTCTGCTGGAGTAGCTGTTAGTGTCCAACCCAATAATGCTGACATTTGCAAACTATGTTCATCGATCTGATTATATGTGTCTTGAGAGCATTGTTCTTCTTTTAAAATGTTAAATATTGCTAACATGGCAGCACGTGCTATAACCACAGCACTTAGGGAAAGGAGCCATCGAGAGGATTAAGAGTTCAAGTCCAGACTGAGCTACATGGTAAGACCCCACTTCAATTTTTTTCAGAATAAAATATTAGCTCATTTTTGTCCTTAGCGGGATATAGGAACTTTAAGACAGTCCTGGGAGATAAACACAATTAAGTTTAATGAGCTTAATGAATATATATTCAGAGAAAACTTCAGAGAGTTTTGGGTAGTGTCGAGTGGTTGGCTCAGTGGCTCCGGTCATGTCTTGCCACTGATTTGCTAAGCCTCCTTGATGTCAGCTTCACAATCAGCACATTACCCTGGCTCCTGCTGCCAAGGTTTAAACTCTACAGGGCCTGGGTGCCAGGGGAAGCATCTATACTCAATTTGGACACAGAGTACACATGCTTTTCTAAGCAGGATAAAATAGGATGAACCAAGGATGGACTTTAGAATGAGGATGAGTCTTGCAAGATGTTCAGGGTGGAATAAAAGAAGGATGGGGGTTTGGAGGCTGGGAAGAAAAGCCAATGCAAATTATGGGCAGAAGACATCTTTCAAAGCAATACTGGCTGCAGGTGGTAGCTCGTCTTTGTTGTCAACTAGATACACATGGAAAGAAGGAATCTCAACTTGAGGAATAGTTGGACTGTGGGCAGGCTCGTGGGGCATTCTCTTGGTTGTTAATGGATATAGAAGGCCCACTGTGGGCAGTACCATCCTTGAACAGGTGGACTGGACTGTAAAAGGAAGGTAGCTGGGCAAGTCAGGGGACAAGCCAATAAGCAGTATCCCTCCATGACCTCTGCTCCCGTTACTGCTTCAGGCTCCTGCCTGGAGTCTCTGCCTTGCCTTCTCTCAGTGATGGACTATGAAAAGGACCTGTAGGCCAATAAGACATTTTATTCCTAAGTTTCTTTTGGTCAGAGTTGTAGATTTGGTTTATTGCTTACATTATGTTAACTGAGTTCTTAAATTACTGGGAATTCGCACACCTGCTTGTAAGACACTGTGGGTCCCTGTCCTCACCATGGAGGTTGGGGGGAAGGGCAGAGGATCAAGCTTGAGAGATGGAGGAGCTAGAGCATACAACCATGTCAGAGCTGAAGAAGAAAGATCCCTGAAGATCCCTCATTTGGGTCTAGGGTAGCAAAGATGGAATATAGATTTTAGTAAGCAATAATTCAGGAGTATATTAGCTATGTCGAAGTTTGGGAGTGGCCCAACCATTGTGCTGTTTAAGGCATATTAAAATAGAAGGCTCTGTGTGTGTGTGTGTGTGTGTGTGTGTGTGTGTGTGTGTGTGTGTGTCTTTCATTCAGGAATCCAGAACATTGGGCGGGAGGCAGGAAGGTGGGCCGCCATTGGCAGGGCAGTTTGAGTAGTGTTAAGTAAATAATACAACAGGTCTGTATGTTATCACAGCACCAGAAAGCAGCCTAGTAATTGTAGCAAAAACCAGGAAACAGAATGTCTAGATAAGAGTGTACCTGATCCTCTGAAAGCTTCCCGATTGCCTTCTGTCACCCAAAATATGACAAACCAGGATAAGTGTATCTTAGCTCTTCACAAGAGCCAACGCAGACTCTTTGGAAGGTGTTAAGAATTGCTAAGTGGTGAAAATCCCTTTTGAAGCCTTGACCCAAAATCTGGGCTCTTGTGTGTTACTTCCATAAAAATAGTATTACCTATGCCATCTAAATATAATGTGATTATAAAATAAAAATGTAATGTCATAATAAAAATAAATCATTCCATTAACAAGAAGTAAGTCACTAATGAGGTGTCGTAGAACCCCCAAGATCCTAGAGGCAGGAATGATGGAGAGAGGCCTTGGGGCAGTGGAGGGGCTGGGGCTGGGGTCAAGGGAAAGGCACAGTTTGGGAGGCTCGAGTCACAGAAGTGAAGAAATGGAGAAAGGGGATAACAGAGCTTCAGGATTATTTTAGACATCAGAAATGTGTTCAGACCAGTCTTGCCCTGACATATTTAATGAGACTTACATTTGCAACCAAAATTATATAGCCTTGCCCTTCGGTGCGGCTGAGAGCACACTCTCCTTAGGCTCTCTGTCTACTCTGAAAGAGGCCACTGCTCAATTGCTAGGAAAAGGAGGTGAGAAGGGGGGAGGGGTAAGAAAGAGAGGAAGACAATGGAGGGAGGGAGGGAGAAAAGGAAGGAGGGACAGAAGGAGCAAGGGAGGGAGGAGAGGAAACAGAGAGTCGGGAGGAGGAGAAAAGGAGAGAGAAGAGATAGACTCCATTTTAATTCACAGTGGTTTTAGATTACCCTGAGGGAATAGTTATTCTTTCCATATGGCCCAGAGATGTCACTAAAATTCCAGACTCTTCACCCTCCACCACACATCAGGAGTGTGGCAGGCTGGCCCATATGGTTGGAAAGAGTCAAAAGCTAAGTGCAGAGCCAACCAAAGATTTAGCTGCATTCAAGAGGCCTCAGTAGTTGAGCTCTCTGGGAAAGACTTTCTCTCTGACCCTTGAATGGGGACTGCAACGGCCTTTTTGGGATCTGCAGCAAACTTGTCTTTTCCCAGCATATGGGTGACCATTTCCCTTTTCTCTTGGGAAGGAAAATTGCCAAGTGCTTAATTAGGGTAAAAACCAGCCAACTCAAGCAGAAAGCAAGCTATCCATCAGCAGACAGGCCAACTCAATGCACAGGACAGCACACATCCTTTGAGTCCACCCAGGGGATCTTGGGCTTCCTTGGGAATGGCATCCCCAAGAGACAGCTCTTTAATTGGCTTCCTCAATTCCATCTGAGGGCATGCACCACATTCAGGGCACAGTTGAAGTCTTCCTGGACACGACAACACTCTGGCTGATTAATGAGTCATGGTCACCCACCCATGTCACACACAAGATAATGCTGACATGGTTAACGAGCCAGGAAGAAAGAGAAACCCAGACTCTGGTGCTACTAGGCCGTTCTGACAAAGCTAAAGGATGGTGACCCTGCAGTCTTGAAGTCTTTTAGGGACAGTTAGTAGGCAGGCACTGTCCCCAAGTGAAAGCAGTGTTTCTCTGTCATATGTGAGTCGATACCAGCCTTCTCATCCAGAGTTCAGAACCACGGCCTCTCTTTACACAGATGTATGCATTCATGCTCACAGGGATGCACTTGCAAGAGAAACATCATGCGTGTGCCCATCAGATCTAGATGAACCAGCAGAGATGATGCATTGCAATAGAGAGACACGGTGCTGAGTTCAGACTTGCACAAAAGAGATCTCAAGCCACAAAAGGAAGCTGCTTTCCCTGGACTCCTCTATGTGGGTTACCATGACACTCTCTCTGAACATATTTCAGATTTTAAATATACAAAAATACCACAGAAACTATTCAGGCACTGTCTGGAGAGAACCGCCCACAAATAATGCGCATGTACCTCACATTGCTCTTGGTTTCAGACGGAGCTGACTTCCTTAGTCTTTCACTAAGGCTCACACACTGAAGGAGTTGGAAAAAAGATGAAGTGTCCTGGTCAGAGCTACTAGTTCTGGTAGAAGAGCGATGCTGCCCTTTGATCCTTGTCTTGTTCACAGATGGAACCAAGACATTGGGGGAAAGGAAACTCCCCCACTTTCCGTTACCCCCACCTTTAGCCCTAAGTACTACTATTTTCAGGTTTATGTCAGTTACTGTGATGCTATTATTTTACTGCCTTTACTTCAGATTGATCCTAAAGGTACGTTTCTTTAATCTCAGTACTCCAGAAGCAGAAGCAGGAGGATCCTGAGTGGGAAGTCAGCCTGGACTACACAACAAGTTCCAGGCCATCTTGGGCTGCTTAGTAAAAAGAGAAGGGAGGGAGGAGGGGGGGAAGAGGAGGAGGGAGATGAAGAGGAGAAGGAGGGGGAGAGAAGAAAGAGGGCAGGGGGAAAGAGAAGGTTTTGAGAAAGCCCATGCTAGGCTGAAAATGAGGCTTGCTGGTAGGGAGGGCATTTGCCTAGTATGCTCAAGACCCTGGTTTAGACCCGACACAGTAGGGTCAGACGGGGGTTAGATGGGAATTCCCAATCTTATTGGAAATGAGTTCAACAAGCAGAATAGGTTTCCCTTCATAGGAGGACCCACAAGAAATGGTAGGGAATTGGATCCCAGTGGCTGGGAAAGGAAAGGATGCTGAAACCTGCCAGAGGAAGAATGGAAAAAAAAAAAAAAACACGGACGTGTTTGCCAGTTCATAATTCTCTCAGGGGTTTCTGATCCTGCCTCTCCCTCCTCCCCCCAGTCCCAGAATGAGGGTTTCAAGTCCAGGCAAGCATGTGTAGCTCTCTAGTGCAATCCAGAACCCTGCACGTACTAGGATCCTAACCAAAAGTCAGACTTCACTACAGGCATTTCCCCTACAGCAGGAACACTATAAACATCAGCATCACTATAAACTACAGCATCCAGCTGTGAATCGCCAGAATATGCTGACACACAAGCTTAAATCGCTAGCGTTCCCCCGGAGTGCTCCTCTCCCTTGCTTGCCTCCACAGATACAGAAGGTGGAATCCACTCTGACTTCTCCATTCCCACAACACACCATTATGTAGTCTCCAATTTGCTTCAGGATTTGATCAGCATTTACTATGCTGGGCTTTCAGAGCTGGAGGACATGCTTACATAAATTCATTTATGTAGCTTTAGAATCACTTCATTTACCTTGCACTAAAAAAAAAGAGAGCAAGTGTGAAGCAAGAAATTCAGCTCCAAGAATGTCAATGAAGAACCCCTCGCACATCACTGAAAGTATTATCCTGAGCCCAAAGCATCCTCCAGTGTCTCTTATTATCCTGAACCTGGTGAGCTCTTCCCATAGTCACTGTATGGCAGGGCAAGCTGACATGAGGAAATCTTGCACATTCTGGAGAAAAGCTGATGTCTCCTCTTTAAGGACAATTCCTTCAGGAATAGCTTTCCTTTCTCATCACATGCCCCACCCCCAAGCAGCTAGCTTTTGGCTGATTGGCATACAAGCAGTCAGGGTGAGAATAAATCTACTTTTTAAATATTTTATTTTCACTTTTGACATATGTGCCTATGTTTATGTATGTGCAGATGAATGCAGGCATATGAGGAGGCCAGAAGAGGGGGTCAGATGCTCTGGTGATGAAGTTGCAGGCAGTAGTGAGCTACCCTATGTGGGTGCTGGGAACTAACCACAGGTCTTCTGTAAGAGCCGTCTGCTTCTTAACCACTAGGCATCTCTTCAGACACTAAATCTATTTCTTTTTTTTTTTTTTCTTTTTGGTTTTTCGAGACAGGGTTTCTCTGTGTAGCCCTGGCTGTTCTGGAACTCACTCTGTAGACCAGGCTGGCCTCCAACTCAGAAATCTGCCTGCCTCTGCCTCCCAAGTGCTGGAATTAAAGGTGTGCACCACCACCGCCCGGCTACTAAATCTATTTCTTAGAAAATCTTCACAACCCTGTAGCCTCGTTCCAGCTGTTTCTCATATCCAAGATGGCAGGCGCACCCACATCATGCATCTTCCCCCAACTACACACTCTCCTGTACTGTTAGTGTACAGTATTCTTTAAATGCTCCTGCTTGATCTTTTTAAGGAAAAGTCATAAAGCTTAGGGAAGCAAATTATCCTAGTGTCAAAATATGACCCTTTTTCTTGATGTACTGAAAAGACTGAAAGACAACGGAAGAATAAGTAGATTTCTCATGACAATCCAATGATTCCCACATCCTTGTCTCTTGACTACCTACAATCACTTACTGTGTGACCTCACACTTGAGATGGAATGGCTCTGAGAAGCTCAAGCAGCTAGCCTCATACCTCTACAGAGCCATAGCATTCCTCCCCAACACCTGCCACTGTGGGATGGATTTGGTCCATCAACAAATACCCAAAGCAAGGGTAATGTCTACACAAGAAGGGGTTCCTTTCCTAAGTCATGCCGGCCCCTCTCCCTCATGCCTCCACTACCCACTGCATAGTCAGAAAGGTCAGAGGCTGCCTTCCACTTTTCAGGGTGCCTTGCTCCAGTAATAACCCCTCACCCTTGTAAACGAACACCAGGAGATTACGAAGGCAGCTGACGACAGTTAATGCATTGGTCCCATTACCTTTTCTAGAAATATATCTCTCTGAAAGAAAACTCTCTTTTTGTAGAAAAGTATTCTGATCTCCTCAGGATTCATTTGGATTGTCTTATACCCTGAGCCTTAGGTTCCTAGGACAGAAGGAGTGGAGGAGGCCTAGCTGAGCCTCTACCTTCTCTGAGACTCGAGTGAACATCAGAAGTCCCTGGCCCAGAGTGGTTTTATTCAGGTGGCAAGCTCTGGCAGTCAGTATACTACTGGTCAGCCACAAACCTTGTAATCAAGTAATAATGCCCAGCACCCAAGTCCTGAATTTCTAGCACCCTGCCACAGAAGCAACACTGAATGATTCCACCCAGAGCATGTGTGCTCTGAATAGTTGTTCTAATTGAACATGCCAATCATGACTGTACAAAATAATTTAAAAAGTGCATTGCTTCCCATAAAGCATATACTAAACAAAACGTGCTATTTATATGATCAGATTCTCCTTTGAAGTTCTCTAAGACTCTATACCATATTAATAATGATCACTATTTATTGGCACTATGAGCAAGGGACTATGCTAAGATTTTTAATATGCACTGTGTCATTTAATCCTCATGGCATCCCTGAGGCATTTAAATTCACTCCAATTTAATATGTTAAATAACTGAGACTAAAGGAGGTTAAACATGTACCCAAGAGAATAGAGCTTATAATGGTGGAGCCAGGATTACAAAGCTGGTGCCCTAAACATTTCAATGTTAGCCATCTAAACTTTATACTGTATACTCATAAAAACAAATCAAGCCATGGTGGTACATGCCTTAATCCTAGTACTCAGGAAACAGAGGTAGGTGGATGGATCTCTGTGGGGCAAGTGGACCATGCCACCAAACAGAACTGGTAAGGTTGAACAGCTCAAACCTCAGGGAATTTCAGAATTGAGAACGGCAGGTGTGGAGCCAGTCAGTTCCCTGCACTACCGTGGAGAACAGAAACATGACACCCCACCGAGAGGTCCAAGACAGTGGATCACATAGCATAAACACCTGGAGATCTCCATACTAATGGGATATCTAGATAGGTCTCGAGTGTTCAGCCAGTGAGCTTCCCTTCCTGGCATTCCTTACCAGAAAAGGTATTTAATACCTGGTCCACCCTGAGTAAGGCATGCATTCACATCCGCCATGAAATAGAGCAGTTTGAACAAGCAAGCACTGTCTTCACCTAGAATTGCCTCTGAGGGCGGCCTTCGTGGTAATCCCTAAGGAGGCCTTCCTCTTCCTGCCCCTCCACACTTTCAGCATACCTGGAATCAAACCTGATTCCTCGGCTAAGCCTTCCCCTTCCTGCCTGGCTCATAGCCTGGGTGCACAGGAGACTGAGAACCACAGCATCCATCCCAGACTCCGCTGTTTCTCACCTGGGGAAACATGGACTTCTCTGAGCCGTTTGCTGATGACTCTTGGGCACCCCAGTGCCCAGGCAGACATGCAGCCCGACAGATATCTGTGAGTTTGAGGTCATCCTGGTCCACACAGCAAGTTCTAAGCCAGCCAGAACTACCCAGTGAGATCCTGGTTAAAGAAAAAATAAAAAGATAAGTTGTGGGAAGCCGAAAATGGTGAGCTTAAACTCCCTGTCTGTGATGAGCAGAGAATGCGTTCTTCTAAAAGAGACCAATTAGGTAGAGGGCCTGAGAGGAGGCTTTTTGTGGGCCTGATATTTCACTCCCTGGGTCTTTGGTTAAAGACCTTCTATTCATGAAGAAAAAAAAAAAGTGGTGGAGAAAAAAGTGAAGCCCTTAATGACCACAGTTTCTCTACAATGGCACTGAAGGAGCCTAGGTGGTAAGGCATTGCAACTTCACATTCCCCCATGGGAAAGTGGCTTTTGGCTGAGACAGGCCTGTGTCCTCCTCTTGGCTGAATCTTAGATAACTTTCTTGGCCTTCTTTTCTTGTAGTACTCGGTTAAGAGAAATTTTGATCATGATTATTTCTTCTGATCCTCTGAGAGTATAAAGCCTCCCTTCGATTGTCGATTCTAGAACCCAGAAATGTCCTTCTCCAGGATCTGGGACCTGTGCTTTTGGGTCCTATTACATCATCATAATAATGATCACCACTTATTGGCACGATAGGACTGTACACTGGAGGGTAGGAGCTCAGCCTACCAGCAGGCACTCGGAGCCTAATCCCTCGGCCCAACCAAGGAGCAGGGCATCACTACTCCTGTAGCTTGCTGGGGCTTAGAAACAGCCCCCCTTCTCTTTCAGTGGGGATGTGTTTAGTCTCTTCCCTCCACTATAATGAACTTGAAGAGCCTTCTTCAGTGCATCCTGTGAACTTTCTGATGGTTCTGAGTCACTATAACCTATGTCAACCCACCCTCTTTCAGTTGCCAATGGCTGTGCTTGTAGAATACAGAGCACAGTCACCTAACTAAAACTGTACCTTACATTACACAAAATTTCTCAACATCTCTGTGAGAGACCCGTATATACTCCCATACCCCATCAGACCTGACCAGTTCTCACAGAAGCCTCTGTGAGATTCAGTCCCTGAACTGAATCCATTTGACAAATGAATGAAAACAGGGGCAGGAAGATGGCGTGATAGGTAAAGAAAGGTCCTCATCTCCCAGCCTGAGGGTTTGACCTATGTGGTGTAAAGAGAAGACTTACTCACTCTAGCAAGTTAGCCTCTGACCTCCACTTATATGAACATTGTAGCACAGAGGAGAGAGAGAGAAAGAGAGAGAGAGAGAGAGAGAGAGAGAGAGAGAGAGAGAGAGAGAGAAAGGAGAGGATGGGACTTTAAAACTTTTTAAATGAAAAGAAAAACCATTTTTGGAATGGTTTCCATGTAGTCCAGGTTAGACTCAAACGCCCTTTCTAAGTCTGTTCTCTTCCACATTTCATTTTGGCAGGTAGCTAGCCCACTGTATTTAACTTTTGTTCTTCACTCCCTGAGCCATCTGTTTAGCACTCAGAGAGCTGTTCTGTGGTTCAGACGCAAGCTCTCTACTAGAGGTGTGAAACTGACAGAGACAGAGATGAGAGAGGCTTTTGTTGGAAAGTTAACAGTCTGCTTTAGACATGTTTAAGCTGGTCTCCACATAGGGCATAGACAGAGGGGTCTTGAGGATATCTGTCATTATTGGCTATAGCTCAAGAGATAGGTCTGAGTAATGATGTTCTGGAAGTTCTCGTCTTCAAAGGATTGTCTGTAAACCATCAATGTGGAAAGGTTGAGTGGAAAGGTTGAGAAACAGGGGGCTAAGGACAAGGCAGCTGGAGCCAGTGGAGACAGAAATAGGCCAGGAGACAAAAGCAGGGCAGCCAGAGGGTGAGGACTGAGGACAGGTGATGACTGAAGCCGGAACAGTGGAGAGGTGGTCAGTGGACCAACATCTCAGCATGAGCAAGTGCAGTCTGATGTCTGATGTAGCACATGGCTGTGAGGTTGGATAGAACTTCGGGACATATAGTGATTTACAATGGGGCTCTGAAAGTTGGGGACAGCAGAAGCCATCAGAGATGACATTAAGACTCCAACGTTGTAGTGATGGCTAATACCAAGTTTTTAGAAAATCCAGTCTCCTGTAGACATCCGGCACCTCACTGAACCCTCATGCTGACTCCTTAAGGAAGACAACTCTTTCTGTCTCTACTCAAAGGATGAGCAAATCAAGACACAAATTTTGGATTCATTTACTCAAGATCTCTAATTAATTGAATTTGAATCTAGGTAATTTGGTTTCAGACCCCGACTTTCTCATCTTTAAACTGTTTCTCAACATCAAAAAAGAAAACAGGATTAAATTTAAGAAAGACACCAAGAGAAGATTTATGTGTTTGATTTTGGATGGGAGTGTTTTGAGTATGATTTTAGAGACTAAAAGAAAGGGATCACTAGGCAAAGCCTGAAGACTGTGGAAAGGGGAAAAATCAGTGTACAAGGTACCACAGGAGGAAGGCATGGTCAAACCTTCAGAGAATGGTAGCATGCCAGACTCTGGCCCTGCAGCTCAGTGGCAAGAGACAGAGCATGGGCCTTGACCCCAGGAAGCCTTCAGCTTTGCAGCAGGAAAACAGATAAGAAACAGACAAATATAAACTTGGTGTCCATGAAAGCAACAAATGGAATCCTGGGACAGAAAGCAAGCTCTGGTTGAGAGTCACATTAAAGCTGAAGTTTGAGGAAAGTCTTGTGGAGATTAGAGAAGAGAGGCGATGGTCACTATGGGAGCAGAGTGTGGCATGAATCACAGAAGGAGTAACCTGGGTGGCTGTTAATACTGCCCAGATCCTGCCCCATCCCCTGAATGCAGCTGGGCAAGGTTCTGCTTTAATGCTCCCCCTGAGCATCCTAAGAAGAGAGTGATCATTTTAGAAATATCTGGGAGGTTTCAAACACAGACATGAAATAACCTAACCAGTTTAAACAAAAGGACTAAGTACAGAGAAGGGTATAAGAAATAGCTTTCTTGGGGAATAGGCATATTTTTCTCTAAGACGTAAGCAAGAGGAAAGGTTATGTGAGCATCTCCAGAATGCAGACATGAGCTGTGGGTGAGTGAAGAGGAAGAATGGGAAAGAGAATCCAGAGACCTCAGTAGGACACCACAGTAGACACAGATCATGGCTTCCAAACTGCAAGTTAGCAAGTCAAGAGGGTGGGATGTCGACTAGAGTGGCTGAGGTTTAATGAAGATAAAGACCTGATTTGGAAAGAGGAATAAAAAAAGAGAGGAAGGCCCAGAGATATGGACACTGGGTGGGGAACCCTTCAAAGCAGCAGCCTCAGTAACAAAGTCCGGGCTGTAAGCACAGGAGCCACTGAAACAGTGTCAACGCCTAGCTTAGCTGACATCTTCAAGGAGCCATTCAAATGAGCTGAAGGGACCAGAATGTGTCACCACTCAGCCATGCCACCTTCGAATAAAAACTGCTTTGAGCTGGAAGCAACTGACACCAACAAAAGCTCCCCGTGCTGCCCATGTTTGCCAAAAAGTAGAGCCTAATTTCATTTCATGAGTTGTTCCCTCTGCTTCTCTCGTGCCAGGGAAGGCAGAATGAAAGGCCACTCTAGGCTGTTTGTCCAGAGGTGGCACTGCAAGACACAGCACCACAAACATGGTGAGAACAACCCTTCTCCTCCAGTACCTTCCCCCATATATTTAGCTTCCCACCAGCTACTGCCCTTGGATGCCAGGAAACCTTTTTCTCTGCCTTGTCATATACCCATAAAATTGTTCCCCCTTGTTAAAATGACTTGTAAGTCTCAAAGTCCAAGTAGCTCCCTGGGGTTTCATTTCATTTCTGTGAGGCCCATATGCATCTCAATAAACCCTGTTCTCATTAATCTGTCTTTTACCAGTTCAATTAACATGGTCCTGAGACAGCCACTGCAACTGAGAAGATGGAAGAGAAAGCTTTTATTCTTTTTGACAGACCATTACTTTGATTCTGGATTCTTAAAGCTCCCCTAAAATCACCAAGTGTTAGCTGTACTGTTAAGGGATACTGGGAAGAGGGCCTTTAGTCATTTGCTTGATGGTGTTCTGGCACCTTCTCTGAATACAATCATTGACCCATATTACCCCAGCAAGTGAGGAGGTTCTGTTGAAGAACGATTTCTGTCATTATATTATCAAATCACCGCCTCAATTTAAAAGGTCACTCTTGCCAACACTCAGTTCTTACAAATGCCTGGTTATTTCTCAGTGCTGGACCAAAAGCCTGTCAAGATTGGTTGGCCTTTTGCTAAATGATCACCAATAGCTTTTTGTGGGTAGGGGTTGTGTACTTTCCATTTGTTTCATTTCTGTTTGGCTGGAGACAGTGAGAGACAGCTGAAAACTTGAGGACTGTTTTAGAGATTTGAGGATGAGACGTAGGACCTGAAGCATCCATTGCCTAGCTGTGTCCTGTGCTGCTTGGTGGGCGTCCTACTTGTTCTGCCTGCTTGCTCTGAAGGTTAAATCAGATTGGATATATAAAGCAGTAAGCACATACATGAATACTCTCCAAACTGACGGCACAGAGGAAGGTGGAAAGCAGGGGTAGGGAGCTCTGATCAGCAGCCATTACCAATTTTAAGCTGTCAACATGGTATTTCTGAGTGCATAACTGGCTCTTGGGAGTTGTATGAGTTATATATTAAATGGCAGGTCCATAGTTCCTCCCAAGAATCCTTGGGAATTCATCCATATATTTGGTTAGTATGCATGTGACCTGTCTGTATGTACTCTACTGTGAGCCATGGTTCTACAGTGCAAGGAGGATGCTAAAAACTAAACTGATCTTTCTTTCATCTTCTTTCATTACAAGATGAAGTTGCACCCATAAGGAAGATGACATGACCAGGGAGTTTCTGGAGGGACACCTCACTTATCTTGGGGTTCAGGGATGAGCAGCTCACAGATAAAGTGAGATCTGGGTGGAACAAAGATGATGCAGCCAGGGCCTGACGTGTCAGTGGGCACCAGTAAGGAGCCAGATGGACTTTTAAGCAAACCACAGAGATCATGCAGGAGAGAAAACTGTTTAAAGAAGACAGAATGGATCAGCAAAGTAGAGTACCACAATCAGCACCCCAGGAGGGTGGGAAAGTCGGCAGAGGTCCCTGCTACCAACCCGCTACAGTTAGTGTCAGAGTACAGTGGGTACCTAAATACAGATATGAGCACTGTAGGCACAGATGCTGTTCTTGGTAAGAGATGCAGGTGGAACGCACAGGAAGTGGGTGGGAACGTGGAGTTACACTTAGAAAGACCAAAGCTCTTCCAAGGCTGACTGGCAGGAGTTGGGAGGGGAGAGGAGGCTGAAGGGGTAGGAACCGTATAATATGTGACAAGCCGGACCTGTGATGGACTCCATGTTTCCAGCTACCTTGCCAAAGAAAAACTGAGCTGACCAGCCTCAGGGCACCTCAGAGCCCACTCTCCTAGGAAAGAGGGCTTGAAGTTCTCTAAACTGCACAACTGGGGACAGATTAACATCATCAGGCCCCAGGGAAAATCAGTGCACCACTATTTTGGAAAACACGGTAAATTCTGGGTTTTTTAAAAAGTTATAACATGAAACCAAGTTTGTGATTTTTTTTAATGAAAATATGTCTTGATATGCTTAAATGTTCTAAAGGGGAAAGAGTGGCCTATCAACCCGGTTCAGCTACCAGACCCTCCCCCAAAACATTGCCTAAATGGTGTTATAAATTTCAGAAAATCTCCCACTGAAAATGTAGGCTTCTGAATCCTCTTGAACATTGCCTGTCAACCATCAGATGATTCACGTGGATACCTGTGCATCAGAAGGATGCATGTGCTCCCCCGGCTTGGTTTGTCTCCCCCAGCCTCGACCCTCGAGGCTCAGAGGCAGCGTCTCCCGACTTTAGTTAGTTAAGTGGTAGATAAATGGATTGTCGTCTGTTCCAGCATATTTATAACTGAGCGTCGACTATGTGCCTGGCAGAGAGCTGAGTCCCTGGGCACAGGGCACTGTGACTCTGCCCTGCTCAGGAAGCACAGACTGGCAGGGCCTTCATCTCAGCAGGGTGTCGCAGCTGGCACTCTATGACAGCACAGATTTAACTTTGCACTTAGGAAATATTCCAGCTGTCCGCTCATCCCACACGCCCACTCGTGAACAAAAGCGCATTAGAATGGATGCTCAATTCACTATAGAAATTTTGACATGAGTTTCCCAGAGTTGGACATTACTCTGCGGCACACGCTTCAGCAGTCAGGCCAGAGCAGAGCGGCTGTGTGAAGAAGGAGGACGCTCAGGATAATACAAGAGAAACTACAAAGAGATCCTGGGCTGCCTGGGGCACCAGCCTCCCCACTTCCAGTGTAATCTTTCCTTTTTCTTTGCAAACCAGATTCAAACTAGCATCTGACCTGCTCTTTGCAGGGCTCAAGATGGATTAAAACCATAGCTCAGGTATGAGCAAGGGGACTCAGAAGATTAATTTGTTTTGTTGATGCTTCAGCCCTTCACGCACCTGCCTGCCTGTGTCCCTGGAGGGCGCTACCCTAAGGAGAAGGTGCTGCTGCGTCAGAAAGGGCGTCTTCGCTATCGATCCCCCATTCTTCCCACTGACAGGGGAAATGAATTGGATAAAGTTTTAACGGAGACTGAAAAAAATTCTCCCCTGAAGGAAGGTCTTTTATTTTTTGCAACAGAATTAATTTTTATTGACTAAGACACAAAGGAAACATCAAGGCCTCAAAGCATTTCATACATAAGATTAGGTTAAGATATTTCTGTTTTGAGACTTGGGAGGGGGGTGGGGTGATGTTCTAAATTTCTGCCTAAGACAGTTGCAGATTTTCTTTTTGTTTTTTTCAGGGCTGTGGATCAAATGTGATGCCAAATCTGGGCCTTCTGAGTGTTAGGCAGTTGGGGCCCTGAGGACCTGGTGACCCTCTTGTCTCCCTTACAGAGATGATAGCATGCAGGGTCATGGCCTGTGTATGACCCCTAACTCTGCTTTTTGCTGTCTGATTGTCCTTGAAAGCCTCTTTGCTAATGGAGAAACCTGCTTCCTCAACCTCTCTCAGCTCCACTTTCCTCCTGTATCCAACAGGGTTGATAACACTGCTGAGAGCTGAGCTGAAATGGAAGAGAAACTTAACAAAGTAGCTGGTAAGGCAGTCAGTCAGGGGTGAGGAGGACGGTGAGACTGTATGTTGGATGGGGGTGGGGACAGGGGGAGGGACAGAATAGGGAGGGGGAGGCAGCTCCTCTGAGCTGACAGATAAGCAAGAGAAGAGACTTGTTTGATATCAGACAGATTGTGTGTGTGTGTGTGTGTGTGTGTGTGTGTGTGTGTGTGTGTGAGAGAGAGAGAGAGAGAGAGAGAGAGAGAGAGAGAGAGAGAGAGAGAGAGAGAGAACCGCACCAGTTCCTGTGAAGCTGGAGTTATAGGAAACTGTGATCTTCCATACAACTGCTGGGAGTCATACGTGGGTCCTCTAGGAGAGAGAGTGCTCTCAACCCTTGAGCCTTCTCTGCAGATCCACAAGAGGAATCTTTTTAAAAACTAAGACATTTCTTCACTTCACATCCTGAACAGCAGCTTCCCTCTCACCTCACCTCCCCACATCCACACCTCCTCCTCTTCTTCCCAGAAAAGGGAGTCCTCCCATAGATATCAACCAGACCCAGGCATATCAAGCCACTGCAAGACTAGGTGCATCCTAAGCAGGCAATGTAGTCAGAGGCAGCTCCTGCTCCCACTTTAGGAGTCGTAGCTGCAAACCTGGTACGCATGTGCAGAGGGCCTAGTCCATCCCATTCATACTCTCTGGTTGGCAGTTCAGCCTCCATGAGCCCACATGGGCCCAGGTCAGTTGACTCTGTATGTTTTCCTGTGGTGTCCTTGATCCCTCTGGCTCTGTCAATCCTTCCCAACCCCTCTTCCACAGAATTCCCCAAACTCCACTCTATGTTTGGCTGTGGGTTTCTGCATCAGCTTCCAACAGTTGCTGAGTGACGCCTCTCTGATGGCATTTATGCTAGAGTCCTGTTTACAAGCATGACAGAGTATCATTAATGTCAGGGGTGGGCTCCATCTCATGGCATGAGTCTCAAGCTGGGCCAGTCATTGGTTGGCACTTCCCTCAGATTCTGTTCCATTCCCCACCCTGAATACGCTGTGTGCAGAACAAATTGTAGGTCCAAGGTTTTGTGGCTGGGTTGGTTTCATCCCTCTACTGGAAGTCTGGCCTGGTTACAGGAGATGGCTGGTTCAGGCTCCATGTCCCCCATTGCTAGGAGTCTTAGCTAGGGTCATCTTCATAGATTTCTGGGAGTTTCCATTGTCCTGGATTTCTATCTCATCTCAAATATGCCCCTGCCCCCATTCCAGCTGTCTCTCCCAGTACTCTCTCCCTCTGTCCTCTCCCACCTCATCCTGCCTGTTCCCATCCCCATCCCCACCCCTACTCCCTTCCTTCCATCCACCCCTGATATCTATATATCTTCTTCTCAGTGAGATTCAAGTGTGCCCCCTTGGGCTCTCCCTGTTACTTAGCAACTGTGTGTCTGTGGTTTGTAGCACGGTCATCCTGTAGTTTATGACTAATATCTACTTATAAGTAAGTATATAACATGCCTGTCTTTCTGGGTCTGGGTTACCTCACTCAGGATGATATTTTCTAGTTCCATCGATTTGCCTGCAAATTTCATGATGTCCTCATTTTTTAATAGCAGAGTAATACTCCATTATGTAAATGTACACATTACCTTTATTCATTCTTCTGTTGAAGGACATCTAGGTTGTTTCCAGTTTCTGGCCATTGCAAATAAACCTGCTATGAACATAGTTGAGCAAGTGTCCTCGTGGTATGGTGGAACTTCTTTTGGGTATATGCCCAGAAGTGGCATAGCTGGGTCTTGAGGTAGACTTATTCTCCATTTTCTGAGAAACTCCCAAATTGATTTCCAAAGTTGTACAAGTTTGTGCTCCCACTAGCGATGGGGGAGTATTCCAGAAGGGGAATTTTTAAAGATATTAGCTATCAAAATATGACATTTGGTCAGGTATGGTGATGCACTCCTTTAATCCTAGCACTTGGAAGACAGAGGCAGGCAGATTTCCATGAATACAAAGCCAGATTGATCTACATAGTGAGTTCCAGGATGGCTAGGTCTATATAACTGAGAGACCTTGTCTCAAAAACAAACAAAAATCTGGCCTATGAATATATAGCTTAACTGATTTTTGAGATATTCAAGTACCCTAAAAGTAAGTCTAAAGAACCCTTACGTAGGGGACAAAAGACACTGGAGATATGGGGGCAAAAATACAGGCGTGAGGAGGGGAGTGATCAGTGCCTATTCCTTTTGTCTCAACTAGAAGAAACTTACAGGTTTATTTAGATAAAAGTTACATATAATAAGATTCACTCATTTTGACTGTACAGCTTAACAAATTTGGGTAATATGTCTAGTCATGTTATCTGTAACCATTCAGTGAAAGTTTTCACTAGTTTCAGCATAATAAATATCCAATTATGTTCCTTTGTAAACAATACACCCCTCTACCCAGACCCCAGGCAACCAAACATCTGCCCTGTGATATCTGTTGGCCTTTTCTAGAATGCCATACAAATGACACTATGTAATATGCAGTGCTTGGAATTTTTTCTTAATATAGTTTTTAAATATTCATCCATATAGTGTGCACTGTGATAGCCTGCTCCATTTTATTGCTAAGTAATATTTCCTATTATGGCTAGATCACTCTTTGGTTGGTTATTCAGAAGCTGATGGGCAATGGCTGGGTTGTGTCTGGTTTGTTATGAGCAATGCTGTTGCGAACATTTCCACAAAATTCTTTATGAACACATGCTCCATTTTGTTTTAAGACATGTATTCCCACTTAAAAGTTCCAGTGTAGGAAGATCACTCCTCTGAATAGCTAGCCTAGAATAAATGAATATAATTACAGCTCGACCAGCTAAGGCTTACATAACTTCTTTCTGCATTCAACGCTTAGTGTCTTTTCGAGTATTATATATGTAAATTCAGAACTATTTGGCTTGCTCTAAGTAATACTTCTAGTTGATTTCCCCATAATACAAGATGAATCAAATCTCTATGGTAATGTCACATGATTCCCTGTGGCCTTAAGAGCACTTGATTTTCTTTCAAAGTAATCTTTCCTGTACCGGTAGCCATTTGCATGGGTTTGTGTGTGGTACTGGGGATTGAATTCAGCTCAGTGCCTGCTAGGCAAGCGCTCCACCCCTCAGCTACATCCCCAGCCTTGGAAGTCTACATGGAGAAATGACCATGTAAGTCAATCACCCACTTTTCCTACTTTGGAAATAATGCTAGCATTCAGTACATAGACAGGGAATTAGAAGGGCTCTGAGATCTAGTAACTCTGCTCCTTGCCACACAGCTACAATGTGACAGAGCAGACTTTGAGCTGGGACAGTCCGGTTTCAGAGTGCAGATTCTAAACAACATGACCCTCAGCTCAGCTCTGTTCACTTTTTGTTTTAGGAGCATTCATTTTCAGGGGTGAGAAGATCCCTCAGTGGGCAAAGTGCTATCTATGCAAGTGTCAATCATTCATTTTTTAATATTTATGAGTTATCGTATTTGGGTTTCTGCTGTTGAGTTGCATTGCTTAAATATTCTAAATGTTATTCCCTCGTCAGATACACAGTTTCTAAGTATCTCCTCTGATTCTGTCGGTGGTCTCCTCACGGGACTTCTGTGCTGTCCTCCCATTATCTACATTTGCTCTTGTTTCCTGTTTTCATGTCTTTGTCTAAAATACTACTTGGCTACTATAAGGTCCTGACCCACACACCTCCTTCCCTTCTGGTAGTTTCACAGTCTGGGTCTTACATGTAAGTAGTTAATGCATTCTGAGTTGAGTTCTACAACTGGCAAGAAGAGATAGGAGCCTGATTGTGTTTTTCTGCGTGTACTATGTCTACTTTTCCCTTAAGGCATTTTGAAGACTGTCGTTTCTCCAACACGCACTCTTAGCACTTTGTCAAAATTCCATGGGTTTACTTCTGCCTCTCTTCTCTGTTCCACAGGCCTATGTGCCCATTTTCATACCAATACTGTTTGGTTACTCTAGCTTTTCATTACATTTTGAAGGTAGGTGGCGTGTTCTCCCATCATAATGGAGTGACTATGGATAATGGTAATGTGCTGCCTATTTCAAAAGGCCAGAGGAGGGTCTGGGGAGATAATCAGTAAAGGACCTGAATTCAGATCCTCAACACCAATGGGAAAGACCAGTGCATTAGTGCATTCCTGGTGCCCGTAACAGAACTGGGGAGAGTGGGAGCGGGGTGATGAATCCCTGGAGCTCAGTGGACAAACAGAATCAGTGAGCTTCAGGTTCAGCAAGAGGCCCTGTCTCAGATAAACACAATGATGATGTAAGATCAGTGAAGAAAGATACTCAACACTGACCTCTGGCAGGAGCTGTCTTATGGAAGAGACCAAGGAAAAGGAGGCTGAGCCGTGAGGAAGTAACCTTCCCCAGAGAGAGGCCTGACCTTCGCTCCAGGCTCCTGAGTTTTCGTCTTGTCTAGTAAGAGCCTTTGGCTATTGACAACCTAACAAGACATGATAGGAGCCTTGGAGTCCCATGGTATCAGTTATAGTCTCCAAGGAGACTGATGACTGAAAGTATCAGTTTGCCTTCCAGGAGTAGCTAGAAACTACAAGCTTGACTGAATGTCAACAGTTGATTCTTGTCACTCATGGTGATAGGGACGAGGTCATCTCTGAAAGAAGAGTGAGACTGGGACCTGCATGTGGGGACCACTCCCACACTCCATCCTAACCATCTCTCCCCTTGCCTGACTTTAACTGGTGTCCTTTTTCTGTAACAAAGCTTTTATAATAGGATAATGCTTTCTTGAGTTATGTGAGCAATTCTAGTGAATGATTTGACCTAGGGGGAGTTGGAAGAACCCAGCTGGCCTGAAGCAAAAATGACTGGAGAGCTCACCAAACATGCAGCTGACCCCGAAGTAAGGGTCTTCTTGAGGACTGTTCCCTCACATGGTATATCTAGCTAGAGTCCCTATAAAGGATCAGTTCTAGAAGACACAAACAACAGCCTGAAGTGGCACCCTTTTGTAGACCAGCATTTCTCAACCTGTGGGTCCCAAGCCCTTGGAGGATGTGTGTGTGTGCGCGGGGTGAGGGAGGGGTGAACCACCGTCTCACAAGGGTCTCCTAAGACCATCAGAAAACACTACAATTCATAACAGTAACAACATTACAGCTATGGAGCAGCAGAACAAAATAATGTTATGGCTGGGGATCACTACAACATGAGGAACTGTGTCGAAGGCTGCAGCACTAGGAAGGGTAAGCATTGCTGCTGTAGATAGTCAAGTTCCTGATCAACAGAACAAGATGAGCAGAGGATGCCGTCATCTCCTAACAGAGCAAGACAGGGGAGGCCAGGAGACTGGACAGGAGGCTACGTTTTGTCCAGATGTAGGAAGAGGGAGGCTTTATCTAAAAAAGAAAAAAAAAATGGTATGAACATCATTCATAGAGAATATTCGCCATGCGTTGTGAGTAGTTCGTATGCTACAATCCAAGGACAGTGTTAAATGATGTCCAAAATTACCACCCCCGTTTTACAGATAAAAAGAACTGAAGCACAGAGAGATTGATTAATTTGCCCCAAATCGCCCAGCAGGAAAGTGGCAGAGCTGAAATTTGAACCCAGCTGGAATCTGATGGCAGAGTCTAACTCATAACCATGCTACCACACGAGCTCAACCACGTGTGACAGGGAGAGCAACAGGATTCACTGGCCATCTGGATTTAAGTGAGAAAAAGCCAGAGGAGTTGGGGACAACTGGAAGGTTTGGGGTACCAGTAAACTAAAAGATACAGATGTCACACAAGCCCAGTTCTGTGAGCCCAAGAGCTCTGGGTCACAGGCTCAAATCTATCATAACTTCCCTAGTCCTTGGGCCCCACTTCAGCTAAATAAATCTCTAAACTTCCTGAGAGCCCCCCAGAAACAACAGAATTGGCAGTCAGTTGTTGCTGCTGTAGTCAGATTTTCTTCAGTGGATAGCATCTGGTGAACTGCCCATGCTCCTGTAAGCAAGCCTGGTGGAGGTGGATCACACGCCACAAAGTCAAGAGCTGTAGAAGACAGACTAGGTGAGGAGAAGAAACAAGACAGCAGGGATGAGAGAGAAATGATGACTGTAAACCAAATACATTTTGTATACGTGTGAAAATGTTGTAATAAGACAATATTACATTAATATGTGTAATTAATATACACTAATAAAAATAAAAAACTGCACACACACACACACACACACACACACACACACACACAAGACACAGCAGTAGAAGCATGAGCTTGTGAGTCTGAAGCTTTGGGGCCTGGTTCTAGGTGATATGGGCAAGTAACTGAGCCTTGGCAGTCTTGTCTTAGAAATAGGGGTTACGATATTATCTAGGTCATTGAAATGTTGAAAGAACATTTACTGTAAGCAAGAGTCTGTGTCAAACCCTCAGCACAATGCCTGGCATGTGACTAAGCAAAGGCTTTAGGGCTTCCTCTCTAGCTCTAGAATTTGTGGGTCAAGCCCCCAACAGGGGTCTACCAACCCTTTCACAGGGGTCACCCTAAGACAATCAGAAAACATAGATTTACATTATGAAATTATTTATATTTACATTTATATTTACATTATAAAAGTAGCAAAAGCACAGTTATGAAGTAGCAACAAAATAATTTTATGGTCTGGGTCACTACAACATGAGGAACTGTATCAGGGTCGCAACACTAGGAAGGTTGAGAAGCACAGCTCTAGAATTAAGCTCTGCTTGTTCTGAAACTTTTTCCCCATACCCTTGCATACTCAGAGTCCATGCTCAGTGGGGTGTGGCTAATTTCTAATTCTTATTAAGAATACAAGAGAGACTGGTGTCTTAACTACCCTTGTTATAGGCATGTCCCTGTGCGTGTGTCACTGGGTGAGACCCTAGAGCTGATACAGAAAGTAAACTCGACGGTTCACACTAGCATATAGCCAGATTGTGTTACAGCAATCAAATCAACCCTGCTAAGAGTGGGGACCCAGCATCACCTCAGACATGGATCAGAACACAAGCTAATCCCCATCATCATAAAGCATGGCACAGCAGAGCCTTGGTGACAATCTAGTCTTGAGTGCTTAAGTATTTAATCTACTTTTTAATCATCTCCAAGCAAAATTTACTTCAAATTTAGCCCAAGGATTATTGCAGCTCCCCGTTTCCAATCCTTTAGCAGTGGCCATCAGAGATAGCTTCGTGGCCCTTACCCACAGCTCTGCCCAAACAGCCTGTCCTTGAATACAGAAAACTCCGTTAAATCAAAAGATTACTAAAGATCAGAGTCCCTGTTCAGTATGTGTTTAGTGTGGTCCTTATGCATTAACCGTGAGGTCTGTTCACAGTTATCTTATGCTGGGAGAACATTTGGATCTAAACATCTGTTCGATGATTCTGAATTAGAGGCAGAGGGAAGGAAGCCCAAAGAGAGATGAAGGCTGCCAGGGAAACAGTTTAATTGCATCCGCACGTGTGATGGAGACCTGCCTTTCCTGATGCAGTGTTTTCCAGGGAAGCACAAAGCATAAGTGAGCACACAGGTTCAGTACTGGGTTCTCCATGCAGCATATTTTGCTAATAAATAGAAAGAAATTCTGTGAGTTACAGAGATGCATGTGATGACCTGTACTAGCAGCCAGTTTGGCAATGGAGGTGAAATGGGAGAGGCGTCTCTCCTTAGGTGCACTTATTGGCCTCAATGTCTCTATTTATGACTGCGGGAGGCTGGCAAGAAGGCTCAGTCTGGCATGCTGAGCCTCACAAGCTCCAGCGCTTAGGCTAACACAGTGCCTGCCACATATGGAGCTTTCCATCCATATGCATTGGAAAGCGAAACTGTATTTTCTAAATCTATCTTCAGTTGTTCCGAAGGCCAACAAAGCATTTCAACATTCCCTTCTCAATTTACACAACTTAAAAAGTGAGGAGGTGGTGGGGAGATGGCTCAGCTGGGAAAGGCTTGCTTGCCACACGCAAGCTTGAGGACCTGAGTTTGACCCAAGGCGTACACCTGTAGTCCTGTAGTCCTAGCATTTAAGAAGGCAGTGACAGTGTGTCTTAGTTAGGGTTTCCTTGCTGTGAACAGACACAATGACTAAGGCAACTTTTATAAGGACAATATTTAATTGTGGTTCAGAGGTTCATTCCATTATCATCAAAGTGGGAACATGACAGCATCCAGGCAGGCATGGTGCAGGCGGAGCTGAGAATTCCACATCTTCATCTGAAGGCTGCTAGCAGAATACTGGCTTTGAGGCAGCTAGGACAAAGTCCACACCATCAGTGACAGGCCACACCTACTCCAATAGGGCCACACCCTCTAATAGTGCCACTCCCTGGGCCAAGTATATACAAACCATCACATAGTGGGTCACTTTTCTAGATGAATTGGTAAGCTCTAGGTTCAGTGAGAATACCTGTTTCAAACAATAAGGTAGACACAACAACATGGCTTGCCTATCAAAACCAGAACAATGACACCACAAATAGATATAGTAACATGAAAGGGGGAAAATCGCTGTATGGTAACATCAATAATCATAGAAAAAAGAGGCCAGAAAATTAAGAAGGATTATAGGGGTATGGGAGAGGGGAGAGGCTAGAAAGAGAGGACGCAGGAAGGCTGGAGAGAGAGAAAGGAAGAAAATGATGCAATCATTCTAACTAAAATGTTTAAAATAGTAAAGTAGAAGAGACAGGCAAATATCTATTTAGCCAGGTTTAAATAGCAAGTGCCAAGGCTACATAATGAGACAGTGTCTCAAAAATAACAATAATAATATGAAGAGAGGCTAAAAAAGACACCCAGTGTCAACTTGTGGCTGATGCAGACATAGAAACACATTAACACACACATATAGATAAATTGTAGAACTTATAATCAATATTGATATGATAATCTTATGTAATTATTATTCCATATTTGATACTTTGCCTTTCAAGAGTCAGCACTTCCTTCCCTCAATAACTGTGCAAAAAGAGAAAATAATGTGAATAAACGGGGGCATTCCAACTGCACCACTAGCTCAAGGTATTTAAATGAATAAGTGAGAATGTTAAAGGTCGTGAGCTAAGTACCGAAGTACCTGACCATGAGCATAGACATAGAAAATGAGCTTCTTTTCCTTACTCCCAGCATGCCTGTAAACCTAGCTAGGAACGGAGCTGGAGCAAGAGAACCACTAGAGATACCCCCTTGGGAAATATATCTAGAAAAAAAGGAAAGGGGTGAACAAGGACAGGAATGAAGGGACAATCTGCAATGGTTTGGATGAGAGTGTCCCCCATAGGCTCAGATGTTTGAATACTTGGTCCCCAGTTGGTGGCACTGTTTGGGTAGGTTTAGGAGGTGTGGCCTTGCTGGAGAAGGTGTATCAGTGGGAGCAGGCTTTGATGGTTCAAAGCCATTGCCACTCCCAGTTCTCTTTCTCTCTGCCTCTTGTAGGTAAAATATGCACCTTAGTCCTTTGTCCCCAGGTCTGAAACCAAACAATGGTCAACATGTGAGCCTTCAACTTCCTCCTGTCCCTGCTGCTATGCTGTTTCTCCACCATCACAGACTCTGACCTTCTGCAACCGTAAGACCAAATATACCTTTTCTTCTATAAATGCCCTGGTCATTGTTGATAGGCTATTTCTCCACTGCCAGTGAAATGAGCCAATTCAAGCCAGATTAGATTATAGTAAAGGCAGGTTTATTGGGAAGTTGCTCTCAGGTGGGTAAGCTCATTGAAAGGGGGGAGGAGGGAGGGGAGGAAGAGATAAGAGAAGGAGGAGGAGGGAGAGGGAGAGGAGGAGGAAGAGGAAAAGGAGGAGGAGGTGGAAAAAGAGGAGGAAGAAGATGAGGAGGAAGAGGAGTAGGAGGAGGAGGAAGAAGAGAAGGAGGAGGAGGAAAAAGAGGAGGAGAGCTATCAAAAGCTGAAATATAGGGATTATATAGGGAAGAGTCTAATGGGAAGGGCAATCCAGCCCCTGGGCTGGAAAGTTCAGGATTGGGGGCAGGGTATGCCAGGTAGGGACTGAGGGACATTGGGAGAACCTGGAGGCCAAGGTCTACTTTGTTATGTAAAATATGCACCTCAGTCCTTTGTCCCCAGGTCTGAAACCAAACAATTATGTTAGACTTAATTAGGGTTTCTATACTGTGATGCAACATGATACCAAAAATAAGTTGGAGAGGAAAGGGTTTATTTGGATTATATTTCCACATCATAATCCATCGTGGAAGGAAGTCAGGACAAGAACCCAAACATGGCAGGAACCTGTCTGAAAGGGGTGCTGCTTACTGGCTTACTGGCTTGTTCCTCGTGGCTTGCTTTCTTACAGAACCCAGGACCACCAAGCCACTATCCTTGGGGTGGATGGCACCACCCACAATTAGCTGGCCTCAACCCCATCAAGCACTAAAGTTAAAAAGTGCCCTATAGCCAGATCTTACCTAGGTATTTTCTCAATTGAGGTTCCTGCCTTTCAGATGACTCTAGCTTGTGTCAAGTTGACATAAAACTAGCTAGCACAGTGTTTTATCTCATTGTTAGAAAAGAAACTACTGGATACTGTGCTGAATCAGTAGACACAGTGTTTTATCTCATTGTTAGAAAAGTAACTACTGCGCAGTGCTAAAGGTAAATCAGTAGATTATATTCTTTAGGCACCAAAGCTGAGAAAACCCATTAGTGTAACGAAGGGTTTTGCTAATTTGCTTTTTAGAAGTTTAAAAAAATTAAAACAATCAGAATTTTTATATTAATGATTAGCTTCCATTAACTCCTAATCTTGTTCTCTCTAGAATGAGGGATTTTACATATGTAAGGAATTGGGAATCCCTGTGGTCACTCTTCTCTGGTCTCCGTTTGCTAGGCTTCATAATGATCTGTAGTTTCATCAAAGGTGATATGGACCTGTTCAGAGGTTCCCGCCATAACATACCGTGCTGGGCCCCCGGAGAGCTGAGTTGAAACTCACAATGTCACTGGGAAAGAAATGAGGTAGAAAAAAGTTAAATCAGGCAAAACAATTAGTAAGACCTAATTAAGCAATGGAGCCTCCTTGTTCAGCATTTATATTTTTACACTCTCCAAAATCTTAATCCAGGGATGACAGACAGTGACAGGCTAGTTAATTGTCTTAGAATATATTCTCAGATGTTTAAGGATTAGTTGGCCTTTGTTTTGGTTGTTCCAGTCTGGTTTGTTTGCGATGTGTGTCGGGGGTGGGGGGATCTGAGAGGGACAGACTCTAATGTTGTTTTTGTTTGTGACTTAACACCGTTTTAGATTCTGTTGATATTGTTGAAGTTGGAACTGCTTGTTTAAGGGAAACTCCAGCTCCTAACATCTGGACTTTCACTGTTTCTGTCCATCAAATGAGTTTACATAACGAGAGATTTGCATAGTGGGAGGCAGCTGTGCAAAGCTCATTTTGCAAGGTCTACAAGGAGCAGGTTAATTTGCTTACCTGGTTTCCTGAATCTTGTGGAAAGAATGCTTTCCTTTCTTCAGACGAAGCACACCTATCCCACACCCACCGTGAAGACAGCTTCTCAGTCTTTACAGCAAGGAAGAACTCTTGGTCCCCAGTTAGGGACCACCAGCAGCAAATCCCTGCTCTTGTAACCTTACCGTTTAAAACCTCAATTTATAGATTTTTCTCTGAACTTTAAGAACTTGCCCACAGGCAAGGCAACCTTGATTCTGCCTCAACACGGAGTCCTCACCTCTTCTACTAGGGAAGGGTATACATGCTCTTTTTGCTTCGTTTCTAAACGAAACACACGTTTTGAAAAAAAATTTCCTGCTGTTTTTGCCAATCCAAATGCCTTTTAATGCTAAAATGTTGGTTTAAATTTTAAAAACAAGCATGAAAGACGGGGATGTGTGAGAAACATTTCGGTTTGCTTTCTGTCAAAGGTACCAAGTTCATCAAGGGCCAGTACTCTCTAAATCCCTCCACCTTATAAAATTTTAATGCAAATCTTTTAATCTCCTTGTGGTAAAATTTAGACACACACACACACACACACACACACACACACACACACACACACACACGGGCGCGCACACACAACATTCCTAGAACTCGATGGCCTAAAGCAAGCTAACTCATTCTCCTGTTCCTTCATTTTCTTTTTTCCAGTTTAAGTAAGCCAATTTTAGCTGGGCGGTGGTGGCGCACGCCTTTGATCCCAACACTTGGGAGGCAGAGGAAGGCGGATTTCTGAGTTCGTGGTCAGCCTGGTCTACAGAGTGAGTTCCAGGACAGCCCGGGCCACACAGAGAGACCCTGTCTCAAAAAAACAAAAAACAAACAAACCAAAAAAAAAAAAAAAAAATCTTGAAATCTGATGAGGTCAGACCTCAGACAGTGGAGCAAAGACACAGTAACCACCCGGATTAGAATAAAAACCAAGTGACCTCCCTGCCCGTCTGTGCTGGCTAATCCAGTTTGAGTATTGGCACATTCCTTTTGCAAAAAGAAATTACCTTGCCATACCGGCTTCACTTTGTGTGTTCCTTTGTGGGACACTGAGCCTATCCCTTGTCTCTACCAGGGTAAAGGGACTTAACTCACGAGACATAATTATCAGGCGTCTGAGAGGTAAACTTGATACCGACATACTCTCCCACTCTTTACCCTCCACTGAAGAGTTGTTCACAGCCTGTAATTGCTCCATCTCTTTACCTTTCGATTTTAAATTCTAACTTCGCTCAGCCTGGAAAATATGGACACACTTTTGCAACTGAGAGCTTAGCAAGGCTGCTCTTGTCTCAGATCTTCAGCAAGGGGAACAGCTAGTTACATCCAAGGAAAAAAGATCACGGTGTCCATCCCTCAGGATGTCACCACTGGCGCTTCCTGCTATTCTGGCCCCTATACTCAGTCAGTGAGATATTGTTTGTTTGCGGGCCCTTAGGGAGTTGTAGCAAGCCGAAGTGCATTTCCCTGACCCCGTTCTCCTGGGGCTGCTGTTGAGATGAGGTCTGAAGTGGAAAGACAAGGGGAGCTAATTGGAAGGACACACGATCTGCGGAACCCACAGGTGCCAGCTTTCCTGACCCAGCACTTTAGTGGGTAAGATTGATGGGCCTTCTAACTTGAGATACTTATAGGAACTTGGGCCTTTCAGGGTGAATTAAGCAGGCCCAATTCCTACTCTGCAGGGATTTGCAATTTAGCTGGCGTGAGCAGCAGTGGAGCAGAGCATTGGCGTGTTGGTGCTGACCACCTGGCCTCCACATTGGGGGGAGGGGGCTTAAGAACTTCTTGTTCCCCAAAAGTGGCCACTAATTTTCTTTATAGGTGGTACATGGACAGTTTTGCATGTCTCTCTCTGGTCTTGCAGACTAAGAATCTATTTGAATCTCTAGGCTCTTGCAGGAAACAAATCAACTAAGATCTTCATTCTGTCTACAGGGTAGAAACTATCAAGTGATTCACCGGGCACAGTTAGTGCTCCTCCTGCTTGCAGGATGCTTGGGACTCCCCTGGGGGATAAAAGGATGAATATTTATTGGAATCTAATAATAGTGGGAAAGTCAGATTTTGTAATTTTTTTTTGTAAAAGAAATTGGGTGATATTTTTATAGTTCTCTCAGGAATTTTTATCTCAATAGCTACTTTTGATATACATAGTCATAATCTACCCCGGTAGTATGCTAAATACTTATAAATGCAGCAGTGGTCTGCTATATCGCTGCTTTTTCTATGCATTGTTAGTTGAGAAATAAAAGAAATGCAGTCAGACATCCAGCAATATTTCTGGAATACCCACCATGTCCTAGGCACCAAGCTAGGCACTGGGGGGCACAAGTAAAATTCACTTGTCCCACACAAGAATCAGAGTACTCCCAGATAAGCATTTGTGTGTATAGTCACTTGTGTGTTTGTTCTGGTCAAACAGAAACACTTGGATTGCTATGGTCTAAAAAAGACAAAGGAGCATAGGAAGTGTTGACATGTTTCTGCCCTATAGGCAACACCTCCATCTTAGATTTGGGAAACTATTCATTCCACCAAAACAGAAGAAGCACAGCTCTGCCATGTTCCAGAGTGGCGCTACATGTCACTCTGCAGTGTTGAAGGGTGGGTGTTTGCATGTGCCCTCTAAGGATTCTTAGCCTCCCTAATAAAAATTTAAAAACAGAAACAGAAAGAAGCTCAAGGGCAATTTTACTGGAGTTTAAAAGAAAATCATGGGGCAGGTCAGCTGTCTCAGCTACCTGGAGTTGGAAGAAAAGAAGAGAGAAAAGCATGTCTTGTGGGTTAGGTATGGAAGGAGGTTCACCATGCAGCTACATGGCGGAAAAAGACATAGTGTCAAATGGAAGAGTGAAGGGGCTGGTGAGGTGGCTTTGGCATGGAGTGCTTACTGCTCTAACTCCCAGCAGAACTGTCAGGAGGCTCATGACTGCCTGTAACTTCAGCTCTAGGAGATCCAATGCCTTCTTCTGGCCTCCAAGGGCACCTGTACTCATATGCATGTGCCCAACACACACACACACACACACACACACACACACACACACACGGGTGGAGGAAGGGGAGGGAGGAAAGGAGAGAGAGACAGACCAACAGACAGAGAGACAGAGAAACAGAGAAAGCACACTTGGGCTTTGGCCATCATCCAAAACAAAGAAAAGGAAGTGTTGCACCTTTCTGAGTCAGAATTCAGAAAAGTAAGTTGACCTAACAGAACCTCACAGCAGCTCCATAGCAACTGTATAGACAACAGAGATTCTGGGAAAGGAAAATATATCACCTCATTAAGGGAATAATTATCCTTCTTACCACTTTAGTGTGATGTTAGGTAAATCTGCTTTTCTAAGAAGTGGTCTCTTAAGCAGGGGATCAATACACCCAACTTAAATAATCCTTACATCGCCTCTACCCAAAATCAGAGGTAAATTCCATTCTCTCGACTGGAAGGAAATAATTTCCCTAAGAGACCTCAACAGGACCTTAATCAAAGCTATCATGTAACGGTGGGATAAAAAGCGCCAAAGGTCTATGAATTGAGCCACTTATCTGTGTTCCTTATTCTTGACCTGCTTTTAAGAATGTGAATGAAAATATGGTTTTCTCCTAGCTTGGGGAATGCATGCATTTATCCTATCTTACAAATGATTTCCAGAATTCATCATGGACCACATGAAATCCATGGTCTGTATTGAGCACCAGAGTTAGATAATCTGACAAAAGAGTTAGAAATGACTTTAAAGTAAGCATCATAATTTAGGAGTAAGGGGCTTTTAAGGAGGGTTCACAGAGAAGAACCATTGAAGGAAACTAGCATTGTCACAATTCAGGAGGACTGTGAGGGCTGCCCACACATTGTGAGTAGTGCCTTCCAGGGCACCACTGTCTCCACTGTCTGATAAAACAGCAAATCAGACGCAACAAGACAGCCCCTTCTAACAAAAACAAAGGCACTATGGCTGAGGGCGTAGCTCACCGAGTGTTGAGCTCGGCTACCATGATGACTTTCTAGATTAACCAGAAACAAAAGAAAATCCTTTATTCATTATCTCTATTTTGACCCAACTTTGTCAGGGTTATTTTTCCTGGGCTCAAAGAGATGGAGTTATACAACATCAAACAAACAAAAAAAAAATCCAACCCAATTTTTATAGACCTTGAAAGAACAATTCTCAACTTCATATGGAAATACAAAAAAACCCAGGACAGCCAAAACAATCCTGAACCATAAAAGAACCTCTGGAGGAAACACTACCTCAGACCTCAAGAGGTACTATAGAACAATAATGATTTTTTTAAAAACTGCATGGTATTGGTACAGAAACAGACAGGCTGATCAATGGAATAGAATTGAAGACCCTGAAATAAACCCACACACCTATGGACACTTGATTTTTGACAAAGAATTCAAAACCATATAATGGAAAAAAGAAAGCATCTTCAACTAATTGTGCTGGCCTAACTGGATGTCTGCATGTAGAAGAATGCAAGTAGATTCATACTAATCACCTTGCACAAAACTCAAGTCCAAGTAGATCAAGGGCCTCAACATAAAACCAGATACACTACACTAAACCTAATAGACAAGAAAGTGGGAAAGAGCCTCGAATGCATTAATACTGGAGACAATTGCCTGAACAGAACACCAATGGCTCAGGCTCTAAGATCAACAATTTATAAATGGGACCTTGGGAAACTGAAAACCTCTGTAATGCAAAGAAAACTGTAAACAGAACAAAATGGCAGGCTACAGATTGGGAATTTCCTGAAGATTCTTCCCTCCCCGCAACTGCTACATCCCTGCCAACCATCCCTACATCTGACAGAGGACTAATATCCAAAATATATAAAGAACTGGAGAAGTTAAGCTCCAACAAACCAAATAACCCAGTTAAAACTGGGACATAGAACTAAACAGAGAATTATCAACAGAAGAATCTGGAATGGCTGAAAAACACTTAAAGAAATGTTCAACATCCTTAGTCACCAGGGAAACGCAAATCAAAATGACCCTGAGAGTCTACCTTACACCAATTACAATGTCCAAGATTAAAAACTCAAGGAATATCGCACATGCTAGCTAGAATGTGGAGAAAGGGGAACAATCCTCCATCGCTGGTGGAATTGCAAACTTGTACAACCACTCTGGAAATGAATCTGGCAGTTTCTTAGAATATTGACATAAAGACCCAGCCAAATCACCCCTGGGCTCCACCATACCCCAAGGATACATGTTCCACTGTTTGTAGCAGCTTTACTCGTAATAGCCAGAAATGGAAACAACCCAGAGGTCTCTGAAAAAAAGAATGGATAAAGAAAACGTGGTTCATTTACACAATGGAATACTACTCAGCTATTAAAAACAAGGACATTATGAATTTTGCAGGCAAATGGATAGAACTAGAAAATATTATCCTGAGTGAGGTAACTCAGACCCAAAAGGACAGGCATGGTATGTACTCACGGATAAGTGGCTATTAGCCATAAAGTAAAGAACACCCATGATACACCCCACAGACCCAAAAAAGTTAAACAAAAAGGAAGGTCCAAGCAATGATGCTTGAGTCACACTTAGAAGGGGAAACAAAATAGTCATAGGAGGCAGAGGGAGAGAGGGCCTGGGGGAGGGGAGGAGAGAGGAAGGGGAACGGGGAATCAGGATCAAGTTCAGAGACAGGACAGAGGCCCAGAGGGCTAGGAGAATGAATGGTAATCTGCAGCTGCTGAGGTGGGGAGTGAGTGAGGGAGAGTCTCTAGGAAGTTCCAGAGACCTGGGATAGAAGAAGCTCCCAGGAATCAATCCTGGTGACCTTAGCTGAAATGCCTAATACTGGGACATAGAACCTAAAGAGGCCACCTTCTGTAGCCATGTAGTTGGAGGGATAAGGACACCAACCAACCCACAAAACTTTTCACCCAAAATTTGTCCTGTCTAAAAGAAATTCAGGAATGAAGAAGAGACAAAAAAAAAAAAAAAAGTCAATCAATAACCAGCCCAACTTGAAACCCATCCCATGGACAAGCACCAGTCCTCAACATTATTAATCATACTCTGTTATGCTTGCAGACAGGAGCCTAGAATAACTGTCCTCTGAGAGACTCTACCCACTAGCAGACTGAAACAGATGTAGATTCCATCAGCCAAACATTAGATGGAGGTAGGGACACTTATGAAAAACCTGGGGAAAGGATTGAAGGCTGGAAGTAGATGGGAACCCCACAGGAAGACCAACAGTTAACTAACCTGGACCCCTGGAAGCTCTCAGAATCTGAACCATCAACCAAAGAACACACACAGGCTTGAACGAGACCCCTCAGCACATATGTAGGTAGCACACAGGCAGCTCAGTCTTCATGGTGGCCCTGTCTGTCCTCAGTGGGAGAGGATGCACCTAACCTGGCAGAGACTTGATGTGCCAGGATGGAGGAACACCCAAGGGGGTCACACACTCTCAGAGGAGAAGGGAAGAGAGGGTAACGGACATTGTGAAGGAGAGACCAGGAGAGGAAGCAGTGTTTGGGATGTAAACAAACAAACAAACAAACAAAATACTGTGCCTTAGTCATCTTAGTTTTTCTCCCAAAAGTTATTTCTGACCAAAGCTTTCTTAATAAACAGTAACTTTATTCTTACAGTGGCTCAGGTCAAAAATCTACAAGGCATCTTAGACTCCTTTCTTTCATCTGCATCTCACATCTAAGAGCTAATCCTGTATCAAATCCCATAAACTCTGACCCTAAAAGAAATCTAACTAGCAGATTAGAGTGATCAATCAATCCTGGGAGGCCTGTCAGATAGAACAGCCACTATGGTTGATGACACTTGAAAATTGCAAAGAGAGTGGGTGATGTGATTTTTTTTTTTTGTTTTTTGTTTTTTTTCGAGACAGGGTTTCTCTGTGTAGTCCTGGCTGTCCTGGAACTCACTCTGTAGACCAGGCTAGCCTCGAACTCAGAAATCCGCCTGCCTCTGCCTCCTAAGTGCTGGGATTAAAGGCGTGCGCCACCACCGCCCCGGCATGGGTGATGTGATTTTTACATCACAAAAAATGCTAATTGTGTGAGGGAAAGCATTTATTAGCTGGACTTAACTGTTAAACAGTGCATACTACTTTTAAAAATAATTTTGCAACAGCAACAACATGCATTACCTCCCAAAGAAAAGAATACTTTCAAAATTAAGTACTTTATCCAATCACCTCTGGTCTGTCTGGAAGTTGATTTGCATTAGGTGTTTAGTTTGGGATGGGTTAAGGTACTAAGTAGTACTTAGCAGCCAAAGCAAGAGAACTAACTTCGTAGGTCGAAACATCATCAAATCGGGTGACTACAGTATCAGCAGAGATAGGTTGGAGAAACCTTGCTGAGACCGTCCCACTGAAGTTTCTGATTGACAGCGCAAGCACAGAGCTTTCTCTCCATGGATGGGCATCAGCCTTAAGAGTCCCACTGCAGGCATTTTTAGGCCATGGATAAACAGAAGTGACCACTCTCATTGCGAATGTTTCCCTTCCAACTGTTCTCAGGGGTGCGATGTGGTTTTTGTTGCTTTTCTTGATTTTTGTTTTTGTTTTAAATATCCTTAGCTTTTTGTTGTTCTCCTTTGTCTCTGTTATAGAACCAGGAGGCCAGCCTGAGCCAAGAAAGGTAGTTTTGAAGGACACTTGAAAAACACTTGCTTGAGTATGGGACAAGGGAGCTCTCCTCATTCCCAGGGTCTACTCTCAACAGGTGCAAACAGCACAGGACAATTTGCCAGATTCATTTGTGTAACAACGTCTCACTCATTCATTATTTGATTCCACCTTGAAAACTCTATCACCTTCACATGGACTTGGGTAATGTGTGTCTGTCTGTCTGTCTGTGGGTATATGTCTGTGTGGTGTGTGTATGTGTCTGTATGTGTATGTCTGTCTACGTGTCTATTTATGTCTGTTTATATCTTCTGTCTGTCTGTGTACATCTGTATGTGTCTCTGCCTATTTATGTCTGTGTGCATATGTCTGTGTGTGTATGTCTATGTGTCTGTCTGTCTGTCTGTCTATGTGTGTATGTCTGTGTGTGTGCCTCTGTGTGTGTGTGTGTGTGTGTGTGTGTGTGTGTGTGTGTGTGTGGGTGGGTGTGTGCCTGTGTGTTTCAAGACAGCAAACTCAGGGCTTCACACCTCATACACTGTAGGCAAGCGCTCTACCATTGAGCTACACGCCCAGCCCTGGGCTTGACCTCTTTGGGTCATTCTGCCTTCATATCCACCTCTTCTATAGTCTTCTACTGCAGTAAAGAGAACATCACAGTCAGATCATATTGGTTTGTTTGTTTGTTTGTTTGTTTGTTTTTGGTCAATCCTCCCAGTGCACTTCACATCACTCAGAAGAAAACCTCAGTCCTTATCCAGGCACCCAGGCATCCAAAGGCATGACCAAGGCTGCCCTGTCTTCTATCTACACTTTATTGTCTAGTTCTCCTCCTCAATGTCACCTCAGCTGTCACTCATATTTCCTGCCTGCACACCTCCTGTCTGTCATAGTTCACCTAGTGTCTGTCTATCACTTCATCTTGTGTTCTGACCACATCATAGAGAGCATCCTCTCTGGCCTCTCTCCTTGCATATCTCTGTTTTCCTCCTAGCATTTAACTACCATCTGATATACATTTATCTTTAGTCTGTATTTCCTGTCTTCTTCCATGAGATTATGAATGCCACAAGAACATGGACATGCTGCATTCTCTGCCTGGTGCCAAAATGAAAGGAGACCAAAGTATGGGATTCAAGTAAAGTAATTGGCCTCAAAACTGGCAGGCACAGCTCTTCTTTTAGAATGAAATAGAGAGGAGCCTTAGTTGGCAAATTTCATGAGAATTAAGAGCAGGAAACATTGGTCAACTCTATTGATTTAGAACCGGTAACTGGGAAGGAGTGGTGGAGGAGTAAGTTAGAGCGCCAAGAACTCAGAGAAGTGAGATGAAGACATCTGTGAATAAAACAGTAAAGATTGGAAATGACCATGAAAGCGATAAGGGAAAATAGGAAAAGATTCTCAAGCAGCTGTAATTGATGTGGCTCAGAATCACATGGCTCTCTGGATGGGCCTCCACATCTGGATCCCAAGTTAGATATGGTGGCCTTAAATTCCAGGTTTGGTAAACACAGGCTTATAGGTGGTGGTGGAGATTGGAAGCAACGAGTCAGTTATGTGGGTATGTGAAAATGTTACAGTGAAGACCATTACTTTGTACATTTAATCAAATTGATAAAAAATATTTTTTTAAAAAAAGAATGAATAAAAAGTATAAGTGAGGCCATACTCCAGGGAATGGTTAATGCCCAAACCAGCTATGAAAGATGCAAAGCATTAAGAAGACTGAGAGGGGACCAGCTGAGCAGTGGATGAGCCAAGAGAGAGAAAGTGGAGAGATGAAAGATGAGCGTTTAGAAGAGGTGATGGCCACAGTGCCAGATATGGGAAAAGGTTCAGATGGGAGAAGAAACAGTAATATCAACTGGCTATAAAAGAACAATGGTTTGGGCAAGAAGTGTGCTATTGTGTGCTTACTGATTCTGCGCCATGAAAACATTGTGTTCACTTGTTAAATTTCAAATCAGAGTTTCCCAAGCTGAACATTAGAATCCACCAGTGAGCCTTTTTAAATACCAGTGCTTGGATATTCTCCATGGATAATGAGAGCAGGGTTTGTAGGAGGTAGGACCCAGGCATTAGTTCACCATGGAAGCCCCACGAGGGCTGATAATACACGGCCAAGACTGAGAGGTTCTGGGGAAGCTGGAACTTTCTACAAGAACCACATGGGAAGCCTCCATGTCTGACACACACTGGGCAACCCTAGCCCATGCAGCAGGATTGTGAACCAGGACAGAGGGCAGAAAACTGTGATCCAGGAGACTGAGGGAACATGTGGCTGGTGTACCTGGCCTAGGTGCTCAAGCCTGGGGGTGGGGGTGGGGTGAGACAACCATTTTCTCTGCCAAATGTCATTTGCCTACCATGCCCTTGGCTTGACAAATCATTAAAAACAGAGACCTAGTCCTAGTCACTTGTTTTTAAAAAGTGGTATTGATTGAATTCTTCCTTTTTATCAGGCACTTAACAGAGTCATCACAGTCCCTGGTGTAATAAGAATATGTTTCTGTGAAGTAGGCACAGCTTTTATTCCTATTTCAGGGGATAAAGAAAATGGTTCATAAAGCTACTTGTCTGCAGGTGGTGATGCTGGAAAAAGCAGTGCTGACCCCTGACCCAGTTCTAGCTCACTCCAGAACCCAAGCTCTGAACCATGTCTATACTAAACCTCATCCAGTCAAACTGCCCAAGGAAGGAGCTTTCTGCAGTCCTGAAAGTGAGAGTCCTCTTCTGGTTGTACCTTCCCAGTCTGGACACTTCCTCAAAATTCAAGTTCAACTGCCCAGGAGATAGTGCTAACATTATATCCCTCCCCTTGGCATTACAGGTACGAGTTCTTCTTCTGCCGTTGGTACACAGGGACTTGTGTTAAAGAGGGCTGACCTACCAAATGCCTAGCACACATGATACCTGGCCTGTGAGCATCCAGGCACACAGAACACAAGGTTTTTAAAACAATGACATACAATTTCCTGGCTTCAGCAATGAGCCCTCCAAAAGAGAACATAACAGAGAAACAAGTTGAACAAAAATGTCTTGTGTCCCAAATCAACCAAATAAGGTTTCTTATTTCAACGTGGCATTAATTACTATAGAGCAAGTGGTCAGTTGGTTGTTTTTCCTGCATTGGGTCTCAGAGCTCAATGGTAGAGTACTTGACTAGCATGCCAACACCTCCGGTCGAAGCCAGTGCTCCAAAATAAAATAACACAAAATAAAATTTAGCAGTTGAGACTCCAACTCAATGGTAGTAGAATTCTTGCCTAATAAGCACATAGCTCTGAGTTTAATACCCGGCGCTGATGGGAGGTGGGGAGTGTCTTAGTGAGGGTGATTACTGCTATGATGAAGCACCATGGTCAAAAGCAAACTGGGGAGGAAGATGTTTATTTGATATCACAAAATATCAAATAATATATATCAAATAATATATTTGATATATTTTATATATCAAATACAAATATTTGATATAATATATACACACATATATATAATATATACATATATATTATATCAAATATATAAAATATCAAATATAAATCTCTGCATACCACTGAGAGGAGCCAAGGCAGGAACCTGGAGGCAGGAGCTAATGCTCAGGCTATGGGCGTGGAGGAGGGAATGGGTACAATGGGTGCTACTTACTGGCTGCTCATTCTGGCTTGCTCAACCTGCTTATCTAAAGAACTCAGGGCCAGGGCTGATGTCAGGAAATTTATATGCTACTGAGTTTGATAAGCCCAGTAGTCTTGGCCTTCCCACATGAATCACTAAGAAAAGGCTCTATATGCTCGCCTGCAGATCTTATGGAGGGTTTTTTGTTTTTTGTGTTTGTTTTTGTTTTGAGAGTCCCTCCCCTCTGATATCTATAGCCGTGCCAAGCTGACATAAAAACTAGCCAGGGCAGTGGGAAAGGGAGCTAGCATGTGTTAGGTCTATTTGCATTCATTGTCTTTGCTTCTTTCTGTCACAAGTACCTCCAGGTGCTTGCCGTGTACCTCCATCTCAGCCTTCACCACAAAGAGAAACCACTTCACACAGACCTCTTGCTCTCTGGGTACTAATCTAAGGTTCTTTGAAAGCTCCTAGCCCACGGTGCAGCCTCACGGGTTCCTGGATTTGTAATTGTGATACTATTCCCTAGGGATCCAGTAATGAGCCCATCATGCATTCCTCATGAAGAGTGCACCTCTGAGTCTGCCCCTGAATGTTCCCAAAAATCCATTCCTGAATGAGTGCAGTTATCAAGGACTGGGAAGTCACCCAAGCTTACCAAAGGATCATCACAACCACCGGTCTAATTTTGTAGAGATTCATCTCAAATAAAAGAAGCTTTACTTGTTCAAAGGCGGGTCTTTAAGATGGCTGCTTCTGCCAGCAGCTCCTACTCAACCACACCAATTAAAAGTAACAATCACCACTGATTATTCTCAACACAAACGCCAAACTGAATGGCTTGAAAACTACCCCATCCCAGGCTTTGCTTCTTAACCCTTTCCTCACCAACAGGAAGAGTTTATGGGTGTGACTTCCTACAGCGTGATATACCAAACCAACGTGTGGTTTCTGTTCACATTACAAAGTTTGATAATAAGATCCAGTGTGATGAGATCGTATAAAGGCTGAGTCAGCGTGCTGACTATATCTGCCTCTTACACTCACAGGACCCTCTTTATTTTGAAGACAAGGAGAAGGTGGACCAAGTGTTGAGGATGCCAGAGGCCTGGGGATGCAGGATTGACAGGGCAATTAATGCATGCCTGGAGCAAAATCAAAAGGTCATTGTGTCATGGCACCAGCTGGTCTTTTCTACTCTCCCATCAACTGTTCTTCACCCTTCCCAGGCCCCTAACTGTGATACCTAGTTGTTTTTTTATCAACTTGCACAAGCTAGGGTCACCTGGAATGGGAGCTCCTCAACAGAAAAATGTCTCCATCAGATTGCCTGTAGGCAAATCTTTAGGACAACTTCCTGATTAATGATTGCCATGGGAGGACCCAGCTCACTGTGGGAGGTGCCCCACTGGGCAGGTGGCTCTGGGATGTCAAAGAAAGCAAGCTGAGCAAGCAAGCCTTGAGGATCATGTCTGTAAGCTACGTTCTTCCATGATCTCTCTACTTTAGTTCCTGCCTCTAAATTTCCTGCCTTGAGTTCTTACTCTGGCTTTCCCCGGTGATATAATAGAACTCGGAGGAGTAAGCCAAATAAACTCTTTTCTTCCCTAGCTGCTTTTGGTCAATGTGTTTATCACAGCAATAGAAAACAAGCTAGGACTGTCACAATCTTCATTTTTACCTTAGTACATCGAATCTAACAAACCACTGAAAGCCTACATGCGTATCTGAAACTCTAAATGTAATGGTAGAATGACCATATCTGCAGGTGTGCATGTGCGTTTGCGTGTGCGTGTGCGTGTGCGTGTGCGTGTGCATGTGCATGCTCAGTTTGTCCCGTAGTCAAAGTGAATCACTTTGATGTTGTCTTTTCACAAGACCAGAACTCTCTAGTAATGCTGGATTCATATCCCATGATTTTGCCATGGCCCCTCTCTGCTCTTTTCTGTATATTTCTTCTGTTTTAATCCCATCTATAAGTATATCACAGAACTAAGGAAATGTCCCCCCACTAATTCCTACCTTTGTTTGAGCCTCTTTCCCAAGCTCCCGGTGCACATCCCAATGTCTATGGATTTATTTCCACCTGAGATGGGATCCAAAGCCAAAATGATGGCTTCAGGGGTGATACCCATCACGTGCCCACTTCCTTCCTCATTTTATTGCCTCTATATATTTGGAGGATGCCCAGAACATGATGACAGGCTGCCCTATAAGCTGTTCCTCAAGAGGGAAACACAGGAAGTCTTCTCAGAATGAGGTCCGTCTTTCCATAGGAGGGAAGGGACAAATGAGGAAAAATGGAAACAATTATTTAAAAATAATGAGAACAGAAACGTATGCCTCGTTTCCCCATTGCAAATGCATAAGTTAATTTCTCCAAAAATTAGTGAGACTTCACTGACTGATTTATTCACTCATTCAACTTACATTTCCTAGTGCCTACCATGGGTCAATCATGTTCTGAGCACATGGGCTACAGCTAGGAGCAAAAAGACAAAACACAGGTCCCTGAGGGGATTCTAGCCCAGAAGAGGGTGGTGGCCATCAGCATACACCGCTGGTCAGTTAGATAAGACAAGAGTGTGGATAAATGAGTCTATGTTGGTAGCAAGCTATGGAACCTAAGCCAAGTGAGAAAAGTATGACACGGGAGAGAAGGAGGGAGGAATACTTGGGTCAGTGAATTAAACATCTCAGCCTGATGCAGTGATGGACTTGGGAGACCAAAGGGTTTTCTGAAAAAAAAAAAAAAAAAAAAAACACAGACATTGTTGTTGAACCTGACATAGTGAATGGAATCAATTGATAGATGATACTATTGAGTGTATCAGATGTGACACAGAAATGAGTAGCTGAGACAGGGTGAAGGCTGAGACTATGGGCAAAGATGAAGTCAAAGAACTGACAGACCATGGGTTTGATGCATTGTCCTCATGGGTACCGAGGTACGATAATGATGGAGCGAGAGAAGCACAAGGCATAGGGTGAATCTCTCTCTTTCCACCAAACCAATAGGTGAGTGTCAGTGAAACTAGAGTCTTGAAAAAAAAAAGAAAAAGAAAACCTCCTCATCTCTGTGATTCTCGGTAGCTAATCAGAAAACAAAATAATACAATCAAATATCAATTATGTGACGTCCAGCTTGAAGTGTCTTTGGATGTTTTTGACTGGAAAAGCTGAGGTGGTTGATTTAGTCCCAGGCCCTCCTCTTGATGAGTAAAAACAACAGACTATCAAATATTCTATTTTATGTTAAAGAACACTTATGACTCAGAATCAGAGAGTCAGCTCCTACAGCTTTAGTTAATCACAAGGAAAACAAGCGTCAGTCCTGTCGCTCTGTGGTTTGAATGAGAATGCCCTCAATAGGCTCATGTTTGAATTCTTGGTCACTGGTCGATGTACTGTTTAAAAAGGAATAAGAGGTGTGGCCTTGCCATTGGAGGTCACATTGATGTCTGTGGCCCATGCTACCATAGGGGGCCATGTTGATGTCCGTGATCTTTGCTGCTCCTGGAAACCATGTGGAAGTTCACGATCCCTGCAGCTGCTGATAGCTATGGGTAAGGAAACTTCTTCTTCTTCTTCTTTTTTTCTGTGATATCGATGACTGTAGACTGTGACCCCATGAGGAAAGCAACAATACCAACCAACCAGAGCTCCCCAGGGTCTAAACCACCAGCCTGGGAGCACATAGGGAGGGACCCATGACTCCAGCTATATATGTAGGGGAGGATGGCCTTGTCCGGCATAGGTGGGAGAGGAGATTCTTGGTCCCATGAAAAACGAACACAGAGTTGGGGGGGAATGTGAGGATGGGGAGGGGGTAGTGGGGGTGGGGTGTTACGTGGGGGCACAGCCTCATAGAAGCATGAGGGGGGATGGGATAGGAGGTTTCTGAGTGGTGGGAGGAAGTGGGGTAAGGGGATAAAATCTGAAATGTAAATATAATACCCAATAAAAAAAATTTTAAGAAAAAAAAAAGAACAACCTCCAAAAAAAAAAGAGAGAGAGAGAGAATAAAAAGCATAGAAGGCTTCTGTGATAATCTCCCCTAACACACACATACACACAGTAAGAAAGAAAGAGGAAAAGAAACAGTCTAGACAGGAAGCCATCAAAGAGTGTCCTTAAACATTGTTAGGTGGGGGGTGCTAAAGTGTAGCTAGTCACTGCTGACGGCTTCTGGCCGAGGGGAGGGGAAGGCCTCAGTTAGCATTAAGGGTCTGGCCACTGGGAGTTTGATCATGTTACAATGAATATATGGGCAACACAAGTTAGACTTGGTGGGAATTTTTTTCTTCTTTTTGAGGGGAGGACACAAGTGTTGGGGGTGGACGTAGGAGGAATGGGAAGTGAGTGTGATTGGGGTACATTGTGTGAAATTTCCAAATAATCAATAAAAATATTATATGGGGGAAAAATTGAACCGAGAAAGGCTAAGGTTATTATCAGAGCTCGGATTGTATTTTCTCAACTACAGGTTACCTTAGAATTATTGTTGATTTCATTAATATGAATTGTTGTTTATATATACAATCAGACTACAAGGAAGGAAAGGGATGACAGAAGGAGGAGAACATCTTGTACCTTTTCATTTCACAAGAGAAATGAAACCTCAAGTCTTAGGGGAAAAAAGAGGTGTGGTCTTGTGGAAGGAGGTGTGTCTCTGGGGTGGGCTTCAAGGTTTCAAAACCCATGCAAGGCCCTATACATCTCTGTCTATGGCCTGTGTATCAGGATATAAAGCTCTCAACTACTGCTCAGTGTCTGTATACTTTCTGCCATTATGATCATGGATTAACTCTGTGGTGGTTTAAATACACTTGGCCCAGGAAGCAGCACTATTAGGAGGTGTGGTCTTGTTGGGGTAGGTGTGTCACTGTGGAGGTAGGCTTTGAGAGACCTTCCTCCTAGCTGCCTGAAAGCCAGTCTTCTCTTGTTTGCCTTCAGAATAAGATATATAACTCTCAGCTCCTCCTGTACCATGCCTGCCTGGATGCTGCCATGCTTCCTGACTTGATGATAATGGACTGAACCTCTGAACCTGTAAGCCAGCCCAATTAAATGTTGGACCTTATAAGTCTTGCCTTGATCATGGTGTTCTTTACAGATTTGGAAATCCTAAAACCTCCTGGAACTGTAGGCAAGCCCTAGTTAAATTCTTTCTTTTTAAGAGTTGCCTTCATCACCATGTCTCTTTATAGCAATAGAACAGTGATTAAGACAGTCCTCCAAACCTGACTCTCATCTTTGCACCATTTAAACACTGACATTGCTCCTTTATGACCAAGTGACTATCTCAAGTTGGCAAATAAGACTGTCTTCCAAAGGTCTCTTCTGGGCATCTAGTCATTGCCATTGCACCCCGGTAAAACTGGACAGACTCACAATACTGAGCTGCCTCTTACACTCTCCCCTCCCCCCAGTCTTCTTCTCTCTTCCCACACACGTACTGCCCTTCCCATGAAGGACAGAGAGATGTCAACCACCATGTCCCTGACATGGACTAACTGCACACACGACTTCTGTGCCAGACAGAAGTGTTCTTGCTCAAATGTACTTGTCAGATACAGCTGACATTATGGAGGACACAATGGGCCAATTTTCAGAAGTGTTGGTAGAGTTTTTCTTGACTTTGTCTTCAGTGGCTCAGGGAGCATACTTAAATGGCAAGGTATTGTTGAGAAGCAATTTGCATAAACATAGATTAAAAGTGGTTAGACCCAGATAACTGGGGAAAATGGAACATGAACTTGAGTAGTGTAGCTTCTGCACAGAGTGGATACTCTATTACAGTCAAATGATCTTAATTTCTCAAATTTAAAAATTGAGCAGACTTCTCATTATATTCTCTCATTGCTCCTTCTGTTCCTCTACGTGTTTATTTTAAAAGCACCAAACCCAGTTAATAACGTTTCTTTGTTCTGAATGAAATGGCCACATTCCATAATTTATCTATTACGTGGCATTCAGAAGCATACAAAGCTACTAGTTAATACACACAATCACTGATAATTTTGCAAGCCGAATAATGAAAGGAAAACAGTTTCAAAGACCATGATGCACTCTTGCGTGTGTGTCCCCCATGTAGCTTATGCACCATGTCTTCATGACAGTTCTTACTGTGTACAAAAAAATGGCATAACTTATGCTACCTATTGGGATTTATAAACCTGGAAGTTTTCTAAATAAACAAAACCCGAGGTGACGTATTTGAGGACTCACATCTGGGGAACTAAATCCACATTCGACGTGATTATGACTGGAATCTAGGCAAATGAAACAAATCCCAAAGGATTTCCATGTTCCAGCTGCTGCCCGCTGCCTGGGTATTTTTAGTCCTGTTATCTCTCTCACAGAAATATGTTCAGATTTGAGGGGAGGGGTTTCTGCCCATACCCAGGTGACTTTGCAGTATAGGATTTTTGTTCAGTGTTTATTCAAGCCAGAAGTGTACACTATTCCAGATATATATGTATACATATCTAGCTATTCCTTCTCTCTCAAAACTAGTGTCCGAGCCATGTGAGGTGGCACACATCAGAAATTTTAGCACTTGGAAGGCAGAAAGAAAGAAAGAAAGAAAGAAAGAAAGAAAGAAAGAAAGAAAGAGAAAGGAAGGGAAAGAAAAGAAGAGAAAAGAAAAGAAAAGAAAAATACCAGTGTCTGAATGTGACAGCTGTACACAAAAGAGCCTTATTCTTGTCTTGGGAAAAACCTCTAATCACTAACATATCTCACCTGGTTCCTGCACCACCTCTGGAGCTCCTCCTTCTTGCCTATGGTGGCAGTTTGGTGTTTAGGGATACTTCAAAGGTTCATCAGCTCAAACTAGAAGCCCACTCTAAAGAGCAGAGCTAAGTGAAAGAAGCAAACACATCTACTCATGGATCCTGTGAGATCCTCAGATGTAGTGTCTGTGGACAGCTGGAAGCCGAAGCAGCTAAAAACCAGTGCCAGAGAGGGTGCCTGGTAACATTCTCTCAACTGCTGATGAAACTACAAGTAATGTCTGCCCACTGTCACACAGTTACACTTGCTAATATGCTATCCCTATTATTATCTCTTAAACATACACAAGCAAACCAGCCACAATATGTCTCTCTGGCTAGGGCAGGGCATGCCACTCACTGAGCAGTAGAGAAACACTCTCTAACTCACTTGATAATGTGTTCAGTGAAGTCTTAGTGATGCTGGGTCACTTCAGGTAGCAACCCCCAACAGAATGATGGTTCCTTACCAAAAAGATGTACATTTTGACATGATATCTCTCACCTACAAATTAAAATTTCACACGTCTTCTCTTCCTCTAAGGCAGCAGAATCACTTTTTACAGAGACTGTGGCAACATTTCAGGGAAGCTCAGCTATACTATAGTGAATTCTGCAGGGTCATAAATAACCAGAAAGAAAGGTAGGTCACTATTTCTTCAAAGTAAATCTGGTTTTGTTTTTCTGTTTGTTTGCTTGACTGGTTGATTTTGTTCTTGTTTTTGTTTTGCATGCGTGTGTGTGTGTGTGTGTGTGTGTGTGTGTGTGTGTGTGTGTGTGCTTGAGACATTGCAGAATGAATTCAAACATTGAAAGACTTGTGTACAATTACAGGCTAGAAGTTATAGGTTAATGCGTTTACATTGATAATAGCCACAATATTATGAAAACCAGCCTTAAAAATTTATTATTTATACTTTGTAAGAAATTTTAGCAATAATTTTCCTCAGACACTCATTCCCCTGTCAGTTCTCATGGTGGTATTATGTAATCTTGTGTGTGTATATCTCTTTTTAGTATTTCTACAGTTTCATTTTTACATTCAAATTTAAAGCTGTCCCACATTAATTTTAGCTAAGGATGTACTGTAAAGACCTGACCTTACTTATGCCAAATGATTAGATAATTATCTTCTCTTTAAATAAGATAACAATATATTGTATTATTGTATCTACTTTGATCCATTTAAGAGCTAACCTTATTCTTTTCTCCTGTCCAGCTTCACACTGGCATCATTTTGATATTTCAATGTTTTATTTTAAAATGTGAAAAGCATAAGTATACATCCTGGTGACTTTTTGTAGACTGAACCTACTTGCAACACCAGCACCAGGTTTGAACAAACATCACCACCCACATAGCTCTTTCTGGTCACTCGTCATTGCTCCCACACCCAAGGGAACCATCCTGACTCCTGACAACCCAGGGCAGCTTTACCAGCCATTTTCTTTATGTGAATGGAATCATAGAGCAGCAATGATGTTTTTGAAAATACTTGTGTTCATTTGTTTGTTTGGCTCATTTTACTGATACCCAGTGCTCTGAGACTTGTCATCAGATCAGTCAAAGGATGCCTAGCAACCAGTCTGGGAAGTCTTCCTCTCACTTCCTTCACCAGATCTCAACTCCAGGCAGCTGAGAGGTTGTTCTCACTCCTAAATGCCTCCTCTGCTAACAGCATCTGTTCTCTTTCTGAACTTCTTAAATATTTGAACAAAATAAACTAATGTATCTCTTTCACTTTCTAAGTGTTCATGACCAAATTGTCTTTCAAATATATATATTTTTTTTTTTTAGTGGTAGACCATAAACAGACTCTGTGTCTGAGTTTTACTTTCACCTCAATGGAGTCACGTAAGTCTACTGAGTCCAGAACACTGTAATGGTTAATGTCAAGTTGGTTGTCAGCTTGACTGAGCTGAGAATCACCTAGGAGACTGGTGTGGCTCACTTCCAGATGTGTTCGTGAAGGCATTTCCAGAGAGTATTAACTGATGGGGAGAGTCTCACCCGGATTGTAGACAATGTTTCCCATAGGCTGGAAGCCTGAGCAGAACAAAACATATTCAAATTGTTAAATCTATATTTCTTTAGCCTTGTCTGGCATCTCTAGACTAGGTCTCTAAGAGAACAAGATGGCTGTTGTATCACCAGCACTGTGTGCCTGGAAATGTTCTCTTACCCCTTGGAACTGAGAAGAATGGCTCTCAGTGGAACTGAGAAGAATGGCTTTCAGTTCTCCGGAGGAATCAATCCTGCATGACAATAAAGAGCTAATTGCCATCCCACGATCATATCTCTCAGCCTTCGAGTTTATGTTCCCTCTGCTCTGAATGCCCACAATGCATTGGATAGGAAGGCTTTGGCCTGAACTGAATCCTCATTCTACCAGTCATCAGCTCTGTAACTCTTAGAAAATCAAGGTGTAACCAGTACATGCCTTGCAAGCTTGTGGTGTGCTTAACGAGGCCGTGCTGCAGAGCATTTATTTTATCACGGTGCCTGAGAAGTCTATGTTCTTACTGATTGCCACTTCCTTCCTGACTGTTTACACAACTCTCCGTGCTCCTGGATCACCCTAGTCTGCATGGGCCTACTCACTTTGTTCTTCTTTTTCTCTAAGAGCAGAATTAGCTTTATTTAAGTCTTTCAATACCTACTGTCCTTAGTATTCATAATAAGCTTTCACTGAATGCGATTCCAGAACAAAAAGAATAATGGTCAGAAGAAGGGACTTTAAACCCTAATGAGCACCTGTACACATCTCCTGGAACAGTAAGCATAGCATAATAGGGGGTGGACATCTGGAACCAGAAAGAAACATCTGCTTCAAGCATTGCTATTGTGAGTCTTGGGGCTCATTGGGATCTTTTTTTCTCTTTCTATGATTGCAAACTAGATTCTAACACTAAAGAGAACAAATCCACTTTCAGTAAGGATGTAAAGTCACACAAAACTTGGAAATATCAAAGCACCATCACCTTCATAAGTAACTTAAATGTGATTTAGGACCATGAGCAGCGGAAATGACATCAGTTATCAAGGGGGGAATTAGATGGTACCCATCTAAGGACTGAAGCTAATAAAAAGTCTAATTAGACTTGAATTTAAAAGTATTGTGTGGATGATTAAAGAAAAAAGAGGCCACGGGTTTGAAAGAGAACAATGGGGTACGTGGAGGAGTCAGAGGGAGGAACTCTACTTGATAATTTCAAAAACTAAAAAAATTAAAATAAACAAAAGTATTGTATGAGACAGAATGATATGGAAAAAGTGAGTCCATTTTAATTCAAAGAACATTTTCCAAATTTAAGCATTAATTCACACTCCAGAGTGTCCACATGGTTGTATTTCAACACTACGGTGGCAATCCAATCCTGCCTCTTCGCCAGAGTGTAGGTTCCCAGTGGTCAAGCTGATGAGGGTGGGGTCCAAATAAAACAGACATACTGTTTCTGTTCTGAGGTCCAGGTAGAAACTCACACCTCAGAGCCACCCCCAGACTGCTAGGAAATCATGTCTGACTTCACAAGCCACAACTTCTCTGCCTTTCAGCAACAAAGCATAGACCATTAGTCAAACAAGCCTTTGAAGAACACAGGGTTCTGAAGACCAAGAAGCTCACTAGGCTCAGTCTTCACACACACAGCTGGTTGTTATGTGTGTTCTTGTTAGAGCTCATCAGTGCAGACACACCCCACACTTAGAGTTCCCTAACTACCAGCTGCCACCGGTCTCCCCCAGTTTCTGCCATAGGTTGCTCCCCTCAATTGCATCTTAGAGTTTTTTTTTCTTTTGAGACAGGGTTTCTCTGTGTAGCTCCGGCTGTTCCTGGATTCACATTGATCCACAGAGCTCCGAGTGCTGGGATTAGAGACATTCGCCACTTTGTCTGACTTTGGAACTTAACTCTTTATAATTGACTTGTGCCTCTTTTTTGTTGTTTGATTTCACCTTCTTATTGTAAAACATCTTCAAAGACATGTAAAGATAGCCATTACATAAACCATAAGTTTAGCCATTACATAAACCAAAGTACATGCTCCCATACTCACCAGCCAACAGCTCCCTTCCATCAGTGTTTCCCCTATGTCTCCCAACAGTCTCTGTGCTTTCTTTTGATTAAGTGTTTTAAATTAAATCCCAGAGCCCAGTGCAGTGTGGCACGTGTCTACTTAAGAGACTGAGAGAGGAAGACTGCCCGAACCCAGAGGTCTGAGGCTAGTATGGACTATAAAATGACAGCAAATAAATAAATAAACAAACAAACAAACAAACAAAAAACAAGCCAATCAACCTAATAATAAATGGGTTTGGGAAGACGGTTTGTAGGTTTAGTTTTGGCTACACAAGCATAAGAACCTGGATTCAGATCCCCAACACCCACATACAAAGGCAAACATGGTGGTACATGCATATAATCCCAGCACTGGAGAGCCAGAGAAAGGAGGGTCCCTGCGCCTTGCTGGTCAGCTAGTCTCGCCAAATTAATGAGATCCAAGTTCAGTAAGAAACCCTGTCTCAAATATTAAGGTAGAGAGCAACTCAGGAAAACATCCAGAGTCAACCTCTGACCTCTCCACACATGCACACGTAAACATGCATACATATCAGAGAAAAAGAAATATAAGATATATCCCACACAACCATCGTTTCTCCTGTAAACAAGTTCAGTCTGTGCCCAGTGTTCAGGTTCAGTGACCCGACCAGCACTGTACAGCTCCAGGATCACCTTCACGCACAGTGCTCGTCCCACACAGATATATGGGGTAGCCCTGTACCACCTGACCGCAGGGGCAGCACAAGACTTAGAGGCCAGAGAGCAAACGTTTTAGACTTTGTGGACCCATCTTTTGCAGCAACTGCTTCAATCTATTGTATCATAAAAAGAGACACAGACCATATGTAAACAAATACGTACAGCTGTCAGACAATAAAACTTTATTTACAAACACAAACACAAGTTATAGAAGAAATACAAATGATGATAAAGGATAGTTTGGGCACACCTCCTCATCTACTCCCAATGACTCCGTAAGTGATAGCTACTGTGAAAATTGACCCCATCTAAACCGTGATTTTTTTCCAATTAGATTCATTCCCAGCTAGATAAACAGGCATGCTGATAGGCCACTTCTACTGTCGCTTGAAAGCCTATGAGGTCAGCAATCACTATCCTCACCACTAGTAAATCCCAGCCTCCTGTAGTATATCTGGTGCTGACAGCAATGCAGTGTCCAAGGCTAAAGAAAACCTGAGACACACCAAAGAGCACTATGAAGAATAAAATCCAGGCATCTAATGTTCCCAGAAGTTCTCTGCACTTTAATCAACACCAGAGCAAAAATAAGCTTTTGCAATAAAACATCTCTTAAGAGGAGTAATACATACAGTACAAAATGGCTGACTTTCCATTAGTACACAGAAGATGTGAACAGAGAAAAGAAACAGGGGCTGAAGAAGGAGATTAAGAAAGAAGCAAAGGAGGCTCCACAGTTAAGAGCACTGACTGCTCTTCCAGATGTCCTGAGTTCAATTACCAGCAACCACATGGTGACTCACAACCATCTGTAATGGGATCCAATGTCCTCTTCTGATGTGTCTGAAGACAGCAACGCTGTACTCATACATAAAATAAATAAATAAATGTTAAAGAACAAGAGGAAGAAGAAGAGAAGAGTGTGGGGGGAAAGCACAGCCTCATGTCTGTACTCTGGGTAACCCTTACATTAAATTGTTTTCTTTTACAATTTGAAATGTCATAACTTTTCATTGTTATGTTAAATCCATTAACATTTTTATATTGCTAATAAATATCATTCTTTTGGCCCTGTTTTGATCTGTTGTAGGTTTTGGTTTGGTTTATAATAAATTTATATGTACTGTATCTACATTGTTTCCTACCTCCTCCATCATCTTTATCACACACACACACCCCATCCAAATCCATGGTCTCCTTTTCTTTAATTACTATTGCTACACACACACACACACACACACACACACACACACACACACACACTCACACATACACACACATTCACACACACACTCACACATACATACACACACTCACACACACATACACACATATGCACATGCACACGCACGCACTCTCGAGCGATGCGCACACACAAGTGGGGGAACATATGCAACCTGCTGAGTCCACTCAGTTGTTTGTATGTATATGGTGTTAGGGCTGATCCCTTAGTATAGGATAAACAATTATGGGGTTTAACCCTGGGAAAGAACAAGCTCCCTCTCCTCAACAATCTTTGGTTGCCTGTAGCTCTTCATCTAGGAGTGGGGCCCCATGAGATTTCCCCTTTCCATGTTGGCATGTCAATTAATGTCACCATTCAGATCTTGTTAGGCAGCCATGTTGCTGAAATTTCATGGGTGTAACTTCTCTGTCATAGCTAGAAGACACACTCTCCCAGTGGACTTCAGTCTTCTGACTCTTACAGTCTTTCCGTCTGTTCTTCCATGATGTCCTCTGAGCCGTAGATATAGGGTTGTACTATAGATGTACTGGAGCTGGGCACCACCCCATCAGTGTTTTCTGCATGTTGACCAGTTGTGGCTTTCTGTAATAGTCTCCATCTGCTGCAAAACACTTACCTGTGAGTACAAGGCCATCAGTGGAATTCCTAACTGAACTCAGTTTTCTTAGAGTCCTACTGGGCTCCAACTCATCTGCTCTATAAGTCTCAAGCTTCCAAAAGCAGACTGATATTTTGAAAAGCAGACAGTAGGATTCGAATCTATCTTATGTCCCTACAGCTACCATCAATGTGCTCACCCATAAGATTCTAGTGTTAGGCCTGATCCAAGACAGAAGAAATCCCAAAACTTCCAGGTTAACAACATGGATCTCAAAGAGGATTACAGTTGTCCATTAGCTACTCTTAACTTCATGCTCTGTAAACTCTACTTTGACCTCCTGGTCCATTCCCTACCTTCCACTCCTCCAGCTCAGGTAACCAAATCCCTGTATATGATCAGAACCAACAACTCAGGCTAAAAGCCCAGATAATCATGGGGTTTTTCAACTCTATAAAGGACTGATATGTGGTTTTCTAAACTCTATTTCTGCGGATGATATTAATGCCTGCCAGCCTGCTCAGATCTCTGACCACTGTTAAGACCCTAAGACCATCCTGTACCTACAGAAATTCCCCAACCTTTTCTACCATTTATCTCAAAACCTTTCTTCCTCCCTTCTTGCTGTCTTCTAACTATCCAAATAAAACTTCCATCTTAGAAGCAATCTCCACTTAGCCTTACCTTCATGATCAAAGTCCTTAAAAGATTTGTCACTTCCTGTCCCCATCTCCCATTTGAATCCAAATCTACCTACTTTGACAATTTCCTTATTGCCAAACCCAAAAGGTGCTTGTTTAAGCCCTTCATTTTTTGCCTGTCAATGGCCTTGACAGTGTTGGGCTCTTTGTCTTCAGTATCATTGTTAGCCACTGCATAATGCCCCCATCACTTCTCAGTTTCTTCCTTTAATCTTCTACTCATCCCATATCCAAGCCTTAAATATGAATACTCCTTAGAGTTTTTAATTTATTCCTTCTTCTTTCATTGCCTCTCAGTATTCTGAAAGTCAACTATATGCTATAATAACTCTATTATAGGCCTTAAATGTTATCTGCCAACATTCTTAGCCCCTTCATTTGAGGGAAACTAGGATTTTGTTAATATATTCCAAAAGGATATTTTTATCTGATAGTCACAGAGTGTTAGGTGGAACATAGAGGTGAGCAAGGGAAAGCTATTTAGGGGGATAGACATCACTGAAGATAAATTGTCAGTAGGTCTGGGGCTGCAACATCCCAGCTTCTCCACATCAATGAAATTCTAATCAATCCATCAGTCTTTGTAGACACAGATTTCCCCAGGAATTCTCATTCATAAAGCAAAGAATCAATTACTATGGAGAAACCAAATCATTTAAGTTCAAACTCCATTTTAGAGAACCTGACCTAAGTTTGAACTCAGGTAAACTAACAGGCCAGTACCTAGCATTAGTTTTCAAGTTAACTCCCAATAAAACCTGTATCTCCAGGTTAATCTCCCCCAATAAATCCAGCATTTCCAAGTTAATTCCTACAAGCCTGCCCTTGCCTAACAACCACCAATGCAGTGGGAAGCAGAAGTTTGATTTGAGTATGATTTGACTTTCAGCACCACCCGATTATGCTAAAGGCCATAGTAGCACTACAATTAGATGCCTGCCAGGCTAGAAACACACTACATTTTGGTGCATTGGCCAGGAAGTTCCTCTCGATCCCAACAAATCAGGTCTAGATTCATCTATATGTGTGTGTTTGTAGTGCTACAATAAACTTCCTGTTTCCTGTCTGTCCATGTTGGGAGCCGACTTTAAGCAGAAAGCGGCTAGAAAGCAGCTATCAGCTTTGCAGCCATCTTGATCCATATACCCTGACATGAGACTTGGTTTTCAACAGCCTACAACAGCTGAAGCACACTCTGATATCCCACATAGCTTGTTTTGCTGTTTAGTGCCCCCAGCTGCAAGGAGCACGCGGTATCCATGCCTACAAGGCATGTGGTGCACGTGCTATCTACGCCATACATGCCTGTAAGGATCACGTGCTGTCCACGCCTGTAAGGCTTATGTCATATCCACACCTGCAAGGCACGTGGTATCCACACCTACAAGGCACGTGGCAAAAGCCTATAAATACCCAGGATTTCCTTGTAGTCGGGAGTGTAGTAGTAGTAGGTGTAGTGGTGTGTGTATGGTGGAGACAGTAAAGAAGACTTTACTACAGATCCTCTGGCTTGTCTCTATTCTTCGAGTCTCTTCCCCTTCTTCCCCCCACTCTCTCTCTTGCTAAACCCGGACCTGCGGAATAGAGCAGGCCACTATAGTTTGGCCCCCAAACGTGGGCCAGAGTGGTCCTTTACAGTTTGGCCCCTAAGGTGGGGCAGCTCGGGTCATTTACAGTTTGGTGCCTGACGTGGGGCTCCAGTAAGTCACAACATGTCCATATGCTAAATTTGTTCATGCTAAATGTTTCCTGTGTATTCACACACTAATCTTTCTGTGTGTGCCTTCAGTGACAGCAGTGGTCTGTGCAACCATGGCAGCCATGGTGGTGGCACCATGGTCACATCATGGCAGCAGCTCATGTGCCTGCTTGGCAGAGCAGAGGCAATTTAGACCCACACAGTGCCTCAGTCTGTGTTGGAGCTGTGTGTCTGTGTAATCCTTCCAGGTCTGAGCTGTGCTCTGGTGACTTTGGTTTTGAACATCTGTGCAGCACTGCAGTCTGTGTCTTTTTCTGTTCACAAACTCTGAGTGGTGCCATATCCATCTTGTGTGTGAGCACCACCTTTTGGTTGGTTCTTGTTTGTGGCTGTGTCTTTCTCTGTTTACAAAATCTGAGTGGTGCCACATTTGTAATTCCGTTCTGGAAAAAAGCCTTGGATTTGTGTCCATGGCTGATGGCAGTCAGGGAAGACATGTTTGGAAGCCATGGACACAGCAGGGGATTTGGGCAGCAGGAGATATCCTGAGGTTGGTGTAGGCTCAGAGAGCCAAAAGATGCCCACCAATCTGGTTCTTTTCATGTGTGTGACCAACACCTATGGTTGTTTCTCATTTCTGTGTGACAGAGAGGAAAGTTGGACTTGTGTTTTGTGTGTTACAGAAAGGTCTTTTTTATGAGTGCTACTTTCTGGTTCTTTCTCATTTTTGCCTGATAGAGAGGAAAGGTTACATTTGTGGTTTTTTTATGTGTTATATTTGCGTTTCTTGTTATGAAATGACTTTGACAAGGTGACTTTGACAGGCATATTAATATGGGACAGGCACCCTCAACCCCATTAGAATTACTCTTCAGTCATTTTAAGGATGTTAAAACTAGAAGGATGTTAAATCTCTCAGTCATTATTAAGAAAGATAATGGCTCACTTTCAACACCAACTGACCCCCCCAAAAGGATCCTTTAATCAGTCCAGTGGATCAAGACATTCATTTTTAAACCCAAATTTGACCACCCAGACCAAATACCTTATGTAGTAATTTGGGAAGACCTCCTACAGGACCCACCCTTTGGTTTAAACCTTTTTTCCCCAAACAGCGGGCAGATGGTCTTTCCTTGGCTACCAAAAAACACAAGGATATAAAGGAAGAGATACTGGATCATCCATTTCCCTCTGTACCAGCCCTCTACCTGATTCTCTAAGGAGGGACAGAGGAGTATGTTATCTTTCCACCTCCCACCTTATTTAACCCCTCAAGTGGAACAGCAGCCTTCACAGACAACTCTGCAACAGGCAGCCCCATCACTGGCAGGGGAAGAGGGACCTGCTGTAGGGACATGAAGCCAGGGAGGCTGCCCCCTGAGCCAGAGTCTGTCATCTTGCCCTTGCACAGAACAGGGACAGTCTATGACCAAGGAAATCAATTCTATCACTATTGGTCTTTTGCCACTAGTGACCTCTATAACCAGAGAACTCAGATTCTCCCTTTTCAGACAACTCCAGAAATCTAATCAACCTCTCGGAAATAGTCCTCTTCACCCACCAGCCCACTTGGGATGATTGTCAATAACTTTTTCAGGTTCTCTTCACCGCAAAAGAGAGAGAGAGAGAGAGAGAGAGAGAGAGAGAGAGAGAGAGAGAGA
>JANHMN010000004.1:97854766-97889688 GCA_030674055.1 Rhabdomys pumilio | reverse complement strand
AGAGAGAGAGAGAGAGAGAGAGAGAGAGAGAGAGAGAGAGAGAGAGAATCCAGGCACAGGCCAGGAACTCCCTTCCTGGGAAGCCTGGGGAGCCCACCAGTAACCAAGCAGCTACTGATGCTTGCTTCCCACTAACTCACCCATACTGGGATTTTAACACCATGAAAGATAAGAAAGCTCTGCTGGTAGGTTTCAAGGTGGCCGCAAGACAGCTCACAAATTTGACCAAACTGTATGACATTAGGCAGGGAGAAAATGAAACCCTGAAGCTTATTTTAAAGAGGGTCATGGAGGCATTTCAACAATACACTCTCATGGACCCTGATTTACAAGAAGCAAAAGCAGCAGTAGCTCTAGTTTTATTAATCAGGCAGCATCAGATATCAAGAGAAAGCTCCAGAGGGTTGAGAGGTTAGGAGAAAGGAGTCTGAGGGACTTAGTGATAGTGGCAGAGAGAGTGTTCAATGGAAGAGAGACTGCAGAGGAGAAGCAGATGAGAGGACAGAAGCAACAGACTCACAACCTGGCAAAGATCCTGTTGGCAGCCTTGGCCCTTGCTTCCACATCATAGCTGCAATGGCCCTCTTGGCTAACAAACTGTCACTGGGTCAGAGCCTGACCATCGCCATGCCTCATGCTATCAAAGGGATACTCAAATAGCCCCCCATCGATGACTCACCAATGCCAGGATGACTCATTACCAGACTCTCCTCTCAAACCCTTGTAGGATAATCTTTCAAGCCCCAACTACCCTGAACCCAGCTGCTCTGCTGCCTTATCCAGATTTCTTAGGGCCACTGCATGACTGTTCAGATGTCCTGGCCCACATCCAGGGGACAAGAACAGATCTTCAAGATACCCCCTTGATGGATGTAGAGACAACATGGTTCATCAAAGGTAGTAATTTCATTCAGGATGGACAGAGGTTTGCTGGGGCAGTAGTAGTCTCAAACACTAAGATCATATGGGCAGAGCCACTCCCAGCTGGAACATCAGCACAGAAAGCTGAATTAAAAGCTCTAACCAAGGTGTTAGAGTTGGGAAAAGATAAGAGAATTAACATCTACACAGATGGTCAATATGCCTTCTCTACTGCTCATATTCATAGGGCTATTTATAGGGAGAGAAGCCTTCTGCCAGCAGAGGGAAAGACTATGAAAAATAAAGAGGAAATCCTCTCCCTACTAAGGGCTCTATGGGGGCCTAAAAAGCTGGCCATCATTCACTGTCCAGGGCATCAAAAGGAAAGAGCCTCCATCTCAGAGGGCAACAGTAAGGCAGATGAAACAGCCTGAAGGGTGGCCCTAGAAATTGGGCCCCTCATGTCCTTCATTGCCCTATACCCAGGAGACTCCACATTCTCTAACCAGCCTAATTATACTGCAGAAGGTGTGATCTGGGCCAGAAACCTGCCCACGTCTCAGTGTAATAAGTCATGGTGGAGGACAGCTTACTGCAAACTAATTGTACCAGAGAAAATAAGTCTACACATACTGAAAAAAGATCTGTTGTTCTTCATTCATGGGAGCCAGGAGATTGCAAGACTTAGTCTGCCAGTCTCACATCAGAATTAGAGATCCCAATTGGAAAATAGCTAAAAATGTTAAGAACTAAAGACCTGTCAATTGATCGATGTGGTTGCCAGTGAGAAGAACCCCAGTACTTGATACTGGGGCGTCAAACTAGGAATCTACTGGGAAACAGACTTCACAGAGGTGAAAATTTGGATACAAATATTTGTTGATGTTCACAGATACCTTTTCAGAATGGACTGAAGCTTTTTCCAACTAACCATGAGCCTGCTCAGATGGTGGCAAAGAAATTACTAGAAAAAATTCTTCCAAAGTATGGTTTTCCTAGGCTTATAAGGGTCAGACAATGGACCTGAATTTGTGTCCCAGACGAGTCAGAGATTAGCTAATATTCTGGAGATTGATTGGAAACTTCATTGTGCTTACAGACCCCAGAGTTCAGGGTAGAGAGGATGAATAAAACACCAAAAGAGACCTTAACTAAGTTAACCTTGGAGACTGATGATGACTGGGTAACTCTTCTCCCCTTTACCCTTTATAGAGTAAGGAACTCCCCCCATACCAGATGAGACTCACCCCTTTTAAATTATGTTTGATTCACCTCCTGACAGATGTTAGTGCAGAAGCAGACAATCGCCAATTATTGAGCAATTCTGAGGGTGTCCAATGAATACACAAATGTGTTTGGCCTAAACTTCGTGCTTTCTATAAAACAGATCCACCTCCAGAGTCCTACCAACTTTAGCCCAGAGATTGGGTCCTAGTCAAGAGACACTGCCAGGGGTCACTAGAGCCTCGCTGAAAAGACCCCTATGCTACAGAGTTGCAGCATGCATCTACCACACATTCGTTTGCAGGAAGACCCTGGCCAGCAGGAGGAAAATTCAGACTCAAGACTCCCTCCTGTCTCCCACTGTCTCCCACACCTGTGCCCCAGAGACACCACAAAGACATAGCCCTGATACCAGCTGTTTTCATGAAGATTCAGGAAGCCTCATGATTGGACCGTCTGGTTACCAGAGAAAGGGGGGAATGAGAGACCAAATCTTTTAAGTTCAGACTCCATTTTAGAGAACCTGACCTAAGTTTGAACTCAAATAAACTAATGGTCAGTATCTAGCATTAGTTTTCAAGTTACCCAATAAACAAGACTTACTTCTCCAGGTTATTCTTCCAACAAGACCTGCATCTCTAGGTTAATCTCCCCCAACAAATATAGCATTTCCAGGTTTATCTGCAACAAGCCTGCCCTCTGCCTAACAACCACCAATGTAGAGGGAAGCAGAAGTTGAGTTTATGGTTTGACTCCCAACACCAGCCAATTATGGTAAAGGCCATAGTAGCACTCCAAATAGCTGCTTGTCAGGCTAGAACACTCCTTGCTTGCTACTTTCTATAAAACCTTGCCCCCAACAAGTGTTTGGGGCTCTTCTTCACCAAAACCATCCTGCACGTTAGCAGTGGGCTGAGCCCAAGCTCTAGCTTGAATAAAGGCCCTGGTGTGATTGCATCAGATCAGCTCCTAACTAGTCTTTCGGGTTCATTAACACTTCCTTGGTACTACAACTATGTGTGTGCCATGGAACCTATGTGAACTCTCAAGTGCATGTGCACAACACACACACACACACACACACACACACACACACACGTATATCAGACCTAACCAGTACCAACTAGCTGTGAGGAGACTTGCTGTTGCCTGCAACTGTACCACTTGGTTGCTATCTAGCACTGTCTGACAGCATCTTTAGCTTGATCTTTCCAGACATCAGTGGAAGGGTCTTACTCAAAACCCTGATCTGTGTAGATATAATGGCCCATCCATTCCCGATGAACCCCAAAATATGGCACATGACATCACATTCATTTCAAACCTAATGTGTTCACATGACAGTAAATTCCTAGAAATTCTGGTGGAAGGAGGGCCAGACTGCTGGAGCTCACTGACTGTGTTTCCTCCCACTCAAATGTCTGACTCTTGCCAGAAACCCCCATGCAGAGGAAAGTGATCACTGAGAATGTCCATCCGGCTTCTCTTTGGGCGACATTCCATCATAATAACATCTGGCACTTCCTTACAACCTCCAACAAATCTGCAAGTCTTTAAATTATCTAATTCTCTGGGAGAATCGAATCGACACAGATAAAGAAGCATTTACGTAGACTCTGATCTACTAATTCCTACGTTAAACTTTGACCTAGTTTTTCTGGGCACATAAGGGATAAAATATCCCTATGGATTTAGTGTTGTGTACAGACGGAGCTTGCAAATCCACTGGGATGCTGAGCAAAGCACCCGGTAAGATCGACATTGTTAATACAGATCATTTCAAGCTAGCATTCCTCATCCTGAGAGTCACTAATCTGCACAAAAAACATAACTGGGAGCTATTTTTGTCCCCACCCTCTAAATGCCTCCTACAGAGCCAGTTCCTACGCCTGACATTGCTTGAACCCAAATTCATTCACATTTTAGTGTTGGTCATGTTGTTTTACTTTGTCATAGTGTGTTCCAATAAAATACAAAAACACCTCACACTGGGAAAAGCTTGGTCTCTCACCAGTGCGGTTTCGGCTTGGGACCGAACTGAAACAGGATTTGCACAAGCCAAGCAGCCACCACTTTGCAGCCCCACACACCTCCTGCTCCTGTTTGTTTTGCTCTGTGTTGGAAGACCTCACCTCCACTCTGGCCAGAGGGAGGAAGTACTCCCTAAACTGCGGCTGCGCAGCTGGCTTTTCCACACGTCTAATTATCGAATCTGCGTGGTCAGCACAGGTGCTGCCTTACCAGATTTGCTTTGTGGGCTCACTTGCCGGTTGTCAGGAGTTGTGCAGTCCTAAGATCTTTTTCCTTTCAAAATTCCACTATCTTTTCCATTTAGGGTTCTATTTCCCCAATCATCAGTCCTTACATTAAATCAGAAATGAGACAACCCCATGGGAAAAACCTCAAGGGATAGCATCGTGTTCCAAAAGCAAGGCTGGGGAGGAAATGAACCTTGATTGTCATATAGTCTCAACTGGAAGATGAAGGATTGTCTTAGAGTTTCCATGGCTATGATAAAACACTATTACCGAAAGCGATTTAGAAAGGAAAGGGCTTATTTCAGCTTAAAGCTTTCAGGCCACACTCTTCTCTGACGAAAGTCAGAGTAGGAGCTCAAAGTAGAGTCTAGAGGGAAAGTCAGAAGCAGCGGCCATGGAGAAGTGCCTCTCCCCAGTTTGTTGTCCATGACTGACAACTCAGCTTGCTTTATCAATACCACTTAGAACCACCTGCCCAGGGATGGCACCACCCTAGGTGAGCTGGGTCCTCCCATATTGATCATTAATCAAGAAGATGCCTCCACGGCAATCTGGATGGAAGTATTTTCTCAGTTGAGGTCCCTCTTCCCAAATCCTCTAACTTATGGAAAGCTGACATAGAAACTAGCTAAGACAAGGACACTGTGACTACTCTTTCTTCTCTTGGGAAAGTTGAGGGGATGTTTCTGGTCTTTCTGGTGCCTTTACTCCCATTCCTCTAAGGAGATAGATCATCCTAAGGCTGTGAGCTCATACTTGTGCCAATATTACTGCAAGTTTTCTCAGTATCAAAGACCATTCTCCTAATGGACCTGCTTCCTGGACAGGTCCCCTGGGTAGGAAAGCTGTCATTCTTCTTGTTCTACCTACAAATGGGTGAGGAAGACAGACTGTGGACCTGGCGAGTGCAAGGCTAGATAGACGACTTTAGATGTTCTGAGACCAGTTTATTCAGCTATACACCCTCCAACAAATGAGAAGGTGAATCTCAGGACAGGTTTGAGCTAGGAGGAAGAAGCCTGAAATTCAAATTCAGGCCAGACTCATATTCTCCACTCCAGCCTTTCTTGGAGTTTGCTTGGAGTTTGCTCCTTTCAGGAACTTGACTAGCCATGAAAAAAAAAGTGGTACTTTGCTCTGTGGCTGTTATCCCTATGTGTGTTCCCCACTGGTCAGAATCAGAAAGAAAAGAGATGCACAGCAAACCTGATTACCAGAGATCTTAGGAAGCAGTCCCCAGAAATAATCCCTCCAAACATTAAAACGACACCAAGCCACAAGCACATAAGAAATCCCCTCCCCACTGTTGAATAAGCTACCCAGAAGGCCTGAAGAATGGTGTGATGTTAGGATGCCTTTGGGCCCAGCTGTGTGTTCTATAGTATGCTTTTACATGCTCAAGTCAGTGACGCTTTGTTTGCTGAGTCTGGTGAGCCACAGAGCACCTTTGCAAAGATAACAAGATGCTCGAGGCTGCAGACACTGCACGCTCCTCATTGCAGCATCATGTCTGCTTGGCCAACTTCACTAACTTGTAAGCTTTTCTTGGCCTGGTCTGTCCTAACCAATATAAACCAACATCAACTTGTGTCTCCTCCGTCCATTCCCTACCCTTTGTTGCAAAAGAGAGAAATGCAATAAAAGGCACTATGTTTTCACTCCCATTATTCCTCTCCAGACTCTAAATCTGTTGCTGTATGCCCTGGCCCGCCCAATTCCCAACCATACTCGCCCTTGGGGGTTGGGGATGTTGTGGCCTTGTGAGAACAAGCTCAGAAGGGTGCTGCCACAAGCTCCTTTATTAATCCTCGGGGGCGCCCTTTATGCCCTCCACCCGCGTCCCATTGGTCCCAATAAGCATATCTTCCAAGTGGCAGTTCTCCCGATTGGCTGACATTGTCTGTGTCACCAATCACAAAACTGGTAACTTTTATCTTATTAAAAATAACTTTTCATGCAATATATTCTCATGACAGTTCCCCTTCCCCCATCTGGTTCCAGATCCTCCCCTTCCACACACATATTCCACTCCATAACTTCTTTCTCTCTCTCTTTTTAAAAAACAAAACAGTCAAATAAGAAAAACAAACTAGAATTTTAAAAAACAAAATAAAGCAAAACACATATTCACACACACACAAACAGAAAATTGAAAACCATAATACACATGCAAAGGACCAGCAAGATTTTTTTAAATGCCCAAACAAAGCAATATAAGACTTTTAAAAAACTACAAAAATACCATTTTTGTTGGCCACCTACTACCAGGTGCATAGAATGGTTTATTATATATCTAAGTGTGGTTTTATTCAGAGTTCATTGGAGAAAACTAAATTTTCCTTTGCAAGCAACTGTCAGTTGGAGATAGCTTCTTGGCTAAGGGTGGGAGATCATGTCCACTTCCCCCTCTCTGCCCTAAGACCCCACCTGGCCTATTGTGCTTGGAAGATACTGTTTTCTTGGTGTCTCCCATCCCTGCTGCCTCTTACGGTCTTTCTGCCTTCTCTTCCACAGAGATCTCTGAGCCTTGAAGGGAGGGTTTGAGTAAGACATCCTATTGAGGACTGACTGTCCCAAAGTCTCTCACTCTGAACACTGTCCAGTTGTGGGACGCTGTATTAGTCCCCATCTAGTGCAGAAGGAAGCTTCTCTGATGGTGGCTGAGCAAGACACTGATGCAGCAAAATGTCATTAGGAGTCATTTTACTGCTATGTTCCTTTAGCAGAATAGTACTTGGCTATCCCCTAGGTCCATGGAGTGGGCCCTACATCCTATCAGAGAGTTGCGGTTACACGTACTACCTTTGTGTCACTATTGCAGCAGCACGTGCAGGCAGGTCACCACTGTAGATTGAAGAGGTTTTGATTGGGTTATGTAGGCAGGTCACCACTGTAGATTGAAGAGGTTTTGATTGGGTTGGTCGTTAGCATCTTCTGGTAGTATGCAGATTATCTTCCTGTGCCATGATCGTCATTAGTCTGTAGGAGTGAGGGCTGAGTTAGGCACCAGCTCAGCTTCTCTGTGTTCAATGAGATATGGAACTGTTGTCTTCAGCAATTGGGTCTTACCATCAGTTGGTAGCTTTTTTAAATAATAAAAGCCCACTGTGCTTTTATAGCAACTAACTTTCTGTTTATCTACACACTGGAAATACTAGCGTTATCAAGTTCTAACACTTTAGTCATCACACTAGTCTTCCCCCCCCCCCCATGAGACTCGAAGAGAGCCTGGGGGTGGGGGAGAGAGAGACAGAGGGGGGGAGAGGGAGGGAGAGAGAGACAGAGACAGAGACAGAGAGGACAGGACAGCAGCGGGATTCGAACTCAGATAGGAGGGCGTGGCCCGTCCTCTGGCCACCGCACGCTTGCTCACACTAGTCTTCTAACCCTAAATGTGCATCTGTTTATCCTTTACCTCATTAGGTTAAAAAATAAAATGTAATGAGAATCAATACAACATAAGAAAGACTTGTATCTCAGGCTTGACCCTGAGAGGTGATAGTTTCCAGACTGAAGCACTGCACCAGTGTGAGAAACTGTTTTGTTTTTAAATCATATTTCCCGAACCTTACCTTCCCCCTTTGCAAGGATTAGCCAATCATGTCGAATTGTGAAGTTGAGCTCCCACCAACAGTATGAGACACAATCACCACATAAGTCAGAGATAAAAACTCAGAGGCATCTTGGGCCCTTATGTTTCTATCCCTGAGTACTGAAACACCCTTTCTGTATTAAGAATTGTAATGCGGAATCATTTTTCTTGCTTGTACGTTCCTTGTGCTACACTAAGGCTATTCATTGTCTCTAACATTTAGATGGGTTCTGAGGTCAGATCTTAGTTCAGAGTGAAAGTTGCTAATATTACTAAAGGTCATGTGAACATGGACATGAGTATTGAACATGTTGCCTGCCTTTGGTAACACATGCACGCACAAGTTCATCTGAGTGCACATGAGAGTTTCTATGTGTATATGTGCACATGGAGGCCAGAGGTCAACTTGGGTGTTCTTTCTCAAAAGCCTTTCACCTTGTTTTTTTATTGGCTTGGAACTCTCTGAGCCTCAGTGAGACCTACCTGTCTCCACCTCCTCACTTCTGGGATTAAAAGCATGTACCACCATGCTTAGGTTTCTTATATGGATTCTGGGGGTGTTAAACTTGGGTTTTTAATGCTTGCTTTCCCTCAACCCCTTGAGTTTTATACCCCAAATGGACAATTTGCAAGTCCATTGGGGTGAAGTCATTAGAACAGTAAATACGGCAAGAACTACAACCTCCTGATGAACCAGCAACAGGAGTCACTATCTAAGAGGGTGGCATGGGTAGGCACATTCTGGTAGGGCTCTAGCAATTGTTGGCTTCTACTCCAGATGCCACCATAGGAAAGAAACATTAATACACAGGCTGGGGAGCGTTTTGTATACCTGTCTTATAAGGACAGTAAAAATGTCTAGATTGGTGGGGGAAAAAAACTGAACTAAATTCTGATTCTTCTCCTGCCCAGTAATCTACCATTCCCATTGTCCCCAAAGTGGGTCACCTGAGGACTCTATGAACTATTACTTTATTTAATTAGATGACTCACATGAGTTCTCTGGTTTATTTAACGGTCTCTTTTTCTGGTATGTCTGCTGCATCCAGATAGCAAGCCTATAGGCTGAGATCAGTTATCACTTATTAAAGCTGAGTGTAATGAATCACACAACAGTGGGATGATTTCATTTAATCCCTGAAGTTGGGAGACTATGACATTCTTGATGGAAAATAATAAATGCAAATACATTTTCTAAACTTAGGTATGCATTTGGGCCACCATCAAATAATTATTTAGCAAGCTATTGTTAAATTCAAAATTTAGTGGCTCCTGCACAAGATTAATGATGTTGTGAGGCACTACCAAAAGGCAAGAGTGACCCTCTACTGTCTTTATTTTTATTTCTGTTTTTGAGAGGCAGGAAAGAGAAAGAGAGAGAAAGAGATATATGAGGGAAAAGCATATGTTCAAAGCACTGCCAAGTACTCACCATCACAAAGCCAAGGATACTTAACATCTGGGGACATTTCTGTTCATACTGGATGTGCCTCTGGTTGGTACTTACCTGTAATCCATATGAATTGATTCAGTGGAGATTAGGGATACACATGAATTTCAAGCCAATATATTTTCAACAACACTCTGGGGCTCTGTCTTGTGAACTTTGTTATATATCAGGGTCTCCCAATGTTTTTTGTTTGTTTGTTTGATCTCAACGTTGCCAGGTTTCTCCTCCCTTCTTAACTCTTCCAAGGAAAGACTTCAGCCAGAATACACATACAGTTTGAATACAAGTTTATTTAACAAAACAAAAACAAAAACTCGGACTCCAGAGATAGTTTGGAATGACCTTTTTACCTTTCCAAATCATGCTGGGCAGGATCTCCTTTTCAGGGTCTCAGGCTACTTTCAAAAAGCCACAAAGCAGGGGTCAAACCTCAATGTAAATATATTTTACAAGCAAGGAACCAACCACAATTAAAATTTTCAGATTTCAGCATTATATTGATATTTTCAAATTATTAAAACCTCTATAAATACACATACACATGTCTAACATAAGAAATAAAACATTATAAATACAATGAAACTCTTAACTGGTTTCAACCTGGGTCAAGGGACTGAGGTGCATATTTTACATATCAAAGCAGACCTGGCCTCCAGGTTCTTCCAGCATCCCTCAGTCCCTACTTGAAAACCCTTCCTCTAACCCTAAATTTCCAGCTCAGGGGCTAGGCTGCCCTTCTCCCAGAGGCTCCTCCCTATGTAATTCAGACATATTTTGAGCACTTCCTGCTCCTTCTCCCCCTTCTCCCTTCCACTCCCTCTTTCTCTTCTCTCTGTGTGCACACTCTTTCTTTCTCCTCTCCCCCACCCCTCCCCATGCCGACTCCCCTGGCCCCAATCCTTGAGGCCAGTGAACTTGCCTTAGAGCAGTTTCCCAATATCTGCCTTTAGTATAATCTAATCAGCTTTAAATTGTCTCATTTCACCGGCAAGAAATAGCCTATCATTTACTTTTAATCTCAGCACTGGCGGAGTGGGGGGTGTTGGTGTGTGTGGAGCAAAGGCAGATGGATCTTTGTGAGTTTGAGGGCCAACCTAGTCTACATAATGAATTCCAGGACAGCAAGGGCTACACAAGGAGACCCTGTCAAATGAACCAGCAAACAAATAAAAAAAAAAATACACACTCTTCTAGTTACTGCTCTAGACAGCATTTAATCATTCTCTCTTCCTCTCTGTCCCTCTCCCTCTCCCCCCCTTTCCCTCTCCCTCTCCCACTCCCCCACCTCTCTCTCTCTTTCTCTCCCTCTTTCTCTTTCCCTCCCTCAGTCCCTCCCTCTCTCTCCTCTTATTTCTCATGCAAAGAAACTGAAAGGCCTAAGACTTCCCAGAAGAGGACCCCAGAAGAGGACCTCAGGATGGCACGCACCCAAGGATACATAAGAGATCAACTTGTTGCAAGCACATAAGGCTGTTTAATGACGGAGCGCTCCAGGCTGCCCAACACATCTCGTGCAAGAGACAGAGGGAACAACCCCAAGGCTCCAGGTTTCAGAGCTTTTATAAGGACAAAATGGGGGGAAAGGAGGAACCTTTGCACGAGTACACACAACTGGCTTTACATCAGCAGCTGTACCAGTTGAGGGGGCAGAGGGCAGTTCCTGCAGGTGGAAGCTTATCTAAGTTAGCATAGTATCTAGTCTAGTTAAACTTAAATTGCAGTTTCTTGGACCTTGAGAGGACCTCAAGTGGGGGAAAGGGTTTGGAGAAACACAAGATGGCCCATTATTCATTTAGACATACTCCGGGGCACATCCCTATTCTCTATTTAAAGTGTTCTTGCATACCTTTTTTTTTTTTTTTTGATCTATATGTCCAGCCAAGTCCTTGGAAAGCTTAACAGGCCTTTGTCCTTGGTCTTATAATTCTATATTTTTAGTAACTAATCAACTAGGCCTCCGGCTAGCAAACCTTACAGGCAGCCATTTCAGCTACTTAGGTTTGGGAGAAAGAATCTACAGGGCCCTGCTACTTTATTAGTTTGGGGCCCCCTAAAATTTTTCTTTTAAAATTATGTATCTTAAATTTAGGGCTTATTGTTTTTATTTATACTATTTTACACCTAGACTTGTCCAACCTCCTGCTGTTGTGATACAACAGTGTCAAAACAAAACCAAAAATCTCATACTATGTAAAACAAGTTGATGACTTTGGGGTTGGCCATATTCATAGCAATTCTGGGGTACATGAGTGGCCTGTGGACTACTAAGTTGGACATGCCTGTGAATGAAACATTAATATTAAATAACATAATGATGTGTTATATTCAGATTTACACAAAATATACTTCTACTACTTGAAAAAAAATGAGGGAAAAGCATGAAGTTGGCTGAGTGGGGGAGGGGCAGGGACCTGGGAGGATCAGGGGAATGAAAAACATGATCAAAATAATTTATAAAAAAATTAAACAATTTTTAAGAAACTCCATAGTGCCTTTAAATGCTGAAAAACAGGCAGCTGATGGTTGCAAAACAATGAGAATTACTTAATGACACAACTGTAGAGTTTTTTTTTTTTTAAAGTAAAATAATAGATTGTGTATGTTTGGCACACACAGTACTTGAAGGGGGAGAGAATCATTGTTGGATGTCTCCTTCTGTCACCATCCTTTTCTTGAGACTGTCTCTCTCAGTGAACCTGGAGCCAGTGATTCAGATAAAATGACCAGTCAACAAGCCTCGGGGAACCTGTGCCCCCTCCTCTAAAGCTAGAATGACAGCTGCCACAGTGTTGGGAGCCACAGCAGGTCCTCACACTTGTGTGACAAGCACTTTTTACTGACTGAATCATGTCCTTGGCCCCAAAGTTGTATATTTTATTTCATATAATATTTTATCCCAATTTTTTAAAAGTTGAGGTATGGAGGACAGAAACATGATGCAGTGTGTTCTTCCATGTGCTCCCTGCCAAATCACAGACCCAAAAGGAACAGGGCCAACCAGCCATGCCAGAATCCTCCAAAACCATGGATCAAAGTAAACCTCTCTTCTTTATAAGTTGCTATCTGCAGTATTCAACCCAGTAAAAGAAACTGACCTATACAAGTGATTGAAGCAGATGAACGGTGATGGGGTATGCAGGAGCTTCTGGGTGTAGGTATAGCTTAACCATTATGCGTGAGATGACAATTGAAACCCCACTCTGAAATTTAAAGAGAAAGCATTTGAATGTGTACCTTTTAACAGAACTGTTTCACTACAAAAGCCAGGTTGGTGGGGGGACAGACATGTTTAGTTATATAGACTTCTTCCTCAATAATTGATCTATTTTTATTTTGATTTTAATGTAAAGTTAGAAGGAACCACTAGATAATCTACCATTGTGTGAGCCAAAAGAGCATCATCAAGTCTACACTGTGTTTATTTTGTACTGGTATAAACCTAGCTGAACATGGATAGAATGACTAAGGATACAACATATTTAGATTCTAATTCTGGCTCTCATTGATACTGTTCAACTCTGGGAAAGGCCATGTAATAGCTCTGTGCCTCCGCTTCCTCCTATGCAGTACTGGGAAACTGAAATTTACCTTGGATGATTCAAAAATCACGAACAGTGAATGTTGGTAGTCTCCCAGTAAACGTAAATTACTAATACATGAAGGGTCCATGTTTCATTATTATTTCTAGAACTCATACAGAAAAACTACAGGGGTATGAACTAAGCTGAATGGAAGGAAAGGATTCTAAGTGATTCTCCTAGTTTATAAAATCTCTCCTTAGAAAACCAATTTCTTGCTAGTCCTTTTTGTCCTGGGAACACTTTTATTCCTGCCCATCATGTTAAAGCTTGTCTCTAACATGTTGGCAGCCAAAGTGCATGACTTAAAACTGAAAATGGACCCCCAGACAGTTATTAATTTAACAGGCTGGCAAGCCAAGGACAGGTAAGATTCTGTACAGAGTCTTACCAACCTAAGATATAAGTGCATTGCTTTTGATAATGCATATTCCAGGATGAGTAAGGAAGGCATTCTTGTTAGAACCACCTAAGACAGGCTCAGTTTAGTTTATGCAATAAAAAAGGGGGGAGATGTGAAGAGCTTTTGAGCCAGCCTGGCAGGAATCTGACATTGGCCAAGAACAAGGAAATGCACTGCTTGGAAGGAATCTGACATTGGCCAAGGACAAGGAAATGGTCTTCAGGCAGGAATCTGACATTAGGCTAGAACAAAGAATTAATTTCAAGCAGAAATCTAAATCCTAGGCTAGAAAAAAAAGTAATTTCAGGCAGGTATCTAAATCTTAGGCTAGAACAAAGAAGTAATTACAGGCAGGAATCTGAATTTTAAGCTAGAACAAAGAAGTAGGCTTCAGACATGAAAATGACTTTGGGCTAGGACAGGGAAGTAGGCTCAGATATTTTGGTCATCCTGATAAGCCCTTAGAAATAGTGATCACAGGAGTGATCACGGGATTCTGTTTATTGTCCTGCTTGTTCTTTGATTATCTGGGTTTATTGTGTTGCTTGTTCCTGGACTATTTGCATCTATTGTATTGCTAGTTCCTCAACCTAGAACTGACCTTAATACTTGAATGTAATTTGAAAAGCATAAAAGCAAAAAGGAGGAGGAGGGATGGGATGGGGGTTAATGGGAGGATGAGGAAAGGGGATAACATCTGAAATGTAAATAAATAAAATATCCAATAAAAAAAAAAGAAAACCAATTTCTTGTTTCTGTTTGGAAAGGCATCCAAAGGTGCCCACTACTGTGGTGCAAATGTAACATGGCAGTAGAAGTTTGACCTTGCCCTGCACTGAGCAAACACTCAGAGTCAGCCTACTAAACCCCAAGGAGGCATATGCTCCCCTCGTTTGCCAGCTGGCAGGGTTCTCCTTGACCACTGCCCAAGCTCTCTATTTGAGTCCACAGAGCTTTATGTAAGTGGAAGAAACAAAACAGAGGCAAACATTTGTGGAATCAATAAAGGGAACAAGTAAATCCACAAATACTCCCTGAGCAAGCATCCCTAAGGATAGTAGTGGCTGTCATGTATGCACCAGACCCTACCTGGCACTTTTCGTGTGTTGTCTTACTCATTGCAATAACCATTGAGAGAGATGTCAGTATCATCATTTTATAAAGTAGATGGTGAGGCTCAGAGAAATTCAAAGTAACCACCTAGTATCTCACAGCTAGGAAACATCACAGACAGGATCCCAACCCAGATCTACCTGACCCCAAAGTTTAAGTGCACACATACTAGCTTTTCAGGAGTCCACAGATGGATCCAGCTCTTCTCTGTATGGTGTACAGAATCTGACTCAGACTCTGACCTGAGGGGACCCTCTGAGATGATTTCATTTGTCAAGCAATTGTGTCCTGGTTCAGAGTCCACCCTTGATTATCCAGTTTCTCCTATCAGATGCTTCCTTAAGGTGTTTCCGAAGGAAGGCAAGGCTGGCATGGTTGCACTTCCTGTCTGTTTCTCATGTAGGTCACATGGCTCCATACTTCTCTGCTCAGGTCATAAGCAGTTTGCTCCTTCAGCATAAGAATTCTATCGGCAGTTTTCTCAACCTCAGCCTTGACCCTTCCCAGTACTCAGCAATGCTAAGAGGAATGGGTCACCTTTTCCAGGCTTTGACAGACCCCTTCCTCCCTCTGTTCCCAGCTATATGGGTGGCACTTGCTTCCAGCAGTTGCTGCTCTGTGGTTCCTTTGCTACCTGAAAGCCCTTCTGCTTTTTAATGCCAGGATAAAAATCACTTATGTTCATTTTCTCTTTAAATAACTGGCATAGTTTCTGTCTCCTGATAGTAACCTAGCCAACATAAATGATCATTTACTCTAATGCTCTCAAAATGGGGAAACTGAGGCACAGAGATATGATATTACTTGTTTAAGCTTGCACAATTAGTATTTAAATTTAAGATGTTCCTACCCCATTTAAAAATGTGCCTCAACACAGTGAGCCACATGGTATCAACCCTTAGAAACAGTTACATAAAACAAGATTGACATTTATCCACCGAGAAGACATTTCAGTTCAAAGGTTTGTATCATCATCGCTGAGACAGATGTGGGATAAGGCCCAAAATTGTATGATTTTCTTGATGTCACCCACCTAAGGAGAAACAGGCACATTTTTCAAATGAACTAACCTAAGTCTTACCTCCCCACACCTCTTGGTTGGACACTAACTCTACTTTCATGGCACTGAGAGAGCTCAGAGCTGTGGTCTCTACTCTCCGATTAGAACTACTCACTCTTGTTTTACTTGGTTTGGTTTGGTTTGGTTTGGTTTGGTTTGGTTTGGTTTGGTTTGGTTTGGTTTGGTTTGGTTTGGTTTGAAGACAGGGTCTCCTGTGTCTGGACTGTTCTCAAATTCACTATATAGTCCAGCATGATCTTGAAGTCTTACCTCCCTTGCTCTCCCTCCTGAGAGCTGGGATTAGAGGTGTGAGCCACAGTCCTCGGTTTCATGTGGGCCAGGGGTTCAAGCCCACAGCTTCACACAGCCTTGGAAAATACTCTACCAAAAGAGTTCCATCGCCAGCCCTAGGGCTGTTCATTTCTGAAGCCAGGGATTTCTCTTTCCACTCCTGACACATAATAGAAACCTAAATGTTGCACCATGCACTAAAGTTTCTTTAGCCAGGTCCTCAAAGCAAAAGTGAAGAGAGCAGCTATCTGAACATCATTATTTGTCTTCCTAGCTCTCTGGAAGCTTCCTGATTAAAGTCTTCTCACAGCCAGTCACAGGGAGATTCATGGAAATCACAGGAACCCTAGATGTTACAGCAGTTAGGATGGGAATAAAGAAATCTCAGTTATGAAAACTAGAAATACCTTTCCTATGCCTCCCGTAGATGGAGCTGCAGTATGAGAAGGCACCAATATGTTATTTACATGTCATCAAAAACTACAAAGTTGTACTTCAGGAATAAGTCTCTTTCTATTACCTCTTGACAAGTGGAGCCCAATTAAGAGCTTCCTATGAGCTGGGTTTGGAGTGCAGCCATTCCCTGCCAAGGAGCTATGCTGATCACAGCTAAGCTGCAATCCCTTAATCATGAAGGAACTGGACAGCTCCCAGGTCAGAGACACCACAGGGCCCTGGTAAAAGGAGGGGCTGCTTGTATCTGCTGATGGTTAAACCTGGGTCCCTTGCGAGCTCTTGCTGGGCAATGGCCTGGTTTTTAGGATACATCCTCAGAGGGATTCGTATTTGTTCAAGGATGGAGATTAAGTCAGGAAACCTCAAAGCATGCAGAAAGTATGGCCAGCATCCAGGCGTCTAGCCTACCTCAAATCCAGGAGTACAGAATATAATGAGGAAAAGACATGGGTTTTGGGGGGCAGGGCATCCAAGCCTTGGTGGGCCTTTTCCCATAGCCCTTGAAAGCCATGATAAATATCAGGTACCAAACACTGACAGCATCGCCTTGTCCCTGTCAGTAGACGTTTGCTGAGCAGTTATTATGTACATGCTTTACCAAAAAGAAAGGACTGGTACCTCCAGGAAGAGGTATTCATTTGTGACTCAATGCTTATCTGAGTATCCTGGTTCTCACAGGTTCCCTCAATGCCCACAGAGCAGGAGACAGTCCAGTCTACCAGAAAGAGTATTGGGCAAGCCAGTGCTAAGTCCATGCTCTCCTACTCAGCTTCTATACAGTGTAGGCAAGTTGCTTTACCACACCTCTCAGTTTTTTCACACACAGAGTAATCTGACCCTTGAGATTCAACGAGACGAGGCCTAGAGAGCTGGCTCAGTAATAAGAGCACAGACTGCTCTTGCAGAGGACTGGAGTTCAGTTCTCAGCACACACTTTGGGTGGATCAGAACCTACAGTAACTCCAGTTCCAAGGGATCAAGGCCCTCTTCAGGCTTCCTAAGGCACAACATCCACATACATACAGGTAGACATGTACATATACACACATTTTTAAAATATTTTTAAAATATCAAACAAGACAAATCTAAAAATGACTTCTATTGAAATTTGGTGTAGAAGGAGATGAAAAACTGTATCTGAGTTCTATTTAATTTAGCCATCATATTGGGAAAATGTAATACCCTGGAGATTAAGAAAGACGTGAAAAAAAAAAGACGCACAAAATCAGCTCCAAGCAACAGAGAAGTGCATCTTTCAGGGACTGACATAGTCATTTGGTACCCACCTTCATCAGTGCCCAGGCCCAAAATGCAGAACAGCCTCGTCCCCACCCCTCCAGATTCATCGAATCCTAGTAATGCAAGGGCCTCTTAGCCCATCTCATGCAGTCTGTCCACAGAACCTGGTCTCCATCCACTCCCAGTCTTTGCTTGGATGCTTTCAAGGCTGAGATGTTTTTTCAGAATGCGCTCCATGTCTTCTTAGCTCTGATGAACAGAAACAACAGAACCAAGACCTCTGTATCTGTCACTCATGACCTTGTCCATCAACTACCTGGGCTCCTGGCCGTTCTTCTCTAGCCTTGGGCTCAGCTCCTCATCCTCTACCTTTCTGAGAACCCTTACCAACTGCCTTGAGGTTTACAAAGCACTTTCCTTATAGCCTATTAGAAAAATGACATTTCAAGGAGAAGGGAAAACCTACATCCTGATGTTGTTGGGGCTCTCTTTACAGAAATGAGTTCTTCACCTTGACAATCCAGAAGTTGACACTAGGCATGAAAATAACCATGACCTTTTCAGCCAGACCCCAGGGAGGAAATACTAAAAATATATGTATGTCTTCAGGCACCAGAGTCAGTGCTGACACTATGAATAGCCCTGTGCTCCCCAGAGATTCAGACAGGCAACTTGAAAGGACCTGCAGGTCATTTTGCATACAGGGTATGAGGAGAATCATCAGCCAGGGGTGGCCTTTCTCCTGTAGGATACGAGGCATGGCCCAGAGCAGAGAGACCTTGTCCATTTCTAAGCCACCGTATGGTCCAGGAGAGGAAATGGGGACTTTGACCACCTTACAAACACAGCCCTCTCTCTCCGTGTTTGAGAACTATAAACAAGAAGTTGGGCTAAAATGAACTTATGATTAAACTCTGTAACTCTATAGTATTATTAGTTGAAGTAAAATACAGTGAGTGGTCTCTGTCCACAGACTCTACAATCAAGGACTCAAGCAACAGTAGCTAAAAAATATTTAATGCATCCGAAATGCAGTGGGGCACAAAACAGACATGGAAGTTGGAGGGGGTTTGTGGGCAAAAGAAGAGGCTTTTTGGTAATCCAAAGGGAATGAGAGTAGACAATAGTGGGGATAGGATCATGTGTGTGTGTGTGTGTGTGTGTGTGTGTGTGTGTGTGTGAGAGAGAGAGAGAGAGAGAGAGAGAGAGAGTATGTGTGTGTAAGAGAGAGAAAGAACGAAACACTTTTTAACCCTTCATCAATACTGAACATGTGCAAAGTGTTTTCTTTTCTCTATCCCCTAAGCCAGAGGTTCTCAACCATCTTAATGCTGCAACCCTCTAATACAGTTCCTCAGCTGTCTTAAACTGTATGGTTGTATCCCCCCCAACCATAAAATTATTTTCATTGCTACTTCATAACTGCAATTTTGCTACTGTTATGAATCACAATGTAACTATCTGTGTTTTCCAATAGTCTTAGGCCATTCAACACAGGAAACACAACCCACATGTTAAGAAGTGATACCCTAAGGAATACAGTTTAACGGTTTGTATAGCACACGTATAGTATGCACATTGCAGACTAAATAATCTAGAGATGATTCAAGCTACATGGAAAAACAGGCATACATTAGATACAAGTACTACGTTTTCAGTAAAACCGGAGCACCCACAGATTATGATGTCTGCATGAGGTTCCGGGACCAGTCCCCTGCGGATACCAAGGAATGTGTGTACCTGGCTTCCCCCTGCACTGGGTTGTTCATCCCATACGAGTATTGTCAGTTAACAATGAGCAGATGTTTACTGAGCCACTCAGAGCTTGTCACTTCATCTCTGCCACAGCCAGGTGAGGAGGCACTATTATTATTATTTCCATTTTCACATAGAAAATGCAGCCAATAGCAGGTAACTTGCCTAAGGTCGTACAACTAGTGAGTAAGTCACCCTGAATATGTATGGCTGGAAAGATTATAGCACAGGCTTCCTGTAGAAGTAGAGTCCCACAGGGGCCTCTTGTCCAGAGGCTCAGCCACCTGCATCCAGCCCGCCCCTCGGCACTCTCAACACCAGGCATTCACATCCTGACCCTCAGTCTCCCTGCATTACCTGTGAGACTGAGCCAGAGTATTTCTTTCCTAACCGTATGCTAAGCCCCTGGCTCATCCACCTGTGATCCCCAAACACTGACTGTTACGTGCTACCACCACACATTTTGGAATATGTGTTAGCAACATTATCCAGCCCATCTTTCACTTCACATGTTTTATTTGTGATCAGAAGTCATAAAATATTAGAAGCATTTCAAAATATATGCTGTTTATTACATATGTAAATATTTGGAATATTTTATAAAAATACCTCATGTTTTACAATGAAATTTTGTAGCTTCTTTCTTTCTGTATGTGATTATATGTATACATTGGGGAATAGCTTATATACATTGTAGGTGTGCTTGTCCGTGTGTGTACACGGGGAGGTCAGAGGTTAAGATTAACCACCTTCGCCTGTCTCCAACTTACATTTGGCAACAGCGTTTCTCACTGATTGGGGAGCTCACGGGGAGATCAGTCTAGTTTGGCTAGACTGGCAAGACAGTGAGGTCCCCACGGTCCCCTCTCTCTGCCTCCACCTCAGCACTAAGGTTACAGATGTATGCCATCACACTCAGCTTTTATGTGGGTTCCAGGGATGAAACTCAGGCCTCATCCTTATGCAGAAAGCATTTTGCCCATCACGACATCACTCCAGCCCTAAATATTTGATAAAAGTATTAAATAAAAAACAAGAACTAAACATTAAGTTTGAAATTACAAAACATTCTAAGTGGAGTGTTGAAATATGTAAAGAGCTGTAAAATGTGAACATGAAACAACAAACTTGCCAGTGCAGAAGTGCAGAAGTGGGTAGACCGGCAGTGGGTAGACCGGCAGCTCTCAAAAGAAGTATAAATGACCAACACTATTTGAAAACGTTTTCGACATCCTCAGCCATCGGGGAAATAAAAATTTAAATTGCTTTGAGATTCAAAAGTCAGAATGGCTATTGTGTTGGTTAGTTTTATGTCAACCTGACATAAGCTAGAGTTATTTGGGAAGAGGGAACCTCACTTAAGAAAATGTCCCCAACAGTCTGGCCTGTGGGCAAGCCTGTAGTGCCTTTTCTTAATTACTGATGTATGTGGGAGGTCTCAGCCCAGTGTGGGTGGTGCCATCCCTGGGCAGATGGGCCTTTGATATGAGTAAAATCTAGTATCCAACTTCCATCCTAAAATATCTTTGGTGTCTAACACTAAAGCCACTGTAAAGAGATAAAAGTAAAGATTAAACTGTAACTTAAATATTTCTATGACCATTAATAGTCTCTGCCAGCTTGATTGGATTTTGAGTCACCATGGAAACAGTTGTGTGTGTGTGTGTGTGTGTGTGTGTGTGTGTGTTAGTTTGAATACTTGACCCATGAGAAGTGGCACTATTAGAAGGCGTGGCTTTGTTGGAATGGGTGTGGCCTTGTCGGAGAAAATCTGTCACTGTGTAGACAGGCTTCAAGGTCTCCTAGTGCTCAAGCGCCTCCTGGCTGACTGTGGATCAAAATGTAGAACTCTCGCCTCCTCCAGGCCCAACTCAGGCTGCACAATGTATGCTTTCCACCATGATGATAATTGACTGAATTCTGAAACCATAAGCCAGTCCCAAATTAAATGTTTTCATTTATAAGAGTTGCCTTGGTCATGGTGTCTCTTCACAGCAATGGAAACCCTAACTAAGACAGTCTATGAGAGTGTATTCAGAAAGATTTAACTAAAGAAGACCCATCCTGAATATGGGCAACAACTTCCATAGGCTATGCTCCTAAACCGAATAAAAAAGAGAAAGGCAGATGAAGACCAGTGCTCCTGTCCTCTGCTTACTGACCATGTACAGTATGTGACCAGCTCCTGGCCCTCCAGCCATCACTGTGGGCTTTGTAAGCCAAATCAACCTGCCCTTAATTCCTCAATTGCTTTTGTCAGGTATTTTGTCTCAGTAAAAGGAAAAATAAAAAATAGTTTTGCAAAAAAAAAAAAAAAAAAAATCAAAATCAGTATTATTCATGATTAGTGATAGTAAGAGACAGTACTCGGTAACGTCCATTGAAATGGTTTTAACAAGGATCTCAGCTTAAACTCATGTAAACAGTTCAGAAGAATGTTGCTCGTAATTTTTAAAACATGCTATCTCCTTGCCCAGTGCCAAGGCCTGCACTTTGACCTCTCCTGGTTCCCCTAGCTCCAACTTGATCGCAACTGTCCTGCACCCTCATGGCTACCTTCACCAAGCCATCAACAACTTCCCAGGCTGCCCGCTTTCTCCTCCTGCCCACCTTAGTGCAGATGGAAAACACTAGACCATTTCATTATTTTAAAATTAACCAGATAACTCAATGGCTGGGTGAAGAATTTCCTGCCTAATCTTATCAACTAGCTCCCTCCATCCTCCTTGGCCTCTGCTGTGAGTCTACAAACTCTAGGGGCCTCAAGACCTCCATGCCTGCAATTTCCTCCTCGCTCAAAAGCCTGGCCAGAAAAACTTTCCTCCTATGTCCTCTCTCTTCTTCCTGGACCCAGAAGTCCCACCTTTTCCCCTTCACCTAGCCATTGGCTTCCACCTCCTTTATTGACACAATCAAGAACCAATTATGGAATTGACACGTCCCTCTACAGAGGGAGCAGTTGGAGAGATGACTCAGCAGTTAAGAGGATTCACTGTTCTTGGAAGAACCCAGGCTTGGGTTCCCTGTACCCACATGTGGTTCACAACCATTTTATAACTCTAGCTACAGGGATTTAATGCCCTCTTATGGACTCCATGGGTATTGGACATATGTGGTGTAATTTATATGCAGACAGTCAAAACATACATATTAAGTAAATCTAAAAGAAAGAAGGAAAGAAAGAAAAAAAGAAGGGGAGGGAGAAAGAAGGGAGGTTAACTTTGACCAGTGCATACTTCATGCATGTATGAAAAAAATCACACTGAACCCATTAATCTGTATAATTAACACATATTAACCAAAAATAAAAGTTACAAACCAGCCATCATGGAAAAACGTCTGAAACTTCACCACTCGAGAGCTGAGACAGGATGATCACAAGTTTAAGCTGGGCCTTGTAGTAAGAAAATAAGTAAATATCAATAAATGGTGATAAAATAAGTTGTATAAATGGTAAACCAAAGATTTGAGACTGAATACGAGTTTTAAGACATAGGGCATCGGAGATGATAGCTCAGTTGGGAAAAGCTTGGCATGCAAGAGGACCTGACTTCAGTCTCTGGCATCCATATCAGAAGCTGGACAGGGTAGCTCAAGTTTATAAGACAGCTCTGGATTAAGCAAAAATCACTGGATACCTATAGTTCACTGGACAGCCAGCCTCTCCCTACCCTACCAACTCCCAATCCCCACTCTTCATCCCCCAGGCTCATTATAAAATTCCTAAGGAAAAAAGATGACCAATTGACCTCTGACCTTCATGTACACGTGCACACATATGCACACTCACCCACACGTTTGCACTTCATAACCATACCTAAATCAGACTGAATAAAATCTGTATTTTTCATGTCACAAATTTCAGCTTCAAAATAAAGATAAATATTGTATTTCATCATCATTCAAAAGTTAGGCTATGCTTCCTCCTACATACCTTCACCCAATCATTTTTTCTTAATTTTAATATTTGAGACAAAGCATCAAGTAGCTCAAGATGGTCAAACTCACTGTGCAGCTGAGCCTGGCCTTGAATTCACTGTATAGCTGCGCCTGGCCTTGAATTTTCAATCCTTTTCTGCCTCCCAAGCAGTGTGATCACAGGAGTGTGGCATCATGCCTGGCTTCTCTAGAATCTTTTTTTTAATGTGTAAGTGTGTGTAATGTGTATTTATATATGACTATTTATATGCGTGAGTGTGTGTATGTGCCATATATGTAGAGGCCCAAAATTAACACCAGGTGTCTTCCTCAATCACCCTTCAATTTATTCTGAGTCAGAATTGTTCATGGAGTCTGGAGCTCTCGAATCCAGCTAGTCTGGCTGAACAGAATAACTAAACCGCAAGGAAACCACTGAACAAGACCACTCCTCGGGCAGAAAGGACAGTTTATTGGGAGGCAAACCACAGGGATGCCTCAGAAAATAGAGAACAGTGCTCAGTGGGGAAAGTCTTGTCAGTTTTATTGGAGCAGAGAGCTGCAGGAGGAGGTATGCAGGCCAGAACAGCCTTGGAGTTCCTGTGGGAACTCTGACCTGCTGCAGACTGCTCAGGTTAAACAAGAACTAGAATCACATCCTTTACTGAGGTAGCTGACCACTGTAGGAAGATAAAGGAAGTAATGGCTTGCCTGACACGCAGAATCCCACGTCATGAGATTTCTGAGGAGTGATGAGTTTAGATCTGTTTAGCTGATAGCAACCCTTCTGTTTACTTGGTAAGAATAGGGCAGGATTTGGGCATCTTAGGACATTGTTTGAAACACTATCATGGCTGGGAGCTGCTTTGTTATATAACAGCAGTGTACACCAGGGATGCCCTATCTCTGCCTTCTAAGTCATGGAGTCCGGAGCTCTCCATCTTACAGATGGCTGCCATGACTACCTGGCCTTTCAGTGGTTATGGGGACCCATACTCTGATCCTTGTTTATCTGGCAAGTGCTTATCCACAAGCCATCTCTTTATCATCATCATTATCCATCTTGTGAGCTCCACTGCATTTCCTTAGGAAAAGTTCCTAAGAACGATTTCCCCTCACACAGATGCATATTCTTTATTATGCTTAATCAAGGCAACAGAAGAAAGATTAAAGGCTCAGTTGACCTCCATAATGAAGAGCCAAGCAAAGAAAAAAGAGTAAAGATATAAGCAAGTTTATGTGGGTTCGGCTGAAAAAAGATTTGGGGGCTGGAAAGAAAGCTAAGGATAAGAGCACCTGTTGCTCTTGCAGCTGACCCAGGTCCTTCCCAGCGCCTGCGTGGTGCCTCCCATAACTCCAGGTTCAGGAGATCTGATGCCCTCTTCTGACCTCTGTGGATACCAGGCATGTACATGATGCACACATATGCAGACAAAACACTCATACACTTAAAAATAAAAATATACTCTGTCTCATGTTTTTAAAAATGGAGGAGCAGCACAGTTGAGAGTAGACTGAAGCAGCTGCCATGTTAGTTTAGTTCAGTTAGTCTTTCTCACTGTAGTTCTAGCAGTCAAACCAGCACCTTCCTGTAGGAGTAGGGCTGATGCTGAGGTCCTGTTCCCTAATTGGTTGTTGATTTGTCAGTAAAGAAGCCAGGGCCAATTGCTGGGCAGAAGGAGTAGGAGGGATTTCCGGGTCCCTGGAGGCAAGCAGAGAGACACAAGGAGAGAAGAGAGTTCTTCATGCTTCTGATGGAGAAAAGGTGACCAGCCATGTGAGATCTCCAAACAGAGTGGCCACAGAAGCTGTTTCTACATGTGGGTGGGCGAGGATGTTTATGTAGCAGGGACTAGATGTAACTAAGCAACTGAAGTTTAGGGCAGGTGGGAGGTGCCGAGCTAAGAGGATTGATAAGGGCACATTAGCAGAGGTAGTTTAATAATGCCCAGTAGTGCCAAGAAGGCAAGTTGAAAATGAACAACTGTGTATCTGTGTCTTTTATCTGTTGATTCAAGGAAGGCTGGGTAACAGCAGGTAGTGTGACCCCTTCCTGGAGCTTAGGCAGGGTAGCAAAAGCTACACACAACACCCTGCACTTGCTAAGCACATCCTTTCCCACTAAGCTACATCCCAGCCCCAGCTTTATCAGATTTTTAAGTTCTGCTATGGGGGGGGGGGGGGGAAAGACTGTTCTATTCTGCTTATAATTATAATTTGCTACCAGGCAAATTATAGGTGGTGCGCACCTGGGATCCCAGCACTCAAGGGCTGAAGTAGGAGGATAACAAGTTCAAGGTAGGCCTAGGCTATGAGTCCAAAGCTATCCTAAGCTTCATTTAAAAAAAAGCATAAAAAATAAGTTAGTATTTCCTGTTTTATTATCTATTGACTGGAACTCAATGCTAACCTGAACCATGAGTTATGACCCATAGCAACATAATGTTAGTGTCGACAAGCTAACGGGTCAGTTGGGAATTTTGGGGGGTGGGCGGGGGAGGGGGGGGGGGATGGGGATGGGGGCGGGGGATGACTACATCCATGCACATTGGTTTCCTCTTCCCTCTTAGACATCCTACTAATTTATTCTCTCCATTGTTATGATTGATGTTTGGTGTCAACTTGAGCAGATTAAAGAATACCTAGAGACCTCACAGAGCATTGTGCCTGTGTTTGTCGATGTGCATGTTTCCAGAGGTTAGCAAGTATATGGAAGACTGAACAGGAGATCCACCCTTAATGTGGGCAGACACCATTTAACCAGCTGTGTACTTGAGTATAACAAAAAGGCAAGAAAAGAATCTCTCTGGGACAGACTATGATTCTCCTGGCCTTGACATCAGACCTCCAGGGTTTGTACTAGTACCAACCATTATGGTTCTCAGGCCTGTAGTCTCAAAATGAGAATTACACCATCAGGCCCATGGGTTTGAACTTTGTGATCTTGGACTAAGTCAGAGAACCAGAACTCTGGGTCTCTAGATTGCAAACAGCATATCTTGGTACTTTTCAATTCCTATCACCATGTGAGCCACTTCTAGTCAGTCCCAGGTAGGTAAATGGTTTGATAAACAGTGGATAGATGGTTAGATATAGACACAAGAGAGATGATTAATAGTTTATTGATAGATAATCAATACATAGTACATAGATATATAATAGAATATTGATGGGTGTGTAGACAGACCATAAAATATAGATAGATAGATAGATAGATAGATAGATACATACATACATACATACATACATACATACATACATGATAGATAGATAGATATTTATTCTACTGGTTCAGTCTTTAGAGAACCCAAACTAATTCATTCATGCTCACAGCTTGGTTTTTATTTTATATTTTCTTGCTTCTATATTTCTTGTACCTATTTTTGTAATCCACTTCACTCCTTATAAAACAAGACCAAATATAAATAAATAGAAATCACATTCTTGGTCACTTTGCACGTCATCTTCCTATGTATAGAATAAGAGTCTAGGACACAATGTCCAACACGCCCCTTCACCTGCAACCCCGCCAGCTAGTTCTTCATTTCTGCAGCTCAGGGACCATGTTGTGTCCTTGACGTAGTTAACAGTAAGCAGCACCAGGTCCTTCGGTATGTGATAAGTGTGCCTTATAATCTGTTAGGTGGAACTTCTGCTCTAGAAGAATATTGTCAGTGCCACTGATGAAGTTTAAAGGATTCACTTCTTAGATTCCCTCCATCCTGTTATGATCCAAATGTCCTTAGACCAGGGGCCAGAGCACTAACACTTGATTTGGACTTAAGATAGATATAAAACTTAACCAACTAAATCAAGTCTGAAGTGATCCCACTGATGCTCATCAACCCTGCGTGGCAAGTGTTAAAAGAAAGTCACATCTCTATACAGATGGAGAAAGATAACACAAAGGGATCAAGTGACCACACAGGTCATGGATGGCACATGAACTCTGAACTCTGAACTCCTGACTCTACATCATTCTCCAAACTCCCAGCCTTGGCAAAGATCCTCCATCTACCTCTGAGCATTCCCAGGCCATATGTCTCCTGGAACTGCTTCACTAGTCTGTTGCTGTGAGCAGTTATACACCCCAGTTATATGGAACACCAGAGTATTGGTATTTTCCCTCCTGGACTTATAGACCTCCTGGTGTTTGAAAACAGCAACCTTGTGACCTTAAATCCTTTATTCCTGAGCTAAAGATCTGAGTTGAACTCTCTCAGAGCTCCTTCTTCAGCTAGGCACAAGACCCCAGTTCCCCAGGACTACCAATTGCCCAGAAACCCAGGGAGAAAAAAACACAATGAATTGGCTCCAAGTCACAGATGGTGTGATGATTGTCCTTGATTGTCGATTTAATGTGATATAGAATTATGCAGAAGGTACCTCTGGGTGTGTCTGTGAAAACATGTCCAGAAAGTATTAGCTGAGGGGAAAGACTGACCCTCAAAGTGAATGGCCCTTTTGAACAGGAAGCCAAATTCAAGGATTCAAGTATGCACATGACTGAAGGAAAGAGTAGTGGTGCCTGCCTGTCTTTGCCTTTTTCTGATGAACAAATGCATCTGTTACTGTTCTGCCAAGGTCTTCCACTGACTCCAGCTTCTTCAGCCTTCCTATGTAAACTAAACACAGCAGACTAGGACTGCCAGTGCAGCCAGTATCAAGGACTGAGTGACAACCAGGCTCTCTGCCTCTCTGGCATGCAGGCAGCCACTGTTGTACTGCCTAGTCCCTATTATGTAAGCCAATCTAGTATATGTCTTTTTCTTATAAACATATAAACATGTGTGTGTTCTGTTGGTTCTATTAGAGCCTCTAGAGAGCCCTGCTTAGTGGAGTTGATAAAACTAATAGTAATAGCAGCTTAATTAACTGCTTGAAAAATATAACATTATATCAACTTCACTGTGAAATTATTCCTTTTAAAGCTCTTTAATGTAAGAACAATTTAAGAATGAGACAATTATAAAGACAAAGCTATAAAAACGACTTCAGTTTTATGAAAGTTGTACATTTAATTGAAGATGTGGGTGCATTTTACTGTGTTTAGTTAGGAAGCTTCTAGAAAACTGCAGAAAGCTTAAAATGTTCCTGGGTCTGCTGTTGCCTAAATTCCCCCCATGTCAGCTAAGATGTCTTTTAGTGAAGCCACTCCTTATGGTCTCAAAGTGGATGTAGTTTCTTCTGGTTGCTAAATTTGGCCAAGAAATTAAGCCTCGTCTGTTTGGGAGAAGATGAAGTTGCTGGGGAACACTGTGGGCTAACCAACAAGAACAGTTCTGAACTACGGATCCTTGATTCCTGGAATTCAAAAGCAAGCTTCCTCCATCCATGCCAAGCTTCATCTTCTCCAGATATAATGAGAAAATGCTAAAGAAAAAAAACAAAAAAAAACCTTTAGCAAAAGAGCCACTGAAGTCAGCCACACTGGCGTGGGTATGATTTGAATTGCCCCCAAGGAGCTTTGGGGTGCACAGGCAGGGTCCTAAAAATGTTGTAAACTAGAAGCATCTGACATTCCAGACAAGAGACTGCTTGTGATTCTGACAAACTTCCTATACTCCTGTGATATGCTGGCATGGAAATGGGCACTTCTTTCAAAGCTTATTGGTGCTGTAAGAGCTGCCTTCACAGAGCCTAAGGTAAGACCATCTGGCACAAAGTCTTTTTCCCTGGAGTCCTCAGAAGGCAGCAAAGAGAGAAGCTGGGAGGATGAGCTTGTGCATCCTGAGGGCTGGTAATGATGACAACAGTACTTCCTGCCAGGCTGAGCCTGAGTCTTGGCTTTAATCCCAGGCCTTTGGGGAGTCCCAGGGAGCTGGATTACTGGGTCAACAATATTGATGGGCCCTGTTGAAGTCTCAGCCAGATCTGGAGCTTGCTTTCCTGCTGGCAAATGAAAGCATGGAGTTCATCTGAGTTCTAGGAGGCCTTCTTCAGTCCTGCCTCAGGCTGAAAATAAAGCTGGGGATAAGGGGGCCCAGGCATCAAGATGATGAATGTAGAAAAGATTCTACCCACAGGTTCTCTAGGTCAGCCCTGTATGTAGAGCTGTAGATACAGCTCAGAAGAGTGAACTCATCTAGCCTAGTCCTGGGTCGGTCCAGTACCACCACCACTACCAAAAGACAAAGCAAAACAAAACACCACACCCACCCAATAAAAAACCTACATCTCTAACATTTCAGAAGTCTGTCCAGGGATGCTTCCCAGCCCAACATCCAAGCCTACTTAGTCTATCAATTCCCCAGATCTGAAGGCTCTACACACACACACACACACACACACACACACACACACACACACACACCTACCTCCCAGTTCTGTCTCTGACTTGCTTGACCTGTGTTCCCAAAACCAGCCCTCACTCCAGAACCCAGTAAGCACAGCAGAATCACCTCTGGTTATGCAGGCAGAGTTTGAGAGGCTTTATTGCATACACTTCTACAGCTTCTATGCAGAGACTCAGCCAACACTCTTGAAAGGGAACCAGTTGCCACAAAGCAAATACGCTACCTTCAGAAATCCAGTAGTGCCTAGCGGTGGTGGCGCACGCCTTTAATCCCAGCACTTGGGAGGCAGAGGCAGGTGGATTTCTGAGTTCGAGGCCAGCCTGGTCTACAGAGTGAGTTCTAGGACAGCCAGGACTACACAGAGAAACCCTGTCTCGAAAAACCAAAAAAAAAAAAAAAGAAAGAAAGAAAGAAAGAAAAGAAAAAGAAATCCAGTAGTACTTAAGGGGTTGGGTGCATGTGCTATCCAAGAACTGTGCATAGGAATATGGCAAAGAGCAAGGGCCACCTATGACGAGGGTAGAGCCATCCTCTAGACCTGTGGGTAGCCATTCTGTGTCTCTACTTACTGATCTTAACAAAGCTGTCTTGGTTCCCATAGGAGCTTACATTGTTCTGATTCCAACATGAAAAATACAGGAAGAGGCTAACCATTTGGACCAACTCAACCTGAAATAGCTATAAAGCTATCAGCACAACCAAGTTTCACTCCACCCTTTCTATCTGATTGTCTTCTGAGTTCATGAATTGCTACCCTGGGAATTCCATGGTATACAGGTACCACTAACACAGATCCATCAGTCTTTTGACTACAAAACTATAGAGCAAAGAAAGAAAATATAGCCCAACACCTATATTAATATAAACACCACACAGCCATTCAATGTAGTAAATGCCAATGTGTCCACTAGATTAAGGAGAAGTAATTTACCTCATTGGAGAATACATGACAGCAAGAACAATGTAGCTCATGAAAACACATTTATGTTCTATTAAACATACAGCCACATCCCTCATGCAGACTAGGATACTCAATTCAAGATGCACGGTGTGTGGCTGGTTCCAAAAACATATTCCTGGATCGTGAGGTTGACTTCTTGAAGGGTAATTCAAGGAGACAAATTATTCTCTTATTCCACAGTCTGAGCCAAGTCCTCTCCCAGTCCTCAGCACAGATCCTGACGTCTCTGGATCCATCAAAGCTTGTGATCGCTCGCTTAAATCTGACCAAATCCTATTTAATCCTTATCCCCACACTACTCTCAGGGATATTAAATTTTGAAGATCAAACATCATCATTTAGATAATATACTTGAAAAACAAGAGCTCATTTAACATTTCTCACAATTTTAAAATGATTTTTTAATTGAGTATTCACAGTCTCCACATTTGCAGGAACAGGCTATGACTTACCCTGTGAAATCAATGAATTCTTCAAGGCTCACCTCCATACTGAATTTTCCTCTTCTGGGAGTCTTTAAAGGCCAACCCCAAGACAAAACAAAATCACCTTCAACAATGCAGAAATCTTTTTCTATTCACACATTTACAGCAGGAGATGTTTGATGAAATAATAATACCCATGTGAAGACTAAAATTTCTTTTGTTTGACAGAATAATGTCTAGAGTTAAAGGGAAAACAGCAATTACAGCTGAAGAACAGAACATCCTGAGCTCCAAATTCATGCAGCTCTTAGCACCTCACCGTCATTTTGCAGAATAACAGGGAACTCTCTTTGGGTGTTCAGACCTGATTTCCTAGCAATTTATGGAAGCCAAAAGCTCTTAGGAACTGGCAGGTTGAGCTAAGGCTGTGGGAGGGTGGAGACCAAAGTTCCAAAAACCCACAAGAAGTGGACCAGAAAGCAATTATGAAAAGGCAAGAATCTAGATAGATGGCTCAGTATGTAGAGTATTTGTGGACAGATAGCTCAGTATGTAGACTATTTATCACACAAGCACTGAGTTTGGGCCTGAGTTTGAGCCCCAAAACCACTGTAAACATAAATATCAATTGTGGTGGCAGGCACTTATAACCTCAGTGTGGTAGGGACAGAAACAACTGGATTACTGGGACTCACTGGCTAGCCTTGCCCTCACAACATAAAGGTGAGAAACCCTGTCTCAAAGAAAACAGTAGATGGTTTCTGAGGAATGACACCTGAGATTGAAGTATGAGGGGTGGGGTGGAGAGAGAGAGAGAGACAGGGAAAGAGAGAGAAAGAGACAGAGAGAGACAGAGAGACAGAGACAGAGGGAGGGAGGGAGGGAGGGAGGGAGGGAGAGAGGGAGGGAGAACCTTGTATAATACACTGATCAAAGAAAGCCAAAATGTGGAGTGCTGTGAACTTAGCTTCGAGCCACCAGTTCAGGACCTCGAGCTTAGACACTAGCTAGAGCTATTTGTGTCTGTGTGTGATAAATCTATGTCCAGAAATGCACAGATACACACACATAACAATGTCATGGCAGCCTCAGAGTTTTGCTGAGAGTTGATACAGGCTGAGGAGATATGGATGAAAGACTAAGAATACATATCTAAACATATGACATATCTCAACCCTGGAAAAGTGGAAGGAGGGCAGGAGGTGGACCATGGTGAGCATCTGTAATCTCAGGACTGACGGCATGCAGCCAGGAAGATAGTGAATTCAAGGTTGGTGTGGCCTACATAAGGAGACCTTGCCTCAAAACAAAACAAAACAAAACAAAACAAAAAAGTGAAGGACACAAAACATTTCCTGTCGCTATTTCTAGTATCATACATAATGTGGAAGGCCTTGCTTTATGCATTTTTTTTTTTTTTGCGGTCTTCTAATTTCTATAGTGAACATGTGGGGTTTTTTTTTTCTTTCATGTACAATAAAGAATATCTTTCTTTGTTCTAAAAGAGGAAAATAAAAGCTTAAGATCAAGGAACAGCTACTCAGGATAAATCCCTCTGAGAAGACAAAATCAGTAGACAGGAGGCTCAGGCAGGAAGCTGAGGATGGAGAAAGTGGAGGAAATGTTAAAATCAACCTGAGATGCTGCCTAGGGTTGGAATTAAAGACTGGTCTGGGATGATACACACAGGGGCTTTGAAAGTAAGAGGCAAATTAGTGAGACTGTGGTTGTGTTATGTCCACCTCTGTTAGGATTAGTATATGCTCGGCCCAGGGAGTGGCACTACTACAAAGTGTGGCCTTGTTGGAGTAGGTGTGCCCTTGTTGAAGTAGGCATGTCACTGTGGGTGTGGGCTTTAAGACCCTCATCCTACCTGCCTGGAAGTGAATATTCTGCTAAGGAGCCTTCAGATGAAGATGTAGAACTCTCAACTCTGACTCCACCATTCCTGCCTAGATGCTGCCATGTTCTCATCTTGATGATAATGGACTGAACCTGTAAGCCAGCCCCAAATATATGTTGTTCTTATAAGACTTACCTTGGACATGGTGTCTGTTCATAGCAGTAAAACTCTAACAAAGATAGCCTCGGTGTCCAGTTGTGGTCCATGTAATAAAAACAACATGTGTAAGTTATTAACTGAATGCATGGCCACTCCAGAACAGGGTCTAAGAAGAATGGGAGAGAAAAACAGTCATCCCTACAGGTCTCATCATGAAAGGACATCTCTGATGCTAAGGAGGAAATGCTGTGACCCAGGACCAGTTACTGAAGCACATGCCTCAGAGCGGCTCTCACCCTAGAGAGACAAAGCAGGAGCAGTGGCACCCCAAAGGCAGACTCTGTATAGCATGGAGGACACTCATCAGAGACCCCCGTGTGAGAGTTGTGACTCAAGCCTTCTTTTCCTAGTGACTGCAATACAATCCAAATGACAACCAGAAATCCCATCTTCAAGGAGTGTGAGCAATGTACTTGACAAAAGAGAATCACTCATTGACAGAGTGCCCAGGCTTTCTTCTCCTCTCATGCATAAGAAAAGTCTAACTTGGCCCTTCTCCACCACCACCACCATCATCACCACCACCACCACCACCACCACCACCATCACCACCACCACCACCATCACCACCTTTACCACCATCACCACCACCACCACCACCTCCACCACCATCACCACCTCCACCACCATCACCACCTCCACCACCATCACCACCACCATCATTACCACCACCACCACCACCACCACCACCACCACCACCTCCACCATCACCACCATCACCACCACCAGCAGCAGCAGCAGCCACAGAGCTGTTTTGTCAAAATAAGCCTTTGGGGACCTTGTGATAAAGAGCAAAGGGGCTGGTAAGTAAGGTTAGGGACCAGTCTCAAAAAACAAATGCCATGTCACATGTTTTCTCTTGTGTGAGGAATTTAGGTTTCACATGTATATAAGAAGTGGATGATAAAAGTCCCTACCTGAGTCCCAGCATGGTGTGGGGTTCAAGAATCTTTGCAGAAGGCCAAAAGACTCTAAGATCCAGAAGTGGTAGACAACTCCAAGGGACTATTGTCGACCAGAAACAACAAGACTGATATATTATGAACTCACAGAGATTGTAACAGCAGACACAAAATCAAACCAGACAAATCCAGTACAAGGAGGGGGAAGTAGACACTATGTCTCACCACTAACCAAAAAGATATTTGCAATTGATACCTGCTGTGAAAGGGAAATTCTCTCCAAAGAAGAATCACTAGCCGTAGCAACTTTACTCTAGGGCAGGCCCGTGCCCAGGAGTAGTTCACCAACACAAAAGAACCTCCATGGGTTGTTGGGGGTGTTTGTTTGTTGTGTGTGTGTGTCCAAGTTCATGATATACTTGCATTAATATGCTATGATGACACCCATGATTTAATACAAGAAATATACACTAATAAAAAGGAAATGACAAGTAAAAATCAAAACTAATACTATAACTATAGTATATAAAAGGTGTCCTGAGGCCAGTCTTGGTGGAACATACCTGTCATTCCAGCCCTTGGCTGGGAAGATGCAAGAGGGTCATAAATTAGTGGTCAGCCTGGACTATATAGCAAGATCCTGCTGCAAACACACACACACACACACACACACACACACACACATACATCACACACACACACACACACACACACACACATACACACACATACATCACAGAGAGAGAGAGAGAGAGAGAGACCACTAAGGAGGCATGATAGTCTTGTAGGAACTTGTAGGACATTAACCTGAGTCCAATAATACCACAATAAACAACTTCTCTCTAATATTTCATGTGTGTCCATTAAAATAAGGGTTGTTAGCCTTTATTGTTTCCCTCAGGGGGTTTTATCAACCAAAAATGTCCCTGATGCCCTTATCCCTAAAATCTGCTCAAATTTCTCTAACAGTACAAACGTGTGTGTGTGTGTGTGTGTGTGTGTGTGTGTGTGTGTGTGTGTGGTGGAGAAGGAGAAGGAGAAGGAGAAGGAGAAGGAGAAGGAGAAGGAGAAGGAGAAG
>JANHMN010000004.1:97832455-97854756 GCA_030674055.1 Rhabdomys pumilio | reverse complement strand
AAGAAGAAGAAGAGATGAGGGAAAAGATAACATCTTTCCTAAGCTTAAGCTCTATAGAAATGACAGTTTTGTACCTTGGTACTCACCAATGAAAGCCCTTTAATAAAATCAGTTATATTTAGCTTAATTGGAAGGAGTAGTGAGTTATTCCATGTATATTGATATAGCATTCCTAATCTTGTATGTGCAGAGTTAGTCATACAGAACACATATGGTACACATTGATACCTTTTAGGGACCCTAAGAACTCAATAGCAAACTGTGACTCTTAACCAATAGTCAAGAGCTAAATGACAACACATGACTTACCTAAAATGCTTCAGGGTTATTCACTGCATGGCACAGTCTAGCAGAAAGACAGTAAGAATACGGTGGGCATCTTAACATCATACAGCCCCTGACCAACCTTGACAGATATCACTAGTCAATCTATTCATTCTTTATGTTAAACCAGGCATGATCCATAAACATTCTTGTTATGATCCAAGTAGCCACTCTCAACAGATCACATCTAGTTAGTGAAATGGATCTGTTTTCCCTCCTATTCTGTGAGGAGATTAAGGTTGAAGGGTTAATTTGGAGATGAGTATCCAAAGGTCCCACCCAAAGGACCCTGAGGCATATTAGAGTTGGTAGTGCAGAGATAAACTGGCAGCAGACGGGCCTTCTACAAGTGATGTAGATACAAAGTATATACACACCCAGAAAAGTACAAGATAATCACCCTATACAACCCCAAGACCCTCCCAGCACTGAAGGCTGCCATTCAAACAAGGGTATTTCTCTTCTCAATTTGAGGGACCCCACACTCCACATAACTGTGGAATGTCACATAACCTTGGTTAGATTACAGATCCAGCTTCCTCCCCCCCAATAAGAACCCAATCAGCTAGTACCTGAGATTCCTGAAATGCCTCCCCATGTTAATGAGGTATCTCAGTACCTTAGCTTTCAGCCAATGACCTTTTCCCACTCTAGATACTCCTATTCCTTAACCCAAAATTATGTAACCCTTGAATCACCCTGAGTAAAGTTGATCTGCATCCCAGAAGCTGGTCCTGGTGTGTCATTATTACCATTTGTAGTCCTGGGGCTTCTGACCCCCCCTCATTTGCCCTGGTGGACTGATATTGGCTGATACGTGGGGGCAGGAAGCACCACTGTGGTACACACATTTAATCCCAGCAGAGACAGGCAGATCTCTGTGAGTTTGAGGCCAGCCTGGTCTACAGAGTTTTCAGGACAGCCAGGCTACACAGAGAAACCCTCTCTCAAAAGACCAATAAATAAATAAATAAATAAATAAATAAATAAATAAATAAATAAATAAAATTTAAATTTAAGAAATTAAATTTGAACTGACAGACTGGTTTGCCTCATGCCTCACCTGTCAGGTACCTCACTAATTGCTGCAATCTAGAGATGAGGCTTGGTTTTCTTTAGGGGGTTAAAGACCAGGTAAAGGTACAGCCTAAAGTCAAGTTACCTGGAGTAACAGAGAGTTTACTTAATTTAGGTTCCTCTTGGTAGGGTTAAAAACAGTATACACTGTTTTAATACTCTTTATGTCTTCTTTTACCTTGATAAGCTAAGTCAAATGAGGGAGCTGGGGAGCTGGGGAGCTGGGGAGCTGGGGAGAAGGCTCGATGCTTAAGAACACTTGCAGAGGAGCAAGGTTTGGTTCCCAGCATCCACATGGTGGCTCATAATCATCTCTAACTCCAGCTCCAGGAAATCTAATGCCGTCTTCTGAACTCTTTTGGCATCAGACACAAATGTGGGTAGATGTACATATATGCAGGCAAAATACTCATGCACACAAAATAAATAAACCTCAAAACAAAAAACAGAACAGAACAAAAACCACAAACAAGGAACTGGAGAAATGGCTTGGTAGTTAAGAGTTCTTGTTGCTCTTGAAGGTGACAAGAGTTCACACACTCACATCCAGTTGCTCACAACCACCTGTGACTCCAGATGCAGAAGATCTGCCACCTCTTCTGGCCTTTGCAGGCACCTGTATTCACATGCATATAATTTAAATGAAAAAAATTAATAAATATAAAAAGCTCAACCAATCCTTTGGTGATTTTTATAATAGAAAAAAAGAAATTAAGTTGGTCTTACCTTATTTTTTAGTTAGATTATAATAAGCACAACCATGTGTTAAATCTTTGAAACTCTCAGATATTTATGTGAGGGAAGATACTAGTTACCTTTCTCCTTGCTGTGACCAATATACCTGACAGAGCAAGTTAAAGTAGGGACATTTTGTTTTGACTCACCATTTCAGCTCAGCCTAGTGGAGCCAGCATGGTGGAATTCCTGGTGATAGAAGCATGTGGCGGAGAAAGGAGCTCCTCACATCCTGGTGGATCAGGAAGCAGAAAATTCAGAGAAACTCAAAGGCAGATGAAACCCTCAAGGCCCAGATCCAGTGACTTACTTCTGCTAGCTAGACCATATATATCCCAAAGGCTCTGTAATGTCTTAACCTCTGTTTTATTGCTGTGAAGAGCCACCATGACCATGGTAACTCTTATAAAGGAAAGAATTTGATTGGGGCTGGTTTACAGGTTCAGAGGGTTAGCTTATTGTCATCATGGTGGGAAGCAGACAGATATGGCTGGAGCAATAGCTGAGAGCTTTACATCCTGATCTGTAAGCAGCAGGCAGAGAAAGAGAGAGATTGGGCTTGGCATGGGCTTTTGAGATCTCAAAGCCTACTTTCAGCTACATACCTGCTCCATCAAAGCTATTCCTCCTAATTCTTCCCAAACTGACCTACTACTAACTGGAGGCCAAGTGTTCAAATCCATGAGCTCACAGTTCACATTCAAACCATAACCAACAGACACAACATTTGGAACAAAGACGCCATAGCAATATTATAATATCCCCCATTCTCAAGCACAACATTTTACAGCACGAACATAAATACAATTTTATACAAAGTAAAAGAATTGCTCATGTACTTATAAACCCTTTGACATTCAAATTCTTTATTGTAAAGACTTTCAAGTCATAACCCCTTCTGGCTTTAACATCTACAGTTAACATCTCTGGTTCTCCAAATAATATGCAGACATCTTTTTCTTCAATTTCCCAAAAATCCCAGAGTATTTGCAAGGCCGCCATATACACTTCACAGCCAACTTGGCTCAAGTTCATTCTTACATTACCAGGTGCTGTGACCTCCATCAAAAACACTGACTAGAAATAAATGTAGACAAGCAGAGAGGGGCTGGGGTTAGCAGTGAGCTCTCTTGAGAGAAAGCATGTTTAATAAGTTTGTGGGTAATTATTTTCATGTGATAATAAATGTCACTTTCCCCATGAAACCATGTAATTGTTGTGGTCGAGGTAAAGAACACCTAAATTTTGAGGTTGCTGAATTAAGGGAACCTCTTCCTGGGTCACAAACTACCGAAAAGCAGACGCCTGGCCCAACTAAACATAGTTACACACACACACCATAAATGACCTCTGGCCTTTATTTCTGGTTTTGAGAGCCAGAAACTTCACCCAGCCAGGCTGTGACTCAGTGGTAGAACACTCGTGGAGCATGTTATGAGGCCATAAGTACAATACCCAGGACTGAAATTTTAAAAGAAACAGAAATTGAGCCCAGGAACTTACGTAAGCACAGCCTCTCTTTGAGCTATACTCCAAATATGATCCCCAAATTTACTTTTAATTTTTTATCAGTTAAACAACTTGTACATATTTTCTTTTGAAGGAAGGGAAGTGGTGAGACAGTTTCTGTGTAGAGACAGTTAGCTTCGAATTTGCTCTGTAGCCAAAGATAGTACAGAACTCACAATTCTCCTGCCTCAGACTCCCAAGTACAGTTTGTACAACCAGGCCTCACTAAATATCTCTTACACACACACACACACACACACACACACACACACACACGGCATGGCAAGGGGTGAGATTGTAGTTTAGGTTTATCTTGAACTCCTTATCCTCCTGCCTCAGCTTCCCAAGGACTGGAGTTACAGGCATGTGCACCACAGCTGTTGAAAATTGGAGGAGTGTCTGTTAAATATTTTAAGTATGTAAAATCATGAGCTTCTTTGTGACATACATGTATCATTGTACTTTGTTCATGTTAATGCCTGTAATCATCCTTTTTTGTCCCATGGAAAGGGTTGGTTTGCTGTTGCTTGTATGCAAATGCTAAACTCTGTTTCCCAAGGTCTTAGTTGCCTCAGGATGAGGGAATTCTCACATATACCAGATTTTGTTGTGCAAACCTTGCTCCTTAATTTAAAGCCATTAGTTGAATAAAGATGCCTATAGCCTGTAGCTGGGCAGAAGAGAGGTAGACAAGGCTTTGCTTTCCAGGCTTGGGGTCTGAGGCAGAGACCAGAAAGAGAGAGGAATAGAAAGGAAGAAGTTGCCATGGAGTAGGTGGATTGTGAGCACATGACCAGGAGGGGCCCAGAGGGAGCATGGCAAGTGATATCTCAGGGTTATTGACAGGAAGGTAGACAAAAATACCACAGAGGGTTGATATCTGCCCAGCTGTAGTGCTTTAAGGCTCATTACAAATATAAAAATCATGTGTGTGTTTTTATATGGGCTAGAAGAATAATTCCTTTTACAGTCCTGTCTCCCCTTCCCCCGGGCATCACCCCTTCTGCTTTCATGGCATACGTATTTATGTGTCTGTGTTACATATTTATGTGTCTGTGTTCCATATATGATAGAAAACAGGCAATAAGTTGTGAGGTTTAAAGGCAAATATTAAAAATTTCCAGTGTGTGTGTGTGTGTGTGTGTGTGTGTGTGTGTGTGTGCGCATGTGTGTGTGTGTTATATGCATACACGCACATATAGGTGTAGGCTCACTTGCCCATGTGGGTCCATGTGGAGGTCAAAGGTTGACTTAAGGATATCTTTCCTCCAACACTTCTCCACCTAATTTATTTTTTGAAGCAGGCTTAAAGTCCACCCTGTTAGCTAAACTGGCCTCTGGAACCTGCCTCTCTTCATACCCAAGTGCTGAGATCACAAGCACATGTCAACACAGGAGGTGTCTGAGCTCAGATCCCCTGCTCTACAACAAGTATTCTTCCAAGAGCCATCTCTGCATTCTCACATGGTTTTAAAAATCATTGTGGCATTTGTGTGTTCATTTTGTGTGTGGAGGGCAGTATGCTATAATGTGCACATGGCAGTCAGAACATAACCATGTGGGTCATGGGATAAAAGCCACATTCTCGGGCTTGTCAACAGGTGACTGTACCTGCTGAGCCATCTTGCCAGCCTCCTTCTTTCTGTCTGTCTATCTGTCTGTCTGTCTGTCTGTCTTCCTCTCTTTTTTCTTTCTTTCTTTCTTTTTTTTTTGTGACAGGGTCTCTTCACTGGCCTGGAGCTCATCAAATAGGCCAGGATGTCTGGTCAGCAAGCCTGGGAATCCACCTGTCTTTGTCTCCCCAGTGCCAGGATTACAAACGCAAGCTACCACGTTCAACTTTGTTGTGTGAGTTCTGGGGACGGGACACGGGTCCTCACACTTGTGTGATAAGCACTTTACCTACTCAGCTATCTCAACAGCTTTGAAAGCTCAGTTTTTGTTTTTTGTTTTGTTTTGGCTTTTTTTAATGCATAAAAGCTGGGCATGGTGGCACTCGCCTTTTATCTCAGTACTGGGCAGGTGGATCTCTGAGCTCAAGGCCAGCCTGGTCTACAGAGTTAGTTCCAGGACAGCCAGGGCTACACAGAGAAACTGTGTCTCAAAAAAAAAAAAAATGAAAAATGTAAAGAAATGTGTCACTCTCAAGGTTTAGTAGATAAGTCAAATCATTTTGATCCCCAGGGTCTCAAAGAATAGAAGGAAACATTGACAAATGTCAACATTCATGAAGTACCTTCCACATCCAGAGCACTTCTGAAAAGCAGATGCATCCTCTCTCTCTGGCAAAATGTCACCATCACCTCAAAGACAAAGAGAATCTTCCCCTTGAAAAATCTTATTTTTAACACACGTTAGTATCACAAAAAAAGGTCAGTGAGTTTGAAATACTTCATCTTCTTGAGAAACAAGTAAGTCATCTTTAGGAGTGTGTCCTGATTTTAAAGAGGACAAGAGTCACATTCCCAGAATCCAGACAGGCCAGCTCACAACCTTCTGAAGATCTGATGCTTCTGGTCTCCTCAGGCACCTGTATTTACATGTGCACGCGCGTGCACACACACACACACACACACACACACACAAAGTTAACAATAAATCCAGCTGTGTATGTGCATATGCGCTCAGTGCCCACAGAGGCTGGAGGCACTGGATACCCTGGAGCTAGTTATAGGCAATTGTGAGCTGCACCTGAGGAGGGAGCTGAGACTCAAATCAGGTCCTCTGGAAAGAAGAGTAAATGCTCTTAAGCACTGCCCATCTCTCCAACCCACAAAAAGGAATATCTCTAAAGAAAATCTATTCTTTTACCACAAAACAACCAGAAAAATGTCATATGACATGAAAGGGGTTTTTTACCAAATATTAGGACAATTCTATTTAAAGTATTTGCCCTTGTAAAATAAACATACCCTGCAACTGTTTGTCTCCTCTTGTCTTTGATTCTCACCTGTACCAGCTTTTATGAACAACAGGTAATAGGTTTTACATCTGAGTTAACATTTTACTCTCACTCCAGAGCTGGTCTCTATTCCTGTCACAGTGACTGCTGCACACATGGCTGCTCATAGGCATGAAACATTATTTCTTTAAATGCTGCTTTTCTTGGTGACCATGGCTTTGAGCTAAGGATCTAGGGCACATGATCCACTCTTCTGGCTAGCACAGGAGCCATGAACCTTGGATGTCAGTTTTACTGGGACATTTGCCAGCATCAGACAGGGTGTGAGTGAGTGTGTGTCCACTGTCAGGGATGCAGGGACCATAGAGTGTACCATAAGAAAAAGACTATTTTATTAACAATGGAGGAGTCAGTCATAATGACAAGAAAGTGACCAGCAAAAAGCAGGTAAAAGGAAAATGATCCCCCAGAGGATAGTTAGACCCTATCTCCTGCTTAGAGACCCTTTACAGAAATGTCCTGTGATCACACTGGAAAGCTTGAAAATAGGTTATTAAGCTCCCCAGTCTCACAGCCTAATGCAAGTAGATGGACTTTATCTTTTCTTTTTTAAGAATCTTTTTTTTCTATAACTTGGTCTCAAAGAATGGCACATCAATGAGCTGCATGCCCCAAGAATAGTTTTTATCTTTAAATAACACAAATGGCCCAGCCTGTCTTTACCCTTATCCTATTTAGGGTCAATATCACTGTGATGAAACATCATGACCAAAAGCAAGTTGGGAAGAAAAGTATATTTGGTCTGTACTTCCACATCGTGGTCCATCACCGGAGGAAGTCAGGACAGGAACTCAATCAGGGCTTCAACCTAGAAGCAGGAGCTGATGCAGAGGCCATGGAGGGGTGCTGCTTACTGGTTGTTCATTCTGGCTTGCTCAGCCTGCTTTCTTATAGAGTCCAGGACCAATAGCATAGGGATGACACCACCCACAATGGGCTGCACCCTCTCCCACTAATCATTAATTAAGAAAATGCCCCCACAGGCTTACCTACAGCCCCATCTTATAGAGGCCCCTCCATAAGAGAGGGTCCCTCTTCTCAAATGACTTTAGCTTGTGCCAAGTTGACATAAAACTATCCATCACAACCCTCAAAACTACTTGATTTACTACTTGATAAGAATTGAGAACATACCAGAGTGTTGGAAGGGCTTTTCAAAGGAATCACATTTTAAAAAAAAGAAAAAATAAGGGCCTTTGGGGCTGCTGTACTTACAAATCTTAGATCTTATCTTTATCTTATAGGAAATGTTTTCGAGGATGTCTCATTACTATAAAAAATTTCTGTCTTTCTTTCTCTCATTTTGTTCTCTACATGCTCTTAAAATATAGTCCAGGCCTGGGACTCCTTCTATAGAGCAGGTTGGCTTCAAACTTGTCCCAGTCTTCCTGCCTCTGCCTTCTGAGTGCTAAGATTATGGGCATGTGCCCCTATGCCCTGCCCTGAAATTTAGTTAAACATCCAACTAGAAATGTTATTTATCAAATTGAAAGTAATAACAAGGCCCCTCGCCAGGATCACAGTGGCCTGGGCAGACACCCAGCTGGTCTGCTCCCCTGTGGAAAACACATCCAGAGACATCCTAGACAGACCACTGCCCTCAGACTTGCAGCCTAGAGGAGCCACTGAACTCAGAGCAGCAGACATCATATCCTGAGACATCCTAAAGGAGTGACTACACTCAGAGCAGCAAACACCTAGCTGGCCTACTACCGTGGAGACACCATATCCTGAGATATCCTAGAGGAGCCACTGTACCCAGAACAGCTGAAACTCAGGATTACAGACACATCTGGACCCTGAGGAGTTCTGACACAATCAAGATAACTGGAAAGGCAGACTCCAGTCAGAACCAGTGAGTGCAGGTAGCACTAGAGCTTACCAAATGGCGAGAGGCAAGCGTAAGAATGTAAACAACAGAAACCAAAGTTACTTGGCATCACCAGAACCCAGTTATCCCACCATAGCAAGTCCTGAACACCACACCACACCACACCAGAAAAGCAGGATTCAAAATTAAAATCACTTCCCATGATGATGATAGAGGACTTTAAAAACACTCTCAAAGAATTTGAAGAGAACACATGTAAACACGTAGAAGCCCTTAAAGAAATGCAAGAAAACACAACCAAACAGGTGAAAGAATAACTCAAAACAGTCTAGGACCTAAAAATAGAAGTAAAAACAATAAAGAAATCTCAAAGGGAGACTACCCTGGAGGTAGAAAACCTAGGAAAAAGATCAGGAATCATACACTCAAGCATCACCAACAGAATACAAGAGATAGAAGAGAGAATCTCATGCGCAGAAGATACCATGGAAAACATTGACACAATGGTCAAAGAAAATGTGAAATGCAAAAAGCTCCTGACACAAAACATCCAGGAAATCCAGGACACAATGAAAAGACCAAACCTAAGGATAATAGGTATAGATGAGGGTGAAGACTCCCAACTTAAAGGGCCAGTAAATATCTTCAACAAAATTGTAGAGGAAAACTTCCCTAACCTAAAGAAAGAGATGTCCTTAAATATACAAGAAGCCTACAGAGCCCCAAATAGACATGACCAAAAAAGAAATACCTCCCGTCACATAATAATCAAAACATCAAATATACAAAACAAAGAAAATATACTAAAAGCAGTAAGGGAAAAAGGCAAAATAACATATAAAGGCAGACCTATAAGAATTACACCAGACTTCTCACCAGAAACTATAAAAGCCAGAAGATGCTGGACTGATATTATATAGATCCTAAGAGATCACAAATGCCAGCCCAGACTACTATACCCGGCAAAACTCTCTATCACTATCGATGGAGAAACCAAGATATTCCATGACAAAACCAAATTTACACAATATCTTCCCACAAATCCAGAACTTCAAAGGATAATGGACGAGAAACTACAATACAAGGAGGGAAACTACAACCAAAAAACAGTAAGAAAGTTGTCTTCCAACAACCCCAAAAGAAGACACTTACACAAACATAATTTCACCTCTAATAACAAAATAACAAAAATAACAGAAAACAACAATCATTTTTCCTTAATATCTCTTAATATCATTGGACTCGATTCTCCAATAGAAAGATGTAGACTATCAGACTGGATACATAAACAGGGCCCAGAATTTTGCTGCATACAGGAAATGCAAACTCTGTGACAAAGACAGACACTACCTAAGAGTAAAAGGATGGAAAAACTTCCAAGCAAATGGTCCCAAGAAACAAGCAGGAGTAGCAATTCTAATATCAAATAAAATTGACTTTCAACCAGAAGTAATCAAAAAATATAAGGAAGGACACTTTATACTCATCAAAGGAAAAATGTATCAAGAAGAACTCTCAATTCTGAACATCTATGCCCCAAATGCAAGGGCATTCAGATACATAAAAGAAACTTTACTAAAGCTCAAAGCATACATTGCACCTCACACAATAATAGTGGGGGACTTTAACACTCCACTCTCAGCAATGGACAGCTCATGGAAATAGAAACTAAACTGAGACGCAATGAAACTAATAGAAGTTATAAACCAAATGGACTTAACTGATATCTATAGAACATTTCATCCTAAAACAAAAGAATATACCTTTTTCTCAGCACCTCATGGTACCTTCTCCAAAATAGACCATATAATTGGTCACAAAACAGGCCTCAACAGATACAAAAAGATTGAAATACTCCCTTGTACTCTAGCAGACCACCGTGGACTAAGGATAGCCTTTAATAACAACAAAAACAACAGAAAGCCCACATACACGTGGAAACTGAACAATGCTCTACTCAATGATGACTTGGTCAAGGAAGAAGTAAAGAAAGAAATTAAAGACTTTTTAGGATTTAATGAAAACGAGGACACATCATACCAAAAATTGTGGGACTCCATCAAGCAGTACTAAGAGGAAAACTCATAGCTCTAAGTGCCTACAAAAAGAAACTGGAAAGAGCATATATTAGCAACTTGACAGCACACCTGAAAGCGTTAGAACAAAAAGAAGCTAATATACCCAAGAGGAGTAGACGGCACGAAATAATCAAACTCAGAGCTGAAATCAACCAAGTAGAAACAGAAAGAACTACACAAAATATCAACAAAACCAGGAGCTGGTTCTTTGAGAAAATCAACAAAATAGATAAACCCTTAGCCAGACTAATCAAAGAGCACAAAGACAGTATCCAAATTAATAAAATCAGAACTGAAAAGGGAGACATAACAACAGAAATTGAGGAAATTAAAAAAAATCATCAGATCCTACTACAAAGGCCTATATTCAACAAAATTGGATAATCTGGATGAAATGGACAATTTTCTAGACAGATACCAGGTACCAAAGTTAAATCAGGAGCAGATAAACCATCTAAACAGTCCCATAACCCCTAAAGAAATAGAAGCAGTCATTAAAAGTCTCCCCACCCAAAAAAGTTTGGGACCAGATGGTTTTAGTGCAGAATTCTATCAGACATTCAAGGAAGACCTAATACCAATTCTCTTCAAACTATTCCACAGAATAAAAACAGAAGGAACAATACCCAGTTCATTCTATGAAGCTACAATTACGCTTATACCTAAACCTCACAAAGACACAACAAAGAAAGAGAACTACAGACCATTCTCTCCTATGAATCTTGATGCAAAAATACTCAATAAAATTCTGGCAAACCAAATCCAAGAACACATCAAAACAATCATCCATCATGATCAAGTAGGCTTTTTCCCAGGAATGCAGGGATGGTTCAATATTCGGAAATCCATCAATGTAATCCACTACATAAATAAACTCAAAGAAAAAAATCACATGATCATCTCACTAGATGCTGAGAAAGCATTTGACAAAATTCAACATCCTTTCATGTTAAAAGTCTTGGAAAGATCAGGAATTCAAGGCCCACACCTAAACATAGTAAAAGCAATATACAGCAAGCCAGTAGCCAACATCAAACTAAATGGAGAGAAACTTGAAGCAATCCCACTAAGATCAGGGACTAGACAAGGCTGCCCACTCTCACCCTATCTATTCAATATTATACTGGAAGTCCTAGCCAGGGCAATTAGACAACAGAAGGAAATCAAAGGAATACAAATAGGAAAGGAAGAAGTCAAAATTTCACTATTTGCAGATGATATGATAGTATACTTAAGTGAGCCTAAAACTTCCACCAGAAAACTCCTAAACCTGATAAACAACTTCAGTAAAGTGGCTGGATATAAAATCAACTCAAACAAATCAGTAGCCTTCCTCTACTCAAAAGATAGGCAGGCTGAAAAAGAAATTAGGGAAATGACACCCTTCACAATAGTCACAAATAATATAAAATATCTTGGAGTGAATCTAACCAAGCAAGTGAAAGATTTGTATGACAAGAACTTCAAGTCTCTGAAGAAAGAAATGGAAGAAGATCTCAGAAAATGGAAAGATCTCCCGTGCTCCTGGATCGGCAGGATTAACTTAGTAAAAATAGCCATTTTACCAAAAGCAATCGACAGGTTCAATGCAATCCCCATCAAAATTCCAAATCAATTCTTCATAGAGATAGAAAGAGCAATTTCCAAATTCATTTGAAATAACAAAAAACCCAGGATAGCGAGAACCATTCTCAACAATAAGAGAATTTCTGGGGGAATAACCATCCCTGACCTCAAGCAGTACTACAGAGCAGTAGTGATAAAAACTGCATGGTATTGGTACAGAGACAGGCAGGAAGATCAATGGAATAGAATTGAAGATCCAGAAATGAACCCACACACCTATGGTTACTTGATCGTTGACAAAGAAGCTAAAACCATCCAGTGGAAAAAGGACAGCATTTTCAACAAATGGTGCTGGATCAACTGGAGATCAGCATGTAGAAGAATGAAAATCAATCCATTCTTATCCCCTTGTACAAAGCTCAAGTCCAAGTGGATAAAGGACCTTCAAATAAAACCAGATACACTGAAACTAATAGAAGAGAAGGTTGGGAAGACCCTCGAATACTTAGGCACAGGAGAAAAGTTCCTGAACAGAACACCAATGGCTTATGCTCTAAGATCAAGAATTGACAAATGGAACCTCATAAAATTGCAAAGGTTCTGTAAGGCAAAGGAAACTGTCAATAAGATAAAACAGCAACCAACAGATTGTGATGAGATCATTACCAATCCTAGATCTGATAGAGGGCTAATATCCAATATATACAAAGAACTCAAGAAATTAGACTCCAGACAACCAATTAACCCTATCAAAAAATGGGGCATAGAGCTAAACAAAGAATTCTCAACTGAGGAAATTCAAATGGCTGAGAAGCACTTTAAGAAATGCTCAACATCCTTAGTCATCAGGGGAAATGCAAATCAAAACAACCCTGAGATACCACCTCACACCAGTCAGAATGGCTAAGATAAAAAAATTCAAGTGATGGTAGATGCTGGCGAAGATATGGAGAAAGAGGAACACTCCTCCATTGTTGATGGGGTTGCAAGCTGGTACAACCACTCTGGAAATCAGTCTGGTGGTTCCTCAGAAAATTAGACACAGCATTACCTGAGGATCCAGCTATACCACTCCTCGGCATATACCCAGAAGATGCTCCAACATATAACAAGGACACATGCTCCACTATGTTCATAGCAACCTTATTTATAACAGCCAGAAGCTGGAAAGAACCCAGATGTCCTTCAACAGAGGAATGGATACATAAAATGTGGTACATTTACACAATGGAGTACTACTCAGCTATTGAAAATAAAGAATTCGAGAAATTCTTAAGTAAATGGATGGAACTAGAAAATATCATCCTGAGTGAGGTAACCCAATCACAAAAGAACACACATGGTATTTACTACTTGGAAGGAGTGACAGAATGCTCAAAGGAGCAAATATGGCAACAAAGTATGGGACAGAAAGTCAAGGAGGGGCCATCTGGAGACCTTGATACCTGTCCCATGTGCAGTCACCAAAGATAGACGCTGATATGGATGTCAGGAAGTGCATGTGGATAGGAGCCTGATGTAGCTGTCTCCTCGGAGGTCTGCCAGAGCCTGACATATACAGATGCTGATGCTCGCAGCTATTCATTGATCTGATCAAGGGTTCCCAATGGAAAAGCTAGAAGACTGAAGGAGCTGAAAGGGTTAGTGGCCCCAAGAGGAGAGCAACAGTGCCAACCAACCAGAGCTCCCCAGGGTCTAAGCCACCAGCCTGGGAGCACAAAGGGAGGCACCCATGTCTTCAGCTGTATACTTAGGGGGGGATGACCTTGTCAGGCATGGGTGGGAGAGGAGATCCTTGATCCCATGAAGGCTGAACACCGAGTAGGGAGGAATTTGAGGGTGGGGAGGGGAGAGGGGAGTGGGGAGTAGATAGGGGCACACCCTTGTGGAGGCAGGAGGGGGAGATGGGATGGGGGTTCCTGAGTGGTGGGGGGAATGGGGTGAGGGGATAAAATCTGAAATGTAAACATAATATCCAATAAATAAATAAATAAATGAGAAAGTAATCACAATTTTCATGACAATCTTCATGCAAACGTATTTCAATATTAAAATAAACAAAGTCCCACTGACTATAAATGGAATTGTCCCACTTTTTAAAAACTTATTGTTGAAGTTAGTATACAGAGTCATGGTTTGCCTTCTCCTCTGCCATCTTTCTGACTCCATCTTGCTGGTCTGCTTACTCCTCCCCCACAGCCCCTTGTTCACCTTCATGTGCATTTCAGTTACTGATTTTTTTCTCCTTCCTTTCCCTTAAGATCTCTTCTTCCTCTGTCATAGTTCCCTTTCCAGTTTCACATTGTCACAGACTATGCACACACACAAGCACACACACTGAAATCTAGGGAGAGAATGTGAGAGAAAACACACAGAACTTGTCTTTCTGAACCTTATTTATTTTACTTAACATCATAATTTCCTTCTCTGTCTACTTTACCGCTAATGTCATAATTTCATTTCTTACAGCTGAAAAAGTTTTACGGCGTACACGTATCATATTTTCTTATCTGTTCATCTGACGGCACACCTGTGCTACCTACCTCCTGGCTGTTGTGACTAGTTCAGCAATAAAGAATGATGTACAGGTACATCTGGGATTTATTTACTTACCTACTTATGAGTCCTTGGGGTTTATACACCCAAGAGTGTGTTACTGGGTTATAGGCGTAGACTTTTTTAAACTTACTTTAATAAGGGTTCTCCAATGCTTCAACCCTCTCCCCCCTTCTAGCCCATTGTTCAAAGGTGAGGGGAAAGGATGGTAAATAGGACAAGGGGATGTAGACCCGTTTAGAAGTAGTTCATTGGGGCGATTCCATCCCAATTTGTCAGGATACCAGCAGTCCAGTTCAGTAGTGTCAGGATGCCAAACACAAATCAGCAGCAGCAGCAGCACAAAATTGGCACGTGTCAGCAGGAGAGAACAGGATGGGGGGGGCGGGGGGAGTTCTCTGTCATGCCTCTCTCAACAAAGTGAAGATCAGCTAAGACTCAAGACCAATGGAGCATTACAACGCCAACTATGCAAATGTGTCATCACTGTCCACTGAATCTTCTTCAATACTCTCCCAAACATCGTGTGTCCTCCCACAGGTCTGGCCTCAGCAAAACACCACATGAGTCTGTATCACATCACATCCAGAAACTTCCACTTCACTGGGTCACACGGAAGTTCTGTTTTTAGTGTTTTCAGAAATCTCTGTGGCACTGTACCAGTTTGCAGTGAGTAAGGCATCCTCTTGTCCCCACACCCTCACCAGCATTTGCTGTCCTGTTTTTCTTCAGTGTTAGCATTGCAACTGGGGTGAGCTGGAATCTCAATTTACTTTAACATTCTGTTTACTTTCACTGTTTGTGTTTCTTCTTTTGAGAACTGTATACCCCGTTTATTACTGGCCCATTTGTTGGCTGCCATATTTGTTTTATGATATATTTAATATTTTCAATTTGTTTTATGTACACGAATGTTTTGCCTGCATCTATATCTATATACCACATGTGTGCCTGGTACCCCAGCAGGCCAGAAGAGGCATTGGATCCCCTGGAACTGGAGTTACAGACAGTTATAAGCTGCCATGTGATACTTGGAATTGAGCCTTGGTTCTTTGGAAGAGCAGTCAGTGTTCAACTTCTGAGACATCTCTCTAGCCCAATGATATTTAATATTTTACAGATCTTTATATAGTTTAGATATAATCCCTCCTTGCGTGATATGAAGTTAGCAAACAGTATCTCCCTTTCTGTGTTCTGTCTCTTCATTCTGATGATTGCTTCCTTTTCTGTGTAGAATTTTTCTTAATTTCATGTGATTTCATGCAGGTGGAATCTAAATCACTGTAGTCAGATACTTTAACCAACTCATCTGAGATTCAGACATACTTTAATCTTTACCCTTGGATTTCATCAAATCAGACCCATGGATATACTGGGTGAAAATGCTACAAACTAAATAAATGATTCCCCAAAGACAGCCACAGTGCTTCCGTTATGCCATGGTATGGGTAGACACAGGCACTGAGACAAGCTCATACAGGCTCACATAGGAGACACTACTTGGAGACAATGCCAAGCTTCTTCACAAAATAGTCTTGGCCTTTGAAGCTTATTCAACTAGTCAGGGCAAAGTGTAAAACAGAAAGAAAATGATCCCTGTGTTGTCCATAAAAATAAAGAACTGGGAACAATGTAAAATGACCTAACTATTTCAAACTGAAGCTAGTCACAGGGACTCATCCTTGTAATCACAGTATGCAGAAGGCAGATGCAGGAGGATTTCCACATGTTTGAAACCAGCCTGATCTCCATAGTTGAGTTTCAGGCCAGCTAGGAAAAGATAGAAAGATGCTGTGGATGGATTGATGGATGGATACCTACATACACGCATGCACACATACATGCATACATAAAAACTATTCAAGAATTGAGAAACTGCTGATTGTGGTAATACATACTTTTACTCCCAGAGGCTGAAACTAGGGGATCTCTATGGGTTCAAGGCCAACTTGGTCTATATAAGTGAGTTCCAGGATAGTCAGGGTTACGTAGTTAGATTCTGGCTCCAAAGATAGATAGACAGACAGACAGACAGACAGACAGACAGACAGACAGACAGATAGATAGATAGATAGATAGATGAAAGAATTGAGAAATGAGTACATTAAACTACTGTGTCCACTGAGTGGCTAAATTAAACAATATTCTCTTGTACCATTAATTAAAGTTTATGACACAATATTATCTCTTTTTTGTTTTTATGGTTTGTTTGGGGTTTTTTTGTTTGTTTGTCTGTTTTTAGAGTCTATCTACACAGCCCTGGCTGTCCTATACCTGCCTTGCACAGGCCGACCAAATGTCCTTGCTTCCCTTTTAAGGGCTTTAACCCTTCCAGACAGGCAGAATGTAAAGCAGACAGGCCTTGAACTCACAGGTGTACCTGCCGCTCCTCCTGAGTGCTACGATTAAAGGTGTGTGCAATGTTCTGCCGGTGGCCAAGTGGTTAAGGCGATGGACTGCTAAAGGTGTGTGCACCACTACACCAGGCTAATATTATCTTTAAAAAAAAAAACTACAGAAACTTGCATATATACATATATAGAAACATACAAGATTATAGAAACAAACATATGTACATATACAGATATAGAAACATACATACATACATACATACATACATACATACATACATACATAGAAAATACTAAAAGAAGACCATAGAAACATACATAGAAATATACACATATTCCACATGCAAATAGAGCATCCCTACAGCCCCAAACTGAGCCGATGGGAAGCATCTACCCCTAGATCGCACCCCACTCCTTAATGTTTATAAAGTCCCTATCCACATGGAATAAAGTGCACAAGTTATTTCACCAAGAATTGTCTGAGAGTGGCTGTTTTACTGAGCTATAAACAGCTGGAGAAGAGTTTTCTCTCCAGAAGCACTCATTGCCGAACCTCATACCTGCCTCCTGAAGTATTCATATCTGGACCTCAGACTGCCTGGCTGGTCAGGTTCATGCCACTGCCGGCCACCACTGTCATCCCTGCCACTGGCACTGTCGCTACTGGTGGTGGACAAGACCAGGTCCCAGGTACCTGCTTTGCACAAGCCAACCAAATGTCCTCGCTTCCCTTTTAAGGGCTTTAACCCTTCCAGTTTCCACTGCCCGATCGAGGCCCATGGAACCTATTTGTCCCAGTTCCATGGAGGACAACACGGGTGGGGATTCTAGGCATAGCATTTAAAGGCTGAAGGGAAAAATCAACTAAATGCTGACACTCACCCTAGAATGGGTAGGTGTTTACAAAGCTCCTTTCTGAATTCTCTTTCATAGTGGTTCTATTAACCCTCTAGTGAAATAAATGTGAAAAAAGAACGTTTGAGCTTTTAAGGTATGTTGAGTAGCCTTCAAATTGTTAGGAACAGATGAACTGCACTAGAGACCTTCTCCAGTTGAGTTCAGATTTCTTTTTCTTTTTTCTTTTTCTGTTACCATCTTCAGGTGAATTTGACCCTTTGGAGTCCCAATCAAATGTCTATTCTTAGTTGGTTTTTATTCAACAAATGCAACAGGCCTAAGAGAGCTCTTCTGACATCCAGCTTCGGGGAAGCCCAACTCTGCAGATGCCACAAAAGTTCAGTCTGTCTACTTAGGTTCTGGGGGAACAGAACGGTGGCTAAGTCACAGGGCGGAAGCAGTCTACACACGCGTCCTCTGGTTTGTTTCCAAGGGTCTCTGCCTCGCTAATGAAATCTTCCTTGGACCTAGCCAGAGAGCAGTCCAGACAGACAGACAAAGGTCCAGAGACCCTAAACCTGGCTGAAGGGACTTGGAGGGGCAGAACTGGATGCAGTCTTCTATAAGGACTGTGATGGTCCTCCCTTGCCAAGCCACTCATGGTCTACTGACTTGAGCAAAGGACTGCTACAAGCACTTACAGAAGTGAGTAACTCCAGATAGAGAGCACGCAAGTACCACCTCAAAGGGCCTCTAATGACTCCCAAGTACAAATGAACCATGATCCACAGAAGAATTTCCAAATCCAGAAAACCAATTCAACTAGGAAGTCTAAACGCGTGGGAAGTATGGCAAAAATGATTTAGTTACTTTTACTGAACCTATAAGCAGAGCTGTTTTTAATAACCATTCTCCAAAACAATGGCGGGAGCATGTTAATAGATTTTATAAATCTGTAGATGCTGACAAGAGGTGGAGAAAGATTCCAGTAGGCCTGGTTCTACACTACATACTATAAAAAATCAAATGTCAGGGTGAATACTGAGAGTGGAGGTGGGATGAGGGGGTGGGAGGTGGGTCTGGGGTTGAGGGTGGGGCTCGGGCCGAGGAGCAGACTCAGGGTGTATGCAGGGCTTCTGCAGCGGGCACATGGAGTCAAAATAACCTGAAACAGCTTTTACTTGGCCAGTGCATGTGGGAAGACTAACACCTTCCTTTATGGTGCTGACCTGGTTTTCCAATCATGATTCAGAAAGGACCTTAAGAGGGAGCTAAGTTGACTAGCAAACTGTATTAGAAAGGAGAGTTCAGGTAGAAAATGTTTCGGTATTTAGATTGACAACCTGTCCCCAGTATAACCCTCTAAGATCCACGGGTACACACACACACACACACACACACACACACACACACACACACACATACACACACACACACACACACAGAGAGAGGGGGGGCAGGGGTGAGGGGAGAAGGAGAGGGTGTGGGGAGAGGAACAGAGACAGAGACAGAGACAGAGACAGAGACAGAGACAGAGACACAGAGACAAAGACAGAGGGAAATCATATTTCTTGTTTTTCCCCTTCTGGAAACATCTAGATGTCCCTCCAAATCCATTTTATCTTGTCTCCATGAAATCTGAAACATTTTTTTTCGCATGAGACTCAAACCCTAGAGGAGGAATCCCAACGTTTCCAGCAAACCCCTCATAGCATGAGTCTAACTAAAGTTCTCCCTCCCGCCACGAGCCTCTTGTCAGGGCATTGGTCTCAGTGAAATGAACAGTAACAGATAGAGCCTGTTGGTACCAAGGAGTGAGAAAAGCCACAGTGGGCTGTACCAGCTCTGGGGGGCCACTAATGCTGATGTCACAGAGAGCCATTGTGAGGAATGACCCACAGCTGATCATATAATGCAGTGTCCGGGCTGTTTTGTGTCCTTCTGTGCAGAGAGCTGTTGGTGATCTGTAGGACTTGGTGGTTGGTGGTTAGTTTGAACTCGGTGGTTGGTGGTTAGATCGGATTTGAACCTTGGCGATTGTTTGGATTTGGACATTGACCATCAGCTACACTTCCAGAGTGAGTTCTTTCCTGTGTTTTCTTTCCACAAGCTCAGAGGTTTGGTTTTCCGTATATGTGATTTATTCATTTGGGGGCTTTGCTTATAGCTTTGCCTTTTGTTTTTTGTTTGTTTAGGTTTTTCATTTTTCTTTGTGGATTAACATCTATCCATTTTTTAAACTTTCTTCCTTTCTTCTTTTCTTTCTCATCTTTCTTTCTTTCTTTCTTTCTTTCTTTCTTTCTTTCTTCCTCTTCTCTCTCTCTCTCATTCCTTCTCTCTTTCTCTCTTTCTCTCTTTCTCTCTTTCTTTCTTTCTTTCTTTCTTTCTTTCTTTCTTTCTCTCTTTCTGTCTCTTTCATGCTTTAGTTTGGTTTGCTCTTCTTGGTCTTTGTAGACTAGGTATCTTTGTGTGGACTTGACTAACCTGGAAGTTTCTCTGTAGATCAGGGTAGCCTCAAACTCAGAGATTTGACTGTTTTGCCTCCTGAGGGTTGAGATGAAATGTGGGGAGAAACCTGAGTAGTATACCATCCTGCAAACATCCACATTTCTTTTCCTGACTTCTATTTGACTCTGTCACTTTCTGTTACTCTCTATCTCTTCCTGCCTCTTATTCTCCAGTCCCCACATAGTTCTCCTTTCCTTTAGCCCAGCCTCAAACCACTGAGCGCCTGCAGATAAGGAAAAATTGTGGCATTTGTCTCTGTTGGGCTACATTACTCTGTGTAACACAATGACCTCAATGTAATCCATTTCCAGAAAAATTGACAAATTTTCATTCTTATTCATAGGTGCTGTGCGGTTTTTGCCCCCATCCTGTGTGTATACTGTATTTATCTACTGGGGCAGGTTGCATTTACCCATGCATTCTGGGTAAAGCTATCTTGAAGTTAAAGTTTGAGCTTTAACTCAAGTGTTTTGCCTTCATAATGGATGTCTTAGGTAAGGTTGTCAATGTTCTAACCTTTGAGATGGGGGGTCCTTGTTCTCCAGACTAAAATGTTGTTTTTCATTGCCCTTGCTATCTTTCTGCTCTGAAATTTCTTCCTTCTTTTCATTCACTGTGTTTGTCTTTGCTTTGTTCTGGTTTCCCAGTGCCCTTGAGGCATGGCCAGATGTGTGTTTGAACGTATCTCTGACTTTAAATCTTAGAGTCTCTAGCAGTAAGCTTGCCTAGAATTAACTCCAATGTGTTTTCCCTGTCACCTTTCTTGCTGTTGCTCCTGGAGACTCCGACCAAGAAAAGGGAAGTATGATGTCGAAGGAGCTCGAGGCCAGCTGCTACGAAGGGAAGACCTTGGCACTCGATTACTATATCCTGGGCACCTTAGATAAAGGATCTTTTGCAGAAGTCAAAGTGGCTCTCCACCTTATGACCCAGACAATGGTTGCCATCAAAATATTGAAAAGGGGCACAAGGAAAGATTTCTTAGTTGTTTCTGAGATTGAATTAATGAAAATTGTTCATCACAGTAACATAGTAGAATTGCTACAGATAATTGACACAAGGCACAAAACCTACCTTGTGATGGAATACGCAGCCCGGGGATCCCTGCGGAAACACATCGACAAGTGTGGGCGTCTACAAGAGGAAGAGGCACGTACCATATTCACAGAACTGGCTTTGGCCATCAGCTATATCCACAGTCAGAATATTGTCCACCGAGACATCAAAGCCGAGAATGTCCTATTGGATTGGGAAGGGCATGTGAAACTAACTGACTTTGGCTTAGGCAAAAGACTGGCCTCAGGGGAACAGTTAAAGGGGTTCTGTGGTACCCCACAATATTGTGCTCCTGAAGTATTCCATTATAAACCATATGCCGGCCTTCCAACAGATATATGGAGCATGGGGGTGCTCTTATACTACTTAGTTGTCGGCCAACTTCCTTTTACAGAGACAGCGAACTTCAAAATAAAGTCCCTGACCCAAACCCAGTACTACTGGATCCCATATCGCCTCTCCCCAGACCTTCAGGACCTATTGAAGAAATTACTGACAATAGACCCCACAAAAAGGCCATCCATCCAAGAAATATTAGCACACCCATGGCTGCGCCATGATCAAGACACATTGACCTCCTCAGAAAAAGTCCCTCAAGTACCAGAGCCCAACCTTGCTTTTGAAATGTTTTTAATGGGGCATAAAGTTAAAGAGCTCAGAATTGCATTGAAGGAACGGAAGTATAGTCGTGCCATGGCAACTTACCTCATCCTCAAAAGAAAGGCTACCCGCTGGCCCCAAGTTTGTCACGATGGAGGGCTGGGTGGCACACTGGACCCTACAAAAGCTTCCAGCCTTCCTTGTTCTTTAAGGAGGAGATCCAGTGCAGCTTCACCCAGTCACTCTGAGCTGCCTGGGGATGGGAGGAAAGGCCATAAGAGGAGACACAGTGTGCCTCCCACCCTTTCTTC
>JANHMN010000004.1:97802553-97825332 GCA_030674055.1 Rhabdomys pumilio | reverse complement strand
CTTTGTTCAGGTCTTCTTGAGCCTCTTTTAGAGGCGCTTACATTTTTCCCCCTGCCAGTAAAATCTGTCCACCCTCTATAGTTGCCTGACTTCTCTTCCTAAAAAACTAAATTGGGTCATGTCATTCCTTCTTCTTAAAGCACTCACATCCCTTAGCACTGATGGCTTCTGTGAACCAACCACACTAGAATCGACTGGGGAGCTCATTACGCTGTCATCTCCTGCAGCATCCATCTCCTTGGAGAGAAGTCACAGGGGTCTCCAATTTTAATGAGGTCCCCAGGTGATTTTTGGAACCACTAATGGTAGAGAACCACTGTCCAGCAGGAGAGAGCCCAAGCTTCTTGGGCAGAAGTGAAAGGTTCCTGCCCCTCTGGGGATGGTTCCCTCAGAGTCCTCTACTCTGTATTATGTACCCCCAAACCAATCACACTGGTTTCCTCACTCCATCTCAATACTTCAGCCCCTCCCATGCTTCAAGGCTTTCTCTATAGACTGTTCCTCCTGATGGTTTGTATATACTAGACCCAGGGAGTGGCACTATAAGAAGGTGTGGCCCTGTTGGAGTGGGTGTGGCCTTTTTGGTGTAGGTGTGTCACTGTGGGCATAGGCTTAAGACCCTCACTCTAGCTGATGCCATATATGTCCACTGAAATAAGACCTAGTCTCTGGAACCTTGCTGGAAGGGCCCCTACCTGGCGCTACTGACACCCACAGTCATCAAGGTAGATGGCATAGCTGACTGGATACATACTTCACCCACGTGAAACCAGTGACCTGTCCAGCCCCTGCAAATCACCCATCTTGGAGTATAAAGAAGACAGACCATCCCTTAAAGCTCAAGATCACTAAACAGGCCAGCAAAAATAAAGATCCTCCTAAACCTTATAGATGTCCTAATCCTACCACATCAGTCAAGATCGACTGCCAGGCCCAGCCCACAATAACCTGCTAAACTAACTTGCTTGTATTGTCAACCCTGACTGGCGATGAAGTAGCTAGAGTGTCTCAAAGTCACACCCCCCCCCTTGTACTTGGTGACCAGATCTGGTGTTTGACCTTTGCCAGTCCTGGCTGCTGGACTGGACTCTTGGGATATCCCCACTCACCATGAGTCCAACTTCACCTTACTCACAATGGGCTCAGGATACCATGGTTGGGTGTGGTAACAAGTTTTCCCACTGTGCCCTACAGACCAGTGATTTCTATGTCTGCCCCAGGGACACCCCCGACCCCAGTAGGTCAGAAAAGTTTAGATGTGGGAGAGTAGACCAATTCTATTGCAAGGCTTGGGGATGTGAGACCACTGACAGGCCCATTGGAAACCATCCTCTTCCTGAGACTTAACTACTGTCACTAAAAACTCTATTTTCCCCATTTGTGCTAGTTATATACAGGTACAAGCATCTCTGTATGAGAGCTCAGGAGCCTGTAACCTTGTACAGGTTCAGTTTGCTCAGAAAGGAAAAAAGGTCAGAGAAGACTGGCTAAAAGGAAAAACATGAGGACTCTGGATATACATGTCTGGACATGATAAAAGATTCCTTTTTATAGTCATTGGGCCCATTGGGCCCAACAAAAAGAAAAAGGAGGCCATGAGGATCCCTCATCACTTACCCCAACCCAAACCCCCGGCACCTACCCAGAGAAGGCCAGCTATGGACAGAACCCCAACAGCCAGGGGGCACCTCCTCTCAAACCCTCTGAACTAGCCCCACTGACAGAACTCATTAACAAAACCTTTTTTGTGCTCAATGGGTCTAGACCTGAAAAGACTCGATACTGTTGGCTCTGTTATGATGTAGCTCCCCACTATTATGAGGGGATTGCTTTTACCTCCCCCACTGTTAGTTTATCCAATAAATCCTTGTCCTGCCATTGGACCCAAAAATCAGGAGTAGGACTAATCCTACAAGAAGTAAGAGGTACAAGACGCTGCCTTGGTCAAGTCCCTTCTACACATCAGTTTCTCTGTAAGGAGACCAATTCCTCTTCTTTAACTGCTTCTTACATAGTCCCACCTGAGAACGGGTGGTGGGCCTGCTCCACTGGACTGACCCCCTGAGTCCACCTCACAGTTCTAAATTTATCTAAAGATTTTTGCATCCTGGTACAACTGGTGCCCAAGCTACTTTATCATTCTGATGAAGAAATGTTAGACAGGTGGGATGGTAGCTAGCTATCTCACCAAGCGGGAGCCCATTGCCGCCCTAACAGTCTCCCTCCTATTAGGTTTAAGTGCTGCAGGAGCGGCAACGGGAGCCACCTCCCTGGTGGTATAAGGAAAAAATTATCAAGAGCTCAGGCCTGCCATAGATTTAGACAGAGAAAAGCTCAAAGAATCCATCACCCACCTCCAAGAGTTGCTGACCTCCCTTTCTGAGGTAGTGTTACAAAACAGGTGTGGATTAGATCTCTTGTTTCTCCAACAGGGGGGACTCATTGCAGCCCTTAAAGAAGAATGCTGTTTCTATGCAGATCACTCAGGAGTGGTCAGGGATTCTGTGCCTAAGGTCAGAGAGGGACTAGCTAAGATAAAGAAAGAGAACAAACCCAGAGCTGTTTGGAAATATGGTACCACAACTCCCACTGGTACACCAGTCTGGTTTCCACCCTACTAGGACCCTTGATAATTTTATTACTAACCTTTGGCCCTTGCATTTTAAATCAACTGATAGCCTTTACTGAGGAACTCATAGGTGCTGTCCAGCTGATGGTCCTACATCAACAGTATCAACATCTAGGCACTGACAGCCAGGCACAAGATTTCAGTCAAATAGTTTCTAGCTCCAAGATTGGAGCTGTATACAAGAAAAAGGGGGAAATGTATAGTCCATGGAAAATTATCCCCTGACCCCTTCCCTTCCCAGAAGGATGAGGCCACACAGTCCCAAGAAAAACCACAAGATCCCTCCCTTTGCAAAAGGTTGAAGACACATGATTCCAAGAAAAACCTTGGGTTATCAGACATATGGAGCTGTCTGACAACAGATAGCTCTCAGTTAGAGGGTCCCCCACAGCCTATAAATGCCAACCAGTCAGTTTATCATCAAAACACCTGCCCTATTCAAACTGTATATATGCTTCTCCCCGAGTGTATTCTTAGCCCCTTCTCCTGTGTGAGCAGGCATCCCCAATGCATTGGACTAATTAATTAAATCCTCTTGCGATTGAAGCAGTTGCCTTCTGAGAGTTTCCTTCTTGGGGACCCAGTAGTGTATGGCCTTTGAGTTCCACATTTCCTCAAACTCAGGAAAGACTTCAGGAACCTGCTGGGGGTTCCTGAGGCCAGTGAGTAGGTACTAAACCCTCTCCCTGGCAATGCCTGGAGTCAGCAAAGAAATGCTGAGATCTGAATGCATAGGCCAGTGCTCCAGCACAGCAGAACTCAGATCTGAAGCTCCTACCCAGGCAGGCCCACAGATAATCAATCAGTGCAGAGGGAGACGCTCCGCAGTGATTAAATGCCTAAAGTTCTGTCAGACCCCTTTTACCAGCACAAAATAGAAGAGCCCACTAAAACAATTAATTCCTTGCCCATCTAAGGAGGGAGGCTCATAAATATAAGCAAACTGTTCAACATCCCTAGTCATAGAGAAAATGTACATGAAAACTACAGTCAGACCCCACCTCACCCCGGTAAGGATGGTGGTTATGAAAAAGACTAAAGATGCCTGTAACCCAGCACATGGTGGCACATGCCTATAATACAGCCTGTAAGCCAGCACATGGTGTCCCATGCCTGTAAGCCAGCACTGATAGACAAGAAGAATATAAATTCAAAGCCAAGCTGGGATACATCCTGTAAGTTCCAGGTCTACTTAAGCTACCTGGGAAAATCTGTCTCAAAAAGTAAAAGCAGAAACAACAAAAATAACTAAAGGTAGCAATTCTTCTCAAAGATTTGAGAAGAAGGAGAGCCTCTGTACACTGGTAGGAAGGTATAAATTAGTGCAAAAAGAGATTCCTCAAAAAAAAAAATTGAACTGCCTCATAATCTAATAATCCCATTACTGGGTATATCTCCAAAGTAGATGAAATAAGTGTATCAAAAAACTATCTGCCCTCTTGTGGTCAAAATAGTACCATTCCAAAAGCCAACAAATAGACACAACCTAAATGACCATCAGTTTATGAATGCAGAAAGAAAATGCACGCAGGGCTAGTGAGATGACTCTGTCCATAACGGATGTGCTGTGCGTGCATGAGGGCCTGAGCTCAGCCTCTGCACTCACATTCTAAAATCTAGGTATGGATGTGCACACCTGTAATATGAGGGCTCAGGAGCTAAGATCAAAGGATCCTTGAGGATTGCTGGTCAGCTAGTCCTGCCTTATCATTGAATTTCAGGTTTAGTGAGAGACCCTGTCTCAAATACTAGAGTTGGGCACAGTTGAGGAAGACAGTCAACATCAACCCCCAGCCTCCACACATACGTCAGTTGTACATGTGCACATGTAAACATAGACATACATATACCACAGACAGACAGGCAATGTGTACACATGCACAGTAGAGTACTATAAAACATATTACAGGAAGGAAATCCTGTTGTTTGTGGCAACATGAATAGAACTAGAGCTTGGTAAGTGAAATAAGACAGACACAAAAAGACAAGTGCTGTATGGCCTCGCTCATGTTGCATCTGAACAAACTGACCTCACAGAAAATGAGAATCATAGGTAAATTTTAACTCAGCAACATGGCTGCTCTGGCAAGGAATCACATCCAAAGACCTTCTAGATCTATGTGTTCTGGCTGGAATACAGACATGCCCTTAATCTGAAACATGGAAGACAAAGTTAGTTTGGAAAAGGACACATCTGTGGATGAATGTGATGTCTAACTAAGGGGCACACAAAGTGACACATCAGAGAAAGACTGGACAGAATGAGTCAGAGATAGGACACACCCAATCAGAGGAGAACAGAGAGGAAGGAGAGACTACTTAAGAACAGCACAGAGAGAGAAGGGTGGTGCGGGATATGGTATGTGTGGTATGTATGGACAGTTTTATAGAGACAGGTTGCACAATGTCTAGAGAACAAGCTAGACACAATAAAGACAGAATGAGCCAGAGAATGAGAAGAAGCCATAAGATTCGAACACATTGCCAAAGTTAGGATGCACGCCCAAGAGTAACAATTCAGTCAGGAGCAGAGAGAAGCCGGACTGAATCAGTCAGCTCAGAAGATAAAAGGCTAGGGATACTTAGAACAGAAAAAGAGCCTGGGCCCAACCTAAGCCATGTATTTGCATAGCTTGGGTACAGCTCTCATCTCATCCCTTCCTCTGAGGAAATAAAAGTGACATTTACAAGAACAGAGTGATAGTTACTAGAAGTTGGGGAGAAGTAGGCAGTGAGGAAAGATACAAAGAGGATGGGGCAAGGTCAAGTAGTGGTAATAAGTTACCACTTAATATTCATTTTTAGAATGAATTGTATGAAACAATAGCACCTAAACAATCTGCCCGACTTACTTTACTTCTGTTTTGAATTCATGACAGATATTGCCTCCTCTTTCAAATGTCCATCTCTAAACTTTGAACCCAGCCAGCAAAGGAAGGAGGTGCCTCTTACATTCTGCACCTGCTCCAAGGGGACAAGGGGTTACGGGAGTTGTCTGTACTAGAAACAAGTCTGGCTGAGGTGTAGAGAGACTTAAAAAATGATGGGATCAGGAAGGAGTGTTGTGACCGAGCTATGGTGACAAGAGTTGAAAAGAAGAAGCTGGAGATGTCTCTAAGGTTAATAATACTTGTTGATCTTACAGAAGAGCTGGGATCGTATCCTAGAACTGACACAGTGGCTCACAACCATCCTTAATTCCAGAATCAGGAGATCCAGTACCCTCTTCTAATTTCTACAGGCACTAAGCATGCATGGTGTACACAAACACACAAGAACAGAACAGTCATACATATAAAATAAATAAGCCTAAAAATAATCTTTTTTTAAAGAGTGTAAAAGACTGCAACGTAGAATTAACACAGTAGAAAACTAAATCAGTGTCTGGGTCATTCTGAGGTGTTTCTCAGAAAGGTAAAAAACAGAAACAGAAGTAAAATGATGAAGATGGAAATAAGAATCACTAGTGGATGCCCTGGCATGCATGCTAGCAGTTGGAATGAGAAGCAAGAAGATCACAAGTTCAAGGCCAGCCTGGACACTAGGGCTAAACTCTATCAAAAAGGGGAGAGAGGGGAGAATATGAGCTACTGAGAACAATCTTTACAAGAAAGGAAAAATGAGTCTGAACTGGGAAAAAAGAAAAAGAAAGAATTATATCCTCTGTGAGAAAAGGACTCATTTGGAGCCACATACAACTGATAACCAAAGTTTAACTCTCAGGGTTTTTTTTTCAATTATTTATTTATTTATTTTTATCCACTTACTCTCAGATTTTTAAGGATACAAATAAGAAATTTCAAGATAAGAAACCAATCCATGAAGCATCAGACAAGCAAAATTATAGGTCCCTGCTAAGAAGTAACAGCGAGACAAACTTTTACCACAACACAAAAACCAGAACTCGGAGGGCAAACACTGTAATGCAGACATTCCCCACTGTCACACTGGTTCCCACGAGAAGTAGCATGCTTGCTGAGATGTGCAAGGCCCAGCAAAACCTTACCGCCCACACAGCCTTCCCCAGTAACTCTCAGCCAGCCGCCTGAGCTGACAGACAGAACCCAGAGCCTGGCAAGTCACAGGAAAAGCAGACTGTGGTGACCACTGCAGTGGCAACAAGATAAAAGTTCAAATAATTATAGATATGCTATTTATTCAAAATGTCACAGTGTTACAAAAGATGTACAGTATAAAAAAATAGACATAAGATCGTAGCTCGGTCAGTACAGTGCTTGCCTGGCATGCGTGAAGCCCTGGGCTCTAGAACTGCATAAGCCAGGAGGTGCACACCTACCGTCCCAGCACTCACAAGAAGGACGGTCATCAGGTCAAGGTTATCCCAGGCTACATAGTGAGTTCAAGGCCCATAAGGTGACATGAGACCTGTGTCAAAACAATAACAAAAAAATGGTAATAAATGTGAATGAGATTCTGAATGGTCCAGAGTTGTGACATGTTCCAGGGTCATATCTTTAAGATTTAATAATAGTAACAATAATAATAATAATGACGATAATGATAATAATATGTATGTGTGTTCATGTGTGAGAAAGAGAGAAGGAGAGGAAGGGAGAGAGAGAGAGAATGTAAAAGTAGGTCACACAATAGGAGATCAATTTAAAATCATCTCAGACTACAAAAAAGTTTTTTTTACCCTGAGGCTCTTTTCAAATTACATAATGTATATTTCTACTGTAACCTTACTTTAATAAAGAAACATAATGCATCATGCAAATATTAGCATATAAACACATATATGTCACTGAAATGGTAAGAAATTTTTAAATTATGGGAACAAGAATTTATAGTTCAGATGGTATCTACTGTTTGAAAACACAGAGAGCAGACACCCCACCATGCTCCGATGTATGGGAAGGACAAAGTCTTTGCTATAGCAAAGCACCAGATTAGCTCAGAAAGCTGGTAAGAAGTCCATGATGAAAGTGATGGAAGATTTGGTCCTTGCTAACAGTGCTCATCCTCACTCAATGATAGCTAGCTGCCGTCTAACAGTGGGTTCACATGCACTTTCCTTGATACACATTCTGGGAGAGAAAAGCCCCTGCCTGTTTGTATGTTTGCATGTGCATGCATGTGTGCGTGTTAGGGGAGACTGAACTCAGGGCCTTGTGCATGCTGTGCAAGCACGATGCTTACCACTGAGCTCTGTTCCATTCGCCTGTTGCTCTTCTTGCAGCAAAGCATGATCTCAGCATGAGGAGTCCATAGCACATCATCTACACCTATTTGTCTCCAAGGTCACCAGATTAACGTCATTACACTGGGAAGCAGGCTCAAACATGCCTAGGGAGATGGAGCACACACACACATGATAGCCTTTCTCCCACCAGACAGCCAGTAAGGCCTGCTGGCCACACCCATCATTTTTAGCAGCATCCATATCTCCCAGTCAACAATGCATGGAGTGGCCTAGGGGCAAGGAACTCCTGGAGGGCAACTCCCTAGTAGCTCAGATCCTGCTGTTAAAGTCTGCCCCCCGCACCCCCCCTCCCCCGTGTCCCCTCCATCCTGGCTTCAAACATCTCTGAATGTGGCCAGTCCAACATGAGTCACCATCTCTGTGATAGTTCAGGCACAGGAAGTGACTCAGAGAGAATGGAGGACAGTTCCCCTGCAAGATGGGAAGAGGAAATGGGCTGCAGTGAGGCAGGAGTGTTGTTGGCAGACTGTCCCAAGAAAAAAGGAGCCCAGGAAGCCACCCGCACAGTTGACACTCATCTGTGAGTGGGCTCGGCTGCCTTCAGGCTTAGAGCTTGCAAGAGAAGTGGAGGGAAAGGAGGCTAGGGAGAGGGAGGTCCCTCTGCGGTGGGTTTCTCAGTGGAGCAAAGTGACAAGGGGTGACAAGGGCTGAGAAAGCCAGAGGTGCACATACATGTGCAGGAAGCAGGTGCCTATTCTTGGCTGTAGGTGCCAACTGAGCTGGCAATGAGTCCATCTTGTATGACAATGAGTTGCTGCCTTAACTTTAGTTTACTTTGTAAAGTGGGGTTACCCATAACCACCATTTATTCAGAGGGGCAAAGCTGTCAAGAATTATCTTTTTTTGTCTTCTAAATCTACTACTGTAGGATAAACTTGGTTTACAATTTAATCAAGGTTCATTACAATTCACCTTCTGGAGTGTCTGAAAACAGCTATAGTGTACTCATGAATGAATGAATGAATGAATGAATGAATGAATGAATGAATGAATAAGTCTATCTTAAAAAAAATAAGGTGGATAAAAAAATGAGGAAGATATTCTGAGTTCAACCTCTGGCCTCCTTTTGTGCGTGTGTGAACACAGGCACACACACACAATTTTAAAAACATAAATCTAGGTCAGGCAGTGGTAGTGCACGCCTTTAATCCCAGCACTTGGGAGGCAGAGGCAAGCGGATTTCTGAGTTCGAGGCCAGCCTGGTCTACTGAGTCAGTTCCAGGACAGCCAAGGCTATATAGAGAAACCCTGTCTCAAAAAAACAAAAAAACAAATCTATAAGGTAGCTCAGTAGATAAAGGTGCCTGCTGCCATGCCTCATACCTGAATTCAGTCCTTGGTACCCTCAACATGAGAACCAACTCAAGCAAGTTGTTCTCTGACATCCACACATGTACCATGCATGACTCATGTACATGTGCCCAAGCACTAAAACTAAATTCAAAATTTGCTAAATTTTGCTGTTGTTTTGTTTTGTTTTGTTAGACACGGTCTCACTGTGTATGTAGCGTTGGCTGTCATGGAACTCATTATGTAGACCTGGCTGGCCTTGAACTCAATCTAAGAGATCTGCCTACCTCTGCCTCCCAAATGCTTGAATGCCACCATACTGAGCATGAATTTATTTTAAATATGAAAACATAAAATCCATTTCAATTGCCACAGTATCCCTTCAGACACAATGAATAAACTTAACAAGAAATGTAGACTTTATAAAACAAAGAAAGTGCAAAACCGTGCCACTTCACAAAGGAAGATTTGAACCTGTTGCCATGGAAGTCAACAGATACAAAGGTAACACCCACACACAACCAATGAAGCACCTCACAAGACCAAAGGTAGTTTGTGTGTGCCAAATCCAGAAAAAGGAGCTTCCTGAAGGGTTGTAACCATCAGTCACTGGACATTGGAGATGACATTATCACAAAGGCCCAGTTCCATTGGTCAGCATGTTTCAGTGGTAAGAGGGCCTCATAAGAGCCTTTAAGAGTTGCCTTGGCCATGGTGTCTCTTCACATCAATAGAACCCTAACTAAGACATATTCCTCCATCCCTGTATTCCCTCCTCTCCCTAGTTTAACCCTTCCTATTCCATTGTTCCCTTCTGACCCTTCATGTCAGTGCATTCTGTCCCCCAATAACAGTGTCCTGAACTCTGTGGGTTTTCCAAATGAAACACACATGTCTGAAGACTCATCGCTAACATCTACATGTGACATGTGCCTTTCTTGGTCTGGGTTGCCGCATTCAGAATGATTATATCTAGCTGTATTTTTGAATAAAATAATTTTTAAGTCCAGTCATCCCAAGGGAAAGGGAAGAGAGAAGAATCAAATTGAGAGGTTCTGTGCCATCTTTCATTTGTGGTATAATAGTTCAAATGAGAACAGCCCCACTCCCAATCAGTAATTCACGTTTGAATACTTGGTCCCCAGTAGGTAGAACTGTTTGGGAAGGACTGAGATGCATAGCCTTCTTGCTCTCTGACTCTGTCTTGTGATTTGAGATGTCAGCTCTCAGCTGTTCTTGTTACCATGTCTTTACTCCACCATTATAGACTGTGAACCCAATCAAACTGTTTTTTTAAGTTTCCTTGGTGATGATGTTTTATCACAGCAATAGAAAAAAAAAACTAATACACGTGGCTCCTCTGGTTGCCATGGACATCAACATCATGCAAACAGAGGAAAAGAAGACCATTTTTGCTGGATCTAAATGAGACATCCCTCACTCCTGCTACCATCTACTGAGTCCACCCAGTATCATGGCCAGAGAGCATGGTACCAGAACTCGCTGCCTCTCCATCCTGTCTAACACTGCGTTACACAATAAAGACAGGAGGAGCAACCAACTATCCTGTTTCTATAACAGGATCTGGCCCTTTCAATATTTTCTGAGCTTTAAGAACTTTTCTGAAGATACACAGTGTTAGGTTTGAAACCTGGGACAGATGCCTGAAATGCCTATTTAACATATCAAAGCAGACCTAGCTGCCAGGTTCTCCCTGCACCCCTCAGTCCCTACCTGTTACAGGATCAGATCGTGCTGGCTGGCACACCCTACCCCCTACCCTGAGCTCTCCAGTCCAGGGGACTATTCCTTATAAAATCCAACCAATTTGTTACCCACTCTTTTATACCTTTAAGCCTCCTGACTGTTGCACCTTGTTCCCCTCTCTCCCTTCTCTTTTCTCCTCCCCACTCTTCACATGGCACTGCTCAGTCTGGTCATGTCTCCTCTAGATGTCTCTGCCTCTGACTATGCTCTCTCTCATATTTATAATAAACTTCCTCATCCATCATACCTAGGAGCGGTCATGTTCCTTCCTTTTCTTTTTATTTCTTTTTTTATTTCTACATTTCTTTCCTCCATACACACATCACTCCTTCATGACAGGGTTTTTTTCTGTGTAACTCTGGCTGTTCTGAAAATTGCTCTGTGCCCAGCCTGACCTCAAACTCAGAGATCTATCTGCCTCTGCCTCCAGATTGCTAGGATTAAAGATGTCCACCACCAGTGGCCAGCTGATACACAACACTTGAACAATACGCAAATATGGGCATTTTAGTCTGACTCAAGACTCTCATCAGGACTACCAGGCCTCCCCTGGCACTGCCTTCAGGGAATCATGGGGAGTTGTTGGTCCTCCACACCCATAATAAAGGTTCAAGATTATTCTTTCTTCATAAATGCTTCCCAGGAGACTGTTTATCCTTCACGCCTTCTCAAAGTAAGAGTGACACTCATCAACTCCCACTGCTGTCACCACCCCAGGCTTCTAGAAGCCCTTCCCCCATTAATGTCTGTTTCTGCTAAGATTTGAGCTCATTTTCATTACGGCTGAAGTAAAAGCAAATGGTTGGAAGAGACAAAGGCCCACTCCTGAGTACAGAAAAAAAAATTTCAAAATCTAGCATTTTTTTAAATGTGATCTGATTTTGACTAATTTTCTTTTTTTCTGTTTTTAACAGTTGCCAATAAACAATATGTTGTTCTATGATAGGACACTAGAAAAGAACGTAAACCATGCCTCAAAAAGAATCACTTTACAAATAGCTCTATCTGTGGGGAAAGAAAACATTTAAAAAAGACAAAACAAAGCTGTGATATTGAGTAACAAGGAAGCAGGCCTGAAGCATTCACACATAAAAATAAAACCACGCTGAAAAATGGCTATCCTGATGCCAATCCTGTTTTTAGAAAAGAAAGATTTGTATATACATAGAAAAACTCTGAAGAAACTAAGAATAGTAATTTCTGGGGTATAGGATTACCGAGAACCTTTATTTCTAAGGCATTTATCTGTACAACGTTTGAGTGGTATATAGAAGCATGGTATCTTGGTTACTGTTCAATTGCTATGAAAGGACATCATGACCAAGACAACTTACAAAAAGAAGCATTTAATTAGGCCCTTGCTTACAGTTTTAGCAAGAGAGTCCATGATCATCAGAACAGGAAGCATAGCAACAGGCTATGTCACTGGAGCAGTAGCTGGGAGCTTACATTTTGATCCACAAGCAACAGGAAAAGAGAGGCCAAGACTGGGCCGGGTGAGGGCTTCTGAAACCTCACATCTCAAAACTCAAGTATCAGTGACACACCTCCTCTAACAAGGTCACACCTCCTAATCCTTCCTAAATAGTTCTACTAATTGGGAAGAGAACATTCAAATACATGAACCTATGAGGGCCCATTCTCATTCAAGATACCACACATGGCTTTTGTAAAATTAATACAGTGGTTTGCATGAGGTTCAGATATGTGGTCTTCCTGGGGGAAGTATGTCACTGGGGTTGATTTTGAGAGTTTCTAGCCTTGCTCACCTTCACTTCCCTTCTCTGCTCTGTGCTTCCAGTAAGACATGTGACCTCTGCCAGCATGCCCGCCACTTGTTCCCAGGACATGATGTGTCAGCTAACTGCAGCCAGCAGGTCTAGACCAGAGGAGAGAGAGATCCCTGTCCGACTGGGTCTCTCTGGGGCTGAGCGGGATGGTGAGTGTTGGAGGCCCAAAGAAACACCGGGCCGGGAGTCTTGTTTACCACGAACTCAACTTTACTATAACAATCTCTTGTTTATATAAACTTGGAGCATAGGGAGGAGGGGTTTTGGTGGGGTAAGACGACATGGGGGTTGGGAAGGGTGACAGAGGGTATGGGGTGACTGACAGGGCCAATGGCAAAGCTCTACATCAGCAACAGCTGAGCAGAGTCAGGGCTAAAAAGGTCCAGTTGAGTCATTCTAGTAAGGAAGTGACTAAGACAGTTCTCAAAACTTGAGCCAGGCATGGGTTTGTCCACAAGGCCCAAACCAGTGCCAGAATGGGGCCCAACAATCCCCACTTTTGTTTTTGTAATGAGCAGGTTACATGGCTCATGTCTTAGGTTGTCCCCTACATGGTGATCTTACCTGTCTCTGGATATATGTATCACTCTGGCGCAAGGGGGGGGGGGGGGGGGGGTGCTGCTCCACAACCTGTCTTAGGTTGTCTCAGCACATCTGAGATCTTACCATCATTGGTCAGATGGAGAGCTGAGGAAGGGTGTTCATAGGCAGAAGGATATGTGTAGCCTGACTCAGAAGAAATAAGACTTTGGTAATGGACCTCAGCTTGGTGAAGCTGGATGGCCTCTAGCCTCTGATGGATATAAATTGAGTGAGCTTATTGAGCACACATGGTCCAACAGTCAAGATAAGGGGAAAGAGAAGGAAGGGTCCAAGGAGGGGGAGGAAATAGGGTAATAGGCCTTGAAATCTAGTCCACAATGGGTTGTCGTGGAACTAGACTGTTTCTTGAAGGTCACTCTAGCTCCTCGGGGGACCTGAGTCCTCCATCAGTTGAGGTGGGGAGCAGCACCCATGGCAGCAGCAGGGTCATTTTCTTGATCATCTTGGTCTTCTGTGGGAGAAGCATAGGGGGTTCTCAGGGAAGATGTGTTCCCTGGAAATGTCATTGTCAGCTTCCCCTTGTTGAGGCATATACTTTATATCTCTGGCTGATATCCAGATTGGTCTTTTGTCACTTTGGGGAAATATGCAGCTAAATCCCCTCCCAGCTGTGAGGAATGGGTCTGGTCCTCTCCAGGCTCCTGTCAGTGAGTCTCTTCATCTGACTCCAATTGAGTTATAGGAGATGGAAGAGGCCCAAATTCTTTGAAACAAAGATTTTTTTTTTTGAAAATTTTAAAATATTTAAAGTGAACAAAGCCTTTTTTAGCTGATTTTGTTTTTGTAACTGAAACTTTAAGGCTTGATTTTGTCTTTCAACAATTGCCTGTCCTCTCGAGTTGTAAGGGATGCCCATAGTGTGGGAGATCTCCCACATATGGAGAAACTGAAAAAGGTTTTCTTGTAAAACTGGGCCATTATCTGTTTTAATTTGATCTGGAAGTCTGAGAGTGGCAAAACATTGAAGCATATGAAAATAGCATGTTTAGATTTTTTGCCGGCATGGGCCAACACCCAGCACACATGGGAGAAGGTATCATCAGTGACAAATATATATTTTAGTTTCCCACCTGGGGAATACTGAGTAACATCAAGTTGCCAAAGATAGATAGGGTGGAGCCCCCAGGGATTGCTCCCCATGGGCTGGAGGGAAGGTCCCTGTAAGAATGGCTGACAATACCTACAGGTATGGATGATCTTTTTAAGGTCTTTTATGGGGACCTGGGGGTATTTATGTCTCAGTCCCCTCCAGTTGAAGTGAGTTAATGAGTGGAACTGAGTCACCTCGGCAACAGTATGGCATTGTAAGCCTGAAGCAAGTTGATCTGCCAGGCAGTTTCCAGCAGGAGAGAAACCCTGCGAGGTCTTAATGACCTCAAAGGTGTTGGAGAAAAATAGGATGTTATCTTTGCTTTAGTAGGGTGCATGCCTGGATCATGGGGGGGGGGGTGATGGGGTTAGAATCAAGCTTAATATGAGCCTCTACCAAATTAGGCAGTAAGTTTACTACATAGAGACTGTCAGAAAACAAATTAAAGGATTCAGAAATCATACAGGGGACACAGCATCCAAGGACAACATGGAGGACAGGATCTTAAACAGCAGCACCTTTTGAACTTTTTCAGGAGCAACCCAAAAATTATTATATTTAAGGATGGAGAGACACTTATCAGTAAGCTCCTGGACATCTGAAAAGCTGGGGGCACCCAAAATTATATCGTCCATATAAATGTAAAATGAAATATTGGAATCATCTAAAAGGGATGAAAAAAATATTAAGCATATAATATTGACACATTGGGGGGGGGGCACTATTGGCCATGCCCTGGGGTAGAACTGTCCACTTGAACCTAGAATCAGGCCCATCAAAATTAACAGAAGGAATAGAAAAGGCAAACCTCTCACTATCTTCAGGGTTTAGGGGAATGGAGAATAAACAATCTTTAATGTCAATGAGGGTCAAATGACAGGTGGCAGGGATCACCGGGATCCATGGGAGTCCCCTCTGGGAGGTGAAGGGGGGGGCAAAAGGAATCATTCTTTCATTAATTTTTCTCAAGTCATCTAACATCCTCCAGGACCCCTTGGCTTTCTTAATCACAAAAACTGGAGAATTCCAAGAGCTGGTAGAGGCCCTCAAATATCCCAATTTTTATTGCTGTTGTACCAAAAGGTATAATTGTTGTAATTTGGGGGCAGAAATAGGCCACTGCTCAACCCATATGGGATCTAAAGAGGGATAAAGAGGTTCTGTGGGCGATGGCCCACAAGGACTAAGGTTTTGTTACTGGTTTGAACGGCACTGCTGCAGAAGAAGGCTCCTTGGCTTTTTCCTTTTTTTCCACCAGTGTGGAAAGCAACTCTTTAGAACTACAATGGTAGGGATCACCCCCAGAGGAGGTATCTCATCCTTTTCCTTTTGTGCTTGGGTAATGAGCTGTTCAATGCGGTCTCAGGTGTTCCAGTCAAAGAGGTTACTTGTGGGGACTCAAAGAGCAGAACCAGAAAGGGTCAAACCCCTGCTCTTAAGTAGGATAAGATAGAGCAGAGGATAAGAGGAGCAGAGGGTACAGAAGGAAGATAATGTAACACACTAGTTGGAGGATTGGGTAGGATACAAGGGTTAGACTGTCCCATAACTTATGGGAGTACACTCACCCTCAGACCCATTGGCCTGTCAGCATTCTTCCTTCAGGAAGAGCGGGGAGAAGTTCCTCACACAGGGCACCAGTCTGTCAGCTCCTTGCAGCCGGCAGTGGGGAGGGGGGGGGAGGGAAGTGGGGGAGGGGAGGGGAGGGGAGGGGGAGGGGGGAGGAGAGAGGTCCAGGTCTGGCCAGGTCTCTCCGGTGCTGAGCTGGATGGTGAGTGAAGGCCCAAAGAAACACGCCCAGCTGGGAGTCTTGTCTACCAGGAACTCAACTTTAATGTAACAACCTCTTGTTTATATAAACTCGGAGCATATGGAGGAGGGGGTTGGTGGGGTTGATGACTTACGGGGTGGGGAAGGGTGACAAAAGTATGGGGTGACTGACAGGGACAATAGCGAAGCTCTACCTCAGCAACAGCTGAGCAGAGGCAGGGCCAAACAGTTCCGGTTGAGTCACTCCGGGACAGAAGTGACTAAGACTGGACTCAAAACTCGAGCCAGGCTTGGGTTTGTCCACAAGGCCCAAACCAGGGCCGAAATGGGGCCCAACAATGATGGACGCTCAACTCTCTGGAACAAGCAAAATGTACTCTTTTTCTTTTCTATAAGTTGCCTTGGCCTTGGTGTTTTATCACAGCAACAGACAAGTAATTAATACACATAAAAACAATAAAAATGCCAAGCATATTCATGCTACCTTCTCAGAAGCTTCTGGAAGATTTGATGACAGCTAAGTCTTCCTCTATATGCTGCCTGCTGCCAGGAATACCGACCTTCTAATAAACACTGGCCTTGTTGAGTCAGAAAAAAAAGAAAAAAAAAAAAAAAAACACTGAACTCAAAGTCAGCGTCACAGCCAGAGAAGGTTCAGGAACTGCCATTCTCTTCCCACCAGGAGACTTTGGTCTGGAAATCTGCCAGAAACAGGCATCAAGTGAAGTTTCAAGAGAGGCCAAAGCCCTCATAAGCTGTGATAACGAGAGCATCACTAGCCTACAACAGAATCAGCCCAGCAATTTTACAGGTGTTCCAAAGTCAGCTTGAGTTGCTGATAGAAACGCTGTGAAGCGTCCTAAGGAGATCCACAAGCTTCTTTCCTCCGTTCCCAGCCCCTCCTTCTCTCTAACAGTCACATAGATTAAGGCATGGACTTCAGAATACCCCAGTTTAAATGAAAGTACATTTACTGATATAAGTATCAGTTAAGTAGTGCCACTTAAAAAAAAAAAAAACCGACGTTTAACAGATTACCGCCCTTTGTTAGTGTGCTTTCTGCTGCTGTGATAATGCGCTGACCAAAAGCAAGTTGGGGAGGAAAAGGTTTATTTGATTTACAAATTACAGTCCATCATCAAGGGCAACTAAGGCAGGAACTAAAGCAGAAGCCAGGGGAGAACACTACTTACTTGCCCACTTCCCCTGGCTTGCTCAGCGAGCTCCTGTATAGCCCAGGCCCACTTGCCCAGGAATGGCACCGCCCACAGTGGGCTAAGTCCTCCTCCCTCAATTGGCAATTAAAAAAATACCCCCATGGCATAGCCACAGGCCAATCTAATAGAAACCATTCCTTCTCAGTATGTCTACATGTGTGTCAAGTTAACAAAAGCTCACAGGCATGTCTCTTAAGTTATGGGGCATGAAACAAGAAACATTTGTTAGATATGTCTAGCTCGATCAGGTCTACTGAGGCAGCTCAAACTCAGGTTGGACATGTGGGCTGCTAGAGCATGTCCAATGTCTCATGTCACTTACTCTTCTGAAGTGTGCTCTCCACATCGAATCACAACAAGAGGGGAAGTCAAAAGCCAACAGCATATTTGAAGTGTATACTATCAGTGTGTGTACTAATATCCAATGCCCAAGCCAGGGCAATGTATTTTAGTAAGAAGAAAAGCAGTTACATGGGAAGAGGTGGGACCATAAGGAGAAGTGAAGAATTTGAGGCAGTATTCAAGTCTTTCAAAACTCAGGTGAATTCACTGCTATTCGATGTACAATCTCTGCTTTTATGTGTAGCTGATCTCAAAAGGAAGCACTGCAGGAAGAAGGAAGGAAAAGCAGGATCATTTGGGACACAGCTTAAGAAAGAAGAAAGGGCTGGGGCGGTGCCACAGGGAAGGTCCCTGAAAGATGTCATAATGAATCCGAACATCCTCCTGGGTGAGATTCCCTGGTGAAAATCCAGAGTTTAAGAAAAGCTACACAAAACAAACAGATGTCTAAAAGATAAGAGAAACTCTCAGAGGGAGGCACATTTTAGGAAAACTATACAGAGAAACCAGGCGTAAAAGGTGTCTTTGAAACATGCATTTTATTTCTTGCACGGTCACCTGTCTGTCATCTATTGTTTATGACTTAGAGTTCTCAACTTTCCTCGTGCTGCGCCCACATACTTCAGCTCCTCATGCTGTGCTGACCCCCAACCATAACATTATTTTCATTGCCACTTCATAACTGTAATTTTGCTACTTTTATGAATCATAACATAAATATCAGGCCAGCCTGGTCTACAGAGTGAGTTCCAGGACAGCCAGGACTACACAGAGAAACCCTGTCTCGGGAAAAAAAAAAAAAAAAAAAAAGAACCTGAACCTTGAGTACAGGGAGATCAAATCTAGTTCAAAAGCTCAGTCACCAGTTGTAATGAGGGCTCAGCAGTTATCAGCACTGTCTGCTCCTGCAGACGACCCAAGTTTGGCTCACAGCACCCAAGCACCCACATGGCAGCTCACAGTCATCTGTAGCCAGGGCTAGGAAACCCAAAGCTCTCTTCTGGCCTCAGTGGGCACCAGACATACACATATAAATACATGCGTGCAAACAAAACACTCATAAACATAAAAATTAAAAAGTAGGTTTTTTTAATGCTTTCTCTTCTGTGACTGCCAGAAGAGGCTGTCTCATGGCTGCTACCTCTGGGAACTTCACAGTTGCTTCATGTTCCTGATCTCTCTACATTCCCTCTCACCCACATGTTCCTCAGGCCATGAACTATCCTCATGCCTTACCAGTGTGCACCTTTGTATAAATGAACCAAAGTTGATGGGCTTCTTTTATTATCTTTAATATTTTAGCTTATTCTTTCACAATTTCATACATGTCTATGATGTATTTTTATCATATTCACCCCCTTCAGCCTCCCTTCGGCCCCTTCTACTTCCTCTGGACCTCTTCTTCCCAAATGATTTACTTCTTTTAATCAAAGAATGGCATCAGGTACGGGTAGCTTCCTTTCCTATTTTCTATTCCCCAAGGTATATGTGGGGAGAATCCATGAGAGAAAGCATTAAAGATGCCTCAAAGAGAATAATAAGGCATGCTGTCACTCAAGAATCTAGTATCTAAATTCATCTTGTGAAAATTACTGTTGCTATGGCAACCTTTACCTAATTATATTGGTTTATTTGGCTTTAATTCCTTTTTAAATACAGACTATTTGGTCTTATAGACTCATCAGACAAACACTATCATGAAAGCATTGTTGAAATCAGTCCATAACACCAAGAAGCATTCAAATTCATATTTTACTCTAAAAGTCGATGTAAAAATGTAAATTTTATGATAGCATTGTTTATCCTGGTTATGACTTGGGAAAGCATAGTTTTAAAAACCTGACTAGCTTTCATAGTGCTGGAAGGTGCTATGTACGCTACTGGAGAAGAAAGTGATTGTTGGTCTTAACCACCTATCCTGTAAAATCTAACAGTGAATATCCTGGGAAGACAAACCCATTCATGAAATAGTGACAGGCATGTCATAGAAATAACAATAACTTTCTGATTGGATTTAAGACCCACTTTGCAAGTTTAAACCTATAGCTGGCACTGTGATCAGAGCCAAGAGCCTGTGGTTAGACAGGTCCTAAGTCTTATGGGCGAACTCACTACTATTATTCTGGTAAATGGACATAGTAATGGTCTGACCCCTAACAACTCACTGTTGTACCCAGAGGTTAGTACCCCTCTTAGCCCTCACTAGAGAACCTTCATTAAACGTATGGCTAATGTGGAACAATAAGTACACTGCCATTCCCACCCTTCAAAGGACACAGTATGCCCATGCGTTCAGATATTTATAACTTTGATCTTTTAAACCTTATTTAAATAAGTCTCATATCTTATACATGTGCAGATTTGATTCCTGTGTTTTGTTTCAAAACACTACAGTAAGGAGAAAGTATAGTACCAGGGAAATATCAGTGATCCCCAATAGACAGACAGGAGCCAATCTGATGCAACTCACAGCAGGGTCTTTATTCCATTAGAGCTAGCCCAGGCCCCTCCGCAGCACAGGACTGTCATACAGGATGGTTTTGGTGGTGGGGAAGCCCCAAATATCTATCAGGGCAAGCTTTATAGTAAGCAGCAAGCAGGGTGTACGTGTGCAAGCATCTAATTGGAAAGCTACTGTAGCCTTTAACACAATTGGCTGGTGCTGGGATTCATATCATAAACTTAATTTCTGCTCCCCTCTGCATTAGGCGGGGGGGGGGTGAGCCTGTAATTTGGGGGTGTAGGTCTGTTGGGGTAATAACCTGGAGATGCTGGTCTTGTTGAGAATTAGCCTAGAGTCTGGAGCTATGCTGGGGTTTTGTTTAGGGGCCAACTTGGAAACTAATGCTAGGTACCTGTCTGTTAGTTTCCCTGAGTTCAAACCTAAATCAGATTCTCTAAAATGGAGTCTAAACATAAAAGGTTTGGCCTCTCAGGAGGAGGATAAGACGTAACAAAATTGTGATGACAGAACATTGGCCATTCCTGCCGCTGGCTGCTGGTGCTGCTCTCTCTGCTCTTGTGCAAGCTTGAGTGTTTTAATGTTATCCTCCCAAGGACTTAAGTTTTACCATTATTTTAAATAAGGTACTTTACAGATAGTTAATACAGAAAGAAATTGCTGCTTTTTGTCTATTGTTTGGAATCTTTCCACATTTCTAAAATTCATCTAAAACTCTAATCATTTGTTATCCGAGTCTCTTGAGTTTTCTAAGCAAATAACCAAATCATAAACAAAGCAAAAAGTTTTGTCATTTCCCTTTCTTTGAGCTTATAGAAACTACTTTTTTTTAACCTACCTAGACACTTCTGACATTGAAGCCTACTAATGTCAAGGAGTTCCTATCTCCTGCATTCCGTGTGATTATGTCAAGGTTTTGCCATTTAGAATATCTGCTACTGTGTCTGAGGTGAGTTCCCTAATATTCCTCCTTAGTAGTACTGAGGACTGAACTCTGCGCACTCTGGGTTAGCATATGCCATATCTAAAATACTCTCAGCTCCAGCATGCGAGTTTCTATTGCTGTGGTGAAGCACTGTGACCAAAAGCAAGTTGGGGAGGAAAGGGCTTGTTCTGTTTATACGTTCATATCACTGTTCATCATCAAAGGAAATCAGGACAGGAACTCAAACAAGGCAGGAACCTGAAGGCAGGAGCTGAAGCAGAGGCCATGGTTGAGTGCTGCTTACTAGCTTGTTCCTTGTGATCTGTTCAGCCTGCCTTCATATAGAACCCTGGCCCACCCAGCCCATGGGTGGTACCTCTCAGGAGTGGGCTCTCTCCCATCAATCACTAATTAAGAAAATGCCCTACATGCCTGCCTCCAGCCCCATCCTGTGGAGGCATTCCCTCCTCTCAGAAAACTCTAGCTGTGTCAAGCTGACATAAAATTTTCCATCACATCCAACTTCAACCTTTTAAATGTCCATGAACATAGGCAAGAGATAATGTATCCAATCCACTCCATAGATATAAGGATTTCTTTTTTCCCTACATATCTGAATACATGGGTGTGTATCCGAGGCATATTCATACAAGACTTTATCATATTGTTTAATTCATGTTTACTTATTGATTTGTTTATCCGTTTATTTATTTATTGCATGTGCGCACACATGCCATGATTAGGGTGCAGAAGTCAGAGAACAACTTTGCAAAGTTGGTTGTCTCCTTGTACATCTCTGTGTGCTCCGGGTTCAGATTTGTACAGCAAGGACCTTTATCCACGAAGACATCCTGTCAGATCACAATTAACTCTTTCCTGTCCTTATTTACTTTTGTCTCCCCTTGATATGTATTCATGAGGACCTCTTCTATTGTTTATCTCAGTGGTCAGTAGGAGTTATAATAAGGAATTGTATAATAAATTGAGACGTATGAGGTAAAGTGATCTCTGTGCTAAACACCACATGAATAAAAAAAAAAAAAAAATTAAGAGAAGTCCAATCACGGACAACTAAATGTAGCTTGATGAACCGAGGAGTAGATTACAAGACTGTTTTCCTTTACACACACACACACACGCACACGCACACGCACACGCACACGCACACGCACACGCACACGCACACGCACACGGATGCTCTCTTTCTGCTGATGTCAAATCAAGTCCCCCAAACCCAGTTCTACCACGACATTTACTTCATTACAATCAGATAATCATAATTATTTCTCTTGATTCATTTTTAGTGTTGCCTTTTGTCTGGTTAAAAATGATTATAATTAGGTAATTCTGGTTTTTTTGTTTCTTTTATGGTCTTTTTTTATTAGATATTATATTTACATTTCAGATTTTATCCCCTTACTCCCATTACCCTCACCACCTAGGAACCTCCTATCCCACACCACCTCCTCATGCTTCTATGAGGATGTGCCTCCACCTACCCCCAACTCCCACCTCCCCACACTCAAATTCCCCCACACTCGGTGTTCAGCCTTCATGGGACCAAGGATCTCCTCTCCTACCTATGCCCGAAAAGTCCATCCTCCCCTACATATACAGCTGGAGTCATGGGTCCCTCCCTATGTGCTCCCAGGCTGGTGGTTTAGACCCTAG
>JANHMN010000004.1:97786607-97798902 GCA_030674055.1 Rhabdomys pumilio | reverse complement strand
AGTTCAGTGGCCCCTCTAGGATGTCTCAGGATATGGTGTCCACATGGGAGCAGACCAGCCCAGTGTCTGCTCCAGGCACCAGGCCCAGGCGAGGGGCAGAAGGGCCTGTTTTGTTTTGTTTTTTTTTAAATAGGCCTTTTCTCTCAGGAAACAAAACCATAACTAATATGGTGATGAGAAACTAAAAAAGCAATTTGAAAGCACATTTTATTAAAACACAAAGTCCTGCTCCACAAGACTGCACAGGAAACCACACAGAGAGCTGCCTGTGCTGTTCCTCTCTAATGAGCTTTGATTTCATCTATTTGGTAACTCCTGTTTCACTTTTAAATTAAGAAGAGATAATATGCAAAATGTAATTACAAACGCCCATGGGGAGAGCCAGACACAAAGCAGTGGGACAAAAAGAAGAGATGCCCTGGGCACCTTGGCCATTGATCACACTGCTTTAAGCTTCAGATATGTGGGGACAGAACAGGTGGACATCCATAGGAAAGGCCCCCAGACATGAGTATTGTGGTAGCAATGGGTGCTTGTACTTTATAAATGGTTCCTTTCCCACAGGTACAACAGACCAGTTGGGAGGTTAGTCTGCACCTGATCAAATGACTTAACTTAATCATTGCCCTACACACATGTGAGTTAATTCACCTGTCAGAGTGTTTCTCCACTTCAAAAGATATAGTTTACATAATATGCAAACTACTGCTGTGTGTTTGGAACTTTGGAAAGGAAGATAAAGGATATTTTCATGAAAAGTCTTTTTAAATTTTATTATTTTTTCCTATTTTTCTTTTTTTGAAAATAGTTTTTTCATTTGATACGAAATTTCTGAGACATTTATAGGTGAGAAATGGGAGGATCGTAGAGTTACAGCTTGCCAGAGTCATGCTAAGGGGTAGATCTGGGAATCGAACCCAGAGACTCTGCAGCTTCTAATGTTGCCTAGTATGTGAGCAGTTTGGGTTAACATAAAACTAATAAAAGTCAAGATTGGTCAATAAAATAAAAACTGTGTTGATATTTTATCATGAGGCAGCAGAAAACCCACTCATAGGCTGGCTACTCTGGAGCTGTTGTAAGGCTCTTGCTAGTGGCCAAGCCCAGGAAGCATCTAAGCCTAGAGCTGAGGGTTGAGGAGCGCCTCACAGAACTCCAACACCATGTCACAAAGTGCCTGCCCACCACTTGCTGCCTGCAGGCCTGCAAGTTGCTCTGATTACCCAAGCCACACCAACAGGTCCAGGGACATAGTCCTTTCTTGATGGCATCTGGGGCAGAGCCAGAGGTGTAGCCTACTACACCTCCAGTCATCTGGGAGCAGGACTCACAGTCTCCTTCCTATAGAGCTGAGAACCCAGATCACCACTGCACCACCCTGCAACCCCACCCATAGCCTCCCAGGTAAGCAGCTGGTCTCCTAGGCAGATTGCAAAAGGAGGGAGAGAGGGAGGGGGAGGGAGGAAGGGAGTAGAGGAAGGTCCAGGCATCTCCTGGGCACATCTCTGGTCACCTGCACACCTCTGCTCCTTGTCTGGAAAATGAGAGGACTTCTAAACTTCCATCACCAGGCCTTGTGCCCAGGCACTTTAGATGTACTATTGCATTACTCCTGGAGGTTTTAACCCAAGGTTCAGAAAAGTCCGATAAGCGGGAAGGGTACCCCAAGAGCCATAGCTGGTCTCCCCTACGCCTCCCACTCAGGGACAACAGAGATCCTGATAGAGTGAGCTAGGCTTTAGCTACACTTTGTCCTTTGTTAGCATTGCTAACACGGAACCATCACTCTGTGCAGACACAGCTGGGTGGCGTAAGAGCTGCTTGAAAGGGAGTGTGGGAAGAAGCCGGCTTCCCAAGGCACACCCAGCCATCATGATTCTCTCCTTCAGCTCAGCACTCAAGGATGCCCTCGACTCCCTTCTAACACGTGCCCAAGGGTATTCAAGGCTCAGACATGGCATTTAAGGAATTGTTCTGTAGGCTCCTTGGTAGACTCCTGTTAGACAAATATTCTACCAGTGAACTACAACCCCGGGCCAAGCATTCTAGGTTCTGACTGCTGCATCTTCCACCTCCTAGCCTGGCCTGTGATGTAACTTCTGAGTTGTGAACTCAACCTGCCAGGATTGATGACTGGCACAGCAGATGTTGGCATTTTGTCTAGGCTCTGTCCCACAGTTACCTGGCAACAGCCAGGTATGTCTGACTCACTATAAAAGGGGCTGTTTGCCCCCTCTTCACTCTCTCCTTCATCCTCTTGCTCTGTCCCCTTGCTCCTGCTCCCCCTCACTCCCCATTGCCTTCCCCTCCCCTCCACATGCTCATGGCTGACCTCTACTCCTCTACGTCTCTCTGCCTTTCCCTGTCTCTACCACTCTCTCATCTCCCCTCCCCATGCCCTGAATAAGCTCTATTCTATACTATACAGTCCTGTGTCTAGTCCCTCAGGGGGAAGGGATGCCTCAGCATGAGCCTGCAAAGGTACCCCTTCTCCCACACCTGACTGCACATCCACCAAACATTCCCTCTCTCCTCTTTATTTTTATAAAACATAACAGCAGGAGCCCCAGTACTGTGACTTCAGAGCCTCCAAAGTTCAGGCTCCTGCCAACCTAGGTAGAAGTTTCATCTGGAAGGAGTAGGTTTCTGTTTCTCTAATATGGGGTCTAAGTTTCATTTCTGTTACTATGACAAATATCATGAAAAAACAACTCTGGGAAAATGGTTTGCTTTGGCACATTGTTACAGGTTACAGTCCATCCTTGTCAGAGAAGCCACAGCAGCACATGGTAAGAACGGTCATGCCACATCTACAGCCAAGAAGCAGAAACAGATGAATTAATGTTCGTGTGCTTATGGCTCAGCTCACTTCATCCCTCACATAGTCTACCCAAGTCATGTTTTCTTACCATAATCAAGATAATTTTCCAGAGGCCAACCTGATCTAAACAGTCCCTCATGGAGACTCTCTTGCCAGGTGATGCTAGATTGTGTCAAAATGACAAAGTTTGCCATCATGGCCCCAATTGCTGAACCACTTGCTGGGGATTCAGCCACCTCCCCCTACAGCCCTCTCACTTCCCAACACTGTGTCCCCCACTTCTCCCACAGCCACCTTCCACAGGGTATTCCATTGAGGAGCATTGCTGGTCTGATATCTAGAACCTTCCTTCTTCCAGCTCCTTTGCTGGTGCTAAGGATGATAAGGGTGATGATGGCCTGCTTCTTACTGGGCTGAGGAGTCTTCATGGAATTCAACAGAGAAATGGCATGAAGACCCTGACTACTGACCAAGGGATCACTCAGGATTAAAAGAAATTTGCCATGCAGCAGCAGTGGCTCACACCTTTAATCTCAGCACTCTGTAGGCCGAGGCAGGTAGATCTCTGTGAGTTTGAGGCCAGCCTGGTCTACATAGTGAATTCCAGGACAGCCATGGAGAAACCATATCTCAAGAAGGGAGAGGAGGAAAAGGAGAAGGAGGAGGAGGAAGAGAAGGAGGAAGAAAAGGAGGAAGAAGAAGAGGAGGAACCCAGAACTTGGAGAAGAAATCCAGCTACAGAGTGGCCAGCACAAGGCTGTGTGCCAGTCCCTGGCACAGACTGGCCTGGTTGAGGGTGATTAGCTGAAGGTTCCTGGGTTTTAAGTGCTGTGGTAAGGATTTCCTTGTAATAAGATTTTCCCTTCCATCCCTTATCACAAGTTTGAAACCATCAAAGCTTGTATAATACAACCATTTGGGGTCTGCTTTTAAGTTGGACTAGTAAAACTCCTTCATATAATAACCCGAAAAGAGACGAAATAAACAAATGTCACATATGGGTATTAATTTTTGGCCTCACCCGTCTTCCTTCCCCTGCCCCATACCCAAAGCTCACCGGAATGGATGGGCATCCTCCTGCTGTGCAAGCCGTCTCTCTTTCAGGATTGGTCCCATCTCTCTATTTATGCAGATGCTGGTCTGGCATTCCTCCTACTGTAGGTAATGCTGCTGATACAGAGAGGGTTCCTCATGCCAGGCTGTGGGTTGTGGCTGCTGGAAATGCTCTGGGTTCCTCCAGGGGGAAGTTAGGCGTGGTTGCTGTGGCTCCACGGTTTCTCACAGGGTGGCCCCCAATGACACGAGAAAGTCCATGGGTTTTTACTGGCTTTAATGTCATGGCGGATGGTGGATGGATCTGGATGCACTCCCCCAAAACCCAAGGCAGACCTGAGTTAAATAGGGAGGGAGAGAGGGGGAGAGACTGGAGAAGAATGTTTAATTGGCTGCACCCTCTGGCCTTCAGGTACCTCATTAGTATGTAAATTTCTCTAGGTCCTGAGGCCTGTTCCTTGTGACTGTTGGCCACAGACTTCTCTGTGGGAGGGATTGTTGGAGGGCTGAAGCTAAATGAAAAGGACCAGGGCCTGGAAGCAGAACTGAACTCTTGCCGACCAATAAGGTTCCAGGGTTCCAAGCTCGTGCTCGACCAAGCACCCAACTGTTTCTCAGAACCCACCATCCTATATCCTACCATCTTCAACTGCAAATCAAACTGCCTGCGGAACACAGTGCTTAGCAGGGAACAGTGCCTCCTGCAAACCCCAGGTTTAAAACGATAAAAAGTTTGCAGCAGAATTTTTGGTTGTTCTAGAGAGTGCCTCTGGGCAGATCACACACAGTGACAAATTCTTTCCAAACTGTGATCATTTAATCTTCTACAAAAGTCTGATTCTTATCCACGGTAGCAGCTCTTGCTCATGTTCACCCACATCTTGAAGTGGGTTCAGGATTAACACACAAGGCAAATGCACAGTTCTTTGAATGGCACTGCCTCTCCACTGGCAGGCAGGCAGGGGCGAGGGGCTCTGCTGAGAATTTCTGCATTGCTCAGCTTTCAGGTACCACAGAAAATATGGAGAGATCAAATTTGGCTTAGCTCACAGTTTCAAAGATATAAAACATGGTTGCTTAGCTCTGTTGCCTGGGAGGCAGGAGCATTTAGTACAGTCAAGTACTGGAAAACAAAAAGGAAACATGAAGGGACCAGAGTCCCAGATCCCCTTCAAGAACATGCCCCCAGTCACCAGACCTTCCTCCACAAGGCCCCACTGACCAGCAACACCTTTATGTAGGGGCCAAGCTTTCAACATATGGGCTGGGCACAGGTATCCAAATCAAAGCAATTATCTTGGAATTAAAAATCATTTAACTCCTTCTGGTCTGGGCCTGAGCACTGAGCAGATCCCAAGAGGCAGCTCTGCCCCCAATCTCTAGGAATCCAGAGGAAGTAGGGCTCCAAGGTGCTCTAACCCTGACATTATCCTAGGTAAGCAGACAACAATGCCTGCCCCAAACAGGGAGTAACTGGGACTCACAAGGACTCAGGAAGTCACTCCTGGCCCAGAGCACTGGTTCCTTCCAGTCTGGGCCTGAGCACTGAGCAGATCCCAAGAGGCAGCTCTGCCTCCAATCTCTAGGAATCCAGAGGAAGCAGGGCTCCCAGGTGCTCTAACTCTGGCATTATCTTAGGTAAGCAGACAGCAATGCCTGCCCCAAACAGGAAGTAACCTGAACCCACTAGGACCCAGGAAGTCACTCCTGGCCTGATCAGATTTTGGGCCTCAGCTCTTACAGCAGTAGCAACACTCACCCCACATAGTTTTGATAAAACCAAGATAATAGGAAAGACGGGCTCTAGTCAGAGACAGGGCAGGTAGCTCTAAGGAGATCCAGATGGCAAAAGGCAAGCGCAAGAACATAAGCAACCCAGGGTACTTCTCATCATTAGAACCTAGTTCTCCCACACAAGAAAGTCCTGAATTCCCCATAGTACTAGGAAAGCAAGATTCAGATTTAAAATCATTTCTAATGATGATGATAGAGGACTTTAAGAAGGACATAAATAACACTCTCAAAGAATTTGAGGAGAACACAGGTAGACAGGTAGAAACCCTTAAAGTGGAAACACAAAAATCCCTTAAGGAATTACAAGAGAACACAACCAAACAGGTGAAGGAATTGAACAAAACCATACAGGACATAAAAATGGAAGTAGAAACAATCAAGAAATTACAAAGAGAGACTACCCTGGAGATAGAAAACCTAAGAAAGAAATCAGGAGTCATAGATACAAGCATCACCAACAGAATACAAGAAAGAGAAGAGAGAATCTCAGGTGCAGAAGATACCATAGAAAATATTGACACAACTGTCAAAGAAAACGCAAAATGCAAAAAGTTCTTAACACAAAATATCCAGGAAATCCAGGACACAATGAGGAGACCAAACCTAAGGATAATAGGTATAGATGAGAATGAAGATTCCCAACTTAAAGGACCAATAAATACCTTCAACAAAATTATAGAAAATTTCCCTAACCTAAAAAACAAGATGCTCATAAACATAAAAGAAGACTACAGAATGCCAAATAGACTAGACCAGAAAAGAAATACATCCCGTCACATAATAATCAAAACACCAAATGCACAAAACAAAGAAAGAATATTAAATGCAGTAAGGGAAAAAGGCCAAGTAACATATAAAGGCAGACCTATCAGAATTACACCAGACTTCTCACCAGAGACTATAAAAAGAGAGAAGATCCTGGACAGATGTCATACAGACCCTAAGAGAACACAAATGCCAACCCAGGCTACTATACCCAGCAAAACTCTCAATTACCATAGATGGAGAAAGCAAGATATTCCATGACAAAACCAAATTTATACAATATCTTTCCACAAACCCAGCATTACAAAGGATAATAGCAGGAAAGCTTCAATACATGGAGGGAAATTGTACCCTAGAAAGAGCAAAAAAGTAATCCTCTTCCAACAAATCCAAAAGAAGATAGCCACACAAAGATAATTTCACTTCTAATAACAAAAATAACAAGAAGCAATAATCACTGTTCCTTAACATCTCTTAACATCAATGGATTCAATTCCCCAATTAAAAGACATAGGCTAATGGACTGGATACATAAACAAGGCCTAGCATTTTGCTGCATACAGGAAACCCACCTCAGTGACAAAGACAGACTCTACCTTAGAGTAAAAGGCTGGAAAACAATTTTTTAAGCAAATGATCGTAAGAAACAAACTGGAGTAGCCACTCTAAAATCTCCAGCTTGAGAACACAAAGGGAGGGACTCATGGCTCCACCTGTATAGGTAGTTGAGGGTGGCCTTGCCAGGCATAAGTAGAAGTGGACAGCCTTGATACCTGAAAGTTCAAATGCCCTAGTGTTGGGGAATTTCAAGAGCAGGGAGGTGGGAATGAGAGGATGGTGGGAGCACACCCTCATAGTAATTGGAGGGGGGTATGGGGTAAGGGGTTAGGCATCAGTGGAAGTAGAGGGCCTTGGTGCCTGAAAGTTTGGATTCCCTAGTGTTGGGGAATTTGAGAGCAGGGAGGTGAAAATGGGAGGATGGTGGGAGTACACCCTCATAGAAACTCCCAGAATTATATGGATTAGACATGACAGAGGCAGACCGCCAGAAGACTAGATTCCAGAATTCAAACAAAAAATTATCTTGATACTAAGATTTGTTTTGAGAGTTGTATATTGCAGAATACACAGCCTCAGTGTATCTACTCATCAAGTGAGCTGAGAAGACCTGCTCAAACCTCTGATGTCCTGGAATTCCAGCTGGATGCAGTGAAGACACAGATGAGGCTTATCAATTCACTCTTCCCCTGCCCCTCTTCTAATATTTCAACACCCATAATCAGCTTGAAGAAGTTAATGAAGAGTCAGCGCCCCTATTCCCTGGGCTTGGGGACTGAGGTGGTTAATATTGGGCTGTCTTTCTAGGGAAAAGTAGTGGTTTTGTTGGAACAAGGAGGATTAGCTAGGATTTATTGCATAGCCATAACCTATTCGTAGAAATATGTATAATTGTTATTAAGATGAAGTTATAATTTCTTAAATGGTACAAATTTACTTTGATTTCTAATTTAAGGTTTTCATTGGTACAAGCTTCTTATTGATATAAAGTGAGATTAATATTGTTACTCTCATAGGCATTGTGCCTATATAACACATCTAGGAATACAAAACTTAGACCCAGTCCTTCTTTAAGTTTTTAAACTGATTTGAGATGGTTAGCCTGTGAGTTAAGGGCCTATAGCAAATTCATGGCTCTGAGTTTATTGTTAGGGTGTTTTCTATATTTTATTTAGCTGAAAGTAGTTAACAAACAATAGTCCAGATTGCCTTACATGGATAGTTGGTTTTCAAAACGTCAGAAGTTCATAGAATTGACATTACAAACATTCCTGTATTAATGTCCATTTTTATTAGAGACCTGTCTGTTCCTGACAGCTTCCTGTCTTGGATTCTAAGAAGAAATTGAGCATCTTTGGAGTTACTCCAGTGAGACAGCCACTAGACAAGAATTGCCTCTTTTCATCTGCAGAAAAATCACTGTCCAGAAAAGGACACACTTGCAGAATAGTCGACTGATTATATCTGCCAGGACAGAGTAATCAGCCCTTAATAATTCTGCATCACTAGGTCTGTCAGATGATCCTGGGCCAGAAGGCTGAAGATTGAATGCTCCAACGTTTTATAGTATAGGAACTGTCCAGGTGCTCAGTGGTCTCTATAATTTGGCTAAGTTTTAGAAGCTATGCTTGGTGCTTCCTATAATTTCAGTTAACTCAGTCATTCTGGATTTCTGATGGATTTGAAGACTTATAGTCTCATAGCCAATCCCAGCTATTTACTTTGAGAGAAAAGGTTTGAGAGGATGGTTTTCAGCTGACACTCATTCTAAAGCCAAGAAGAAAAGCCAGGTTCAGAATTAGTCTTTTAGTTAGGAGGGACAGTCTTTTAGTTAGGAGGTTCTGTTTAGTCAACAAAATGAAGGACTGGATATTAGGTCTATCTTGTACCTTACTGATACAAGTTGGTATAGTTATGCTCTAATTGTATTCTAAGAAAAAAGTTTTATTTTAACAGGAACAGTGATATGTAGGAGGAGCTAAGGTGGGAGGAGTAAGGAGAGCAAGATAAGGAGTAAGGAGATGAGGAGAAGGAGAGGAGGAGCTAGGTGACAAGAGGGGGGGAACACTGAGGTGGATGTTTGTGTGTCCCCGCCAGTCAAAGATAGTTGATATATCTAAGTTGGATATTGGGTTACACTTCTGATTGATATTGAGCATTTCCAAACTTATAAAGCCTTTGATTAACATTAAAAAAAATAGTATAAAAGCAAAAAGGAGAAGTGGGGGTGGGATAGGAGTTTTCTAGGGAGGGGAAATGGGGAAAGGAAATGGCATCTGAAATGTAAATAAAATATTCAATAAAGATTTTCACATAAAAAAAAGAAAATATCAAAAAATTTAAAAATAAAAAAAAAAATCATTTAACAAAACCAGCCCAAAGAAAAGAAGGGCTCCTGAAACCCCAAACCACTGACACCTGTCAAGGAGACAAACAGCCTTGAAAAATGGTGGTCTCACATTCTAGTCTCCCTAATGTGCATGCCTGTCTGCTAGAAATGGTGTTTTGTCCTCTGGAAAGTCTTATCTTTAGTGGTAGGTTTTTATTTTGAGGAGATGAGATCCTTGGGAAAGGAGTAAACACTTTATATAAAAACTTCCCCCTGATAAAAGTTCATAGGATGCTTACCTAATAGGACCAGAATCCGAGGCTGAATTTACAGCCCCAGACAAATTTAGTGTACTGGCTCACATTTGCAATCCCAGCATTCAGGAGGTAGAGGTAAAAGGATCAAAAGTTAGGGGTCTGGGCTATATAGAGTGTTCAAGGTCAGACTGGGTTATATGATATCCTATCTCAAAAATATAAAACAAAATCCTTAACTGTGGTCTCCAGAAAACAAGGTCCCATCACAGCATCCATCCGAAAAAGACCTTACATGTTAATGAATTGTTAAAGAATTCTCTTCCACTGGATGCATCTTAGCACACAAACTTCCCTGCAGAGGGTTCCTCCACTTTGGGAATATTGGGGGTGGGGGCGGGAGAGCACACATGCTACAATAAAGAGAACAGCACTGAGTCATAGCAGCCACCAGAAGGCGTGTGCATCATCCTTTCCTGACATGGCTCCTCAGAAGTGACCTGCAGGAAAGCTCTGAATGGGCTGTGCAGTAAATATCTCCACTAAAAACGTAAGACAGAATATGCAGAGAGGCCTTGGATGTCACAGCTCTAACTGGGAGTCTCCATCAAATCCCTCCCCTCAGAGCTAGTGCAGGGAACCCCATGGAAAAAGAAGTGGAAAGATTGTCAGAGCCAGAGGGGACAGAGGACACCAGGAGAGCAAGGTCCTCAAATCATCGTGATCAAACTCGTGTGAACTCAGAGACGAAAGCAGCAAGCACGGGGCTAACATGTGTGTGCACCAGGTCCTCTGCATATACATTATGACTTACAGTTTACTGTTTTTATGTGACTCCTGGGTGTAGGTTTCTGATTCCTATGCCTTCTCTTTGGCTCTTTCCAGTCTGGTTTTCTTTCTCCATCCTCAATGATACGATGACTTGTGTTTTATTAATTTATTTATCTTGTTGTTTTATAGTTAGCTCTTAGAAGACTGTTCTCTTCTAATGAGAGATGGAAAACAAAGCAGATCTAGATTGGGGGTGGGGTGGAACTCGGAAGAGTAGAGAAAGGGGAACTGTGACCAGGATATCTTTCATGAGAAAAGAAATCTATTTTCTGAAACGAAACTCAACTGTCTTCTGTAAACTGACCATTCCCAGGGATGAGAGACTGCTCTGTCATCTCTCTACTGGAAGTAGCGATCAATTCTAATGGTTTGAGGGTTTTTTGTTTGTTTTCCATGTACTTATTATTGGGAATTTCATGTGCCATAGTGTACACAGAGATCAGAAACAACTTGTGGGAGTCAGTTCTCTCCTTCCAGTACACTATATGGGCTCCAGAGGTCCAACTCAGGTTGTCAGACTCACTAAACCTGAAGATAAGACTCTATTGTTAAAGACATCTTACACTTGGGCCGTAGGATTGGGAGATCAAGCTGACCTGGAAGCCTCCTCCCCAAGGCTCTCATTGTATCAGAAGGTGCTGTGCAAGCACCCAAGGGAGAAAGCAGTCAGTAGTCCTACCCAGCTGTGAAGCCCACAAACCACAGCAACAATCTCTCCCATAGTACAACAGTGGCATTATTATCTTAGGAGTAAGATGTCTTACCCCTAAGCAAGAGATGTCTAATTAGATTAAGGCAGATTCAATAAGAGAATATATAAGTCAAGCCAATTCTCACTGCCTAGTTAAGAACCTACTACCACCTTCCTAAACCAACATGGTTTCTTATTGCATTTTAAACATGTATCCTTATAAACACAGGTAAGTGTAGCTCTGACACTCTCATCAAAGAAGCTTCTTTTACAGGAGATGAAGGCTACTGCAGAGACCCACAACTAGTCAAGATGCAGAGAGTAAGTGATTGGAGGGTGCCACGCCCCAGCTGCTACAGCTACAATGCAACTCCAACACTCAGGAAGCATCTCAGAGAGAGGGCAGACGGTAAGCAGGAGGACCAAGAGGCCTGCTCTAAGACACTGTCGTATAAACCTAACAAGGATGCTGCAGCCATGAAATCTCAATAAACAAGACCTGCATAATGACAACACTTGTCAATACACCTAGGGATAGGGGAAATTTAACAGTGCCCCACCCCTAGATGAAGAACCACAAAGCAATCGATGGGTGCCAACAGGGGGAATCAGTCTTCTCCGAGAAAGTCCTTTGTTCAGCCATTCAATCCAAAGTGTCAGCCCTAAACATGTACGTAAGATACCACTAAAAAGGCTGAGTAGGGGTGTGTGTGTGTGTGTGTGTAATTTAGAATAATTTAGAAGATGTCATAAACTTGAGAGGAAGCAGAGGACACAGGAAGAGTTGGATCAACAGACAGAGGGGTAGAAGCATGTAAATACAGTATTTTTGTAAGAAATTCTTTTAAAAAATAAAAAATTGAAATCGAAAAATATAAAACCTCCAATATAGATTTATTGTATGTGGTATTTCAAGAATAAAATGAAACTTTTTAAACTATTTTTCAAGAAGAAACAAAAGGGGAAAAGAGGTTAGTTGGACATAGTGGCGCATGCCTTGGGAGGCAAAGGCAAGCAGATCTCTGTGAGTTCAAGGCCAGCCTGGTCTACATAACAAGTCTAAGACAGCCAGAGCTTGTTACACAGAGAAATCCTGTCTCTAAAAAACAAAACCAAACAGTTGGTTTATTGCTGTGTTCTATAGACATGCAGACTCAGGCCTCCCCACCCCTGTTCTGTAGACATGCAGACTCAGGCCT
>JANHMN010000004.1:97729375-97761607 GCA_030674055.1 Rhabdomys pumilio | reverse complement strand
CACACTCCCCAGGCTGCTCTCAGCACAGACTGTACTGTTCACTGACAGTTCACACTTCCCCAGGCTGCTCTCAGCACCGACTGTACTGTTCACTGACAGTTCACACTTCCCCAGGCTGCCCTCAGCACAGACTACTGTTCACTGACAGTTCACACAGCCCCTGGCTGCCCTCAGCACAGACTACTGTTCACTGACAGTTCACACAGCCCCAGGCTGCCCTCAGCACAGGCTGTACTGTTAACATACTCTGCCCAGTATTACTGCTTCTTCTTCTTCCCTGGAACAGTCATACACAAATTATCTCTCTATGCAGATGACTGCCACATATGTCCACCTAGACTCTCAGTCTGGTACAGTAGATTGGAAGCCTCCTCATGGAGGGAAGAAGAGTATCATAGAACAGACTAAAGTCAGAGAACCAGGCCCCTCAGAACCTCAGCTACCTTGATGAAAAGACACTACAAGATCCAGGGTGAAGGTAGGAACAAAATATATTACCAGTCCTCTGCTTCTACATGGTGCATTTGAGTCTCAAGCTGGCTCTGCGCTCTCATTAGTCAGACCTGACATGGTCCTAGGAAGGATGATCAGGCATGTCTCAGCCTCCATTACCAGAGAATACAAACCCGAATCCCCAGTTTCTGAACCAGAGTCACCCTATGTGTGGCCACTCAAGAATAAATAAGCTTTGTTTTGAAGGCTGTATGCTTTAGTTCAGGATTGAACGGAACACAGGCAATGCAGACGAATGCTAGCACTGCACTCGGTCACCAGAGCAAATGTCATATGCCCCAGTGCTTCCTGAGGTGCTCTTTCAGCTGTGGGATGGAAGGCAGCAGCTGCTGACACTCATGGCACCGGAGAGGCAGCTTCAAGAGTTCACAAGTCCCATCCTTAACAGTTACTCTGCCGGCTTCTTGAACCATCTTGATCACAGCTACAAACACAAGTAAGAGAAGATCCAGTTATTTTGGAAAGCCAATGAGACAATAAGAAAAAAGCTAAAAATAAAAAATAAAAAAAAAACATGACTCTAATCAACATACCCAGTATCTTAAAGCTCATACCTTAAAGCTAGACTTCACACTGAGAAAATGTGCTTGCCCAGGTTCTAAGTCTGAGCAGCCTCCATTTGAGATGATCCACTCCTTCAGGACACACTCAGTGTAACTACATCATGGGCATAAGCTTTTCCCCAGGTGGCTCTCTACAAAATGGTAGCTGCCACATTAACACCACAGCAGTACTGAAGTTGCATAGAAAATATACTGGGAAAGGCTTACATCCCAAATATACATAGCATCCCTGCACCACTGCTAACAGAGCAGGAGAGACACCTGCTCAACTCCTGCCACAAGAAACAAAGAACTCCTGAGCCCCTCTTCATCCAAGAACTCCTTAGCATTTAGACATGAAGTGTCCCCACTAAAGCCTTGAGTATTATTGAAAGAGTGGTCCCCAGCTGTTTGTAGTATTCAGTGAGGTGGTAACAACTTTAGGAGGTAGAACGTAGCTGGAGAAAATAAGTTACTGGGGACACCACTGAAGCTGTATTTTGTCCCAAGTCCCTTCCCTGAGTCCCTCTCTCCTCTTTCTCTCGCTTCCTGACTGCCAAGACGTGAGCAGCTTTGCTCCTCCTCGTCCCCCCTGCCAGTCTTCAGCCTCACCAAAGCCCAGCATCAGAGCCACGGACAAGTCCTCTCAAATATGAACCTACATACAGTCTTAACTTCTTAGGTTATGTCACTATAATGACACAGGGTCAAAGCCTGGCTAGCACAGGCTCCAGCAACTGTCAGATTCAGAACCTGTTCACACACATCTTCCCAGCTGAGAGTCTAACTCAGCTTCCTAACTTCAGAACACCTGGCATTAACATTACTGAGCAGGCATTAACTTATCTGCTGTCAAAATGAAACATTTTGACCCTGATGTAATACCTAACTGAGTCCCTCTAGGATGTTCACAGTAAAGTAGCAATTCTATTACAATGAAACATCCTTGTTCATTTTAGGAACAGCCTTTTTATAGAGATCACTAAATATATGTGGATTGTACCAGGTTGTAGTCAGACAGTAAAACATCTAAGAAAATGAAGTAAATATTAAAAAAAATAAAAAATAAAAACAGAATATTGTTTACCTTGTGATTCCAGAAAGTATTCTGTATTGAAAGAATTCCAATGCTTTTTGTTTTTAAGGCAAGGAGAATCAAAATCCTGGCTGATCACATGAAGATGTATGTGGCTAGTTCAAAGTTGGAGAACAAAAAAGAACCAAGTATTAAAAACTATGGTTCAATCAGAGTGACAGCAGTCAAAGTAAATATAGGTACATGAAGCCCTGACACTGTGTTCACTCAGTGCAATCTACCAGTCATTTACTTGAGAATAGCTAGTGCTTGCCATGTGTGCTGGACAGTTTTACGTCAACTTGGCACAAGCTAAAGTCATCCAAGAAGAGGAACCCTCAGTTAAGAAAATTCTTCCAGAGCCGGGCAGTGGTGGCACACGCCTTTAATCCCAGCACTTGGGAGGCAGAGGTGGGTAGATTTCTGAGTTCGAGGCCAGCCTGGTCTACAGAGTTTCAGGACAGCCAAGGCTACACAGAGAAACCGTCTCAAAAAACCAAAAAAAAAAACAAAAAACAAAAAACAAAACAAAACAGAATGCGCTTTTGTATGATTTCTTTATTCTTGGCATTAGTGGTATGTCACTTTGTTAATAATCAAAAGCCACCATTTGTGTGCAAAATCCAAAATGGAATATAAGCAGTAATAAATGAATAAATATGAAGGGAGCTATATTAGAGAGAGGAAAAAACTAGCTTTGGAAAACAGTATTCTGGCTAGATACTATAAAGCTAACAGGGGAGGGGAGGCCTTTCACAAACACTGCACTACAGTAATAAATGTCTTTCCACAGGAGATGGGTAACAGTTCTATAAGTGTATTATATGTATGCTGGGGCTGAACACACAGTGAACTCATTATAATGAATGAGTTTCTCACTGGTAGAGAAAGAAGACACAAAACAGGCAAGCTGGTGCTGCTTGTGGAGATGGACTGGGAGGAAGGTACCAGCACATCCTGGAAGCTAAGTCAAGTCTGGAAGGAGAACCAGCAGGACTTACACTTCCCACCTACACACATGAACACCAATCAGAGATGGGGAGAGGGCTGAGGACTTGTGTGGTACTTCCTGATTCTACCTGCTGAGAGAACATAGAAGCAAAGACATCCTAAAATCAACCACTCCAATCATTATAGAAACCTGGAAGGACCTAGGTCTGACTAGGGAAGATGAGCCTGGAACACCATGTAGGGACAGAAAATAACATAAACCTTAAAAGATGTTGGGGGCAAGGAGTGACAAAAAACCAATCTAAAGGAGCTTCCAGTGACCAAAGATGGAACAATTTAAGCAACAAAAAATAAAAGTACTGAATTAGAATGCATAGAACTTCCACAAAGTAGAAAAAAAGAAGTTCCACACAGCTCCCGCACACAAAAGGACAGTTCACACATTAGACGGGCAAGCATGAAAGAGGAAAGAGTACAGTAACCGCAATGCAGCAGTGTAGCAGTGCAGGCACCAATCTAGCTAAGTGTGGGGCAGCGATCTGTGATCCAGCACTTGGGAAACTGAGGCAGGAGGACAACTCTGAGATCAAGGTCAACCTGAGCAAAACAGCAAGATCTAGGCTGACCTGGAGACAGACTGAAGCTTGTCTCAAACAATTAAATGAAAAATTAAAATAAAATAAATTAAAATAAACTCACCAATAGATAATAAAATGATGGGTCTAAATCTGAGCTACAGAATAGAAACAGTCTTGAAAAATAGCGAAGGTCATCTCAAGGGCACACTCTGACAGGATGAGGACACTTCACAGATCTCCCACCAGGGATGAGAACACACCTAAGCCCAGCACTCAGAGGAAGCTAAAGGACCATGAATTGAAGACTAGCCTAAACCATGTAGTGAGTTCAGGGCCAGCCCGGACCTCAGAGAAACCTAGCCTCAAAAAAAAACAAAAAGAAAAGACAGACATCCTACAAACAGCCAGTGCTCCTCAAAGGTATGAAGATGAGGAACTCATACTCTGGAGGCTGTGGACAGGCTGAGAAAGGACACAGCAAAAACCAATCTGACTTTCAGTTTTTCATTTTTGGTCTACTTCACATTTTACATTGTATTTTCTTTAATTAAAAATATTGCTTTACGGCCGGGCAGTGGTGGCGCACACCTTTAATCCCAGCACTTGGGAGGCAGAGGCAGGCAGATTTCTGAGTTTGAGGCCAGCCTGGTCTACAGAGTGAGTTCCAGGACAGCCAGGGCTATACAGAGAAACCCTGTCTCGAAAAACCAAAAAAAGAAGAAAAAAAAATATTGCTTTACAATAGGAAAGGTTGTTCTATTTTCCTTTGTTGGTGGTGTGGTTTGTTTTAGAAAGTGTCTCGCTCTCCCATGTTCCTTTCTACTATAGTTACTGGAAAATTCCATCATCAGGCTGGAGACGTCACTCAGTTAAGACAGTGCTTATCCAACCTGCATGAAGTACTGGACTAAACCCAACCTTGCATAAACCAGGCATCGTGATATATTCCTATCTTCCCAGAGCTTGGGAGATAGAAGCAGGAGGATCAGAACTCATAGGCAACCTTGGCTCCCTGGAGCCCTAACTCAAAATAAGTAAATAAACAAAGATAAAAATGTAAAAATAAAAGTATGCTTAGTGCCAATGAACGACACATCTCAACACGGCTAGCTAAGGGGCTGCAGAGATGTCTCAGTAGTTAAGAGCAGGAGCTGCTCCTCCTGGGGCCCAGGTTCCATTCCCAGCATCAACAGGCAGTTAGTTATCAACCATCTCTAACTCCAGTTCCAAGGGATCCCACGAATCCTTCTGGCCTCCATGGGCACCAAGCACACATATAATAGAAATATATATAGGCAAAACATCCATACACATAAAATAAATAAATCTCAAAAATATTCAAGTGGTTACCTAAAGTAGAAAAAACCTCAACCTCAGAAAGCTGATGTGACAAGAGTTCAAAAAAATAAAACCTTTAAAATCTAAGTTTTATGTTGTTTATTGTGGTATAGCTTTTAAATACTTGGGACTAAGGCATACCCCAGAGGTATAGCCCATGTATTATCTTATTGCTTGGACCAAATAAACTGTAGGAATTTGTCCTGCAGGCACTCTGTGGTGAGAAAAACCACCATTTTGCCCCACATTCTTCTGCAGTTAAGACAATGAAGAACAAACCCCACATTTTCCCCTCATTTTATTTGAAATTGTGCATACCCTGAGCTTATATTTACAGAAGTCTGTGATGCTTTGTTTCCTTTAGATCAATGGTCCTTCATCATTATTATAGGTAACTTACTAGGTTATTATAGGTAACTCCAAGAATGGCAACAAGCAACAAGCCACAGAGTCCTCATCTAAGGTAGTGAAGCTACTTCATCAAGATTGCATGTAAAATGTTTAAACTCTGAAAAAAATTTAAAAAACTACAAAGCAAGAACTTGGGCTCACAGGCAAGTTAGGCAAGTACAAGGTTTGGCCCACTTCAGAAACATTCCATCTTCTCCCCAGGGCCTTAAAACTACTCAGACATTCAAGTCCAAGCTGCTCACCCGGACAACCCAGCGTGCACCACCTCATCCCAAGACTTACCTCATGCTGGGAATGGCATGGTAACCCAATCGGAAGCGCAGTTTGCTGGATCCAGCAAAATCTGCTATCACCTTTTCCCCCACAGTGTGCATATGTTTGAGAAGTTCAAGGTGTTCACTGGTCACAACCTTCAGACTGGAAATGGAGGCCCACGGTAAGACCAGCCAGTGGTGACGGGCTTTGGGGTACTTATCCTTAATCACCACCACCTGGTCATCTTTGTAAACCTAGCAGAGAGCACAAGGGGGGAAGAGACATCAGCTGGGGGATTTGTGCATGTGCCATCAACTCTTCAGTCACCTACTTGAAAACCTGGTGGAGAAAGTGTTAAGAAGTAGAGCAGACACAGACACACTAACATCGTCTTACACCCGTCACATCATTACACAGTGAGGAATCAGGGCTCCAACCCAAGTCCCATAAACTCCAGAGCCCATGTTTTCAAACAGCACACTACATAGGATGCAGAGAAGATACACTGTACAAGAGTTCTCAAGAACTCAAGGTTAAAATCTCCCCAGGCAGAAGTCAATCCCAGCTCTCTAACACAGACCTGGAATACATGTGTATAAACTTCAAGGAGCCCTGACCTCAAAGGCTCCTCCAAAGATGACTGACAACTTATGACATGGAGACAGTATTACTACAGTCACCGTCTGATGATCCCTTCAGAGGGACCACGCTCAGGTTAGCAAAATTTCTTTTTTAACATTTATTATTTATTTGGGGAGACCATAGGACAACTTAAGGAGTTTGTTCTCTTCTCCTGCCATGTTGATTCCAGGGACTGAACTCAAGTCATCAGCCTTGGCAGCAGGCACCTTTACCCACTAAGCCATCTCACCAGTCCACAATCTCTCCTAACAGCACCCAGAAGGTAAAAAGAGACAAAGCAGACAGCATATTCATCTCAAGTGACACTTAGGGTTTAACATGTTTACTATCAATTACAATTTACACACTTACATACAACAAGAAAAGGAAAAGCCATGAGCACTCAGGCTAGCGGCAGCTTACATGCTCTTCCATGACCCCCGCCCATCAGCGATGAATGGATGACGTGCTATATATGCAAAATGGAATAGTATACAGGCAACCGGAGACTGGGTGTGGAGGTGTATGATTTTAATCCCAGCACTCAGGATTATCTCTTGAGTCTCAGGAAAGCCTGGTCTACACTGCATTTCAGGACACCAGGGCTACAGAAAGAGACCCTGTCTCAAAAAGGAGGGGGACACTGGAGAGATGATTTTAAGAGCACTAGCTGTTTGTTCTTCCAGAGGATCCAGGCTTGATTCCCAATACCCACGTGGTGGTCCAGAATCATCTCTAATTCCAGTCCCAGGGGATTCTTCTGGCATCCTCAGGCACCAGACACAGACATACATACAGGCCAAACACCCTTCACATTAAAATAAACAACTTTTTTTTAAAAAGAAGAAAAAGAAAAATGAAATCACAAAATCTACAGGAAACTGGATGGACTCAGAAAGTACAATACTAAGCAAGGTGACCCAAAATCAGGAAATTTTCGTATCTATGGCTCCTGGCCTATAATGTATGCGTCTATACATAGAAACAGCTATTAAGTGCAGGTACAGTATAACATTTAGTGAGGAGGCCAAGAAATGCAGTGTTTAAGTGATACTGTACTCATAGAAAAGTGCAGGAAAAAAAAATTCCTCTAGGAAGAACTGACATCCTTTGGCTTTATTTATTTTTAGATTTTTTTTATTTGGTTGGTTGGTTGGTTTTTTTGGTTTTTCTTTTTTCATTTTTTAAAGATTTATTTTTATTATATGTATTCACCATTGCTCTCTTCAGACACACCAGAAGAGGGCATCAGACCCCATTGCAGATGGTTGTGAGCCACAATGTGGTTGCTGAGAATTGAACTCAGGACCTCTAGAAGAGAAGCCAGTGCTCTTAACCACTGAGTCATCTCTCCAGTCCCTTTGGCTTCATTTATAATTACGACTTTTGTAGCATGCTCATGTATCACATGACAGACACTAAATTTAGACAGTTTTATTCTGACCTGCACTTTGGGGTCTTTCATAGACAACTTCAAGCCTTGACTCCAGTGGCCCAGTGATTCCTAAATAAAAAAACAAAAAAACAAAAACAATGTAAATGTGAATGTCAGTATTTAAATGTAGCTAATACTACTTATCAGCAACGTCCAAATACATCATGGAAGTAAGGTCAGCTTTTGAGAATTACACTAGACTTCCTTTACTTCAGTCCATCACCCTTTAGGACCACAAGCATCCTCACTGTCTTCTACATTTAGAATTGGGTGTAAGGACAGAGGCCTGCTGTGGAACTTTGTCCAATGTACAAGGATTGCTATCCTGAATAGGAGCAACTGTGATCACTTGAATAAGCCTGTGACAAGACTGCGCCAAATATTCACTTACTGGGGGATGAGGAGGGAGGAGACACAAGCAGCTATCAGCTGCTAGAGAGGGAGACTCCTCTCTGATGGGGTAGTCACACTTAAGTTGCCCATGCTCTTGTAACCAGGATCAGACTCACTAGTTCACCAACTTAGACTTGGGTGGAATGGTTGGTCTGTCATTAGTGCCATATCTGGGGTGAAGAGACATCTGTTCACATCTCCCTAGGAAAAGTTCCTTAAGGCCAAAACTGCCAGAGTACAAATCAGACTCCTTGCCTGTTTACACTCCAGCTGCAGCCTAGCCAAGTGTCTCCTTTGATATCAACATGTAAATAACATTATCTATTGAAGGCTTCAGTGTTAACAACCAGACAGACAAGCAAATGACCCATTTTTGTATCAAACATTAATTTCACTATTATGGGAAACAGATGCGTAAGGAGTGGATGAAGTCCTGAATGTGTGTTGTTGCCATGACCAGTCAAGGCAAGGACCTCAGTGCCTAGATGGATTCCCCAGATAAGGCCCAGAGGGATGGCAAATCCCTCCTCTGGTTCCAGTGCCAGTGTTTACAAATGGCTGGCTATGCAGTGTATGCAGAAACCATCAGCCACAGCTCCTCCTCTAAGATGTTTGCAGCCTGAGACTGCTCTCTTATAGTGACTTCCTACCAGTATTAGCTAAACCTGTCTCCTGGTTCAGCTATATACAATAGACCCACCTCCTCAATTCAGATGTATAAAATAATCATGCTGAGTTTCTGGGCTGTTGGTGGTGCTGCACTTCCATTAGAGAGCACAGCCCACCTAATTCCAGCTTTTCTCTCTTTTTTTTTAATTGGATATTTTATTTATTTACATTTCAAATGTTATCCCCTTTCCAGTTACCCCTCTAGAAAGCCCCTATGCCATCCTCCCTCCCCTTGCTTCTGTGAGGGTGCTCACCCACCCACCCATCCACTCCTGCCTCCCTGCCCTGGCATTCCCCTACACTGAGGCATCAAGTCTTCCCAGGACCAAGGGCCTCTCCTCCCACTGACAACTGACAAGGCCATCCTCTGCTACATCTGCGGCTGGAACCATGGGTCCCTCCATGTGTGCTCTTTGGTTGGTGGTTTGCCTCTTGGGAGTCTGGTTGGCTGATATTGTTCTTCCTATGGGTTCCAAACTCCTTCAGTCCTTTCTCTAATTCCTCCATTGGGGACCCCAGGCTCAGTCCAATGGTTGGCTTAATTCCAGCTTTTATGTATGTTCGTCTGTCCATGTTTTATTCCCTCACTAAGCCAGGCAGGGTGTGGCACACTCTCATCACTGACTGCCCTGTCTTTCTTCAGGTGGTTTACCTCAGGAACTTAATAAAAAAGCATCTAAAGGGACATTCACCAAGTGATTTTCAGGCCACAAACAAGTGACTCTTTCATCATGGTGAAAAACCCTCATTAGACTATTACCACCTCACTGTATACAAAACAATTTACAGTGTACAAAACAATTAAGCAGTCATTATATCTCAATTCATCTCCACATCATCTACCAATCACACTAGTCTCACCTCTTTGGTGGCTCCATCCTTGCCCTTCTTAAGCGGCACAGAGCACTGGTTGGGGCTACTTCCAGGTGCTAGCCCTGTTCCAGACTTAGCTTCCATCTCCTCACTATCACAGTCTGATCTCTTTCTCTTCCTTTGTGCTGGGTTAGGGCTCTCTGCCTCATCCTCAAACTCTACAATGTATGGATAAAGTTCATTCACCATGTGAAGAACCTGACCAGGCAGCAGCTTCATCTCTTGGTCCTTCCCAATGACAACTGAGTCAATGCTGGTGGGATTGACCCCCATCTGTGGATATATAATTGTAATGTAAGCACGACAGCAATAGTGCCATTGGTGATAGAGTTGCTACTACATTAGCTGCTTACTCTACCTGACTATTATTCACACCATCACTCCCCCGTGACAAAGGAGCGTTCATTAGCTGACACAGACAGTCTAAAACAACATCATAAGGAAACTATCAAGTATAAAAGTGGAAAGGTAAGTCATGAACACACATACCTGCTTTACTTTGACATATCTCTTGTTACACTCTGCTTTCAACTGTACTGAAAGAAATAAGAAATCTTTAAACACAGATGCAACCAAAACGGGGAACTCTGTTGTCCCATAAGGACAACAAAGCTTGACAGGCAACCCCCTGCTGAGCCTGTTCTGCTTCTGCCTGGGCCTACAAATTCCACCAATTTCTAACAGTTTCAAAGCCTTCCATAAAACGTTGATCAGTGAGCTGGCCATGGTGGTAATTCCAGACTTGGAAGTAGGGTCAAGATCAGTTCAAGGCCAGCCTTGGCTGCCTAGCTGTGTGTGAGGTCCAGTCTGGAATATGTAAGACTACCTTAAACACACACACACACACACACACACACACACACACACACACACACATTATATTAGTGCATGTATTCTTTTACCTACTGCTAATAATTTGGCTGAAACCCTGTGTTGGTGAGGGGAAGTGGAGGCTGGAAAGATGGCTCACTGGCTAATAGTACATACTTGCTGCTGTTTTTTCCAGAGAACCTAAGTTAGGCTCCCAGCACTGGACAGCTCATTACCACCTTTGAGCCCAATTCCAGAGGAATCTGATGCCTCTGGCCTTCACAGGGAACTGAAGTCAAATATACCCACACAAACACACATATAATTTTAAAAATAATAAAAATAAATCAGAAAAACAAATGCTCAGTATCTTTCATTCTTTGAAGCTGGTTGCAGTGGCACACACCTTTAAATTCCAGCACTTAAGAGGCAGAGGCAGGTGGATCTCTGTGAGTTAGACAACAGCCTGGTCTACATAATGAGTTCCAGAACAACCAGTACTACAGAGTGAGTCTCAAGAAAAAGAAAAAAACTGTGACGCAGTTTTCATGAATCCCTACGGACCCCTAGCCAGCTCCAGACTACAGACTGCCTAAAGGAGAAAAGCAAGCTCATGATTAGATAAGATTCTACTACTGGAGAGGAGGGACAACCTACCAAGAGGTAGGGCTGAAGCTAAAGTAGAAAAAGACTGGAGAGGGCTTCTCTAGCATGGGCTTCAGGACAGGGAATATTACCATCAAGTGACTTCAACAGAGAAAGAGGTAAAAGATACGATCTTGGAAAAAAGAAGTTCAAGCTGGCCTGAAGGAATGGAAAGAATGTTCAAGAAAGCACTGCATAACCCCAACTCTAAATCCAGAACCTTAGGATTTACAGTGAGCATGCCTACAGTTTGCAGCAGTGTGTGTGTGTGTGTGTGTGTGTGTGTGTTTCCCTTTTAGCTTTTCCCATAAACCATTTGAAAGATGATCCTCTTACAGAGACCTATGCTCTGTGTGTGGTAGTGTGCAAAGGCTAACAGCACCCCACTGTGACTCAGATAGGGTTTCAGCTTGGAGATTCCAGAATTTACTTCTTGTCTTTCTGCTCAATGGATAATTACTGGACACAGCAGAGTAAAAGACTCAATCCTGCCATCCCAATGTAACAAGATGTCAGCCACTCATCCCTTTTCTGAATCTGCCTTACGTGTTACTGCACTGTGAAGGCAGACTCTAGGGATGACCCAGCCCAGGTGTTAGCTAAAAGAACACAACTTTATGAGCCTTGTTTTTGGAATATACCATGTCTTGGTTTTTCAGTAAGAACACCAGGAAATGTGTTTCTCTGGTCATCATTATCCTCCATAACTAAACACAGTCATCTTCACACTGCTATGACCAGTTACCTTGCTGTCTGGAACATTTCTTATCTATGATCTTAGTCTCTGGGCTTCGACCAATCACAACAGCTTCCAAATGGGGAAGTTTGATTCGCTGGTGCCTGCTGTCCTGTCTCACCAACCAGCACACCCGCATCTTGGCTCTAAAAACAAAACAGAATTACTGAAAATCAAATCACGCAGGCCACGCCCAGCCTCACCACATACAGGATGGTCACTGAGACATGTGACTTCACCTCCCTAGTCTCAACTTCCTCACCTATTAAAGTTGTGATAATGACAGGACTCAGGAGGCTGCTGAGGATTAATGCAGGTAGTATTTATCCCTGCCAATCATGCTAAGCGTTCAAACACTTGTTACACATTTGTTACTATCCTATGCCAGGCCATTAGGTTAAATGCAGAGTGTCCCTCAGAAGTATGTAGAAGAACTGTCCCTGTAAGTTGAAGAGCAAGGAGTAGGGTGTGTGAGCAGACAATGCATATACTAGTTACTATGATAAGATACAAGCACTCTAAGAGAGTAACCAAACATGGCATCAGCCCAGTGACAGAACCAACCCTGGAGAGTACTAAAAAGGGTTTAATTTCAGGGAATCCAATGCCCTGTCCTGACATACGTGGGCCTTACACACATATGGTACATTTACATATATACAAACAAAACACTCTTAAAGAAAAAAACTCTAAAGAAAAAAAGTTCTTCATCTCTCTGGTGTCTTTCTATGTATTAGGCTTCTCTCACACTCTCTCTTTTCTTTTTGTTTAGGAATGGGGGGAGTTAACTGAAGTCAGGGCTTTGCACATGCTAGGAAAGTGAACTACGTTCACTGAACTACATTCCTGGTCCTTAATTTTATTTGAGAGATAGAATGTGTGTGCTTGTCAGTACATACACCACTTGTACACAATACCTGCAGAAGCCAGACTGTCAACTTCAGCATCGTGGGGGGGGGGGTGGTGTGTGTGTGTGTGTGTGTGTGTGTGTGTGTGTGTGTGTGTGTGTGTGTATGTGGTGTGTGGTGTGTGTATCTTACATTCACAAATCAAAAGCATTTGGGCTGGTGGTAGCAAGAAGCGTGCACCACCAGCAGGGAGTTCAGAGCAGATTAACAATTTACTGTTTCAGTTCAAAGTTCTCTCTCTGTCAGTCAGAAAAGGCTTTCAAAACCACTAGGTCAGAGAAGGTTAGAGGCCAAAGGGGCTGAGCAGGAAGAACAAAAACAGGTATCTCAGGTTAAAGAGCAGACTTCCACATGGTGAGCATGAGTCAAGAAGGCAGACTTGGCTGCACCAGATACACTGCCTCAAGAGTCACTCAAGAAAAGAGCAAAAGTAAGGAAAGAAACCAGGATAAGAGAGAGGCTAAGCTTCAACATAATCCGCAGGAGACAAAGCCAAGTTTTACATGTCAGAGTACGATGAAACAACAGAAGCCCAAGAATACCTAGCCAACAGCTATGTGTAGGCAGAGGAGTGCAGGAAGCTCAGATCAGAGACTAATCCAGAAGCTGCTAATGAAACAGAGGCCAGAAAGTCCAAAAGACAATTCAACAGGTCTCTGAGAGGAGCTGATATGAATATAAAGTCAGCCATTCATCTAAGATCCTAAACCCAGGCCCAGTAGTGATGGTACATCCCATTTATAATGCTATGTTCCATGGGCATCTGTTGGACCTGCTACAAACTGATAGATGGGCAGGTAATAGACAGGAAAGTGAAGCATGTCCTCACTGGGTATTGAGAAACAAGTCTTATGACTGACAAACAAGCCAGCAGACAGTGCAGCTTCTGAGTAGGAAGAGAGGATCCAATGAACAGCTAGGGACATGGCAAGACAATGGAAATAGCACTCCCTTCTGCCACAAATATATACACATTCCCTGAAGTTCTTGAGTTGTGATGTTCTGATATACTACTTCCTGGGAAGCTGATGCAGCTACTGCACAATGCTTATGCAACAAACTTTATACAACAGGTTGGCCCATTTGGGCCTCCAGACCCAATTTGTAGGAATTAATGACTGTAGAATACAAGAACATAGAAGGATGGGTGTTCCTTAACCTTAGTCAGACCCTCCAGTAAAATTCCATAAACTGCAAGCATCATGACAGCAGACATCACTGTTACTTCCAGCATTTACTACTTAGCATACAAGTCTACAAAAATCAGCAAGCGCTGGGTGGTGGTGGCGCACGCCTCTGATCCCAGCACTTGGGAGGCAGAGGCAGGAAGATTTCTGAGTTCTGAGTTCGAGGCCAGCCAGGACCACACAGAGAAACTCTGTCTCAAAAAAAAAAAAAAGAAAGAAAAAAAAAAGAAAAAATCAGCAAGCTTACAATAAATGTTGGCAGATAACTGATCAGATGATAGCCCTACCAAAGTTCTCAAGGTTTTCCACTTTCTTTACTTCCTGCTCCTTCTTGGGTTGCTTGAAACAGGCTCTCATTATGTACCTCTGGCTGGCATAGAACTTATTATATAGGCCAGGATAAACCCACAGAGATGCACCTGCTTCTGCCTCCTGAGTGCTTGAGATGAACAGGCACACAAATACACCCAGTTGGGTTCCTTGTCTTAAAGGAGAAAGCCCCAAAACAGGAGCAGTTCATTCTACCATTCCCTCCCCCTTCTGCAATGGTCCATTTGCTGACTACACCACTGGATACTACTCCCCAGTTAATTATGGTTGGCTGGTTGGTTGGTTGGTTTGTTTATTTTTCTTTTTCCAGACAGATTCTTTGTGTAGCCTTGGCTGTCCTGGAATTAAGTCTATAGACAAGGTTGTCCTCAAACTCAGAGACTCACCTACCTCTGCCTCCTTCTGGGATTAAAATCATGTACCACCACTGCCACTCAGCTATTTTTGATTCCTAGGTGTCTTAGGGTTTCCATTGCTGTGAACAGACACCATGACCAAGATAACTCTTAAATGGACAACATTTAATTAGGGGTGGCTTACAGGTTCAGAGATTCAGTCCTTTATTATCAAGGTGGGAACATGACAGCATCCAGGCAGACATGGGGCTAGAGGAGCTGAATGTTCCACCTCTTGTTCTGAAGGCAGCTAGAAGACTGGCTTCCAGGCAACTAGGACAAGGGTCTTAAAGTCCACACCCACAGTGATACGCCCACTCCAACAAAGCCATACCTACTAGTGCCACTCCCTGGGCCAAGCATATACAAAGCATCACATTAGGGAACCCATTTGATCTGGCAAGTGACATGAGGCCAGAAATCTATCTTGAAGTACTGTTAGCACAAGAATTCTCTGCAACAGTGGAAATGTTCTAAACCTTCAAGCTGCACTGATAACTGAGTTTCTGAAGGGCCATTAGCACAAGTAAGGAACTGAATTTCCAATTAATTTAAAGTTACACACGTGACTAATGTCCAACACAGACTTGAATTTAAGACTCTCAACTTCTAATTCTTCAGAGGTTACTTATTCACAGAACTGACCCCACTGGCCATCCTTCTCACTCCCCAGACATACATGCAGGCACCTTTACCTGCACATATCCTTCAAGAATGCAGTATGGCTCCTGGGGAAGTTATTCTAAACATGGTATTCTGATGCCTTCTCTCCTTCCTAGGAACCCAAATCTTAGATTCCAGGTCTTATCTCCTCGGAGGCCAATGGAGTCATCATCCTTCTTGTACACCTTATTGAATATAGTACAACTTTCACAGCTCTCATAGCCTTGGGAACAGACTCCCCACTATATCCCCTTCAAGAAACATGGAAGAAAGGTCTCTGGAGACTGCTGCTGGCCTGGTTTTGTATCCCAGGATCCCAGGTGTTCAGCATAAACTTATTAAGAACTACAATGGGGAGCTGGAGAGATGGCTCAGAGGTTAAAAGCACTGACTGCCCTTCCAGAGGAGCCAGGTTCAATTCCCAGCACCCACGCGGCAGCCAAGAACTGTCTGTAGCTTCAGTTCCAAGGGGAGCCAACACTCTCTTCTGGCCCCTCATGGGTTGCATACACATGGTACACAGTCATACATGCAGGCAAACACTCATACACAAAATTAAAATGTAAATTTTTTAAAACATTCTACACGGTGGGGACTATGCTAAATGTCTCATTTATAATATCACACCTTCACTAGGGAAAATTAAGGAAGAGACAAATAAGTACCATGTCAAGCAACCAAGACTCTGTGTGCCAGTTAGAACTTAAACGCCTTCCAAACAACAGATTCTTAACCACCCCACGATACTGTTCGGGGGCTCGCTCATTCATTCAATCATGACTATGTTATGCCTACTGTGTGCTTCAGGCTATTCTAGCACTGGGAGTCAAGGGCTAATACGTACGTCCTCCTTTCAAAAGCCTTCAAGCTCATAGAAGACCAGAAATAATTATAATCAGTAGGGTATGATTTGCCTGTACAAAGAGTATTATGGAAATACAAACCCTTAGTACCATGTGAAGAAAACTTTTCTGGAGATGGGATGGGTGTAAGTTGAGTCTAATAAACTTGATTAATTTGGTAGGAATAGGCAGCCTATTTGAGCAACAAGAACCAGAAAATGGAATTAGGAAGACATTTCTGGGCAAAGAGAACAACAGAGGCAAACACACAAAGCCATGGCACATTGAGCATGGAGAAGCATTAAGTGTTTATGGCCTAAAGCTGAAGACAGGAAACAAACTAGAGACTCAAACAAGGTCCAGATAAAACCCCATGTGACTGGCTGACAAGCTGAAAATGTGTACGTTTTAATAAGTTTTGTAATTCAGTAGATATGGAATGCTTACTGAAAGAACAGGGAGTGGGGGAACAGATATATCAACAAACAAGTCAGTAACAACCAACCAGGAATTGGACAAAGATTTCCTTACAAAGATCATCTGGAAAAAAGTACAAAAACCAAATATGCATTTCTTTCCCACATAAACAATTCTGTATAAAGATTTCTATGATGAAGGCCTGTAGTCTCAGTACTAAGGAGGCACAGGCAGGATATCCAGAAGTTTGAGGTCAGACTCTACATACTGTAACCCACCTTGAAAAAGAAAAAAAATGTCCAAGCCCGGTGGCAAAAACCTGTATCCCATCACTGGGAGGTAGGGACAAGATGATCAGGAATTTGAGGCCAGCTGGGCTACATGAGATCTCTCAAATTAAGTGGGGAGGCAGGGACTCTTAAGAAATCCCCAATATTTGCTGATTTCTCAAAAGTAATTTCCCATCAATTCCAAATAGATGTAATTTCAAAAACCCCTGCTTTGTCGAATCGATCTCTGCACTGTATGAGAAAGGATTTACTGCTTCCAGCATTCTAAAGGCCCTCTGAGGACACTACTAGTGCACCTCAAGTTACTCTTGGAAGGCGTTTCTGGCAGAAACACTTTCCCGTCAGGCTGAACAGCCTCGTTGGCATGGACAATGTCCACTCTTATCTATAAATCTTTTCATGCTGATCTTGCAGCCAACTAAGTACTGGAGTTGGGTGGAGGTGGGGGCGGGGGGTGGGGGTGGGGGTGGGGGGTGGGGGGGAACGGGGAGTGAGAGAGGCGGGAACGACGCGGCGGAAACCAAAATTCTGAAACACGCCCACCTGAGCAGGACGAAAGGGTGGAGCCTAGTCCACCTAGAAGAAAGAAACCTCAAACTCCACCCTCAAGGTCATCACTCCAGGTTAGCAGCCCGGGCCAAAGGCCCCTGCCTGCTTCTAACCCAACCAGCTACGAAGGCAGGCGGACCACTAGCTTACCTCGACTGCAGACACTAACAAGCCTCCACGTTACTCCACTGCGCCTCGGTGCTTCCGGTGCTGAAAGATGACGTCTCAATTGACTGCCTAGCAACCGATGATGATTCCAGTATCTTTTCGAGAATTGGCTGAAACCTCTCGCCTGATAAATCCAGGTCGTAAAGTAGTCGTAGCAGCGAGTCTTTACCCAGGAAGACAACTCCTTAGCCTTCTCTGAGGCATCTAGCTGTCACAGCCTTCCAGTGTCTAAATCCAGAAAGATTTCTGACAGTAATCTTCTGTTGCTTATCTACGCATCCATGTCGTCTCTTAGCACTTCCTCCTCGGGAAGCTTGCTCTATGTTAAAGCCATCTTTAAAGGGAAGGGACGAGGTTGGAGGTAGTAAGACAGATTCATTCTGTAGCCCAAATTGTCCTTAAAATCGCGAGAATCTCCTCTTGCCTTAGTTTCCCCAGTGCTGGGATTGCAGGTGTGAGCTACCAAACACAGCTTTGAAGACATCGTTTAAGCTACAGGCTGGAGTGCCTTACCACCAATGTTCAAATTACATATTTCTTTCTCTCTCTAAGGAGAAAAAAAAAGACTGAAGAGAGAGACAGAGGAACCCTGCTAAGATTTTTTTTATGATGTCTTCACTAAACGAACTGGGGACAATCAGCAAGGCAGGAGGTTGGGATGACATATTTGTACTGATTTTTATAGCAATTCCAGGACGTTCCCTAAAAGTCTTGTATTGTAAATCACCAAAGACTTCTTGGCAGATGAAAGAATTCCTATCTTGTGAGTAAATTTAGAGTGTAGAATCTGAAACGCAGTAGAAACTGAACCCTATGGAGTCCCTTTTTTTTTGGGGGGGGGGGTAGATAAGGATTCACTGTGCCCTAGACTAATCTCAAACTCAAGATCTCCTTACCTCTACCTCTGAAATACTGGGATCACAGGCCTTCACCCCCATTCTCAGCTAGGAACTCTTTTGTTTCTTGATCAAATGGGTTACTATAGTTTTCCTGCTGAAAAGCAGGCTCCACTCTGATGAAGCTGACAAGACAGGATGGGAGGATGTCCCTGGGAACAAGAGAAAGACATGCTTTTGTTTGGCAGAGAAGATGTTGTTGTATGTTAGGATCAGAGCAGGAAGGGAGGAGGCGTCTCAAGTCGTCCAAGTCTCAAGGCTGAGAACGTGGCCCATAACTGCTTAAGATACCGAGGCAGATCTGGTGACCCGACAGTTTGCGTTTTCCCTCAGGATTAGGACTCTTAGCCAAGGCTTCTACGCAGTCTCCATTGTATCTCTTACAACTAAAAATTAAATTGGGTCATTTGTACAAAATTGGGCAAAGTTTTTCTAGCCACTGTATTAGGTCTAATCCATTGTCCGCAGTGCACTGACCAGAAAAGCAAGGTTGTTTGGAACAATGCACAATTAAGGGCATGGCAGACACTGGGGTTCACATTGTTAGGGGACTGTGCACCAAAAGTTTTTCAGCTTCTCTATGAATCAAACAACTACTAATTTTTTTATTTCCTAAAGCCCCACTATTCTGCTCTAGCTTCCATGGGTTTGACCAGTCTGGAAATAACATTTAAAGTAAAATCATGTAGTGTTGGTTTTTGTAACTAATTTATTTCAATTAGCTTGGTGTCAAGTTTCATCTACAGCGTGGCACATGTCAAAAGTTCCTTTTTAAAGCTAATGTTTTTCTTTGAGGTTTTATTTATTTTAAATATTCTTTCTTTTTTAATTTATTGATTTGTAATCTATATGGGTGTTTTGCATGCATGTATGTCTATACACCATGTTTATACCTGGTGCCTGAGGAGGCCAGCAGAAAGCAGATCCCTGGGACTGCAGTTATAAGAGATTGTGAGGTGGGAATAGAACTCAGATCTTCTGAAGGAGTAACCAGTGTTGCTACTGATCCATCTCTCCAACCCCCATGTTATTCTTTCTTATTTGCCTGTTCCCCCCATTTCTTAAAGAAAGAGTCAAGGCTGGCCTTAAAAAATGACCTTAAATTCTTGATCCTCCTGCTTCGGTTTCTTCTTGTTGTTGTTGTTGTTGTTGTTGTTGTTGTTTTGAGACAGGGCTTCACTCTGTAGCTCTGGCTGACTAGAAACTTTTTATATAGACCAAACTGGCTTTGAACTCAAAGTAAATTCTGCCTCTTGAGTACTGGGATTAAAGACAAGCATGACCATGCCCAGTTTTGCTTCAGTTTCCCAAATGCTGGGATTACAGACAACTAGTGATGGACTTTTGGGGTGTTCCTGTCTTTTGACTATTATAAATAATGCTACATTTATGAGCATGGATATTCAAAACATCAAGATATGCCTTCAGATACTTTAGGAAGCAGAATTGTTGAGTTACGCAGTGTGTGTGTGTGTGTGTGTGTCACATGCATGCCCGTGCAAGTGAGTGTGTAGGCCAGAAGACAATATCAACTGTCTCCTTCACTCTCCACCTTCATTTTTGTTTTGTTTTGTTTCTTTTTGTTGTTTTTTCTGAGACAGGGTTTCTCTGTGTAGCCCTGGCTGTCCTGGAACTCACTTTGTAGACCAGGTTGGCCTCAAACTCACAGAGATCCACGTGCCTCTGCTGTGAATAGAGTGCAGTGGCCATGCCACTAAATTCACCTTAGTTTTTAAGATGGTATCTTTCACTGAACCTGGAGCTCACCAGTTAGGTTAAATTAGCCCATGAGGTCCAGAATCATCCTGTCTGCCTCCCCAGCACTGGGATTATAGGCACGAGCTACTACACTGGGCTCTTCCATGGGTACTGGAGATCTAAACGTAGGTGCTCGGGCCTCTGGGACAAGCACTTTGCCAACTGAGCCATCTCCCAGCCCTGGTCATTTTGTTTTGAATACTTTGAACGCTTCCATGATGCTTTACAGCAGCTGCATGGTCTTACATTCCCCTAACAGTGCCCAGACACAGTTTCTCTGTGTGCTTGCCAGTACTTGGTATTTGTAGCTGTTTTTGTTGTTGAAAGCAGCCACCCACAATGGTTTTGATTTACAATTCCCTGATGATTTAGGGATGGTGTTCTTTTTGTGTGATTATTTTTCCAGTTGTGTGTTTTCTTTGGAGAAATGTCAAAATCTTTTGGCCATCTTAAAATCAACTTACTGGTATTTGTATCGTGTTGCTGGAGTTGGGGCAGGGAGGAGCTTGGTGATATATAGCTCAGTGGTAGAGCATTTGCCAAGAATATGTGAAGCCCTGGGTTCAAGCCACAGCAGCACACACAGAACCATAGGACTTTTTTAATGATCTAAGTGTGGTCCTTTGCTTCAGTTGGCCAGCATTCCTGCCCATTTCTCAGGTCCCCTCTTCAGTTAACTGTGACCTTAGATATGCAGGAGCTTTATATCTTGTGTCTAACTTACCTGCTTGTAATCTTGCTGCCTCTGCTTTTGGTGTCAAGTCTAAGAAATCATCTCCAGATATGCCTTGAAGTTTTGTGCTCCCTTCTAAGGACTTTGGCTCAGTTTGTATTTGTTTTTTATACTGCATAAAGCAAAATTCCTGCATCTCTCCCTGTGATTATCATGTTCCCAACACCATTTGCTGAAAAGACTATTCTCTCATCATTAGTCTTGTCATCCTTTTTAGAAACACACTTGAAGCAGGGCGGTGGTGGCACACGCCTTTAGTCCCAGCACTTGGGAGGCAGAGGCAGGTGGATTTCTGAGTTCGAGGCCAGCCTGGTCTACAGAGTGAATTCCAGGACAGCCAGGGCTACACAGAGAAACCCTGTCTCAAAAAACCAAAAAAAAAAAAAAAAAAGAAAAGAAAAAAGAAAAGAAAAGAAACACACTTGATCGTGTATAAGGTTTCTTTTCTAGGTTCCCGTCTGTCTCCTTTATGTAGGTGTGTCTGTATGCTTGCTCCAGAATCACATAGTTTTCATTGCTACCTCTTTGTAAAGATGTCTGAAATCAGTAAGTGTTAGGTCTCTAACCTTGTTCTTGTTTAAATTGTTTTGCCTATTTTTATTCTGGATTTTGCTGTTTTAGTCAAACAGAGATAAAAATCAGTTTTGTGGTCTCTTGAAAACAAATCAATAAATCTAGCAAATTCTGGTGATACACAGCATCTGGGTTAGCATTGGCTGCACTAAACTATTGATGCATTGGCTGTTTCTGTGAAAGATTAAAGATCATCTTTGAGACTTTGGGAGACTTCAAGACTCCAGGGAAAGTCTCCCAAAGGAGACTAAGGGAAAAACAGTTGCAGCCAGAGACTGTGATCCACTGGTCCACAGACTTGCTCCAAAGGAAAGTAGAGAGTTCTGAGAGAGAGTTCAGCTAGGAAACTCTATTTTGTTTTGGTATTTGGGGAGGCTATGCTAAGATTTTCCAGAGAAACAGTAAAGAGGAGACGATTAGGAGGACAGTCAAGACAGATACCTCTCTTGCTAAGTATAACAGTATATGCCTGTTACACCAGCACTCGGGGCAGAAGCAGGAGCATCATGAGTTCAAGGCCTGATGTTGGCTTCTTAGGTAAAGCCTAGCCAGAGCTACAAAGTGAAATAATGGTTCAAACAAATAGGGGACAGAGTTGGAGGTGTGACAGAGAGGTGCCAAGTATGTGCTAGGCTCTAGGCCTTAAGGCGAGGGGTGAAAGAAAAGGAGCACAATGCCTGCCAAGAGTCTATAGTCTATAGTGGGGGCTTTTAGCCAGGTTAAAAGTCAAGGAGCTGAGAGTGCAGTGGAGTTGTTAGTGGGAAGCAAATAGTCAGATCTGAGCAAGGGTCAGACATCCAGCAGTAGATGACTTAGGAATTGTATGTGGGCTCATCATTCAGTAAACACAATAACACTGGGAAGGGGCTGGGGAGATGGTTAAACAAGTAAAGTGCTTGCCCTGCAAGCATAAAGCCCAGAGCCTGGATCCCAAAGCCTGGTGATTGTGGCAGCCCACTTGTAGGTAAATCCAGTGGGCAGAAGCAGAAACCAGATCCCCAAAGCAAACTGACTGGCAGGACAAGCTACACTAGCCAGCCCTGGGCTCAATACGGAGACCTTCCTTACCCTGTTTATAAGGTGGAGAGTCATCAGTGAAGATACTGAGGCCAATGTTTACATGTGAACATGAATACACACATGCACACACACATTTAACAAAGAAAAAATACCTCTGGAGAGTCATCTGGGAATGTTTGGGTTTGCTTTCTATTGCTTCAATAAACAACATAACTAAAAGCAACTTTGGGAGAAAATTGTTCATTTCAGTTTATAGCTTTAGGTCCATCATGCAGGGAAGGCAGGGCAGAAACTCAAGGTAGGAAATCTAGAGGCAGGAACTGAAGCGAGGAATGCTACTTACCAGCTTGTTCACCTTGGCTTGCTCAGCTACTGTTCTTAGATAACCATAACATCAAACCATCAAAATTACTTAATACAATTATCTGGCCCAAAACCTACTGAGACAAATTTATACATAGGTTTCATACATCAAAAAAGAGATGTTTTCATACATCTGTAAAAGATGGGATTTGTCTGCAAGCTTCCTCTGGCTCCAGGGATCCTCTCTGACCACATACATGTTAGAAATGAGAGGATTTCTATCCCTCAGATCTATGATGAAAATGTCATGAAGACATGGGTGAGCATTTCCTTGCCTCGTGGGATAATGTTGAAGCTTGCAGCATACTGGCTCCTAGAACACCCAGCTATCCACAGATGTTACCTACACAGTTACCCGCCCTGTGCATCTTTCTTCCCATCTCTGTCTCACTTTTCTTTTTTGGCATGTCTTGGCATCATCTCCAAACTCCTCATACTCAAATCCTCACATGAATATCTGCTTGTGGAAAAACCCAACCTGAGGTGATCTTCCTGAGCAGTCTCCACTGGCGGTGTTTTATCTTCTCAGATAATAACTCCTACTGCTTCCCAGCTATTTTATAACATGACACAAAGATAAAAATATAAAGTTTATAGAACACACTGTGTGGGGTGTGGTGGTGCATGCTTGTCACCCTAACGCATGGAAACTAGAGGCAGGTGGATACAGGGCTCAAGGACAGCCTAAGCTACATGAGACGCTGTCTTAAAAATTAAAAGAAAAACAAAACAAAAACAGGCTTGGTATCAGACAACGTTAATCCCAGCACTTGGGAGGCAGAGGCAGGTGGATTTCTGAGTTCAAGGCCAGCCTGGTCTACCGAGTGAGTTCCAGGACAGCCAGGACTACACAGAGAAACCCTGTTTCGAAAAACAAAAAAAGAAAAGAAAAGAAAAAAGAAAAACAAACAACAACAATAATTCCTGGAGTAAGTTTAAGGGGACTTGGGAAAGTCTTTGAGAAATTTCTGTGACATTTCCTACCGTGCACAAGGCCCCATGTTTGATCCCTGGCCCCAATAAATAGATACTTGACAAGTTAATACTAATTTGGCCAAATAACGAAACATTTAAGTTTTATTAGAAACTTGTTCCGGAGAATACACTCTTCATGATGAAGTAGTGACAGGCCTTATGATTGCATTTCATGATAACATTCTCAAATCCCTGGCTGTTGTATCTGTACTTGGCACATCAGTAGAGAGTTTCTGTCCTATAAACATGATGTATTCACAAACTGTACCCTACAATTTCCCTTAAAGGACACCACCTACCATTACATTTATTGTCTTTTTTTGTTTGTTTGTTTTTTGGTTTTTTTGTTTTTCGAGACAGAGTTTCTCTGTGTAGCCCTGGCTGTCCTGGAACTCACTCTGTAGACCAGGTTGGCCTCGAACTCAGAAACCCACCTGCCTCTGCCTCCCAAGTGCTGGGACTAAAGGCGTGCACCACAACCGCCCGGTTTCCCCCTCCCTATTTTAACTCAGGCATGGCCTGGGTTTTGTGGGGTGTGCATTCAGATCCATCCATCATCCGCCATGCCAATAAACCGGTTTTGGAAACCCAAGGACTTCCTCGTGTGTTGGGCCTGCGGTGCCATGAGGAACGGAGGAGAGGCTTTTAGTTAATGAGCAGTCGGGCCTAACTTCCAGCTGGAGGAACCCAGAGCATTCCCAGCCGACTACCCACAGCATGGCAGGAGGAACCCTGGGTTCCCCGGCCATATTTTTCCCACAGGTGAGCACCTCCCCATGTGGGTTCATGTCATGGCTCACTTCTCTGAAGGGCCTCATTTCTAGAAGCGGAGACAGTATGATCCCAAGAACTCACATTTATTCCACTGGTGGACATTGTTTGTTTTGTTTTGTTTCGAGACAGGGTTTTTCTGTGTAGCCCTGGCTGTCCTGGAACTCACTCTGTAGACCAGGCTGGCCGGGAACTCAGAAATCCACCTGCCTCTTCCTCCCAAGTGCTGGCATTAAGAAGGTGTGTGCCACCATCGCCTGGCTCTGGTGGACATTGTTAGAACTCTTTAAAATTTTATTTAAACATTTATTTATTTTTGTATTTATGTGGGTGTGCTCATGACACTTGGAAAGTGTGGATAGCAAAGGATAACCCACAATGTCAGTTCCCACTGCTCTCCTTGCAGGTCCCAGAAATCCAGTTCAGGGTGTCAGGCACAAAGATAAAACTATAACATTTATACAGCACACAGTAGGACCTTTACCTGCTGAGCCATCTTGTTTCTTTTAGAAATTAATTCAGTAATGTTTGTGTAAATTATAAATGTTGTAGTCTGTGTTATAATTTCTTACAAACATTAAGAAAGACAGAAAAAAAATAAGGGAAACAGAAATAAGCACCAAACACATTGGGCTCCTATGTGACTCACCTATCGGCCTTCCTCTAGCTCTTTATTCACAGGTTGGTAAAACAATGTTGAAGCCAGGCAGTGGTGGCGCACGCCTTTAGTCCCAGCACTTAGGAGGCAGAGGCAGGTGGATTTCTGAGTTTGAGGCCAGGCTGGTCTACAGAGTGAGTTCCAGGACAGCTAGGACTACACAGAGAAACCCTGTCTCGAAAAACCAAAAAAACAATGTTGAGCTTCCTCCACTCCCCCAGCCTCCCAATATATCATTTTGATCCCTGGGTCCCACGCAATAAAAAGAACTCCTGTAAGTTGTTCTATGACCTCCACACATGTCCTACAACACTCTCACCCACACGACTATGCCATACACATACAATAGTTTTTAAATAACTAGAGAAGAATCGGAGGAGTGGCTCAGCAGTTAAGACTACTTGCTGCTCTTCAGAGAATGGGAGTTGAGTGCCTAGCCTCCATTCACACAGATACACACACACACACACACACACACACACACACACACACACACACAAATTTAAAATCATCTTTAAAAGACTACAGAATGTAGTGAAATTTTTGAGAATTCTGGAATTTGAGTTTCTTTTTACAATACTAAAATATTCTAAGAATGAGCTTTCATTTTAATCCAGGTGTATGGATTTGGGGCTGTTTCAGACTGTCCACAGAAGCTGGCTGTGATTTGCCTCTTGCTCTAGAAGAGGCGTGGTTTTGCCAGCTGCAGATAGTTTTCTATGATTGCGTGATGTTTGGAATTCTGGGAACTTTTCAGCATATAAATGCTAGGGCACCTACAGGCAGGGTGGGTGGTTGTTGACCATTTAGGAAGGTTGCTTGCAGTTTGTCAGTAGCTGTGGTCAAATAAAAAAGGAAAGAAATTAGATTCAGGGATCTCTCTCTCTCCCCTCCTTTCTCTTGTATCTAGTGTTAGGAGGAGAAATGTGGGGTGGAGATAAAGGATGATAAAGGAGACAAAGACCCACAGAGTAGCCAAGTCCAGCTACAATAAAAAAGAACACACTTGTATAGGTCATGGAATTCTGGATGCTTGTGAAAAATATAAAATCAGATAAAGAGTTGTAAGGCTATTTCTGTCTTGTAAAATGTCTGTCTTGAAAAGACCAGAAAAAAAGAAGTCATAGGAATAGCTAGGTTAAAAAAGAGACCATCACATAAGTTTAATGCTGTTTAAATTAGAAGAGTTTTTTTCTTTAAGAGAGGGGGACGATACTCTGCTCTGTTGCCCTCAAACTCCTGAACTTATGTGCATTAGCAAAAGTTAAAAAGGGTTTCCCCCTCTGGGGCTAAGGACAGAGCCCAAGGTGTAAACATAAATAGTCAAGCACTTTCCCGCTGAGTTACACGCCCAGCCCCTCCTGAATACTTTAAAGACGGAGAACTGGAATATGTGGTAGAGCAGAGACATGAATCCCTCGTCAACTGTTACAGCCTTTCTCCCTCTGACAGTTTCTTGTGTTAGTAGATCCATCGATTCCCACCCTGGTGTATTTCCCCTACTACACTGACTCAGGACCTGACGGGACCAACTTTGGTCAATGGAGTAACAAGCATGGTAGAGCAACATTTGGAGAAGAACTTGGACATTGTGGCCAGTGTGACTAATCTCTGGTGGTGCTTCTGATCATGACCCACTAGGGATGCTGTGAGAATCCCAGATTAACCACACTGAGAGCCAAGCCTCAGCTGAGCTCACACCTATCAGCCTACACAAGCTCCATCCCCAGTAGAGTCATCCCAACAACTACACAAGAAACAAAGATGGGCTGCCCCTGCTGGGTCTACCCTTGGTACAGAATTTCAAGCAGCCATGCTTTAAAAAAAAAAAAAAAAAAAGATTTATTTTTATTTATATGAGTACACTGTAGCTGTCTTCAGACATACACCAGAAGAGTGCATCTGATCCCATTACAGATGGTTGTGAGCCACCATGTGGTTGCTGGGAATTGAACCCAGGACCTCTGGAAGAGCAGTCAGTGCTCTTAACCTCTGAGTCATCTCTCTAGCCCGCAGCTACGCTTTTTTATATCACCACCTTTGGAGGCAATGTGTTAAAGAGCATTAAGTAATCAGGGTGTAAAAACAGCATTAAATAAAGAGAGGCAGGGGGAGAGAGAGAAACAAGCATTGTGTTCCTACTGTTTTCTGGGTTTAAGGCTGAAATGACTGAAATTTGAATCAAGGCTCACCGTAAGATGAAAACTGCCTCAGATACATGCATGAATGTTAGTTTAGCAAGCCATGGTGGCTCACACCTGTAATCCCAACACTTAGGGGACAGAGTTAAGAGGATTTTGGCAAAGTCAAGGCTGAAGTAGCTTACATAACTAGTACCAGTCCAGACACGGCTGCAAATGACCATTTCTATAATTAAATAAATAAATGTCAGTTTATGTCTGTCCCTGCACATCTGTAAACTCATGAGGGAAAGGATTATGTCTGCCATGGTCGTCATTGTTCAATGACCTAGAAAAGACAACATTTTAATACCCTGGCCGAATGGGAATGTCATAGAAAGAGCACATGCATGTGGAGGGCCCTGGGATTAATCCTTCGTGGAAAAAAAAATCATGCCGAGTTACTAATTCTATTATGTCCTCTGTTTGAATGAGATAACTATTTTATTTTAGGTGTATGGCTGTTTGCCTGCGTGTATAGCTGTGCACCATGTGAGTGCATGCCCAAAGAGGCCAAAAGGAGGAGTTTGATCCCCAGGAACTAGAATTACAAGCTATTGTGACCACTGTGTCAGTGTGAGAACCCAACCCAGGTCCTCAGGAAGAGCAGCCAGGGCTCTCAGTTGCTGCCCTATCTCTCTAGCCTCCAAGATGGTAATTTTTGTAACTGTAATCATTATTAGCAGATGTAATTAGAGACACTCTTCTAAGGACTTTATACATAGTCATGTGTCTCTTAACTGCAGGCATGTGCCCTAGCAGATATATCATTAGGTGATTTTTGTCATTTGGGAGTGGTGGTGTAAGGTGTACTTTGATAAACTGAAATGACCGCAACAATGTAATTTTATGGAAACTCTTGCCCTTAACCAAAACATCATTATGTAATAATGGCTGTCTTAATTCATTTAGACCTTATAATAATCCAGTTATCTTGGAGCTATTATTCTTCCCTGTTGCAGATGAGGAAACTTGGGCACAGAAAGTATAAATAACTTGTTGATGGCAGATCCAATAGTCAAATAACAGAAAATCAGTTTCCAGAATCTATAAATCAAACTGGCTTCAAACTTGCAATTCTTGCTCAGCCTCCAGATAAATTAGAGGAGTGTATCACTATAGCAGGACAAGATAATGTATTTTATGTATATATACATAGACATACATACACATATATATGGATTTTTAAGGAAAAGAAATCGTGTGTGTGTGTGTGTGTGTGTGTGTGTGTGTGTGTGTGTGTGTGTGTTTCAAGACAGGGTTTCTCACTGTAGTCTAATCTGGAACTCACAGAGATCCACCTGCCTCTGTGTCCTGAGTCTTGGGACTAAAGGCTTGTGCCATCACTGCCCTGGCAGGTCCATGTTTTGTTAATCACTACCCTGCCTTTCCCTTTCTCCAGTGCTGCATCTGGCAGTGAGGCATACTGTTGGAGAAGAGAAAGTCAGACGAAACAGCAGACAACAGCACCTTTCTCATCCTAACAGTGGCGTCATCCGGCAAGAGGTTGAAAACTGCTGAAAGGATTCAGCTCCTGCTCCGGGTTGCCTTTCTAATGTCAGTGACTAAAGGAAGAGGACAGTCAGGACAAGAACAGGTGACAGTCACCAGGAAGAAAGACTTACAACATAGGCCTTTCCCCTCAACTTCTAATTGTAGTGGCTGAATTACTGGTGTGACTCCAGCCTGTGGGGTTAGCCAATCCCCAGTCTTCAGAAAGGATCATAAAGTTCTCTCAATCCGAGCTGCTGGCCCCATCCGAGTTGGCAGGTCTTCCTGATGCTCAGCACAGAAACTAATTATCATCAGCTTTTATTAAAGCCAACCTTGCATGGTACAGATACTCTTCCTGTCTCTGTGCTGGGAGATGGCTTGGATGCCGAAGCCTAGAAGTAAGTCACGCAAGGTCACCATGGACTGATCTCTCAGTAGTCACACAAGGTCACCATGGACTGATCTCTCAGTTGGATAAGTATGAGATTTTCCACCATTCTCACCACCAGAAAGTGTATACACAAGCTCTCCTGTTTTCAACCCCATATTTAAAGAGGATATGAAAACTTTAGTAGGAAAGCATTAAAATGAGCTGGGCTGATAGCATACATCCGAAATCCCAGCATTAGAGAGATACCAGGGGATTGCCACAGTATGAGGCCAGCCTGGGCAATATAACAAGTTCCAGACCAGCCAACTAAGGGTACACAGTATCCTAATACAGTTTCTCTGTTGCTATGATAAAAAATGAAAAAATACCATTACTGGGCTTGGTAGCACACACCCTTAATCCGAGCATTCAGGAAACAGAAGCAGGCAGATATTCTATAAATTGCAGACCAGCCAGAGTTATACAGTAAGATCGTGTCTCAATAAACAAAACAGTAATCAAAAGCAATTTGAGGGAGTAAAGAGTTTATTTGGCTTACAAGTTACCTTGCCTCACTGAAGGAAGTCAGAACTCAAGGCAGAAACCTGGAAACTAAACTAGAGACCACAGAAGAATGCTTACTGCTTCCCCTCACCCCTCACACAGACACCTCTGCTCCACCTCCACAGCTACCTTTCCTATAGCCCAAGGCTACCTGCCTAAAATGGCCTCTCACACGATGGGATGGGACCTTCCTACAGCAGCAATCAAGAAAATGACTCAAAGACATAGCCAGGGGCCAATTTGATCCAGGCACCACCTCATTAAGAGTTTCTTCCCAGGAGACTGAGGTTTGTGTCTGCTAAAGCTATGATACAAAGCCATATGCTTTCCCACTTGACTTCCTAAGTTGGAGGGAGGTCATGAGGCAAAACAGTTCATATCCACACTGGATTTTATGAGCACAAAAAGAATCTAGATGGTGCCGGGTGGTGGTGGTGCATGCCTTTAATCCCAGCACTTGAGAGGCAGAGGCAGGTGGATTTCTGAGTTCGAGGCCAGCCTGGTCTACAGAGTGCCAGGACAGCCAGGGCTACACAGAGAAACCCTGTCTCAAAAAAAACCAAAAAAAAAAAAAAAAAAAACCCCAAAAAAAAAAGAATTTAGATGGAAAAAAAATTCAAACAATCTAGAAGACACCTGATAGCAAAGTGCAGTAGAGAATTACCTACATAGATGTGCATGTAAATAAAATAGTCCCCGCATGAGTAAGTTAAGGAAGTGATGTCGCCCAGGCACAGTGGTATATATATGCCTGACCTCCCAGCTCTCAAGAGGGGATGGTTTTGAGCTTGAGGCCAATATGAACTATAAAAACACTTCCTCAAAAGACTATAGAGTGCCTGGAGAGGTGACCCTTCTGCCTCCTCCAGTACCAGGCAAGCATGTGGTACATAGACTTGCATATATGCAAAACATCTGTACACAATAGATCTTAAGTTAAAAAAAAAAATTATTCTGAGCTAAGGATGTAACTCAGTGGTAGAGCGGTTGTTTTGTAAATGCAAAGCCATGAGTTCAACTTCTAGCACAGGGGAAAAACTGACAAAAGGAATTTATGAGTTCAAATTATCCAGATCAGGGGATATCAAAAGACATTTTTTTTCCTTGTCTTCTTTGGGATGGGTGGGGGTGCAGGAGAATAAACTCAGAGCTTTGGGCTTGCTAGACAAATGCTCCACCACTGAATTAAATCCCCAATATTATGGGGCTGGCGATATGGCTCAGTGGTTAAGAACATTGGCTGCTTTTCCAGTGGACCAGGTTCAAATCCTCACACCCACCTGTAACTGTAGTTTCTGGGGATCCACCACCCTCTCCTTGTGAACACAGGTCCTGTAACTGACTTGCTCTTCATAGCCTACTCTGCCTGCTTTTCAAAAACCATTCAAGGCCACCAGGATATACCCAGGGGTGGGACCAGACACAGTGAGGCGGCCCTCCACATCAACCATTAATCAAGACAGCCCTCCAGACTTGCACACAAGTCAGTCTTACAAAAGCACTTACTCAAATTCCATGTTCATTCCTAGATACATCTGAGTTTGTGCCAAGGTGACAAAAACCAACCCGCACACCTAGCTTTTTTATGCAGCCCAGGCCCACAGGCCTAGAGATGGTACTGCCCACACTTAACCGCCCCTCCCCGCCCCCACGCATCATGCCATTAGCAATTTAAAAAATGTGCCACAGACAAAAAAACCAGTCCGATTGAGGCACTTCTTTCCTGCACCGTCCCTTTTCCCATGTGTGTCAAGTTGACAACAAAGTAACTAGGACATGTGTGAATGAGGGTGATTATCTGTGGGTACCCCAGGAAAGCCAGAAGCAGATGCTTGGGTGTCATCCTCTGTGGCTCTGCACTTCAGTTTTTGAAACAGGACCTCTCATAGAGAATAGACTAGATCCTGATTTGACTAGACTAGCTGTCCAATCTAGGATCCACCTGTCTCTGCCTCTACAATGCTAGAATTTCAGACACAAACTGCTAAACCCAGATTTTTCTTTAGTTTTTGGAACAGGGTCTCACTAAGTAGCCCCAGATAACCTGGAACTCAGAGATGTCTGCCTGCCTCTGTTCAACAACACTTCCTCTCTCCCATGAACCATCTCCCCAACCTGTTTTCTGTTTGAGATAGGCTCTTGTGATATAACCCAGACTAGCCATGAACTCAGGATTCCCCTGTCCTTGACCTACTGACACCACCACATTCAACTCAAGTTGAGTTTCTCTCCTCTGTCTCTGTCTCTGTCTCTGTCTCAGTCTCTCTCCCCCCCCCCCCCCCC
>JANHMN010000004.1:97666804-97729275 GCA_030674055.1 Rhabdomys pumilio | reverse complement strand
GTGTGTGTGTGTGTGTGTGTGTGTGTGTGTGTGTGCCACACCTTTAATAGGTTCAGGACAACAACATGTGGGTTCTGGAAATCAAACTTTTTTTTTTGGTTTTTTTTGTTTGTTTGTTTGTTTGTTTGTTTGTTTGTTTTTGCAAGACAGGGTTTCTCAATGTAGCCCTGGCTGTCCTGGAACTCACTCTGTAGACCAGGCTGGCCTCGAACTAAGAAATCCGCCTGCCTCTGCCTCCCAAGTGCTGGAATCAAAGGTGTGCGCCACCACCGCCCAGCCTCTGGAAATCAAACTTAAGTGACTGACCAGCTTGACAGCAAGTGCCTTTGCCCACTTAGCCATCCTGTTAGCCACTGAGTTTCTTGAATAGTGTGCTTAATCGAATCTTAAGTGTTTACTGACTCTTCTATCAATTGTCCATTTATATTATTTAACCATTTTCTGATAAATGTAGCCATTTTATATTAGGCATAGTAGATGCTTATCATGTGTTGTGATTTTGTGTATTTTTAGCTGTTTACATAGTGTCTATACCTATTTATATTTTTGGCCATATATGGATTTTGGTTAAAAATAAGGGCCATACATCTTCTGAACCAGGAAAGTCCTCAAGTGAAGAGATTAGGGATTAGGACACCAACCTAGCCACAAAACCTTTGACCTGCATACAATTTGTCCTGCCTGCAGAGTGCTGGGGCCTGAGCCTAACAAAATCATCATCAAAGAGGCCGGAGAGATTTCATCCAGCAACTGATGGGAGCAGATGCAGAGACCCACAGCCAAACATTGGGTAGAGCTCAGGGAGAGAAGGCCTGCTAAGGTGGAAGAGGAGGGACTGGGGGAACGAGAGGGACCAGGGACACACCACGAGAACATGAGAACATGGCCCACAGAATCAACTGATGGGAACTCACGGGAACTTGAGAGATCAGGAAATCTATAGGTAGGAATCTGACCTAGGTCCTCTACATATATGTCATAGCTAAGGGGCTTGGTGTTCTTGTGGGAGTCCTAACAGTGGGAGCAGGAGCTGTCCTTAACTCCTTTGCCTACTTCTGAAACCCTTTCCCCTCTACTGGGTTTCCTTGTCCAGTCTAGGTGTGATGGTATGTGTCTGGTCTTTTTTTTTTTTTTTTTTTTTTTTGGTTTTTTGAGACAGGGTTTCTCTGTATAGCCTTGGCTGTCCTGGAACTCACTCGGTAGACCAGGATGGCCTCGAACTCAGAAATCCGCCCACCTCTGCCTCCCAAGTGCTGGGATTAAAGGCCGTGCGCCACCACCGCCCGGTGTGTCTGGTCTTATTGTAGCTTGTAGGCAGTTTTTTGGTTAATGTCACTGGGAGGCCTTCCCTTTCCTAAAGGAGGGAAAGGAAAGAGGGGGAATCTATGAAGGAGGGATGGTGGGGAGGTGAAAGGCTGGAGGTAGGAGAGGGAGGGGAAACTTCAGTCCATATGTAATATATGAGAAAAGAATAAAAGGGTGGGCATATTTCAATGGAGTACACTGTAACTCTTAGTAACCATGTGGCCAGATCACAAGTAGCTGGATGTGGCTGTAGGCAGCAACCAAATAGTAATGATTCATACTCTCTGCTAAGAAATAGGAATTTTCCTCAGAAGCTCTGGATGATTTTAGGAATGGAGTGGTCTAATTTCTAACAGTTGACTTTTTTTTTATTTGAAGGTGTTAGGGTTTAAACTTGGGATTCCAGGCACGCTAACGGAGCATCTCTGCTCCTGAACTATACCCCAAACTGATCGCTCATCCCATATACAAACTGTGAAATAAAACAAGGCACATGCTAAGGTACAGCTCAGTGGCAGCAGAACAGCATGTGCTCAGCAAGTATAAAGCTTATTTAACAGCAGAAGAAAGAGGGGTGGAGCCAGGAGGGCGGAAGGAGAGCAAGGGAGAGAGAGAGAGATCTTCTAAGCAAACACAGAGGAGGATTCTCTGTGGCTTGAAACCAAAGGAGGTCGTGTCGTACACAGGAGTATGTCTGGCTTACTTTTTCTTTCCTTAAAAAAAAAAAAGTACTGTATTTTGATACCATGATGCCCAGGCTGTCTTCAAACTCCTGGGTTCCAGTGATATTCCTGCCATAACCTTCAGAGTAGTTAGGACTACAGCCTCACTCTGACACCACACCTGACAGCCTTTAAAGGACCAACAATCAATACAACGCCTGAATTTCCCACACTCTGGGGAGTGAAAGGATGTGGAGCAAGCGTGCTTATAGCTTTTTCTAAATTGTACAGCACTTCATCTGTGAGACCTTAACCTCATTCTTGAAGTCCTTTGTGTGCAGAAGAATGTTTTCCAGCCGGTGGTGGCGCACGCCTTTAATCCCAGCATCTGGGAGGCAGAGGCAGGTGGATTTCTGAGTTTGAGGCCAGCCTGGTCTACAGAGTGAGTTCCAGGACAGCCAGGGCTACACAGAGTAAACCCTGTCTCGAAAAACAAAAAACAAAACAAAACAAAAAAAGAATGTTTTCCATTACTCAGACTGTCTCTTTAAGAAAAGGAGGAAGACCCAGAAGGCCAACAGAAAGACCACCTTCCCACAGAATGCCTGTCCTGTGTCAGAGAGCTGCACCCTGGGTATGTCCAGGGCCTCACTACACTTCTTCTCAACTCACATCCTACAACTACCCAGCGTTCATGGGAAATGGTGGGAACATGCCCAGCATGCTTATCTACCCCAGCCTGGAGTGGCTGAGAAACCTGTGAACAGTGCCTAGAGAAGGCCCTCTCTCCTGTTACCCATCTGTGCTCTCCCCAGAAAAAAATGAAGAGAAGATGGACATGGTTCCAAACTAGGTGGAGGCAGGAAGATTGGGAGCTCAAGGTCATCCTGAGCTACACATCAAATTCAAGACTGAGGCTAGCCTGGGCTACATGAGACCCTATCCCCAAAAAGCAAAAGAGAAAAGAAGATGGGAATAGGGGGTAACTTCAATAACAGGTTAGTATTGCTTGGGAACATTATAGACACGTATCAGCAAACATTCTCTCTCTTACCCTGTCCTTACACAGGCAGGTACACTACCAAGCTAGACTTGAAGGCTGAGTGAGGATCCTTCTGTAAGGCAGAATGAGTTAAGAATATAGCTTTGGAGCTGGAGAGATGGCTCAACGATTAAGAGCACTGACTGCTCTTCCAGAGGTCCCGAGTTCAATTCCCAGCAATCACTCAGAGGCTCACAAGCATCTGTAATGGGATCCAATGCCCTCTTCTGGTGTGTCTGAAGAGAGCAACAGCATATGTCTATGTCTGTCTATGTCTATGTCTATGTCTATGTCTATGTCTATGTCTATGTCTATGTCTATGTCTATGTCTATGACTATGTCTATGTCTATATCTGCAATGAGACGAAACTGAGCACAAAGGCCAGGTGTGGCAGCTCATACCTGTAAATCCTACCTAGCACTTGGGAGGCTGAGGCAGGAGGACTGACCTAAATTCAAGGCCAGTCTGGGCCACAGAGTAAGACAAGAAGTATGGGATTTTTTTTTTTATTTTATTATTTTAGGTGTATGCGTGCTTTGTCTGCATGTATGTCTATGCACTGCATACAAAGAAAAAACTTAGCCAAAAAAGAAAAAAAATTCACTATGTCCGTTGAAATAAAAATGGTCAGAAAATTAAAACAATAAGCTAAAGCAATTAATTTCGGTTTTTGCTGCTATTCTGCAGCCACACTGAGTGGAAGACTGACTAAGGGGTCCATGGCCCTTAGTTTGCATGAGGCATTCTAAATGTTTCCCTATTTGATGCAGTCCCAGGTTCCTTCTGCCCAAGTCGTCAGAGCCTGAAGGATCTGAAGCTTGGGCTCGTCCAAAAAGCTGACAGAAGTGCGCTTGGATGAAACCACGGGATCCAAAGCCTGCAAGGCTGGTCTAGGGACAAGGCCTGCCTTGCTCAGCATTTCTTGCCCGCAAGGCTCAGAGCTAAGGAGCTGCAGAAAATTAGACTCCTAGGGCTGGGTTTCACAGATCCCCTTCAGCACAGCGCCTAAAGCACTCGTCCCCGGCTTACGGCGCTTACGGCTCTGGGACATGACCTCTCCACCTCAAGACTTCCGCACTCTGGTACTTCGCAAAAAGAATAAGCCTCTAGAAGATTCTACGAGGCTCGGGAACCCGGGCTTGAGTCCACCCCCACAAGGCCCTTGGGCACAGCCACTCCCCGCCCCCGCGCCGTTGCCCAGGTAACCGAGGGGCGGTGGCGGCGGCGAGGGGCGGGACTTCCGGCAAGTGACGCGCCGGGGCTCGGCTACAAAAGAGGTCGGCGGCGGCGGGCCGGGCGGAACTTTCCAGAACGCTCGGTGGGTGGTGGGGGAGCTGCGTCTGCCTGAGCTGCGCTGTGCTACGCTCCTCTTTCCGCTCTCCGGCGCCGGCCCACTCACCGGTGAGTCTCGGCCCTTGGGCCTCCCTCGGTCGCGGCGTGCGGCCTGGACACCAGGCAGCCGGGGGAGCCGCAGCCGGAGGCGGTTGGTCCCGCGTGGGCGGGGACTGCGGGTTCCCTGAGCCGGGCTCGGTCTTCGGAAGGCTGCCGGGAATGCCCTGCGCCCTGCCCGCCCTCACGCCACGAGGCGGCCCAAGGCCCAAGCCAACTCGCCTCCCGCCTCAGACTTCTCGGTGCGCAACTCCGCGCTCCGCCGCCCGGGCAGGGTGGGCTGCGCTGCGCACGCGCGGAGCGAGGCAGGGGTGAGGGGCTGCGGGAGGAGCCGGGCGGAGGCTGCGGCTTTCGCTTCTCCTGGCTCTCCTTCCTCTCTTTGTTGAGGTCCGGCCTTCCCCTCCGCCTTTTCGATCAGGGTGGGAGGGAGAAAGGAAGGAAACCTTAACGGTCGGCGCCAAGTGCCGGGGAAACCCAGAGAGCGAGTCAGCTTCGCAGGCCTGAGGGGCGAGAGTGGGTAAGCTACGGGCGAGCAGGAGCAGGATGGCGACGGGGCTCGGGCACCTGCTCCCTGGAGCTGGTCTCATAAGCCCCTCCTCCACCCACGGGTGTCCAATGTCTCTTTCCGGCGAGTGTATGGCTTTTATCAGATGTACAAAGGCAATGGTAATGTACTAACCAGTGGACGGAACCTATCACTGCTGCTTTGGGTTGCTAGCAAAACCTCTGGGGAAAGGAAACCGGAGGAAGCCCAGTAATTCCTGTGTTAGTGCAGTAGAGTAGGAACCAGCTGCTATACAAGCTTTCCTTCGAATTCCCTGAAATTTCTATTTATTCTGTTAGAATTTACAGCCGTAAATTCTGTCATATAGGGAATTTTTACCTTTTAAGACGTTTAGGGAAGGCTATATTAATGAGATAAAGGCAAAAGAACAGATTGCTTTAGTTCTGGTAATTAAAAGCTACTGCCAGTTAAGAGCTAGTCATGACACACACCTTTGATTCCAGCTTTTTAGGAGGCAGAAGCAGATGGATCTTGTGTACAAACGTTTAAAGCTGGTTTAAAATTACCATTTTCTGATTTCAGGCTGTAAAAAATGGTGAAAGAAACCACTTACTATGATGTTTTGGGGGTCAAACCCAATGCCACCCAGGAAGAATTGAAAAAGGCATATAGAAAATTGGCCTTGAAGTACCACCCTGATAAGAATCCAAATGAAGGAGAAAAGGTAGGTGCACAGCTCAGCAGTGTTGCCATATGTATGTCTTTCTGCTAGTTAGTGCCTGAGAGTCTGTACAGCAGCTGTGCTTTGTAACAGTTGTCTCTAATGGGATATCCTTTTCTGAAACAGTTTAAACAGATTTCTCAAGCTTATGAAGTTCTTGCTGATTCCAAAAAAAGGGAATTATATGATAAAGGAGGCGAGCAGGCGATTAAAGAGGGCGGAGCAGGTGGTGGTTTTGGCTCGCCCATGGATATCTTTGATATGTTCTTCGGAGGAGGAGGAAGAATGCAAAGAGAAAGGAGAGGTAAGAAAAATCTAGCTTATCTGCAGCAAAATATAGTTGCTGATGAAAGAAAGACTTGAGAATTTATTTAAATGCTTGTTTACATGTTGGTATGATGTCACACTCTGTCGATGAACTTTGTTGTCATTTATATGAACTCTGACTTTGTTGTCATTTATAATTGAGATTTTATGTAATCAAAAAAATAGCTAAGCCAAAAAGCAGGTATAACCAACTCCATAGATTCTCAAACAGTGGGGGTAACAGAGTAATAACTTAGGTTTCTTTTTGTTTGTTTTTTTGTTTTTGTTTTTTTTTTTTGTTTGTTTTTTCGAGACAGGGTTTCTCTGTGTAGCCCTGGCTGTTCGGGAACTCACTCTGTAGACCAGGCTGGCCTCGAACTCAGAAATCCGCCTTCGTCTGCCTCCCAAGTGCTGGGATTAAAGGGGTGTGCCACCCCCCCCACCCCTGCATAACTTAGGTTTCTAAGCCCTTTCCTATCTTGGATAGATATCACCTGCTCTTAGAAACCAGTGGTATGTGCAGTGACCTTTTTCTGTTAAAAATGTGTTGCAGTTGAGAAACTTTGTCAACCAAAGACTGAAAACAGCACATTGTCTCCAGATAGCCTGCTGCCTGTTTACTGTTGCTCCAGCTCTACTAGCTCAACTTAAATGCATTTAATGTTTGACCAAAAGAAGTTGTATATGGGAGGACAGTATTGGAGGTTAAAATAGCACTTTGTTCTCAATATAGTTAATACAAACTAAATGGGTAGGCACAGTTCTAGAACAAATAAGCAGGCCATTAAATTTTACTTGCCCTTTTAAAGGTTTAAGAAGACTTGAAAAACTTGTTTACTATGTTTTTATAAGAGTTTTTCTGTGGACCTTAGAAAATTTCTCAGTGGTTAAGAACATTTGCCATTCCTTTCAGAAGATCCAGATTTTGTTTCCCAACACACACATTAGATAGCTGACTCACTACTGCCTGAAACTCCAGGGGACTAGACAACCTCTTCTTCTGGCCTCTTGGTTCTCACATAAACATGTACGCACACAAATAAAATAAAAACCTATAATTCCATTCAGCCTGCTCAACCATAAAATGGTATGAGCTACAGAAAAGTTACAACTAATCTTTTTGGCTTAGATCCGTTTGAGGGGTTTTTGTTAACCGTTGCTGCTTTGAAAAATGTACTTGGTCAGTTTCCAGAAGCTTTATTTTTCCTTCCTTGTACTTGGTATAAAGTAGAGAAAGCTCTTTCAACTTGTGAGAACCTACTTGCTTACATGTTCTCTTTATGATGATAAAACAGAGTGAGTGAAGCACGATGAGGTGATACTTTAACATCTCATAAAGAGTCAATTTTTCTTCACATATGATAACTCAGAAAGGATTGGAACTTTAGTAATCGGGCAGTGCTGCTGATGGTGGATAAAGTCCTAGTGGAAGGATTGCTAGCTAGGAACTTATTAACTGATTTCATTTCTGTAGCCTGGTTTGTCCTTATGTGATCTCAACCACCCCACTTCCTGTTGTAGTTAATAATATGTGGCAATCTTTTGTCACTAGCCAGATGTGGGTCTTTAAGTTGAAATTAGAGGGAAAAATTCTCTCCAGCTGTAGTATCCACCACACTTAAAATTATATCTAGTAGTTGTGACTAGTGATTTGCAGTATTGTACATATAAAAAGTGTCCATTATAGAAAGTTGTGTTGGACAATATTATAGCAGAACGCCTGGGAAATTTGAGATACCAGTGCTAGCCTAGCAGTAAAACTATTGAAACAGAAGTAGAAATTGCTATTTCAGTAGTGTCTCAATATTGGCTTCTCTGGCCAATCTTGATTAGAAAGAATTTACTGTGCTAAAGAATGTTTGGATTAAGTAACTAGCCATGTTGCTTAATAATGCCAAATAAGTAAAACCTTCAAAGGGATACATGCTTTGCATTGTGAAATGTGCCTGAACATTGAGTGACTTTTAAGGGTAGTATTTAAATTGCTGGGTTACTTTTTTTTTTTTTTTTTTTTTGGTAAAGATTTATTTGTTGTTTATATGAGTGCACTGCAGCTGTCTTCAGACACACCAGAAGAGGGCATCAGATCCCATTACAGATGGTTGTGAACCACCATGTGGTTGCTGGGAGTTGAACTCAGGACCTATTAACCACTGAGCCATCTCTCCAGCCACCAATTGCTGGATTTCTAAGAGGGCCTCTTGTATTCTTAGGCAGATGAACGGCTCACATAATTTTCATTTATGATTTTTATAGTGCTTTCAACAAAGAAACATTGCAGATGGGTATTTAATAAGCAGTGTTTTATTCTAGGTAAAAATGTTGTTCATCAGCTCTCAGTGACCTTAGAAGATTTATATAATGGTGCAACAAGAAAACTGGCTCTGCAAAAGAATGTGATTTGTGATAAATGTGAAGGTAAGGGTTTTACGTGTTGGGTTGTTGTTGGTTTTTGAGAATAGGTCTTTGTAAACATAAGCTGGCCTTACATCTTCTCAACTTTCTGAGCACAGGGATTACACCAGGTCCCCATGTCTAACTTCTTTGATTGATAAAATTAGAATGCTGTGCTAAAAAAACAGCTAGATATTCTAAGAGAAATGTAATAGCTTTGCTGTGACATTTTCATGTCTGAATATAATTTTCATCATTGCTCTCTTCTCCAACTCCTCTTCCTTACTTACTATTCCTCTGTATACCTGTGGTGTGATGGCCCATTGAGTCCCATTAGAGTTGCTTACAAGACCGTGGGTGAAGGATTGTTCCCAAAAAGACAGGCACCACAATCATTGGCTACATGTAGAAGAAAATGTCTCTTAGGGGATGAGACCTCATCAGCCCCTCCCTGAATGACAAGATGTTGATGGTGGGCCCAATCCTGTGTAGATCCTAAGTAAAAAGGTTTTTTTTTTTTTTTTTTTTTTAAATAACACTGTACATTTATATGCATGTTGTGTTTGTGTGAGAGGTCAGAAAACAACTTGTAGTAATTAGAGTTTTTTTTTTTCTTCAACTATGCATGCATTAAAAATCAAACTGGGGTTGGTCAGACTTGGTAGCAATTGTTTTTCAAACTGATCTGTCTTCAGTGGCACCAAATTAATATCTTTTTGAAACTTTTTGTTTGTTTTTCGAGACAGGGTTTCTCTGTAGTCCTGTCTGTCCTGGAACTCACTCTGTAGACCAGGCTGGCCTCGAACTCAGAAATCCACCTGCCTCTGCCTCCCAAGTGCTGGGACTAAAGGCGTGCGCCACCACCGCCCGGCTCTTTTTGAAACTTGGTTTTGTTTTTCATTTTTTTTCTGTTATTGTTGGTTGGGGTTTTGTTTGTTTGCTTTTTGGTAAGACCAGTTTCATCTAGGCTGGCCTCTTAACTAAAACTCCTGTCTTCAATTTCTGAGCGCCTCCTGGTGTTAAATGGTTGAATGTATAGGATATATACTTATTTTGGATGGTCCTATTCCCGGGTGTAGTGGTCCATGTTAGGTCCATGAGGGTCAGCAAAACCTTGTCTCAATAAAGAGAAATTGTGCTGTAAGATTGTGGTACAGGCTGTCTTGGAGTTACTGTCCATCTCACTGCTTCCTTAAAGTGTTCTGAAAGTGAAATTCAGTAATCTTACCGTTAGGACTGCCTACTTTGAGCTGACTAAAAAGGCTTAATACTCCACCACCTCACACATGCCTGTCCCTTGTTTTGCCTTCCTTTGTTTCTCTACTGCTGCATGTTGTACCTGTGGAAGCCAGAAGGAGAGGGTATCAGATCTCCCTGGAGCTAGAGTTAAAGAGAAGGGTTGTGAGCCACCATTTGGGTGCTGGGGTTCAATCCCAACCCCTCTGGAGAAGCAGCCAATCTTAATCTTTTAATCAGTGAGCCAGTTTTCTACTAGGCCTGACCCTTCCTTTATGTCTCCTCTTCTCCGCACCCCCGTCTGTGCCAAAAATCCTCAGACTGCATGCTCTGACATCCTTGAGCATTTTCAGATCTAAAGAAACACCTTCCTTCACCTGGCTCCCTAACACACTCAGCTCCTTTTGCTGACTATGTGTCTTGTTTAAATCGTAACTCAAACGATAGTCTTCTCACCCTCCTCTTAGCAACTGCTGAGATCATAGCTTGCCTACCTTGTTTGTTTGCTTTTTCTCTCAAACTTTCAAAGAAGAATATTAATTTATCTGAATTGTACATTTTAGGATATCAGTCTATGGGCCTTAAATACTAAGGAGTTAGGCTCTTAATTACTACTAAGTTAATGTATGTTTCTTTTAAAACTGTCTAGGCCGAGGTGGTAAGAAAGGAGCAGTAGAGTGCTGTCCCAACTGCCGGGGGACGGGCATGCAGATAAGGATTCATCAGATTGGACCAGGAATGGTTCAGCAAATTCAGTCGGTGTGCATGGAGTGCCAGGGTCATGGAGAACGCATCAGTCCTAAAGACAGATGTAAAAGCTGCAATGGAAGAAAGATAGTTCGAGAGAAGAAAATTTTAGAAGTTCATATTGATAAAGGTGAGTACTGATCCACTCTAGTCTAAATTATGTTTTTTTATTCTGACAATTTCATTCGTAGTGTGTAATCTATTTTGGTGATCGGTTTTTTTCAACCTCGTTACCTTTTGTGCTACTTCCTTTTAAATTCTTTTCAGATTTATCATTTTGTGGTAGAGGTGTTTGTGATAAACTGTTTAATTAGGATTGCTTATATGAATGAGGATTATTTGCTGGAACATGTACAATTTAACAGAGACTATAGGATTTATGAAAAAGACTCCCTGCCAATAACATCAACTGCCAGTAATTCTTCATGTGGGGGTGTAGCCTAATGAACATGTCATTTATAATTTTTTTCCTTTTTTTTTTTTTTTCTGTCTTGCTAAGGCTAACCTCAAGCCCTGTCCTTTTTGACCAGAAAACTTGCTTGTTTGAGATAGGGTGGGACTTCTGCAGATAAAAGTTGTCATGAACTCCTGGTCCTCCTGCTTCTACCTCCTAAGTGTTGGGATTACAGAAGTGAAGTAGTGTAGTTCACTCACTCACGTTAGAATGAAGAGCATAGTAAGTCTAGCGGTGGTGGTGCACACCTTTAATTTCAGTGCTTGGGAGACGGGCAGGCAGATCTGTGAGTTTAAAGTCAGCCTGGTCTATAGAGGGAGTTCCAAGACAGCCAGGGCTATACAGAGAAACCCTGTCTTGAAAAGACCAAAGGAGGAGGGTGGGGGGTTGCTTTTTGTTTTAAGTTAACATTTCTTTTTTTTTTTTTTTTTTCCTTTTTCTCTCGAGACAGGGTTTCTCTGTGTAGTCCTGGCTGTCCTGGAACTCACTCTGTAGACCAGGCTGGCCTCAAACTCAGAAATCCGCGTGCTTCTGCCTCCCAAGTGCTGGGACTAAAGGCGTGCGCCACCACCGCCCAGCAAGTTAACATTTCTCAACAGGGTTTCGGTGTATAGCCCAAACTGCTTCTGCCTCCCTAGTACTGTGATTATAAGCCTGTCCTCCAAACTTGGGCCCTGGGCTCAGTGGATAACACCTATTAATTAATGTCTGTGTCACCGGGGCTTGTTCAGTGAAACAGAAGGACATATGAACAGGTGGTTATAGCTCCTGCAGTCTATCGTGCATGCATACACAGTTAAATCTTTATTAAACTAAGTTGTAAGCTAGTATTAGAAGCCAGTAAGAATCTCAGTAAGTAACATAACCTTTTAAAAAACATTTGCTTTGTTGGAAAATATTCAAGTGTTTTCTATATCGGCCACATGTGCTAAGACAGTATCCAATAGTAAACATTTTGGAAGTGGGGAAGGGGATGGGTTGAGACTGGCTGGCCTTGAACTCAGAGGTCCTGCCTTTCCTCCTGGGTGCTGGAATTAAAGACTAAAGGTCTTCACCATTACTTTTTTTTTTTTTTTTAAATCAGTCTAGGCTAGTAGAAACTAAACCCAGGGTCTTGGCATGTACTGGGTAATTTACCTATAGCACAAGATTTTGAGTTTTTATTTTATTTTTTTAAACAGAATAACAGAGAAGGTGAGCAGAGAGTAAAGGAAGTTTCCAAGGGAAGAATTATGGATTTTAAAATCTATAGTTTTCTTAATTGACACTGTAGCTTAATGGTAGTGATTACAGATTATTATACAATCAGAATAGTTAACTGGTTCTAGTGTTTGCCAGTTGTCAGTTTGCTTCTAACATAGGTATTTTTAATCCTCAGCTGCTTGAATGAAATAAGTCTGTGGGAAAGTTGAGTGTGAGTAGGTAATATTTCAGAGATTGAAGCCTGATTCTGTAAAAAGTTGTATCCTCTACTGTGTTACAGCTTGCTTCAGCACCAAACTAGACTGGATTAAATAGTTGCGCCCCCCCCCCCCCCCCCCCCAATCATCCACAAAGACATGTACGTCCTGGTAGACATACATGCTAAGGTCAGGACATTTTGAAAGAATGATGCTGAGGATTGAGCCCAATGCCTTGGCATAATGCTATACCACTGAACTCTGCATCTACAGACCACTTCTGTATTTACTATTTATGATCCTTAGTATCTGGCCTCTGATATCAGTAAAAGTACAAACTTGATCTGTGTTTAGGCATGAAAGATGGTCAGAAGATAACATTCCACGGTGAAGGAGACCAAGAACCAGGACTGGAGCCAGGAGATATTATCATTGTGTTAGATCAGAAGGACCATGCTGTTTTTACAAGGTAAAGACTTAATCACTTCCAGACTGACTAATTTGGTTGAATTTTAGTTTGAATGAGTGAGCTTTTTCTTCAGTCTTAGAACAGATATTTATAACAAACTACAGTGTGTTCTATAAAAGCTCATTAGCTCTGTTTCAGTTGTAAATGGCTGGAAATAGAATTAAGAAATTTTTTTTTTGGTTTTGCTTTTTCGAGACAGGGCTTCTCTGTGTAGCCCTGGCTGTCCTGGAACTCACTCTGTAGACCAGGCTGGCCTCAAACTCAGAAATCCACCTGCCTCTGCTTCCCAAGTGCTGAGATTAAAGGCGTGTGCCGCCACCACCGCCCGGCAAGAATTTTTTTTGTTTTTTGGTTCTTTTTTTGGTCTTACAGGTAAACTGTTGACTAGATGTGTATGTGTGTGTGTGTGTATGTGTGTGTGTGAGTGTGAGAGAGAGAGAGAGAGAGAGAGAGAGAGAGAGAGAGAGAGAGAGAGAGCATAGATGGATAGCAAGCAGCAGGAGAAAGCTATATAGAAAACCCTGCTTCCCTTCAATCTCTTGATTATCTCTTGATAGTCAGTTCAAAAAAGGGTAATGCCTTTCACAAGTTGCCCATTCTTGGTTCCTACACAGTTGGTTTATTTGTAAATATCCAAACTATCTTAAGAAACTAAAATTTGGGACTGTTAAGTATATGTGTCTTGAAACAATTTCCAAACTGGACATGAAGGTAGGTTGGGGGCGGGGGGCAGTGTGTGGAAGGAACTTGTTTATAGGAAAGGATATTTCACAGGTGTTTATTCTGTGTTGAAAAACTAAATATGAGGTAATGTTAACTATTTAAAAAATGAGCCAAGCAGTGATGGCACACATATTTAATCCTAGCCCTTGAGAGACAGGCAGGTTAGGTCTAAAGGAACTTTTATCTCAAAAAACAAAATGCTATACTAGGCACCATACTAAATACATCAAAAGACAAATGTTCATAATTGGTCTAAATAATTGAAGATCTAGCCCAAGTTGGTTTTGATTTACACTGATTCCTATATCACAAATGCGTTTGGCTTCCTTTAACCCCAATTTGTATTTTTTTGTTTTTTGAGACAGGGTTTCTCTGTATAGTCCTGGCTGTCCTGGAACTCACTCTGTATAGACCAGGCTGGGCAATTTGTATTTTGTGTTTTTTTCTCCCCTCTGAAGAAACTGGATTTGTAAATCTCAGCATTTAGTAGTTTGGTTTTCAGAGTAGTGAAAGAAAAGTTTGCCTGCTATGGTATGTGCATAATCATTTGAAAGCTGTAACTGTGCCTTATATGTATTGCTTTAGGCGAGGAGAAGACCTTTTCATGTGTATGGACATACAGCTGGTTGAAGCATTGTGCGGCTTCCAAAAGCCAATATCTACACTTGACAACCGAACCATAGTCATCACCTCTCATCCAGGTATGATAACTAGATGAACCTGTTTCCCTGCTTTGCATTTTTCTTCTGATAACTAAAAAGTAATAATAGGTGTTGAGGAAAGTATCTTGATTTCCTTCCTTGGTTTTATATCCTTAGGGCTGAGATGAAGTTATAGGGCCTTAGGTGAATATTGGTTACCTTAAATGAAGGCAACAGGGCTATTGGACCAAAACTCAGGGGTTTTCTGTTTTACTTTTGTATTTTTCTTTGCCTTATACAAATGAGACCATACCTAAGAAAGAATTTGGCTTCAATGTCTTTAGGTCAGATTGTCAAGCATGGGGATATAAAATGTGTGCTAAATGAAGGTATGCCAATATATCGTCGGCCATATGAAAAGGGACGTCTAATCATTGAGTTTAAGGTAAGCTGTGAGAATGGTTATCTTATTAAAATCTAACACAGACCAAGCAAATGCATTTAAAATCTCCCTTTATCCAGTTAAAAGTGGAACACCAAATGGCTTTCTCTTAAACTGTGGGTTACAATTGGTACTATGACAGTTAATTTTTGTTAGCACCTAGCCTGGGTGTGGTGCTTGCCTATAATCTAGCACTTGAAAGGTAGAATAGGGAGTGGAGGTAAAGAATAAATCATTTGGTTAGGCAGTGGTGGCCCACACCTTAATCTCAGTGCTTGGGACGCAGAGATACTTGGCTCTCTTGAGTTTGAGGCCAGCCTGGTCTACAGAGCAAGTTCCAATAGTCAGCTACACAGAAAAATTCTGTATCAAAGTAGAAAAAAGTCGTCTTTGGCTAGTGAGTTCCAGGAGGTTCTAAGCCAGATTTGCAAGGTAAAGAAATGGGTAATTATGTGGTTTTCTGGGGAAAAGTAATTTCAGTATATCTCGAATTTAATTTCTTTTTTACAGGTAAACTTTCCTGAAAATGGCTTTCTCTCTCCTGATAAACTCTCTTTGCTGGAAAAACTCCTTCCTGAAAGGAAGGAAGTAGAAGAGACTGATGAAATGGATCAGGTAGAACTGGTGGACTTTGATCCAAATCAGGAAAGACGGCGTCATTATAATGGAGAAGCATATGAGGATGATGACCATCACCCCAGAGGGGGCGTTCAGTGTCAGACCTCTTAATGGGCCAGTCACTCTGACATTCTGTATGCAGTAGTGAATGTGGGAAGGACTGTAATCATAATATGCTCACTACCTGGCTATTGTTTTTGTTTTAATATTCAACTATAGTAGTGTTTTAAAAGTTAAATGAAGAATAAACACAAATAAAAGCTCTGACTTTGCCCTGTATGTATGATGACTTCAATGTTCAAGATGAAAAATGAATGCTTGTAAAAACTAGTTTAAAAAGTTCCTAGCATCTGTTAGGCCATATCTTGTGTAACTGATAATAGCTGTGCTAGGTATGTGTTGTATGACCCTTCATTGTTAAGATACGGGATTAAAATTCTGTATTTAACTGGTAATCAAAAGAAAACAATTAGTTACATGTTGGTTTGTCTAGTTGTATGAAGTGAACTAATTGTGATGCCTTTGCATTGTATTGCCTCAGCCATTACTAGACGGTGACATAATACATTTCGCCTGTGTTATTGATAGAAATGATACATTCCTAAAGAAGTTTATCATAAGCTACTGCTTAAGGGATTGCTTTTCTAGATTGCATACCCTTCTGCTATGCCATTTTAAATTACATATATATACATATATACACAGAAAACCTCACCCTTTTCCCTTTTCAAACCATGATAAGCCCTTGCTTGGGTGTAGTGACTGACTTCCAAAGCCCAAGTAACTTACAAATTAAAGTGATGAGATCTGTATGTGGAGAGGTGATTTGCATGTGTAATCCAGGAAAGGTGTTTCTTAGGTCTGTTACAGGCTTTCTATTCGACATAGGCTCCAACGTAACTGCAATTTAATGTTGGTAGTATAGCAAATTATGAATAGATTTGTTGTATGTTTTGAAGTCACATGCTTAAATCTGGACATCAGAATTTAAGCAGTTACTGAAATGTATGATTGTCTAATATACTGAATACAAAGTGTTTCCAGTGTCTCACTGCAGGCCTTTTGTTCTTAGTTCATCAAAGCATTATCGGCTTTTATGATATTTTTGTTCTATGTTCCTAAAATATGCAAATGCTTATTAATATATATGGGTAAGGAGTAAAGGCCCAAGTCAGAAAAGGGAACTGCAACCAACCTGGATGAGATTATGTGAACTTCATGTCAATACAGTCTTTACCTGGGTCTGCCACATCTTTTCTAGTCAGGAATTTAAAAGCATTTCTAATCTGAAAGTAGACTGAAGTTTCCTTCATGGGGAGAACATAACATTTGAATTAGCAAAATACCATGGTGAAACAGTTCAGTGGTTAACAATGAGTGCCAGAGAATCAAAAACCCACTTTAGGCACGAGACTGGAAAACTTGTACTTGGCATACAAAAGGGTTCCCAAGCCTTCAGTATGTCATTGGTTTTCATTTTAAGCTGTGAATGGAACTGCCTAGGAATGGTTTTATTTTAATGTGCTTTGGTGTGTGAGTGTCAGATACCCTTGAATCAAGTTATAGTTGTGAGCTGCAATGTTGGTGCTGGGAACTGAACCCACCTCTTCAGAAAAGTAGCCAGGTCTCTGAATCATCTATTTAGCCCCTTACCTAGAGAAACTGATCAGGTCTCATCCATTGAGATTTAGGTTCAACTGGGTTGTATGCAGTAGGCTTAAATATGAAGATGATCAACATTTAGGAAGCTGAGGGAAGAGTAAGCCATGGATATGTATTGGGTCAAAGTCTGTGCTGTCGAGCAGTATTTCTGGTGATAGTGTTTCAATTTTAGAAACCTTGGATTTTAGCACTAAAAACTGTTGGGCCAGACAGTTGCCTGAGCTGGTAAAAGCATAACCCTGGTTAAATGTAATGGTTTGTGTTTATGTGTCAAGACAAGGTACCCCTAGGCTTACCTGGAACTCAAGATTTGCTTCCCATGTGATTAAAGGCATGCATCACTTCTGGTTTGCTGGTCAATGTTTTAAACTTAAACCAGGAAAACATATGTCACCTTCAACATACTGTTAAACTTTTCAGATATGCTATACAGCTTTAGCTTTTAGGGTGAGACTAAGGGAAGAGTAAAAAATTTGCTTGAAAGACAATATAAAATGCTGTATATGAAAATATGCTTGCTGAATGGGTCTCAGTAGTTTGTGTAGGTCTGGGGAGAGACCTGAAAATGTCTCAAATTACTAGGTGAGTAAATCATGAGACTGGAATCTAACTGCTTTCTATTCATTAATATGGTCAGCTTTGAACCAAGAAGAAAACTTGACTGTAGGATTCAAAAACTGGCAATGAAGAGAAAATATTTCTGGAAAACATCACACATTTCATGATTGTCAAAGTAGGGGACAGGACACTAATACACTACTGACAGGACTTAAGACCAGTATTGTCTGGTGGGCCACACAAAGACTACCTCCCTGAACCTGACTTTATAAGGAAGTCCCAGACACCGAGCTTCCATTAGTCCCTATTACAGGGCCTTTAACACCTTTGGCTATGGGGGTTGCCATAGGTTACCAGCCTGTACAAGGTCCCATCCTCTACGTCCACATATAAGGAAGTTCTTGACACCCTCAATGGGGAGTGGGTGCCAAGGATAGGCATCAGTTTCAATGATGCCTTAGCCCACGAGGGCTACTCACTTCAGCTTGAGAATGCTATCTGTCTGGGGCTTAAAAGTCAGTCTCACAGGTTGCTTTCAAATACTGCTGAAGGATGAACAAGGTGGTTTTCTAAGACTATTTCCCAAGTACATACCAGCCACTAAAAACACTACTAGTTTGTCCCATATGTACCACATTGTAATTGTTTTGAGACAAGATCTTAAATGCAGCCCTAGCTGGTCTCAAAACTGATTGTGCCTCAATTTTACAGGTGCTGCAATTATACGTATATGCCTAGCTTGACAAACTGACTCTTAGGGGGTAGACAAAGTCTCCCTCTTCGGCCCAGATTAATCTTAAACTTTTTTTTCCTTTTGGTGTTTCAAGACCAGTTTTTCTGTTAACAGCCTGGCTTATTTGTAGACCAGGCTGGCCTTGAACTTTCTATAGAGCTACCTTGAAATTTTAGTCCTCCTGCCTCCACCTCCCAACTGCCAATCAAACCAAAGCATGCATGTAATTGAGAGGTACAGCCCCCAGCCCCAAATGTAAAATTTGGTAATGACTTTCTCAATAAAAAGCCTAGAAGGCTCAGTGATTAAGAGCACTAATGGCTCTTCCAAAGGTCCCAAGTTCAAATCCTAGCGACCACAACCATCTGTAATGGGATCTAATGCCCTCTTCTGGTGTGTCTGAAGACAGTGACAGTGTCTCACATGCATAAAATAATCTTTACAAATTTTTTTTTAAAATATGAAGGACATCAATGTGGAACCCATTTTCAAGTATTTTGTTGACAAGTTTTCAGTTCACTGAAAAGTATATACATAAGAGACTTAAATCTCAAGTCCTTTTCTAGTTTTTCTTCACAACAGTACATTTTCAGTATTAAATCATCCTCTACATAGAAAAGAGAGGTGCCCAAACATCAAATCCCATAAACCCTGCAACTTGTTCATAGTAGAATACAAGAGCAGGACTGAACATAAAAAGCAGAGCTCAGAATGAGAAGGGTGACAAGAGAACAAAAACTTTTTCATGTCTGTCTTCGTAAGCAAATATATTGTCTGACTGAGACATAATTTTATGAAAATTCCTGTTTAAGAAACTGTTACCATCTAAAGCATCTTAAAGACATCACTAGTTTATCTGCTTCTAACTGGGATAGTCACTAATGTTTTCATTAATCTTCTTTTTTGGGGGGGGTTTTCGAGACAGGGTTTCTCTGTGTAGTCTTGGCTAGCCTCGAACTCAGAAATCCGCCTGCCTCTGCCTCCCAAGTGCTGGGATTAAAGGCGTGCGCCACCACCGCCCGGCTTCATTAATCTTCTACCAAAGATCTGAAATACTGATATTTCTAGAAGAAAAACTTCTTTATTTGAAATGCTAATTAAAACCTGTGTGTATCTGTTTTAACCTGTTTTATACTCACTACCGGACTTGAGGATCAAGGATAGTAACTCTTCCTCCCCCTTTGTGAGCACTTACGGTAAAGAAAGGTTTAAGTTTATTAAAATCGTTTTTAAAAGAACCTGCTGCTACTGAATATGTCATACTGACTTATTTACAAGTTTTATGCTAGGATGCAGACATGAAAAAATGAAAGTGATACATGAACATGCCCTCCCTCCATTTAAGTACATGCTCCTTGGCTGCACTGGAAAGGCTGACTTAGGGTTTCCAGAGCTTCAGGAGTCCATCTTCACTGTAGGTGGCAATCAAGTTCTGGTGCGGGTGGTGTGCAATTCCGATCACATCCTTCTCATGAACCTAGAACATGGAAAGCACAGTCAGGGTTCACAGGTCTTAACAAAACATCTTCAAGAGGCTTCCAGAGTGGGGTGAGGAGGAAGAAGAGACACCAACCCTAGGCACTGCTTAAAAGAGGGCTCTCTAATTCACACTGCATTGTGACACAAAAAAGTTTTTAATCTTGTTAAACCACTAAAATTTGGAGACTGTTTATTATAGCAATTGGCATTAGTTACTCCTCATAAGCTGGGTGGTGGTATATGCCTTTAAACCCAGAAGGGAGGCAAAAACTTAAGATCTGAGTTCAAGGCCAGCCAGGACTACACAGAGAAACCACGTCTTGAAAACCGGGAAAGAGTAAGGAAGAGAAGGAAAGGGAAAAGGGGAAGAAAGGAAAAGAAAAGAAGGAAATTAGTCCTGATATCTTCAATTTATTTGAAACAATACTCTAAAGTACTCAAATACTCAATTAATTTGGAAGGATAATATGCAAGGAATTTCCCTCTAAAGGAACTGGTAAAAGCATTCTGTCTCTCCAGCCCCTCTGCCCCAGAAGATCTGGCCTAGTTGGCTAGACAGTATGTCCCTTTTCTGCTTTCTGTACAGTCATCCTCTTCCCTAAGGCAGAATTCTACTACAATACACCTGAATTCTAACATACAACACAATTATTCAACTTACTGGTAAATGCCTCCAATACAGAAGGCTTATACTTCAGAGTTAAGAGGATGGACATTCCCAGACTCACCGTCAGAGTTCTCTCCAGCTTGCCAGTGACTGTGCTGAAGCAGTAGAGCACAAAGTCCTCCCCAACACAGTAGATCCACTCTCCACGAGGGGAGAGGGCACAGCAAACAAAGTCACCACCCTCTCTTTTACCAGAACTGAAGCTTCTGACAATCTAGAAGACATCACAAACAAAAGCAGAACAAGATTTAGAGCAGATTAACCACAGGCAGCATGCTATCTATCCTACCCTGCTGCTGGTCTAGCACTTGATAAGGACTTTATCTGTTTTGAGACAGGGTCTCAGGTAGCCAGGCTGGGCTCAACTTCTTATGCAGCCAAGGTTGACTCTGAATTGACTCTCAATTCCTGATCCTTCTGCCTCCAACCTCCCAAGGACAGGCATGTATCAGACACTGAGAAAACAGACAAAAAAATTCAAGCCTGACATTTTTACAGTTATTCTGCACTTTGGTTACTATCACAAGTTTCATTCAGAATGTGTTAAATCTTCCTGCCTGAAAATATTCAACAGAAAAGCTACCTAAAAAACAGCTGACAAAAATTTTGAATTTTGCATCCAAGTCAGCAGCCCTGTTCTCTGGTTTACTGACCACGTTCTCATGAAGCAAATTCATTACCTCACATCAACCATTTTCTACATCAATATACTTCTAGTTTTCAGTGTTACCGAGACTTATGTTCATCAGTCCACTCTAAAGATGCAATGCCCATTCCCCACCCAGGATGGACCAACTAAAACTTTGCTTTATGATATACAACATTAAACTCATCTTGGTAGTGCTCACCTACAGTCCCAGCACTTGGGGGGGGGAGGCTGAGAAAGAGGACTCAGACAGAGTTCAAGGCCACTCTAGGCTATAGTGAGACACTGCTGCTTTCTTCCCATCGGTATCCCATGTTAGCCTGTGTGGCAGTTAGATGTCCCAAAAGAGTAATCCACACCACACTGGACCTCCCTAAAAGGGAGTGCTGTTATCTACAAGAGGCTGGATGACAGACAGACCAGAGCTGGGCATGGTAGTGTCCACCTATAAACCCAACACTCAGAACTCTGAAAGGGGTCAACTGAGTTTGATGATAGACCAGGCTACATAGCAAGACTCTGCCTCAAAAAACAAAAGGCAGATTAGATGAAGGATGAAAAAGTATCATACACATACTAGAAAACGGATATACTTTTGAATGCATGTCTATAAATACACAGCTACAAACAGCTTAGAACTAATGAACCCTTGTTTGGTCACAGTCTGGGCCAGAACCAAGTTCAGGGCAGAAGCACTTTCCAAGTACTCACCTGGCCTTGCATGTTCATGATGACCACTGTGTTCGATCGATTGCACACAACAAAATGCTCTGGGTTTTTAGGAAGCAGAATCACGCTATTGACTGTAATATCTGTCCCTGCAGTACTCCCCAGGGATTTAAAGGTATTTGAACATTCTGTAGTCTTCATATTCCAGATCTACCACAGACACACACACACACACACAAAAAAAAGCATAAACATTTAGACTATGAGAATCTCTAAAGTTTTAAGTCCTAACAATTAACAAATAAGTTAATAAAAATGAGTTAAATTGGCTCAAATAAAGCTGCTTGATTTTAAGACAATCAAATAACCAATACTGCCATATGTATAATAAGCATTTAACTTCTTCAGTATTTAACTAGCATAATAAAATGAAAACAACAAGCTAACCAATAAAAATCCTTTATGATCCGGGATCTTTTCTTATATATTCTTCCTAATAGAACCACATAACTTTGAAATTAGCTATGTTTCAACACTGCTATCTTCATAAACAACCAGAAGCTGGCACAGTGGCACATACCTTTAATCCCAGCACTCAGGGAACTGAGAGTTCAAAGTCACCCTGAGCTATTGTATAGCAAGATCCTGTCTCAAACCAACAAAATACCAGGCATGACGGTACATAACTGTAATTTCAGCCATCAAGAGGCTAAGGCAGAAGCATCCCTAGTTTGAGTAAGTATACTCTAGGATAGCCTGGGAAAGAAGGGAGGAAAAAAATTACCCAGGAACTGAGGACATGGCTCAATAGAGTGCTTGCTAGGCAAACATGAGGACTTATGTTTGATTTCTAGCACCCACATAAAAGCTGGGTGCCAGTAATCCCAGAACTAGGAAGCAATCAGGACAATCCCTGGAGCTTTCCAGGCAGACATTTCATCTGAATCTTTGAATTCCAAGTTCAGTGCAAGATCCTGTCTCCATAAGTTGGAAGCTGAGTGTGACAGTGCATGCCTGAAATACTGCACCCCAGCCCCCAAAACTGGAATAACACAGGGAAAGGACTGAAAACCACCACCTGGTCCGGCCTTTATGTGCAAAAGGAGACATGCACACACCCACATGTATAAACACATAAATACTCAAAAGGCATTAAAATCAAGAGAAAGTGTACTTCAGCAGCTTAGCTCGAGGGCTGGGGAGCTCACGGTGGGCAGAGTTCAAAGTCAGCTGGGTCTATATAGGACAGCCTGGTCTTCCAAGACATCCAGACCTACACAGTGAGGCTATCTCAAAACATCAAAGTAAGTAAGTAAGTAAGTAAGTAAGTAAGTAACTAACTAAACTGTTTGTGTAAGCATAGGCCATATATAGGCAGGTCCCTGAGGCAGCCAGAAGGGCACCTGATCCCCTGGAACTGAAGATACAGACCATTGCAAGCTGAGACTTGCAATGTATGAAAGCTTCAACTGTCAATAAAAAAGCCTATGGCCAATAAGGCATGATTAGAAGGTAGGACATCCACCAGAGAGAAAGGATTTTGGGAAATAAGCATGGAAGATTCACCCTAGACACAGAAGACAACTGATGAAACCAAGGACCAGGTAACCAGTCATGTAACATGACTTAGAATAAATGGATAATTAAGTTATGAGCTAGTCAGGGAACAGAGTCAAGCCTGTTGGCCTAGGCATTTATTCATATATTGAGTATACGAATAAATATACTTAAGAGCCATTACTTCATGAACCCGGGCATGGGTAGAAAGGCTTAAGGTTACAGATAGCTTTCACTACATTTCCATGCTTTCTTTCCCTTACTCCTCTTCAAATATAAGGAAAGTCCTAAACTTGGGGAGAAACACAAGAAACAGATTTACTTGGTCACTGAGACTTCTGAATGTGATTGTACTAGCCTGTAGCTATGTGAATACTGAGCTGCTACACGTATCTATGAATGAGGCATGGTTCACAGAGGGCTATATGAGTTAGAGGTTATAGGAATACATACAGACCGTACAGACCGTAAAAACTGTACAGACCAATAAGGAACTTTGGTCTCACTCACACGCTGTACCACCACCACCCTGACCAACAATACCTTCTTTAGAAGCAACAACACAGGGAAGACAGCCCAGAACGAGCGGAGGTACTCACCTTCACAGTGCCATCAGATGATGCACTGATAATGTAATGTCCATCTTGTGTAAACGTTGCCTCATTAACAAAGGAAGAATGGCCTCGAAATTCCTTCAGTGTTTTTCCAGATTTTAAACCATGAATTCTATCAAATAAAAGAATAATATCCAGTATGTTATTTCTGGAAGCAAGGTGTTGAATGCATTTTAGATGAATTATAAAAGCATTACAATATTAAATGAAGAACTATACACATTATCACTTTCATTATGTCAAACAATAAAACAAAACCAACACAAACTGCACAGCAAAAGACTTCGAGAAATGTCAGTAACCTAGGCTTCTGTGCATAAGAGATTAGTAATTAGTGGTCTCAGCTGTGTCCCAGCAATCTGTAAAAATGCCCTATAAAGTGATTATAACACAGATGGTTCCACAGATCACATTGTTGTTTTTAAGACAGAGTTTCACTAGGGAGTCCAAGCTGGCTTAAGATTCATGGTCCATTTGTCTCTATCTTCCAAGTGCTCAGAGTCCAAGCCTCCACCTCCACACCGAGCTTCAGGGATCACACACTGAGAAACATGAATCACTGTTATTTCACTTTCAAATCTCTTCTGGATACAAACTCAAACAGAACAGTGCTGTGCCTCCTGAACTGGAGACAATGAGCCTCATATACCCTTGCCTTCCAGATCACCAAATCCTGGAAACAGTGTGAAGACACACCAGGAACTTCTCCCTCAGGGTGGGTGGGCGAGGCTTTGATCTGTTTATCAGATCTTTGGAAGACATTTCAGGGATTCCTCTTACCTTATTGTCTGGTCAAAAGAAGCACTGAGGATCTGACTGCTGTCCTTGGAAAAGCTCAGACAGGTGACACCTTTACTATGTGCCCTTTCAAATCTTCTCAAACACTGTCCACTCTGAATCTTCCAAACCTTTATTAAGAAAGAACCATGTGACTAAAGTGTTACTAGATACAGTTCACAACACAATGCTAATATACCAAGGCAGCATCAAGCTGCATGCCAACAGTTCATTTTGGCATGTCTAATGCAGTGATACAAATCTTCTGAAATTTACAAAAAAATTAAATAAAGATTCAAGGCTAGGAATTTAAACAACAACAGCAAAACAGCAACAAAAACCACCTCAGTGGTGGACTGGAGAGATGGCTCAGTACTTAAGAGCACTTGCTACTTTTGTAGGGAACCCAGGTACAATTGCCAACACCACATGGCAGTTCAAAACTGCCTGCAAGTTCAGTTCCGGGGGACTGATGCCCTTTTTTGACCTCCTCAGGCAACAGGCACACATGGTACACATATATACATGCAGGCAAAGCACTTGCACATATAAATCCTTAAAACAAACTAAGACAAACCTTTAAAACAAACAAAAAAACAACCCAGGGTAGGTAAGAGTGTTTGTCTAACAAGGCCCTGAGTTCAATCCCAAACACTACTTTAAAAAAAACAGTAGCTAAGTTCATGAAGCAGTGACCATTTCCATATTTACCTAGCCCCAGGTCTATAGTCAGCAACTAAAAACAAGCCACAGCTAGATTAGCTCACGCCATTTCCTTTAAATATATATCAGTGTGTAATACATTACAGGTATTGTAATGAGCTACAACCAAAACAGACATGTACAGATTGAACTGAAGTGCTAGGTGTGTAATTTAGCAACTGTATGACTTTAACATGTTAACAGAACAACCCAGACAGAATTAATAAAACTGAACAAGAAAAAGAAATTAGCATCAGGTTGATGCTCAATACACAGAAGCTATTTGGATAATGAATGTCATGTGTAGCACACCATTAAAAAACTTGAAAACATCCAAATTCTTTAGATAACTTAAAAAAAAAACCTTGAAAACAGCTAGGTGGTGGTGGCACACACCTTTAATCCCAGCACTTGGGGGGCAGAGGCAGGTGGATCTATGAGTTCTACAAGTTCTATCAAGTTCTACAGAGTGAGTTCAGGACAGCCAAGGCTACACAGAGAAACCTATTCTCAATAAACCAAAATAAATAAACAAACAAAACACAAAACTTGAAAGTGTTAAACACAAGCACTCCTGGCGCTGATCCGTACCTTGATCTTTCCATCTTGGGCCCCAGTTGCTAACATTTCAGTATCTCTGCTGAAACACATGCAGAGGACAGCATCATCCATCATCATGAAGTTATCCTGGGCTTGGTACTTAAGATCCTAAAGTGATAATGAACAGTTGTTAAAGTAATGCAAAACCCAAACCCATGTCCCAGTTTCCCCACCCAGAACTCTTGAAATCAACTAAAAGCAGGATGCTAGATTGTGTCTACCCAAATTCCTAAGCAAAAAGCTGTGCCATGGACAGCCTCCTTATGAACAAGTGATAGAACTAGCGATAAATAACTTACACAACTCAGACGACACTTTAGGAAGCACCCACACACGGTGGGCATGGCGGTGCACACTGGAGCTTTAGGAAGCACCCACACACGGTGGGCATGGCGGTGCACACTGGAGCTTTAGGAAGCACCCACACACGGTGGGCACGGCGGTGCACACTGGAGCCTCAGGTGACCCACTGAACCTCTCTAGGCAGAATGGCTCTCTACTTTCACACTTTCTGTCTTTAGTGAATCTGAATTTGCTTCTTGAGGGGGATGACATGAGAAAGTAAAGAAACGTGTCTCAAATGGTCAGCCCCATCCCTAACGGCATCTGTTGACATATCCATGCTGATGGTTCGTCCAACATCTACCACCACTGCAATCCAAGTGTGCTTTACCTTTTCTTTGTTCTCGTTTTGTATTTTTGAGGCAGGGAAGTTCTGGGATTAGTTCTATGTTTTTACTACAAATGGAAAGTGAAACTATGATTTTTCTTCTGACTATAAAATGAGATTGTTTAATGGTTTAAACAAAAGGGCCAGAAAGATGACTTAGCTGAAAAGACATTTGTCACATAAGCCTGACCACTGAGTTTGATCTCTGGAACTCATGTAAAGGTGGAGAGAATCAACTCCACAAAGTATTTAATATTTGTCAAGCCAAACAGAAAAATGTGTAAATCACCCATAAAATCTGTACCCCGGCGGGCAAGATGGGCTCAGTAGGTAAAGAGATTTGGTTCTACTGCTGTGATAAACACCATGGCCAAAAGCAACTTGGGGAGGAGAGGACTTATTTCATCATATACATCAAGGTAACCATCCTTCACTGAGGGAAGGAAGGGCAAAAACTCAAGCAGGGCCGGAGCCTGGGGGCAGGAGCTGAGGCAGAGGCCCTGGACAAATCTGATAATTAGCTTCCTCCCCACAGCTTGCTCAGCCTACTTTTTAAAGCACCCAGGACCACCAGTGGGGGTGGGGATGGGGGGAGGTAGGGGAATAGAGAGGGCTTAGAGGTTGGGGAAGGGGTGGTACTACCTACAATGACTAGACCCTCCCACATCAGTCACTAATTAAGAAATGCCATGCAGGCTTGCCTACAACCCTACCACATGGATTTTTCTCAATTAAATTCTTCCTCTCAGATGACTCAGTCTTCTGTAAAGTACATTACAGACTAGCCAGCACATTATCTATTACTAAAAGTTTGATTCCTGAGACCCACACATCAGTAGAGAACCAACTCTGACAAGCTGCCACCCACTTCAATACATGTACCACAGACACAAGACCCATAAAGAATAAATGCAATTTTAAAAAATCACTATGGACTGAAATTTAGTATTCAGTAATAAAAGTTACACTTAAATTAATGAATAAAAATCAGTAGATCGGAATCTGAAGGGGAAAAAATAAGTTGGCTCTACACCAACTTCATCCTCCCACACAAATCCCAGATGAACCAAAAGCTAAAGCGAGGTTGGGCAGTGGAGGCACATTCCTTTAATCCCAGCTCTCAAGGAAGCAGAGGCAGCCAGATCTCTCAACTTCAAAGCCACCGTGATCTACAAATCAAGTTCTAGTATAGCCAAGGCTACATAAAGAAACCATGTCTCAAACAAATAAACAAACTACAGGATTAAGAATGCACCTCAGGGGCTGCAGAGATGGCTCAGCAGTTAAGAGCAATGGCTGCTCTTCCAGAGGTCCTGAGTTCAATTTCCAGCAACCACATGGTGGCTCACAACCATCTGTAATGGGATCTGATGCCCTCTTCTGGTGTGTCTGAAGACAGCAACAGTGTACTCACATACATGAAATAAATAAATAAATCTTAAAAAAAAAAAACAAAAACAAATGCACCTCAGAAGTAAAGAGTACTTGCCTAGCATGTGAAATGTCTTGAGTTCAATTCTCAGCAGAAAAAACAAAATCACCCTTTTTATGGCCCACTGTGATAACATAAACCTATAATCCCAGCAGTCAGGGAAACAGAAGCAAAAATCAGCCTGTACTGCAGAGAGACTTTACATTAAAACAATCAACAAAACAACACAAAAGGGAAAAAAAGGGCTGGGGTAGGCAGAATGGCTCAGTAGTGAGTGATTGCTCTCCCAAGGACCAAGTTTGGTTACCAGCACCCAAGCAAGGAGACCAATGCCCTCTTCTGACTTCCTTAGCCACCAAATTAGAAAGGACAAAAAAAAAAAAAAAAAAAAAAAGCCATTAATGCAAAACCCAAGCCACTTCAGAAGATAAAAATCAAATGTCTACACTTGGAGACCTGAGGCTGATATGGATTCTATCATTTTCCACCTTATTCAATGAAGTGTGCATCAATTGAACTCAGAGCTAACCAATGTGGGTGGTGTGGTTAGCCAGTTTGTCTCCTTTCAAACACTGGAATTACAGGTGGGCTGCCAAACCAACCACCTGGTAGTTACATGGGTCCTGGGGCCCTGAACTCAAGTTTTTACACTTACACAGCAAACCTGAGTTATTAACCTGAGTCATTTCTCCAGCCCCCTACAGCGTGTATTTTGATTTCCTTAAATAGAAAGAGTCCCTACAAACCCATTTGAGAAAAAAAAAAAAGAAATAACAAAGGAGTTAGAGAGGTGTTGTCTTACAACCAGACAGACCCAAATTCAATTCCCAGAATTCATGTGGATTAAAAAAAAAAAAAAAAAAAAAAAAAAAAAAGGCATGGTCTACATTTGCAATCCCTGAGCTAGGAAAGGAGACAGGTCTGACCTAGGCGCCCGTCAGGCTAGCCTACCTGAGGAGCTCCACACCAGTAAGAGATCCTAAGTCAGAAAACAAGGTGGGCAGCACCTGAGCAACAACACCCAAGGCTGTCCTCCGGCCTCCACATAAGCACACATATGTATACATGCATGGGGTGTGTAGTACTCAGGCTTCACAGAACAGAAAAATTTGATGGCTATTTACATAAAAATTTCACTCATAAAAAATAACACTAGTGCTAACATTAGAAGAGACTAGCAACAATCTTAAAGGGACTCATAACTCACTTCATACAATCCAATGTAATTCAGCAATCATTCCAAAAACACTAAAAAGAGGAAAGCAAGGGGCAAATACACTACACAGCATGTATGCCGCCATCTGTGTACCATCACTAAGAAGACATATGAGTAACTGCTAGCACACACACAACATTGCTGGAAAGCCAAGAAATGGATAAACATGGCACAACCAAGGAAGAGCTCTGACTAACTCAAGAACAGGAGTAGGAGTCTCACACTTTAAGACCTCAGGACACTTTCTCAACTCTAGACAGACATGTTACTCATTCAAAATAAAATTTACAAAAACTTAAATTTTTATAAAAATCAATGAAAAGTATAGATAATAAAGGTTTTCCCTTAATCAAAATTCAGAATTTAACTTAAAAGGAGCTTTTAATTTATAAAATAGAGGTTTGTTTCATAAAAGGTCATCTTCATGTCATCTAATTCAGAAATAAGACACAGAATTAAGGAAAAATCAGCAACTCTTCCTAAAAAAGTGAATGCATTTAAGCTACCTTACCTTCCTGATTTTCCCCGTAGTGAAGTTCCACACCTCAATAAACCCATCGACAGAGCCGGTGACCAGATACTGCCCATCTGGGGAGAACCGCGCACACTCCACGTGGGATTTCTGTCCAAACTGTTCCGACGGAAATAATGAAGACATCAATTGTTAAGTAATCGTCTTAAAACAACCCCCAGTTTATTAACCTTTTTCGAAACCCTACCCTTGCTTATAATTACAGGTGCCTATATTATGGAGTACTGGAGGGCATTCCTACACCTATCCTGGTGGATGCTTTCTCTGACCAGTTTTACATCTAAATGTTTTAATGCAATTATTTCAAGAAAATAAGGGAGACCACTTTGTTTTGTTCTTTCAAAGATAATTTCACTATGCTGCCTAAGCTGGCCAAGAACTCAGTATAGAGCCCACACTGTCCTTAAACCTGACATCATCCTTTCTTTAATACTCCGTAAGTGCTGGGATTACAAGCATGTATCACATCATCTACACCTACTTAAAAAAATACTCTTATTTTCATGAGGCATAGAACAAATACTTCAGTTGGCTCAAACAATAACTTCCTGCCAGAATCAACTATTAAAATGGCTTCGGTCACAAATTAACATGGCTTACTATGTTTCTGTTGTGGATTTGGATGGAAAGGATGGAGGATTCATTCTTAAATAAGAGTATTGTAAATAAGATTTCCATCACTATTTCACAACCTTTATTGAACCATACGATATTGTGTAGCTCACCAAATTAGGACTAGGGGCTGGAGAAATGGCTTAGCAGTTAAGAGTACTGGCTGCTGGCCAGGCAGTGATGGCGCACGCCTTTAATCCCAGCACTTAGGAGGCAGAGGCAGGCGGATTTCTGAGTTCGAGGCCAGCCTGCTCTACAGAGTGAGTTACAGGACAGCCCGGGCTACGCAGAGAAACCTGTCTCGAAAAACCAAAAAAAAAAAAAAAAAAAAAAGAGTACTGGCTGCTCTTGCACAGGACCTAGATTCAAATTCCACCACCCAAAAGGCATCTCACAATCATCTGTAACCACAATTCCAAAGGATCCAGTGCCCTCTTCAGGCCTCTATGGGCAGCAGGCATGCATGTGGCGCACAGATATATACATGCACACAAAACACCCATACATATAAAATTTAAAAAAATAAATAAATCTTTAGGTAAACTAAAAGCCTAGGACTAATTATTAGACTAGTTACTGCTTGGTAAGTGCCTTCAAGTACCGGCAGTGACAATGTTCCAATGTCAGGGAAAACACAGGGCAGTAGACAGATGGCAAGAAAAGACTAACATGGATTTCTTTTTTCTTTTGTTTTTTAGTGCTGGGGTGCAGACCCAGGGTCTGTACATACTAGACAGGTACTCTACTACTGAACTATATCCCCGGCCCTCTTTTTTATTTTGAGACTAGGTTTCAGTAAGTTGCCCATACTGGATTTGAACTGAGTCTAGTGCTGATGCAGGCCCTGAACTTGAGTCTTCCTGCCTCAGCCTGTAGAAATCACTGGAATGAACCACCATGTCTAGCTACATTTCCACTGCAAATTTTACATTCCAGAAAGTTATATTGCAACTTGTTCATGCCAGAAAGATTCTAGCCCAATGGCATCAACGGAATGATGCCAAGGTACATAAAGTTATTACTCAAAATTACCGTATGCAAGTTAGAATACACAGTGCAGAAAAGACAAATCCAAAATACAAAAGCCAAAGAGTTAAAAAATATCCAAGATGTGTGTGTATGCATTTATGTGCAGTACAGCGTATGATGTGTGTACATGTTCATGCGGGTGCACTCATCCATGCACATACATGCAGAGGCTACAGGTCAGTATCAGGTATCTTCTGCCTCTCTCTACCTTATATTTTAGCATGCAGTCTCTCACTGAACCTGGAGCTCCCACATTCTGCTAGAATGGCTGGCTAGGAAGCCCACAGCATCTACCAGTCTCTGCCCCCACCACTGGGCTACCACATACAGGCTGTCACACTCAAATGTATATGGTGCCAGGAATCCAAACTCAGGTCCTCATCTTTGCACCACAAGCATTTTATCTACTGAGCCATCTCCCTATCCCCATAATATGCAGCATTTTTGAATCCATAAATTCAATAAAAGCACAAAATTACCAAGAAGCTATACTATAAAAGAGATGCTAATGTTAGTAAGCATATCTCTACTTCTGGGAACTGAACTACCTGATTGTGCCTTCTCCCAAAATAGTATTCAAATAAGATCAAGGTGTGGGGATGTAGCTCAGTGGTATGTTGAGGTTCTAAGTCTAATCCCTGGCATGAATTCACACAGTAACTAAATAAGCCATTAGATAAAAGTATTTCCTATAACATCACAAGTCAACTTTACAACCCTGACTGGCCCTTTGCCTAAGATGCAGGAGACTAAGCATAAATGTTTAGCAGGCCATGTATGTAGACAATTCATACAGTCCAAGGTTTAACCAAAGAATGGACCATTTCTCTAAATATAGGATTATGGGTGGATGTCAACTATGTATCTACTTGTGTATAAAACTCACATGCAACACTGCTAGGCTACTGCAGTACCCCAAATAGGCACTAAGAGAACCCCAAGGACCATCAGAACTCTCCTCCCTGGAACCCCAGCTCCTGAGGCAGGACCTGGCTCTGTACATGATGGGTATTCAACTGATTACCAACTACTGCATGTCTAAGTATCAGACCCTACCTTAATATGCCTGCTCAGCTGTGTTGGAAACTTCTCTTCTTCCACATCTTTGACAGCTGCTTTGCCTCGAAACAAATCTATGGTCATCCCAGGAGGAAGCAATCCCTGGTGCTGCTGCCACTTCAATGCCTGTGAAAAAGGAAAGAATTAATCTGCTTAGAAGCTTTAAAGAGCCAGTCATCACTGCTCAAGCAAAAACATGCCTGAAAGAACGAGGTCTGAGGAAACTAAAAAGCTTTCTGGTCACACCATCTCTAACCATCCAAACATATCTATGGTTCAGTGTGGGCAAGAGCATGGACTTCTCATGGAAGGCTCTGACTGGAAATGTGGAAAGCAGAAATCTCCCAGAGTTCCAATACACAAAGCCAGCCACTAATAACATTTTACATAATTACTTGTAGTCATTATCCTCTCACATGATGCATTTTTAATTGCTTTATTAATAATTATACTACATACTAAATATATTGTCTTCACCTCATATTATGACATACCTTAATATGCCAGCTCATATGTATTAGGAATTACAAAACTATCATTTTAATGCCTGTAAAATATACTGTTTGCTGAAGTTTCTGTTTACCTAATCAACATATGTTTTAGTGAACATTTGCACTGATTCTAATTCGTCAATTTATCTAATGAATATTACCCTGAACCCATCTAGACAGGGGTGCTTTGCACTCCTGAAGGTTAGTTTTTGCCAATCTGACACACAAACCAATCATCTGCAAAGACTGGCCTGTAGGCAGAGCTGAGAGCATTTTCTTGATTAATAATTGATGGTCAGTACCATCCCTGGGCAGATGTTGCCAGGTGGTATAAGAAAGCAGGAGGAGCAAGACATGGGAAAGCAAGACAATAAGCAGCATATTGACTGCTTTCTACTACAGATCTTGCCTCCACATTCCTGTTTTGAGCTCTTACCCTGGCTTTCTTAGAGTGTGTAATGAAACAAATCCATTCCTCCCTAAGTTGCCTCCATCTCCCAAGTGCTGGTATTTGTGCACGCACACAGACACATGTACACACACATATGTACTCACAGCAACACCATAAATACATTTTTTCATGTCAGAAAATAAAAATATGCCTCACTATTTATTGGTTTTGGTTGAGAACAAATCTACGATCTCATGTACAAGAAGCAAGCAGTTTGTCCTACTAACCAGGCTACATGCCCAGCCTGACAAGACCAGAAAGTTGGGAAGAATATGGGTTTTATGGAGCGTGAGCATTATTCCAATCCTCCCAGCACAGTTAAAACATAATTCTAAAGATGGCAGAGCTCACGTCCTGGAAGCCTAGTTTGCTGTTCCAGAAGAGGAAGGGTACATGGCACAGCTGCTGAGCAGTCAGCTTTATAGGTAGGTTCTACTCCCAGCCTGTGTAATTTCCTTGGCTCAGAAATATGCCTTATACACAGGAACCAGTACCAGAATTCAGGGTAATTTCACCTCTACAGGCATTTAATTACCTGTCCCAGCAAGGCCATGAGACGGGAAGGTGGCACCACGCTGACTTCCCCAGCTAAAGCCTGGGCAATCGCTGCTCTCCTTTTCTCTTTGCTACTTCCATCTGGATATGCCTAGGAAAAAAAAAGGAGGTGGTATCACTTCCTAGGAGAAGCAAAGCTGGCAACCGCTCAGCAGTTGACAGCATGTACTACTGTTCCAGAGAAGAAAGCTGATTCCCAGTCCCCACATCAGTCAACTCAACTACCTACAACTCCAGCTTCAAAGGTGAATTTGATGCCTCTGGCCTCCTCAAACAGGCACACACACGTATGTACATACACATATGAACACACACATCATAAGAAGAAAAAAAATTTAAATCAAAGGAAAAAAGACATTCAAAGAAGAAAATAACAAAACTAAAATACCCAGTTAAACAGGTGAGAAATTAAACCAAATTAGTATTTTAAAATAACTTTCTAATTCTGCACACTTGCATTTTAGAATATGTGAGAGAGCTGGTATCAGTCTATCTGCACTGTTGTTCCTGAAGAGCCCAAGTTAGCCACAAGGATAGAGGAGCAGTTCTAGTTTCAGAAATACTTGCAGGGCCAAAGAATCACATTCTTCAAAAACCCGAACTTTCTATTACCCAGTTCCTATCACATTCTTCTTTCTTTTACCTCAACAGCTCTCAGTGGAAGGTCATGTGCAAAAGAAACTATGTCTTTATATGCGTGTATCAAATGGTGCTTGTCTTGGTGAATAAAATGGCTCTGTGGAAAAAGGGTGTTTACCACCAAGCATGGTAATGAGTTTGAATCTCATGGTAAAAGAAAAGAAACAACTCGTGTAAGTTGTCCTCTGACCTCCACACATGTATGGTTGCCCAAACACATATACAAACAAAAAAAAGTTTTAAACATCCTTTTTGCAAGGCCACATTACTTAATTTTCACAATTAAAAAGGATTTAATTACCACAGACATACCTCACGAGGATCAAAGTAAGATCTGGCTAAGAGGTTTTCCAGATGAATATAGCGCTCTGGTTGGGTTTGCTTTAACATAATCATGGGGTCGGTCTGTCTCAGAAGTGACCTGGCAGCACCCAATTCACGAAGCTCTATCAATTCCAAAACAACCTGGACAATGGAAAGAAAATCAATTTCTCAGCACATTCTCTTTAGCAATCTTCCCCCCACCACGGTCACCCTTCAAATTCTAACTTTATTTTTATTATTACTTTTTCTTTATTTGATTGACTGTTTTGAGATAGGATCTCACTATTATGCAGCCCTGGACTGCCTGGAACATACTATGTAGACCAAGCCACCCTCTAAGTGCTGAGGTTAAAGGTTTGAACCATCACACCTGCATGTTATTTTATAATAAAGAAGTCAATGTCTGGCCGAGGGTCTTGTTTTAGAGCTTACAAAACCCTTAGAATTCTACTAGTGACTACATTATCTGTTACTCAAGAGCCCCTTGAGTAACATTTAAGTTTATGCTAAAATGATACCTTAGAACAAGGACTGCTTACCAGAAAAGCCATGCTATTAGGTTAAGGTTTTAAGCTGACCAACAAGGTAAAGGGACCAACAAGATAAAGGGGCCAACAAGGGGTGTGTGTGTGAAGACTAAGGCTGGAAATTGTATTATCAGTGGGGTTATGTAACAAAATCTCCAAAGAAGCTTCTGGCTGGGGATCTGGCAAGTGGGTGACACACCCCTTTCCACAGAGACAGAGTCAAAGTTCTACATTCAGGTCTCACTCAAAGCCCTGTCTTTTCCTTTGGCTACTTCTGATCTGTGACCTCGATAATAAAACTCTAGTCACATAAATACATAGGTTTTTGGAGTTCTCTGGATCATTTTAGAAGATTATCAAATTTAAGCATGTCATATGAGCCACCAAATACAGGAGGCCAAAAGCCTAAGTGGCCTAAAGTGGGGTAGTCATGGTGCACACCTTTAACCCCAAAATGAGGGAGGCAGAGGCAGGTGGAGCTCTGAGTTTGAGGCCAGTTGGATCTATACAGCAAGTTCCAGGACAGCCAGGGTTATACAGAAAAAATCCGATCTCTAAAACAAAAGCAAAATGGAAAAAAAAAAAAGAAAAAAAAGAAAAGAAAGAAGGAAAAAGTAAGAAAAAAACCTAAATGGACTAAATACACCCTACCCCTGCATACCTCAACATAGCAGAGCCAGTATCTAAAGAGAAATCTATGTCAGACCTAGTGGTGTTAATTCCAGGTGGTCAGTGCCTGAAGAACATTATATAAAATCTCTGTCTGTGCTCTGTCTGTGTCTCTCTCTCTCTCTCTCCCTCTCTTCCCCTCCTCACGCCCGCCCTCACGCACGCACGCACGCTCGCTCGCTCGCTCGCTCGCGCTCTCTCTCTCTCTCTCTTTCAGACAGGGTCTTACTATCTATCCCTGACTGGCCTGGAACTTATTATGTATACCACCTGGCTCAAACCACCATGCTCAGCTTTAGAATATTTCATTTAATTACCACCTAAAAGTAATTTCAGTTTCCTTGGATCTGATCCATACCAAGAAATAATTTCAATTTGGGAAAAATCTTGAATCTTCCAAAAGGAAAGAGAAAAGTCCACTGTTGAGTCCTGACAATGTACATTTTATAGGCAGTTATATCTTAAGAGCCTGAAGAAAGGCTCACTGATACTTCCAATTAAGGAACCAACCAAAAACCTCAAGAACATCACCTCATTCTTACCTGTTCATAGAGATCAATAAGGGTTTTGTCTGGCAATTTCAGAGACTGTATAGCCTGTAAAACAGTATCCCAATGGCCACTGTTAATATCAGCCACGAAACTTTCAATGCTGTCCACAGTATTCAGAGAGACAGTTGTTTCCTCCTGTAAGGTGGCCAGCGCCCGATGTAAACTGTTCTCCTTCAAGTACTGCATGATTAGACGAATCACACTGAAACAAAGTCAGTCATTTAGTCTGGAGATCGAAAGGAAGTTGGTAGCCATTATTATTCTGATCACTAGATCTACTGGACATTTGTGTGAAATACTTCAAACCTATAATAGTCACTGCTTTTTTTTTCTTATTAAATCATCTGATGAAGCAGTAGCAGCAGTACACAGGTGGATCTCTGAGGCCAGCCTGGTCTACAGAGCAAGTTCCAAGACAGCAAGGACTACACAAAGAAACCCTGCCTCAAAAAACAAAATTAATTAATTAATTAACAAATTGAATCATTAAATTGCTGGAAGAAAATTTGGTCCATTAAAAAAAAAAAATGTCAACAAGCAGATTGGAGGTGGTACATGCCTTGAGTCTCAGCATTCTGGAAGCAAAGAGAGGAAGGTGGATCTCTGAGTTCAAGGCCAACCTGGTCTACAGAGTAAATTCCAGGACAGCCAGAGCTACACCAAGAAATCCTGTCTCAAAACAGTAACAAAATAATACTAACAACAATAATCTGAACATGCACAGTTATTCCTCATATAGAAGGGTATTCGATGTTCAAAGACTGGTCGTTAAGACTATTATTAGTCCCCAAAGTAAAAAATCCTTTGGTGCTGGAGAGATGGATCAGTGGTTAAGAGCACCGACTGCTCTTCTAGAGGTCCTGAGTTCCAATTCCCAGCACCCACATGGTGGCTCACAAGCATCTGTAATGGAATCCGATGCCCTCTTCTGGTGTGTCTGAAGAGAGCAGTGGTGTACTCATATACATACATAAAATAACTAAATCTTTAAAAAAAAAAAAATCCTTTGCAGTTCCTGCCCTGACTTCAGTTATACCTTCCAACACCGTCACTGTTTTATTTTTCTACTGACCATCTGCTACTGTTCATATTTTACTTCCTGTTTTTGTCTACTGTCTGCCTTCCTCAATCAAAGCATATATCCACTTAAAGATGATTTATAAAGCTGGATGTTTGGCGGCACACATCTTTAACCCCAGCACTCCAGAGGCAGAGGCTGATGGATCTCTGTGAGTTTGAGGCCTACACAGAGAAACTCAAAGAAACCTTGTCTCGAAAACAAAACAAACAAAAAACCAGAAAAAAAAGTGACTTGCTTATAACTGAACGTTAGAAACAGGTACCTTGCTATGAAGAGACCCAGGCTGGATTCTAGGCCTTCCTACCTGCCTCTTCAGTGCTGCGATTACAGACATGCATACTTCACGTCAGCTTCCAGTCTTAAAAATACCTAGGTTCCAGACCCAGCCGACTTAATAGACCTTGCTTTTCTGCAAAATCTTCAGAACAGACCTATCTCTCGCTTGCACTCAGAACACATCTCTTTGCTAATTTAATTTTACTTTTCAGAAAGTAAAAGGCGGTGGGTGGAGTCCTGGGAACTCCAAGAAAGACTCTTCAGTCAGTTACTCCCCGCCCACCTGGCTCAATGTCGCCTCCGCCTTCGCTAAGTATCATTCTTCTGACCCAATATTCAAATTCTCTGTGTCCACACAGAGGTTCTCTATCTACAAATTGCAAACCAAAACAAGACATCACACTGGGTCTGATCAGATTGGAGAAGCAGCCGAGCCTTTAAGGTAACTAGTGCTTGGACCAGGAGGAAGAGGCAGGCTGGGGGACTGGCGGCACATCGGCAGCGCCAACGGAGCGGTGGCTGGCAGAGGAAAACACAGCAGTCAGGTCTGCTCCGTGTGTCCCTGCATAGCCCCACGCAGGAGACCATGGGCTCCAGGTTGCCCGCCCCATGGCTGCTTTCTCGCGGGCCCACCAAAGAGGGAGCCAACCCGGAAAGTGCTTCGAGGCCGCAGCCTCCATCGCGCAGCCCCCTCCGACGTCCTCCCGAGCACCCTTCACCCTACCCCACGCCACGCCGCGAACACGCCACGGCAAGACTCACTCGGAAGACTCGATTTCGATCGACATAGCGGTAACGCTCCGGGTCCAGGCTCCACTCAGCACAGAGCAGGTCGCAGAACACCGCGCGACACTTCCGGCGACCGCGCTGCGTCACTTCCGCTCTGCTAGGGTCTAAAGGGCGAAGAGAAACACCCAGGTGGGCGGTGCGTGAGGTGCGGAGCCTAGCGTGTTTGTCTCAAGTTCCTGTGGGGCTGGCGAGACCGCCCCGAAAGTACAGGGACCTGCGACTGAACCTGGCCACCTAAGGTGGAGGCGAAAGGGTGGCACGATTGCGACTGCCTGTCGGTTTCGCGAACACACACATAGCATCTTTCTATAGCCTTGGCTGTCCCGCCTTCCTCTGCTTCCCTAGCGCTAGGATTAAAGGTGTGCGCTATCACGCTCAGCTCCAGCTAAGAATTAAGTTGAAAAAGCTGCGGAAAAAGAATTGTAGCCAGATGCGAAGTTATTACAGATTTGAGACTCCTTTCAATATAGACTTAAAATCATACCTTACTGGCATGACATGACAGAGCTGAGGACATAGCTCAGTTATTGAGTGCTTACCTAGCAAGTCAGAGGCCCTGGTTAAATCTCTACTTATTAAAAAAAATAATAATAATAATACAAAGCCGGACAGTGGTGGCTCACACCTTTAATCCCAGCACTTGAGATTTCTGAGTTCGAGGCCATCCTGGTCTACAGAGTGAGTTCCAGGACAGCCAGAGCTGTCCTGAGAAACCCTATTTCAAACAAACAAACAAACAAACAAACAAAACCAAAAACATAAGTATTGATGAATTTTATAAATAAAGGTTAGGGAGAAGGTGGGATGGATGTGCATCCATAGCTGGCTTCAAACATAATGTAGTTGAAGATGCCTCTACTTTCCAAGGGCTAGAATTACCGGTGTGCATCATTGTGCCTATCTCCAATAAGAGCTATTTTAAAATTCTATTGACAAAGTACATATATTTAAATATATATGCAGCACAGTGGCAAGTCTATCTTGTGAAATTACATATTGAGATAACTTAGGAGTTTCTAATGGCTCTCTTGTCTGTTATACAGGCATCCACCCCAACTTCTTTACAGTCTCCTTTTCCTCCCAGTGTTGGGCATCAAAATCAGAGCCGTTCAATATAGCCTCTTATATGTTTTCTTTTTTATTTGTTTTGTTTTGTCATGTTGTGTTTGTTTTTCAACACAGGATTTCTTTGTTTGGCCCTGGCTGTCCTAGAATTTGTTCTGTAAGTCAGGCTGGACCTGCTGCCTGCCTCTGCTTCCTGAATGCTGGAATTAAAAGTGTGCACCACCATGCTTTGGGAAATTTTTAAAAAGTCATTTGAAACTAAGTAGAGAAAATGGCGTATGCTACTGTTACAATGAACTGGATCTTCTAAGGTGCTTGGATTAAAGGGGTGTACCACTGTGCCCAGCTCTCTTTCAGTTTTTAAATCAACTATTTCCCATCAACTCTAAAGAACACAGTCTCAGCCACAGTGGCACACACCTTTAATGTCAGCACTGGGGAGGCAGAGGCAGGAAGTTCTGTGAGTACAAGGCCAGCCTGGTCTACAAAGTGAGTTTCAGGACAACCAGAGCTACACAGAGAAACTCTATCTCAATAATAAGTATAATGACTTCTGAGATAGCCCTGTAAGGCCCCCACAAAGGGAGGACCTCACCCAAGCCTCAGGAATTCTCAGCCACCCATTAACTCACAAGGCACCGAACTTGATGTAATCAGCAAGAGGTATATTTCAATCAACATGTTGAGGTCAAGACCCATGACCCACGCAGAGGCAGTGGGGTCTGACCCCCAGGCTTTGGAGACAGAGGAAATTTAAAGCCAAAAACCACAACTCAGGGGAGAAACCACAACCCAGGGGAAGTGAAGGAGAATTATTGGAGAGTACCTATGGAAAGTCCCAGCCCATTATTCAGTTTGTGACAGGGTCCAAGGAACAGTCATGGGGAACATTTTGTATAGGCTATTCTCTAAGAGCCTATTCGAATTCAACCATCTATCTTGTGTTCAGCCAAGTTCCTGAAACACAGAGCTCACGACCAAGCTGACCTGCACTCTTGGTTCTGCTCAGCCTGCTAGGAGTTTCTGAAAAATTTTAACCCTTTCAGTCCCATTCTGACCACAACATAGGACTTTCTTTCTTTCTTCTCCTTTTGTTTCTTTCTTTCCTTTTTGTTTTGTTTTCTGCGATTGCATTTCTCTGTAGCCAAGGATGTCCTGGAGTGAGTTGATTCTCTCCTTCCACCGTATGAAAGATTTTTTTTAAACTTTTTTTATTATCCAATCATAATTTTTACTTTTTAACACAGGGGTTATAAATACGAAAATGCAGGATGTGGGGAAGAGGATGACACAGGAGCATAGGTGTTCACGGGGAATACAGATATTCAGAACAGGGTATCAGCTGGGTGAAGGTTCAGGGGTCAGGTCATTATGACTCTGCCTATGATTCACTTGTCCTTATCTAATTTGGTACTATCTGCCAAGGCTGCCTATTTACAAGGTCTACGACTATTCAGGCTGGTAAATTTCCACCAAAACTGCCTATTGTGGGGCGCTGAGCTATGAGAGACTGCCAGGCGCAGTCTTTGCCTATAAAATAGGCAGTTTTTGCCTATAAAAATAGGCAAAAAAACAAGCCTTCTTGTTTTGGGAGGAAGTCCTTCAGATAGCACCATGCATGGCGGAGGACAATATTTACAGTCCAGACTGGAGCAGAGTAGCTTCCCTTATCAAAAACAGAGATAAAAAAAAAACCCCTTGTGAGTTTTTGCCGATCTTAGCTGCAACTCAGCAATGTATAGGACCATTTAAAATTGGACAGACTGAGAACAACAACACAGCTCCTGGGCCCCCTCAGTCAAATGAACCCAAAGATCAAGGTCCCCAAAATCACCCCTTTTCAGCCCTTGCAACCCTTACCCAACTAATAAGAGAAATAAAATCAATCTACCTACCTACCTCTTCCCCCTTATGCCTTGGAGGAAATGCCAAAAAGCCATCTGCCCCTCTTGCTCCTCCCTCCCCCATCCAAAGGCAAGGCTCCATTAAAATACCAAAGGAGCTTTCCCCTGCCTCTCCACTTACTTCCCAACCAAAGAGAGATAAATCTCCTCCCCCTTCTCCTAGCCACAAAAGTAAGAGACCTTCAGAATCTGCAGATAAAACCCTGCCAAATTCCATAGTCCCTTATAATCAACCATCAACCACTCAACAACTTTGCAATCTCAGGGACTCTCACACAAAAACTAACCCCGCCTCCCATGCTACTCAGGAATCTGATACAGAACTCAAAACCCAAACTACTCGAGCATTTCCAGTTAATATCAACCTCACCCAAGCTAAGCCACTTAACTAGTACCCACTCCAAGCCTCAGACCTAAAAGAACTCAGGCAAGCGGTGAAGGAAGATGGCATTCATGTACCGTGGACAAAATTCCTCCTGCAGAGCCATATTGCCAATTTAAACACCCCCCAAGATTGGAGAGATATTTGCTGTTCTGCTCTTCCCGGCCCAATGTTCCTAGAGTGGGAAGCCTACTATCATGATGAATGTCTTCAACAAGTCAGGCAAAACCAGGAGAGGGACGATGCCACCCCACGGGGTTTTAAAGAACTCTTTGACCAGGAAGATTTCTCTACTGAGGCACAACAGGCAAGTCAGCCAGCAGGGTACTATGACCAGGTCCACCTTTGTGTCATTCAAGCCTGGATAGGCTCACTCCACCCTCAGGGTCACAAGACCCGGCCCACTCCCTGCTCTCCCTCCATCAGAAGCCTGGAGAATCCCTATCTGATTTTATTCTCAGAACTAAAATGAGCTTAGAAAGAAAAATCTCCAACCCCACAGCTAGAGACCTTCTTCTTAAAAACATTGTTTGGGAAGGCATGACTTCTGAGTGTAGGCTAGCTTGCCAGGGTCTCCGGGAAGATGATGTTCTTCCCGGAGAACATCAGGATAGGTGGATTGTAGCAACCAGAGAAATAGAAATCTCATCGCACCAGGTCACATCCATAGCTCAGGCATTTGTGGCAGCAGTAAAAACAGAAGGAATCTGCTTCAAATGTGGAGAGGCAGGACACTGGAAGGATGAATGCCACTAAACTCCTCTTCTATAACAGATTCCAATCCTCCTAAGGTCCCCTGTTCCCATTGCAGAAAGGGTTTCCACTGGTGGAGACACTGTACTGCTCGATATGTTAAAGATGGTAAACGACTAGAGCCTTTAAACTTCAAACGGGGCAACCCTCAGCCCCGACAGTAAGAGGGAAAACTACTCCTGTAGAAGCCTTATGGGTGCCCAGCATCTCAGAAGTTAACCATTAAAATAGATGATAAACCATTCAAGTGTCTTATTGACACCGGAGCAGACCAGACGATTCTAAGACAGCAAGAGGTTCCACAGAACTGGCAGTTGACCCCTGGACCCAAGCTCCTAGGCATAGGGGGTACCTCTCACGAATTCATCACCAAACAGACCTATAGGTGGGAAGACCCAGATGGGGCTACAGGCCTCATACACCCCCTGGTGGCTCAAGTAGCCACCAATCTCTTAGGGAGAGATATCTTATAAGCCTTAGATGTGGTTCTTACCACACAGAAAGAGACTACATTAAGATAGAGGATATTACTTATGAAGAAAATAGTACCCAAGGAGACCCAAATAACCCCCCTCCAAATCACCCCCAATTCTAGGGGCCACTGTTAAATTTAGTACTCCCTGCCTTGATTGGCTCTCTGATGAAGCCGTCTGGGTCCCACAGTGGCCTCTATCAAGGGAGAAACTTAGGGCCCTCAGAAAACTCGTAGAGGAGCAGCTGTATCTACAACACATCCGTCCCTTCCACAGTCCATGGAACACCCCTGTGTTTGCTATAAAAAAGAGCTCAGGGGAGTGGAGACTGTTGCAAGATTTGAGGGCAATTAACAAAACCATTCAAATCTGGGGCTCCCTAAAAAGAGGGCTATACCCCACATCTCAGCCATTCCTGCCAATGTTCCTCTATTAGAAATAGACATAAAAGATTACTTTTTTTCCATCCCTCTCCACCCCCGGGACTGTGAATGCTTTGCATTCTCAGTGCCCTCCATTAACAACTCTGGCCCAGTCTCACAATATGAATGGACCGTTCTTCCCCAAGGAGTGGCTAACAGTCCTACCATTTGTCAGGAGGCTGTAGCCTCTGCATTAAAACCCTATTTAGACAAAGGACTCAACATCTATCATTACATGGATGACATCTTGGTCTGGAGAGATGCTTCTACCTCCCCCTCCCAACTTAAGGACTAGCTAATACCTTCCCTATCTGCCCTAGGATTCAAAATAGCCCCTCACAAAATCCAACTTATCCCCCCCATTGCATTTCTAGGAACAGAGATCTCCCTTACTTCAATATGTCCCCTCAAGCCCACCCTTTCCTTCCCTCAAAAATTAACTCTTGCCTCCCTACAGAGCTTTTTGGGAAACCTCAATTGGCTTCGACCCTGGCTTCACCTCCCCACAAGCACCCTTCAGCCCCTCTTTAACCTCCTGAAAGGAGATAAAAGTCCCTCTTCCCCAAGGACACTGTCCCCAGAAGCAGTCCAAGCCCTAAAATCTGTCACTTCAGCCCTAAATGATATGGCTCTTGCTAGGTATGACCCAACAGTACCTGTACATCTCCTTATCTTTAATTCCTCCCCTACCCTTGTAGGAGCCCTTTACCAACCACAGGGGGTGCTAGAATGGCTCCAAACCCCGATGGGTGTTGCACCCTGAATTCTAAATGAAGTGGGTACACTTGCCAATATGATTAAAAATGGCAGAGGTAGGGCCCTACAAATCCTAGGAAAAGAACCTGACGTTCTTGTCACCCCCTTCTCCCTCTACGACGTTCAGTGGCTAATCAAAAATCATACCACTTTGCTATCAGCTTAATAGGATTCCCAGGACAACCATTATCCTGATGAAAAATGGGCCTCTGCCCTCCCTCTGTTGTGATGGCTACCCCCCCAAACTATTCTCCAGAGAGCCCATAGCAGGAGCCCCCTCAATATTTACCGATGGGGGGATGAGGGGAGTTGCAGCAGTAATATACTAATTCCCTGAAGATGAACCCCCTATCCTCTGATTCAAAGAGCTCCCCCACACTTCCCCCAATATAAAGAACTATATGCCATTTATCTAGCTCTAAAAGAAGTCAAAGGCCCCCTTAACCTCTTTTCAGACAGCGTATATGCTGTCAATTTGCTTCCTTGGTTGTCAAGATCATTTATCAAACTAGATGACAACCCACTCTCCCCTTTACTCATACAGGTCTCCGCCCTCCTACAAGAGAGAACCTCCTTCATCTATATCCAGCACATCCGATCCCACAGTCCCCTGCCAGGTCCTATATCTGAGGGAAATACACTAGCTGACCAAACTGCCTCAACAGGAACATTTACAGCTTCCACTGAGCAAGCAGACCAATTTCATTCACGCACACACACAAATCTAAAGGGGCTTCATGCTCGCTTCCCCCACATCCCCCTTGCTCAGCTTCAAAGGATAATAAAAACATGTGCCTCTTGTGCATCCCTCATTACTACTCCAGCTTTACAAACCATGGGCACCAATTCCGAGGCCTCAAATCTAATGCCTTATGGCAAATTGATGTCACCCATGTTCCCCAATTTGGTAGACAAAAATATGTTTTTGTCACCATAGATACTTACTCACATTTGTATGGGCTACAGCCCAGACAGGTGAAAACTCAAAAAGGCTGATCTACCATATGCTCTTTACCTTTGCCATCATGGGCATTCCTCAACAGATAAAAACTGATAACAGTCCCATGTTGGGCGCCAGATGTTGGACCCTGCTCCAGATGGGGTCCCACAAAGTCTCCAGCTTGGCAGAGGATAGGGTGCAAACAGCCATTGTCTCTGTCGCTGTTGCTGCCCCTGCCCGTGGATGGTCCAGGGTAGAGTGTCACCAAGGTCCACTGCTGCCTGTCACCCTCTCTGAAGCAGAGAGAGGAGCCCATCAACCAAGAAGATGCCCTGCCTCTCATTGACAGATCAAGAACCAAGGATGAGGAGGAGAAGGCAAAGGAGACACCATGCCCAGAGGAGCAGCAGGATCTCCTGGAAGGACATCCATGACCTGATGACAGCTGCTCAGGCCATGTGCCCTCCACAAGCCCCCCTCTCCTCCATTCTCTTGGCAGTTTTTGTCATCCTTCATGCTAACTCTGCTACTGCCCAGCCTTTCCCTAGCCTTCCCAACACCTACCATTGGAGATTCTATGCTAGGGAAATCTATAATGGACACAATAAAATTATAGGAACCCAGGACTGCCCACTTGAAGGATGTTGTTAACCAGGCTTTGGTTAGGCATTCCAGCATATAACTCCAGTATAGGTAACTTGCCTTGAACACAGCATATTTAGGGTGATGACCTAAAGGATGAGTCATCCCCTCCATGGTCAGTTTTCATATTATTCCTCACATTTTACTCCATAATCATCCTTTGTCCTCTGGCTTCTCTTCCAAAGGCTCTCACTAGCTGGAGGGCTTCCGAAAGGAATCACAATCCGCTCTGCTGGTGTGGGCAGTGCCATCACAGCATCAGATTGGAGGCATGATCCAAGGCTGACCTCTTCCCAAATAGCAGCATCTGAGGAAGATAAGGCAAAAATCTCCCTGGGGGGCAGTTAGTTATATTGATGGGCATCTAGGCATCAGAGTTGCCCTGGGACAAGGCGGTGCTCCACACTAATTTATTTGACAGAGTTAGAGAGGCTGAGTGGAGAGTAGTCCAAAGGTGAATTCATGGGTGTGGTGGTTTGAACGAGAATGTCCCCCACAGGCTCATGTTTGGTTCCCAGTTGGTAAACTGTCTAGGAAGCATTAGGAGGTGTGGCCTTGTTGTAGGAGGTATGTCACTGGGGTTGGGCTTTGGTCTCACTTTCTCTCTCTCTCTCTCTCTCTCTCTCTCTCCCTCCCCCTCTCCCTCCCCCCTTTAACTACTGCTACTACTAGTACTACTACTACTACCTGTGAATCTGAAGTTAAGGTCTCAGCTACTGCTCCAGTGCCCTGCCTGCCTGCCTGCCTGCCTGCCTGCCTGCCTGCCTGCCTGCCTGCCTGCCTGCTGCCTGCCTGCCTGCCTGCCTGCTGCCTGCCTGCCTGCTGCCTGCCTGCCTGCCTGCCTGCCTGCCTGCCTGCCTGCCATCATTCTTCCCACCATGATGATTATGGACTAACCCTCTGAAAATATAAGCAAGCCCTTACTTAAATGCTTTCTTCTATAAGTTGTCTTGGTACTGGTGTCTTTTCAAAGCAATATTACAGTAACTAAGACAATGGTATTGAAAAAGACATCAAGAGGCAGAGTAGGAGCTGAGGCATCATCTGTATTTTGAAGTCCTTTTGAAGTGGTCAGTTTCAGAGGCTGGCCTGAATTGGATCACACTGTCTATTCTTGGCTCAGGGCCTTATAGCCTTGGTATGGGCATGGTGTATCAATAGTTTGAGACCTGCAACTTCAAGAGCTGAGGGAATGGGGCAATTTTTGTGCACTGTCAGCTACAATTGAACACACACAAAAATGTGTTCAAGAACTGCTAGAGGCATGATCTCAAAAGGAGAATACAGAGTATGCAACACACTCTAAACAGCACAGGTGGCACAAGAAACAGAGAGGTCTGTTTCTTGGAACTGTTGGGCCAGCTTTTAAAGTTCTGTTCATTCCCTCAGCTCAGCCTTAAGATGGAGGGTGTTACCTTGTGTGCAAGCTCCAAGTTAATCCTACTGCCTGGGACACATATTGGATCACCTTGCTGACAAAGATTGGTCTGTTATCTGACCCTCCAACGCAATGGGACCCCAAAGTGTGGGGTAATTTGGCAGGTCAGAAGGTGGAAACTCATTGGGTCTTCTCTGTGCAGATAAGAAAAGCTTTCTACCCAACCTGAAAGGTGCACGCCACAACCAGCAACACTTATGGTAGGCTTTGCAAAGTCCATTCTTAGATGTTCAAATACCTACAACTCCTATTTTTCTGTCAGCCTGGGGCCTTGAGTTGCTGCCTGAGATTGCTCTGAACACACTGCTGACAGCCTTTGCTTAGCCTGTTGGGTCAGCACTGGCAACCTTAAGACCACCAACAACTCATGTAGGGACGTTTTCTTCCAGGTGGAGTCTCTAGACTCATTGTTTATCTGGGGTAATCATCCAGCCCTCCTGATTTTTAGTAGCCTCTTCATTGGTTGCCCCCTTTCCTTCTACTGGTTTATGGGAGGGCAGCTCTGAGAGCAGCAGGAGTATAACTGGTGGGTAATAGGAGAAGATTGCAAGACTATGTTGCTGGGGTTGGTCTGGTACTCCTACGTATTCAAATTCTATACCCCAAGATGAGCAGATTCTCATGTACACCAGCTTTTATTGTACAAACCTTGCTCCCCAAGTTAACTGATCAACAAAAGGCTGAAGCCTGTGATTGGGCAAGAGAGAGAGGAAGACAGGACTTGAAGATCAAGGGAGGGGGGAAGAGAAAAGAGGAGAGGAGAAAGCTGCCATGAGAGGAGATAGACCATGAGCATGTGGAATAGCAAGTAACTGAGCCAGGCAGTGGTGGTGCATGCCTTTAATCCCAGCACTTGGGAGGCAGAGGCAGGTGGATTTCTGAGTTCAAGGCCAGCCTGGTCTACAGAGTGAGTTCCAGGACAGCCAGGGCTACACAGAGAAACTCTGTCTCGGAAAAAACAAACAAACAAACAAACAAACAAACAAAAAAGAATTATGGCTTTTAACTTTCAATGAAGCTGTGGAGCTGGTGGCAGAAAAGAAATGTCTAGTTAGATAACTACTCTTAATGGAAACACATGTAAACATCTCTGCTGTAAACTTATTCATTTTATGATTGAATTTATGTTTAAACTCATGGTGAACTTTTGAATTAGATACTACATGATCATAAAATCTAAGAAAATATGTAAGAACTAACTAAGAATTAAGAACTTACAACCAGGAACTTAAGAGAACTCAGAGCAGAGAGATTTAGATAGTTTAATAGGTTTCCCCCTTTATTCTTTTCTCTTAGAAATGAAGGTTAGAATCTATTTTCAAGTTGTCCATTTTCTTCTTGTGAGCTACTTTCTTTGCTGATAAAGAGTTAAATAAATGCCCAACCTTGGAGACAGGGCCTTGGAATTCCTGCTAAGAAAACAACAAAAGGAACCTCTTTACTTATTTCCCTCAATGTTAGGATACAGGACGGGTTAAAACAAGACAGAAGTTTTTAACATCAGCATAAGCAAGAAAGTTTTAGGGTTTTTTTTTTGTTTGTTTGTTTTTGTTTTTTTTTTTTTTAGAAGCCAATAGCTTCAGCATTCAGCATAGTTAGAGAGTTTAAAGGTCGTCAGTCTGCTGCCCTATGTCCAAGGCTGTGTCCCACTCCAGCCGATTTCAGACTGGGCAAGCTCCCAGCAATGTGCCTGACCTGGTGTGTATAGGGAGGGCAGAGGACAGCTTCTCCCTCAAGCAAGTGCCCACCTGACCAGCTACCTCCAGCAATTTAAGAGCTCTTGCTTTAGGGCCCCAAGTATAAAACCAAGACATTGTGCTTGGTCACCTCCTGTTACCAATGGTGAGTGCTGTTTCAGAAGAAACAACCTCAGCAAAACCATTAATCCCAAAGATGGGAGGAAAAAGACTTCTAACCCAAATCATCATGGCCGAATTAGTTAAAGCAAGTTGTCTTTATTTGTGTACACGGCTGCTGCCTCCCTCTAAGATGGGGCTCAAGAAGTTAACATTGGACATGGGGAAAATAAGGGTTTTTTTTAGCTCAGGAGTAGGGAGTTTCCAAATAGAGGATTTGGCCAATAGGTGGGGTTACCAAAGCAGAACAGAAGCATATGAAGTTGATATAAGAACGAAACAAAGACATGGTTGCAAGGTAGTCATAAATTAGTCATAACAACAAGAGGTTACAATAGCCTTTTGAAACAGACATGATTGCCATTCCTGGAGCCGGCGGTGCAGAACCATTTGTAGTTTAGGTTACAGGTGGGCATAGCCCAATCCTTGAGAAACAGAGGTTTAGTCATAAACAAGAATGAACCTAGTCTGTCTTTACTATAAAATGGCTTTTAAGCCAAATATGGTGGCAGGCTGGTGGGTTGGAACCCAGTCAGATAGCATAGCCACAGGGCTGTGCAAACATGGTGAGCACTTCACACTCACTCACTATCCAATCAGAACCTATAAATTCCCATTTAAAATTCCTAGTCTGGCCAGAGATGGTGTCACGGGCTTTTAATCCCAGCACTCAGGATGTAGAAGCAGGTAGATTTATGAGACCCTTTAACTACTGGAAGGGGACCCTGAACCCCACTGGGGGTCGAGGTGAATGGTGTCTCCCTGAGGGGTCTCCAGAATTGCAGACATCTCCTTGGAATAAGCACTCTGGCACAAGTGAGAGTGGAAGAGAGGAGATGTGCTCACCAATAGCTGGAACCACCTTTCCAGAGCTACCGGGGCAGAGGAGGGCAGCGATAACAGCATCAGCCTTCACTCACAGGACGTGGAATCAGGCAACAGCACTTTCCTTCAGAGCTTTTTATATCTGGGCCTTCCAATGGCAAATACTGCACACTTAGGGAGGGTCTTCACTGCCCCTCAGCAAATCCTTTCTGGAAACGCCCTCACAGACCAACATGCCGGTTAAGAGATTCGGATCCCTTCAAGTTAACAATTAAAATCAACTATCACGGGCTGGAGAGCTGGCTTAGCAGTTAAGAGCACTGACTGAGTTCAATCCCCAGCAACCACATGGTGGCTCACAACCATCTGTAATGGGGATCTGATACCTTCTTCTGGTGTACTCACATACATGAAATAAATATATCTTAAAAAAAATCTTTAAGAAAAAGATTAGCTATCACAAGAGGAGTGTTTGTGTGTGTTTTGTTTATTGCCCACAGCTACCTATCTGTCTAATTTCTATTTGTATATCTCCATAAGGGTTATTTGGAATAATGGTCACCCAATAATGTCATGTCACTGATAGGATTTTTAAAATTTAAAAACTTTTATTTTTTATGTGTATGGCTATTTTGCCTGCATGTTTGTGTACCCCGTGTGTGCTTGGAAGCCAGAGGAAGCATCAGAATCACTCCTGGAACTGTACTTGAAGATGGTTGTGAGCCACCATGTGGGTGCTGAGAATCAATCCTGGGTCCTCTGGAAACCTCTTAACCACTGAGCCATCTCTCCAGCTCCCAGGATGATGGGATTTTTAAACATTTTTATTTTATGTGCATCAATGCTTTGCCTGAATGTGTGTCTGTGTGAGAATGTTGAATCTTGGAATTACAGACAGTTATAAACTGCCATGTGGATGCTGGGAACCCCAGTCCTCTGCAAGAACAGTCAGTGCTTTTAACCACTGAGCCATCTCTCCAGCCATCTCCCAAGGACGATGAGATTTTAACTAATATTTGTTCTCCTCTCTCCTTTTTTGGCATCATTAAAATGTTTTATGATGATCAAACAAAAATACAATCTTAGGCCAGGCAGTGGTGGCACACCCTTTTAATCCTAGCACTTGGAAGGCAGAGGCAGGTGGATTTCTAGGTTCAAGGCTAGCCTGGTCTACAAAGCGAGTTCTAGTACCATCAGGGATATCCAGAAAAAAAAAAAAACCTGTTTTAAAAAAGAAAATATGAACTTAGGTCAGGTGTGGTGGTACATACTTGTATTCACGCACTTGGGAGGAAAAGGCAACAAGATTAAGAGTTCATTGCCTAGGAAATAGAGAGAAGACTCAGTGGCTAGGAAGACCTGGATTCTGTTCCCAGCACCCACAAAGTAGCTCAAAACCATCTATATACAATGCCAATTCCAGGGATTCAATGCCCTCTTCACACTTCCCCAGGCACCAGGCATGCACATACATACATACATACATACATACATACATACATACATACATACATACAGGCAAACACACATACACATAAAACAAAAGAAATAAATCTAAAAACTAAAAAAAAAAAAAAAGAGTCTGGGATATGTATGTAGTCTATTTCAAAGTAAACAACATAGTACAAACTTGGGTTGGAATCATAACATAGTGGTGAAATATTTGTCTAACGTGCTCGGGACATGTTGTTCTTTTGAAATTAGACAGGAGGAAGTTGCATGGTTCAGTGGTTAAGAGCAGGTGCTACTCTTGCGGAGGACCTGAGTTTGTTTCCCAGTTGGTGGACATCATGCAGGAAGAGCTGCAGTGGGCAAGTGGGCTTCCTGGAGATAATCCACCATTTTGCTTTGCTGCAATGGATGTACCCTGGACAGACACAGCCTCAGAGACTTCATCCCAGGATTGCTTCTTGCTACTGATTTGTCTTCTCATGCTTGTCACTGCTATGCTCCTCATTTATTTGGCTTGGTGTGAGTGGACTCCAGGAGACCCTCACTGTGTGTAACCTGGTGTGATTACTTTCTGGGTAACCTGTTGAGCAAGCTCACAGAAGATTAAAGTGAAGATGCATGTCCTCGAGCTAATGCTGTTTAGATGAATTAATGGTTTTATGGAATTCCTGGCTTTGTCTAAGTAGTTTTAGGAAGTTAGTTTGATTTAAATAACTTTGAGAAGTTAGGATAGTTGATAGAAAGTTTTAAGTTAGAATCAAGACTAGAATGTGCTCCTTCCTCAGAGGATGACAAGAACTACATGTGTTAAAGACAGTAGTACAGTGAGCATTCATACATTACAAGCACATAATTGTAATAGCAAGAAAAACAGGCTTGGGAAAAGTTAACGATCAAAGAAAACAGTTACTCTAGGTTGGACCCAAGTTCCTTGATCTTGTGATCTAGGCTTTCAATGTATACCATGAAAAGGAAGCTTATGAATGAGTAAATACTTCTGATATAACAACAGAGAACAAATATTAGGCAGTTTAGCTGATAAAAACTTCAAAAATAAGGTGCAAGACAGCCTGTTTCTTAGTAAAACGGATTGTCACCAGCAAAACATAGGGAAAACTTGCTACTATAGACTTGGCTTGCTTAAACTTTAATCTATGACAAGAGAATTATTGCTTTGGGGTTACAATGAGCTTGTGGAGAGGAAGATGAGAAATGTTTAGTGGGGTATGAGTTTCAAAAGAAGAGACATAGTCAATAATTCTGTTGTAACTTCCTGTTGTGTAATGATTTTATTTTAATCTGTTTTTGAAGAAGATGGTTTTGTGGTGACTGTTTTTAAAAAATGTGTAACTTGTAGCTATGAGGTGATTTTCTTCTTACATAGAAAATGATGTCTTGCCGGGCAGTGGTGGAGCATGCCTTTAATCCCAGGACAGCCAGGGCTATACAGAGAAACCCTGGCTCAAAAAAAAGGAAGAAAAGAAAGAAAGAAAGAAAGAAAGAAAGAAAGAAAGAAAGAAAGAAAGAAAGGAAAGAGAAGAAAGAAAGGAAGGAAAGAAAAGAAAGAAAAGAAAGGAAAAAAAGAAAATGTCTTAGGTGATGTAAGGGGTTAAAGTTGTTGGAGCCTGCTTTGCTTCATTTACTTCATCCACTGTGTGTGTGTGTGTGTGTGTGTGTGTGATCCACACCCACCACCCAGTTTCTTTTCTCTAATTGCTGGCTGCCTTATGCCCCAGTCAGCTCTTTGACATCAAGTGCCGCTGGAGTCACAGGAAAAGCAGAGAATGGAGTCAGGGGCCCAAGGGCTGGGGACAATGTCTATCCCAGGGCCAGTGGGAAAGGGAGCTCCAGCTTGCCCCCGTGGGGTGATTGTTTTTAGCTTGGTGGAGGCAGGTTTGGTGGCAGTTGTGGCTGGGAGCACAGAGAGGTGTGGCTCTGTAGGTAAAGGCCTTCTTCATGGTTCTCCATGGTAGATCTTGATGAAAAGAGACAGTCATGGTTCTAAAGAGTTTATGGTCATGGTGGAAAATGGATGCGTAAAACCATACCCCACTTCTCAGGGTGGGCCTGAGATTAAATACCTTTTGCAGGAAGGAGTGTCTAGGAAAGGAAGCTTATTGACTAAGCCATCTAGGCCTCTAGGTACCTTGTTAGCATGGAGAATACTGTTTTAAGCCTAAGTGACCACAGGACATGTTTCTTTTATGAGAGAAACATGGCACGTGTTCCAAGTCAGGAGTCAGGAGTCACCCGGGACCCTCAAACTAGTTCCAGCTTTCCCACATCTCAGACTGCACTTTCCTACCAGGAGCAGTGTCTCAGTGGTGGCAGCGTGGTGTAAACACAGTCAAACTCCCCATGGTCCATAACCCCCCAAGCAGCCATGTGGACCCAGGCCTACAACTGGCGCCCAATGTAGGGCTTGAACCCATGACCCTGAGATTAAGAGTCTCATGCTCTACCAACTGAGCTAGCAATGTCAGCTTCAGGGGATCTGAAGTCTTGCTATGAATTGTGGTGACACTTTCATTCTAGAATGCATACACCCCTAACACATACCTACTCACAATTAAATATGATAAAAATAAGTCTTTATTATTATTATTATTAATTATATATTTTTAATTTTAATTTTAATTCTTTTTCTAGACAGGGTTTCTCTGTGTAGCCCTGGCTGTCCTGGAACTCACTCTGTAGAACAGGCTGGCCAAGAACTCACAGACTTCCATCTGCCTCTGCCTCCTGAGTGCTGAGATTAAAGTTGTGTGCCACTATTGCCTGGGTATTTTTTTTATTTTCTTATTCAAGAGGCTTTTGAGTGCTTGTTTCTCTCCCAGCTCACTAGACCACTTCCATGCTTGGGAGTGCCCTTTTCTTTCTTAATAACTGTTCCTTATTACTAAAAAAGAAAAAATAACAAAGAAAATATTGTGGTTCAACTTCAATAACAGAGTTGTTTAGACCCCAAGTTGAATTCCCAGCACTCCTCTATGTCTTCAAATTTGTTTTTTAAGAGGAAAAAATTATGGTACTAAAAGCTTTGTCAGAGTTATCAAAAAAATTATGGGAAACTCCAACCCCTACTGATTTAAAATTCAGAGGTGAAATGAAAATCACTATAAACACAAGGGAGGAAGAGTGGGTGGGGTGGGGGCAGAAACTGTACTCTGCCTGCAGGGTTTGCATTTGGGAAAGTTTCTGGTAGAACCAAACTATTACAAGTCAGAGCTTGAGTTTGTTAGTTATCTTCTTCTTCTTCTTCTTCTTCTTATTATTATTATTTTTTGTCTTTTCAAGACAGGGTTTCTCTGTGTAGCCCCGACTGTCCTGGAACTCTATAGACCAGGCTGGCCTCGAACTCAGAAATCTGCTTGCCTCTGCCTCCCAAGTGCTGGGATTAAAGGCTTACGCCACCACTGCCCAGCCATCTTATTTTCAGCTAAGCCTAAAATCAAATCAATGCAGCCTCATCGATCAGGTCAGACATTGAGAGAGAGAGAGAGAGAGAGAGAGAGAGAGAGAGAGAGAGAGAGAGAACAGGAAGGAAATGGCCAATTTATTAATCAGCACTTGAAAAGTTGAGGCAGGATGACTCCACCTTGAGGCTAACCTGGGCACCTAATTTCGAGCCTCCTCAACATGACTGATGTAGACAGATGAGAGTCAGGAAATCCTGTTTCCTGTTCATGCCCCCTTTCCGGACTGTTGTCTTTTCCAGAAATCCATTTAACTAACATTCTTTTTGATCCAGCAGAGGGCAGGACAGACACATGAAAACCACTCTTGTGAATCGGCCTGCAGATGTCTTAATGGTTAGTAAGGAAAAAGGAAGAGAGGTTAGCTTCATTTCCTTGATCTAGGCCAGCTTGTCCCAACAGGAGGCCAAATCTTGAGGAAAGCCATCCCACAATTCCACCAGCTTGTGGCAGAACATGACTTTCTCCTTCTTTTTATGTTCAGTTCCCAGCCCAGTGCTGGAATCCTTGACAAAAGACCCTCATCTTTTTTTTTTTTTTAAATGCTATGGATAAAAGCCATCTGTTTTAACTTGTTACAAAATATGCTTTCCTGTAACTCCTGCCCTGATCCCACACTGAAACAGTGAGTTTCTCCTCACAGATCAGTTTTCATCCAGGAAAGACTTTGCCAGAAGTCTCTCTCTGTTTCTCTGTCTCTGTTTCTCTGTCTCTCTTCTCTGTCTCTGTCTCTGTCTCTGTCTCTGTCTCTGTCTCTGTCTCTCTCTCTCTCTCTCTCTCTCTTCACACACACACACACACACACACACACACACACACACACACACACACACCTCATTTCTGCTGATCCATGGGCCAAGGCAACCTCAAATGCTTCTTTGCTGACTTAAGGACATCACTGGCAAACACAATGGAATTAATGCGGCTGACTAGGCCACATGGCTGTGCCCCTGGGGCAGTGGAGGACCACTATCCTCAGTGTCTTCACACAGCTGCAGATCATCTGGCAAGGAAGAGACAAAGCCTGTGGAATGTCTTCCAGGACTGCCCTGTAACGTTAGTCTGGAGTACTGAAGAGCACCGTCTGAGAGGAAGGACAGAGGAGGGATTGAGAAGCCCTATCCAAATTACACAGTGTGGGACTCTGAGCTTATAGAAAACCAGTTCAGCTGTGTGACCTAGTTGGGACTTTTTGTCGTTGCTGCTGTTTTGTTTCGTTATTGTTGGTGGATAGATGATACATGCCAATGTGTTGACAAAGGCACATTGGAATTGGGAGCCTTGAACACCTCACTGCTAAGGATGCTGAATGCAGGGCCTTCCACTTGCTTGCCAAGGGCTCTACAGTTGATCTATAGCCCAGGCCCACTTCCTTCTTTCTTCCAGAAGTATTCAAATTAGCAGCTGGAGATTCTGTTTTCACTCCTGATAGTTAGAACTGTGGGAGGAGAAGGGATTGGCAAGAGGCCTTTCTCAGAAGACAAGGATATGGGATTGGCAGGGAAACAGAGTTCACACTTGCTTGAACGGGACATGTATGGTTCAGATGTGTGTCTACCAGGTGGTGCAAGGCTGAGGGAATGTCTACCAAGGTGTGTCTGTGTCTCTTCATCCCTGATGACCCGGCTTTATTCCTTGTGACTTTAAACTTCATGGTGGTCCCAACCCATTGGATGAATGGTGTGAACACAAGACCCAAGAACAGATGAGCCACAAGCTGACCAGCACTGGCTCACCATTGCAAATCAAACTCTTCTGTTTTTCAGGTTTTGGAAGCTGGAGGAAGGTGGTGGTAGGGTGGGGAGGGGGACACATCAAGGGACTTGGGAACAGATGCTGAGGACTAAGGAGGACTAAGGACTAAGGACTAAGCCTGAGAGTGCTCTGGAGGAGAGGACACATGATAGAGGCATTTGTGAGGGTGAGCCTTGGCTCCTCCTTGCTGCCCCAAACACTAGAAGCTACTGAGAGAATGTCACTTTCCAGCCTGGAAGAGCCCCTCTGCTAGCAGTGCACAGCTTTAATTCCAGCACCCAGGTGGGTCTTTGTGATCCTGGTCTACACAGAGAGTTTCAGGGCAGCTGCATAGTGAGACTCTGTCTCAAAAAACCCCAACCCAACCAAACCAAAGCCCAACCCCCAGTGCCTATTCTCAGATTTCAGTACCTTCTACCTCTTTCTGTTAGTCCTATTTGTATGCTCTGATTACCTCCCACCATCTACCTTACAGGAGGCTCTCTCTTCCAAAGGAACCTAAGTCAGCACACACGGCTCACCTGTGAGCTGCAGCACTGAGTGTGGCAGAGCTGGAAATTTCAGATGTACTGTTAGGAGCTCTCATAATTCCTGAGGATCAGTTGGTGGTGGTTCGAGACTTTACTCCCAGTATTCAAGAGCCAGAGGCCAGCAAGTGTCTGAGAGTTCGAGGCCAACAAGGTCTGTGCAGTGAGTTCCACAATAGCCAAGCCACACTGAGAAACTGTCTCAAAAAAATCAAAATAAAATAAAAGTTTTCTAAGTATCTGTATGTTGTCTGTCATGAGCAGGTTGTGATAAGGGTTTAGGGTCCCCATAGGAAGAAGAGAAACAGGTCAGGAATTGTATACAGGATTGACTGTGAGATGGTCGGTTCCCCGAGAGGGGAGAGAGTACACCAGAGAGAGAGGTTTGATATTTACTTGCTCTTTAATAATACACAGCAAACAATATATTATCACCGATACCAAAGCTATTGTGACAACGAGGTATTGCCACATTTCCTATGCATTGACTCTATCAATATCAATACAATAAACACAAATAATAAGTTGCTAATTACCAAAGAAATAAGTATAGCAATAAATACATTATTAATTGTGAGTTATGCGACCTGAGTTCTTATGACTGTAGTTTCCAGCAGCTCAGGTCTGGAGAGTGCTTGACCATGAAGATAGTGGCATCAGTCTCTCGGCTGCTGCTTTGATGATCCATGTTGCAGAGTACTTGGTCTCTCGGCTGCAGAGGAAGCCTGAACGATGGATCACACTAGCCAGTCATGGCTACCAGTGTGATAGAGTGCTTGACCTCGAAGGCTGTTGTCTCTCAGGTGCAGAGGAGGACTGAACAGAGGATCGTGCTAGGTAACCATGACTACCAGTGTAATGAAGTGCTCCAGCCAAGGGCTCCTTTTTTATGCTTGAATTAGGGTTACTTCTGACATACATGGCAAATAACCAGATGTGTCTGGTTATCTGTGGGGCTATGGCTTCATTACAGCTGGTTATCACACTTATTCAAAACAACTTATTTTAATGTATAAATATTTTGATTCATAAGGTTTTCAAAACAACTTTTGATTATCAAAACAATTTCTGGTTATCACAGTACTTCAAAACAACTTCACTTCAAACTTGTTTTCTTTTTTCTTTCCTATTACAAATATGGAGTCAGTCTTGTTAAGGGCCTGCTCCTTACAGGATCAAATGAATTATTACATATAATATATGTTAACCATGTCTGGCATATCTAGCACCAAAGAAGAATGTGCTATAGTTATCATTTAGTAAGAAGTCAAACCTTTAAAGTTGTGGAGATAGCTCAGCACTTCCAAGCACCTGTTGCTCTTCCAGAGGACCCAGGTGTGATTCACAGCACCCACAGAGCAGCTCATAACCATCTGTAACCATCTGGCCTCAGGAGATCTGATGCCTCTCATCTCCAAGGAACCTGCATTCATATCCACATACCTACATGCATGCACACATACCGTACACACATACACAGACAAACACAGAGACACACACATACACTATCTAAGGGTTTTTGGTGCTGTGAAGAAACACCATGATCATGGCAAATCTTATAAAGGAAAACATTTAATTGGGGCTGGCTTACAGTTTCAGAGGTATAGTCCATTACTGTCATAGCAGAAAGCGTGATAGCATACAGGCAGACATGGTGCTGGAGAGATAGCTTGAGTTCTGCATCTGGATCAGCAGGCAGCAGGAAGAAACAGTGAGTCATGAGTCCTGCTTGAGCTTCTGAAACCTCAAAGCCCATCCCCGGGGCACACTTCCTCCAAGACCACACCTCCTAATCTTTTCAAAGAATGCCACTCCCTCTGAGCCTGTGAGAGCCGTTTTCATTCAGACAACTACACACACACACACCTGTACATAATTTTAAGACAATTTGTTTTTAATTTTTAAGACGATGTCAAAACCTTTCTGTAGTTTCTATTTCTTAATGTAAAGAGGAAGTGAGCACTGTTAAGTTCACACAAGGTCTAACCTGGTCGGTCTGGAGTGTTAACAAGATGCCAACTCTCACATCTGAGTTTGCATGCTGTTCTTGTGTCAGCAGGTGGTGGATAGCTGGTCCTCCCATGACTCTCTCTCTTATCTTGGCCCCCAGAATCACAATGTGTGGACCACTGACCACTCAGCCTCTGTGATACTAAGCCACACAAAGCATGTGGCCAGTACCTCCTTTATTCCTACAGAAAAGATTCTTACTACAGACTGGGACTGGAATGTGAGGGTTGTTACCCCACCATGACTTGCTGGCATTTGTGGCTTCCTGAGGCTTCCCTCTGCTGTCCTTTGATCTGGGATCTGAACAAACAAAAGGAGGGTACACAGAGCACAGTAGCTTCCTGTACTTTCTCTACAGGGATTTCCCAGAGCTGTCTTTTAAATGGCATCTTTGGCCCTTCTTCCCCAAATTATTTTCCTACAATCTCAAGGAACTCTGAGGCACAAAATTAGTTCTCAATTTACACACCTCAAATTTCTCCTTTTCCTTTGGCTAGATGAGGGGGAGATTCTGCCCTTGTTCCCCACACTATCCTGTCCGAAGTCTCCGTTTCTCCAATTGCAATGGTAGGTTTTGAGAAGTTGTCTGGCAAACTCACTGCCAGCAGCAGTGGAGGACACACAGCCCACGTCTATTGAGCTCTTTTGCAGCCTCCACTCAGATGAAACTGGGTTGGTTTTTTATGTGTTTTACAAAGACTAGGGTATGTTTTGTAGAGTCGGGGCTATATTTTGTAGGGTGAGGTATGGTGAGGTGGGAGAGAGCACTCCAGTGGGGCCCATGGGTCCAGTATAGAATAGAGATTATTTGGGGGGCATGGGAAGGGGGGGGTTGAGGAGGGAGTAGAGGCAGAGAGAGAGAGAGAGAGAGAGAGAGAGAGAGAGAGAGAGAGAAAGAGGCCATGAACTTGTGGGGAGGGGGAAGGAGAGAGGGAGAAAGAGATAAGAGAGAAAAGAGTCAGAGAATCAGAGGGAGTGAAGAGAGGCCCAACAGTCCCTTTTATAGTAAGCCAGGCCTACCTGGCTGTTGCTGGGTAACTGTTGGGAGGAGCATAGAAGGAATGCCAACAGTTTGGGTTGAGTTATATTTTGTTGGCTTGTTTTTGCTTATTGAGTAGTTTGGTTTTTTTTACTATAGAGATTTTCAGAACAAGTCAGTATGAAATAGTGTTGAATTTATTAAAAAGAGATAAAAAATTAAGAAAGTATCTACTTAAATCTGAAGTACAGCCAGAAAAAGAGATGAGGAGGGGCATTTAAGTATCTCAATCATAGCTATGTATTTGTCTTGTGGCTTTTTCCTTTATTGGACACACCATCTTATGTATCTCAGGTTGGCCTCAAAATTGCTACGTAACCTCAGCTAATGTTAAACCCCTCATCCTCCAGCTTCACCTCCTAAGTGCTGGAACTACAGATAAGGGCTCCCATACCTGGTTAGGCAATGCTTGGGATTGAACCCAGACTGCATGCTAGGTGAGCCCTCTATCAACTAAGCTGTATCCCCAGTCCAATTTTGTAGCTTTTCAAGTTATATTTTTCAAAGGACGTAATTTACAAGCAGGTTCAAAGATTAGGTAAAACTTAAAATTTTAAGAGCCAAAGTGATGACTCAGCTGGTGAAGATGCCGATTATCCTGACAACATCGCTTCCATGCTCTGGGCTCACGTGATGAAAGAAAAGAAGGGAGGCTCCAGAGAGTTGCCCTCTGACCTCTGTGAGTGCATGCATACACACAAATACAGTTTTCAGAAAATATCTAATTACTGGGTGGGCGGTCGGAGTGCATGCCTTTAACCCCAGCGCTCAGGAAGGCAGAGGCAGGAGGATATCTGCAAGACAAAGGCCAGCCTAGTTTACAGCATGACTTCCAAGACAGCCAGAGCTATACAGAAACCCTGTCTTAAAAAATCAAAAAGAAGAAGGAGGATAAGGGCAGGGGTGAGGGGCGAGGGGCAAGGAGGAAGAGGAAGAAGGAAGGAAGAAAAGAAAATGTTATGTTTTAAAATGTTCCAAGAGGAGGGAGCTGAGGAGGTGATGCTGATGATAAAAATCCGATCTTGCATTTATATGTGACATCTGCAGCCCATTCAGATCTCTGATCTGTAAGACAAACTAGAAACATCACTGAGACTCTTGCCTAGTGTGCACAAAGAGCTATCACCTGTTACAGAATTTGTCTGGATGAGCCCCTGCTGGGTCCAATGAGGGACTCGCAGGCAAAGACATTAAAAGAGAAATTTGACATAGTCTCTGGATGACTGGTAGACCATGACACCACTATGGCATCCAACTTACCTTGATTCCAAAAGCTTTGTGGCTACACAAAAATAAAAAAAGTATGAGCCAAATGGAGCATGGTAGTTCAAGATTATAATGTCAGAATTTGGGGAGGTTGAGATAGAAGACGGATTACAGCAAACTCAAGGCTAGCCTGTGCTACACACTGAGACCCTATCTCTAAAAAACCAAAACACTGGAGCTAGAGACGGCTCAGCTGCTAGTTCAGTTGTTTCATTCCCAGAATGCACATGGTGGCTCACAACCAACTGTAATTATAGTCAGGGGATCCAAACTATAGTCATGGGATTCTCATCCAGTCTCCATGGGCACACAAACACAGTGTACAGACATACATGCAGCCAAAACACTCACACATGGAAAATAAAAATAAACAAATCTTTTTGTTTGTTTGTTTGTTTGGGTTTGGTTTTGTTTTGATACAGGGTTTCACTATGCAGTTGTGACTGTCTTGGAACTCATTATGTAGACCAGGTTGGCCTCTAATTCACAGAAATCTGCCTGCCTCTGCCTTTCACGTGCTGGAATTAAAGGTATGCACCATTATGTCCAGCATAAAGAAATTTTTTTTTTTAAAGAAAAATAAAACCAAAAGAAAAAGGAAGAGCTGGTTCAATTGTTTTTCTTCTCTCTCTCTCTCTCTCTCTCTCTCTCTCTCTCTCTCTCTCTTTTAACATTTATTTATTTTCTATACATGAGTACACTGTAGCTGTCTTCAGACACCCCAGAAGAGGGCACTGGATTCCATTACAGATGGTTGTGAGCCACCATGTGGTTGCTGGGAATTGAACTCAGGATAGAGATTATTTGGGGGCATGGGAAGGGGGGTTGAGAAGGGAGTCGAGGCAGAGAAAGAGATGAGAGAGAGAGA
>JANHMN010000004.1:97655239-97666404 GCA_030674055.1 Rhabdomys pumilio | reverse complement strand
GGGGAGGGGGAGGGGGAGAGAGGGAGAAAGAGATAAGAGAGAAAAGAGTCAGAGAATCAGAGGGAGTGAAGAGAGGCCAAACAGTCCCTTTTGGGGCTCTTAACTGTGCTCTTAACTGCTGAGCCATCTCTCCAGCCTCTTTCAGCTGTTCTTATCGTGAAGAATTCCCTTTGTGGATGGAATTGTAAGCCAGCTTCTGCATTGCTCTGGTTTAGGGACACCAGAGGAACATCGTCTGTAAACAGGCCCCAGGCCCTAAACACACAGTTCATTTGTTGTTCTTAGACTTTTTAGATACACCAGGAAAATGAGCGTCGTCTCCATGAGAGCAAGCATTGCTGACTGTCACTTGTACGGAAGGTCTAGACTTCCTACCGAGAAGTCCAAAGGAGGTCATGGGTAAAGGACTTCTTTTCCTTGGTAGTGTCCTCCTTAAATACCACTACATTTTAAATTCTGCCTCATCACAATCACCCTTTATTCCTGTGCCCATCCAACCACACCCAGAAGAGGGTCACGGAAACCACATTTCATCAGAATTTTCTTTTCCCACGGTATTTAAATGGCCCAGGGGCAGACACTGACTCAAGGTAACCTGACTAGATTTTCTTCAGTGGTTCTTAAATGACACGTGACAGTAGAGGCTAGAAAGATGGCTCAGCAGTCTTAAGCATGTGTTGCTCCTGCTCAAGCCTGGGGTTCAGTTCCCAGCACCTACACTGCGCCTCACAGCCGTCCTAACTCCAGTTCCAGAGGCTCTGACACCCTCCTCAACCTCTGAAGACACCAGGCATGCAGGTAGGCCATGCATACTCATTAACATAAGATAAAATGCTTTTTTAAACCATTAACAGCAAAATATTCTGGTTCTGATTGGCCTGACATGCTGAGATGGGAGCTTTCACGTTCTGTAATGTGACCAGGAGGCAGAGAGAGCCAAGCGGAAGAACAAGACCTGCTATATAAAGCAAAAGATGTCAGACCCACCCAAGAGCTTTCTGGTTTCCAACTGCGTTTCTTCCTCATAAAGACATTGTCAGCAGGGCAGTGATGGTGCACGTCTTTAATCCCAGCACTTGGGAGGCAGGGGCAGGCAGATTTCTGAGTTTGAGGCCAGCCTGGTCTACAGAGTGAGTTCCAGGACAGCCAAGGCTATACAGAGAAACCCTGTCTCGGGGAAAAAAAAAAAAAAAGACATTGTGATAGGGAATATTAATGTTCTATTTTACAGATGTGGGAAGCGAGACAGAAGCGACAGGTTGTCTAAGTGGCATCAGATGATCTAGCTAGTCCTAGAAATGGTACAACTTTGGGTACACGGGTTGTACAAGAGAGTTTGGGAAGCTGAGGATGTAGCTTAGTGGTAGAGCACTAATCTCAGTTTGCACAACGCCTGGTTTCAATGCCCACCCTTTCTTTTCACCTATAGTTATAAGAACTGGTTTGGGTTGAGGATCTAGGACACAGATGCAGGCAGATCTCAGAGTTCAAGGCCGACTCTACAGAGGTAGCTCCAAGACGGACAAGGCTATACAAAGAAATCCTATCTCAGAAAAAAAGAGGGGAGGGGCTGTCTGAAGTGGACTGTGTGTGTGTGTGTGTGTGTGTGTGTGTGTGTGCGCGCGCGCACGCGCGCCTGCCTGCCTGCCTGCCTGCCTGCTGGGTACTGAATTCAAGGCATGCTAGATAAATGTTCCACCATTCATTAAGCTATAATCTGAATTCCCCAGGGCCCACCTCCTCCTGAATAGGGCTGTTTCTATAGAATCTAGCCTTGGATGTGAAGGGTGCAGTGGCTCCAATCAGATTTGGAGGTGGGAGGGGCAGGAAATGGACGGAAGTTCACACCCTTTAACCTCAAGGCTCTATCTGTGAGGTGGTTCAAAGCCAGAGCTGGGGAATGGAGACGCTGTGTCTGGGAAAAGGAATTGCTGTAAATAAGGAAGAAAAAAAGCAGCTTGCATTAAGTCAGGAATCCCAGCAGTGGCTACAGGTTTTAGGCTTACCTGCATTTAGGAGAAGCTGGTTGGGACATTAAGGGAGTCCAGGAGGGACCTGTCGGGCTGTAAGTAGGTGGAGGTCTCAGTGAGGTGGAAGATAGTTTGATGAGTTGACAGGTTGATGAGAGTCAGAGTTTGAAAGAACTGAAGTGTATTTCACTCTAAAACATTGGAATCTGAGACTAATGTGGCGCCTTAATCACGACAGTAGTTGAGCCTGAAGTTGTGTCTAAAGTGAAGGGAAGCAGTAACTGGAGAAAATCATGGAAATGAAGGGCAATTACACACAAGTGTAGAATTACAGAAACTACCACATGGAGGATTCCCAGATAGAATTCAGAGACGTGCAGATCCACACAGGCACATAACACAAGATGGCGTTCGTAAATCCACAGATATAGTCTGAAATACAGACTGTCCCCTCTTTTCTCTACCAGCACACAACACAGAGAGGCCCCCACGGGTCACAGAGACAAGCATATATTTACATAGGAAGCTCACAGGTAGAGGCGTCATATGACACATAAACTTTGAGTCACTCACCGCAGTCCTGTGACTTAAGTGAGTAACATTCCTCCCCCCCCCCACCCCACCCCCGTACTCTTTTTCTTGTTGACTCTGGCTACTGCGGTGTCCACGTGGCAAATTTGCAGTTGTGAGGGAAAAAAAAAAAACCAGAATCCTGAAGCCTCTCTCAAGTTAGAAGTAAAGGCCTTGGCACAGCCCAGCCTGGCTTACCAGGGCAAGATGGCTTTTGTCTTGTCTTTTTAGAACTGATGTTTCAGCTCAAGTGCTTCCCCAGGGCCTCTCAGTCACAGGAAACAGCCTCCACCTAGCCCAAGGCACACCAAGACAGCTAGTGGCTTGGACTGAGCAGTCTTGGACAACCAGAGCCTCCACCTTCCCCAACTCAGTCATTTTTCAACCCAACAAGCCAGCCTTACCTCACAAAGCAATCTGCCGGAAAGCAGAGACAAGGACAAGAAAGGTGAGGTGGAGGTGAAGGTTAAGTCCCTAGAGCTAGAGAGATGAGTCCAGGGTTAAGAGCACTTAGTGATCTTACAGAAGACCAGGGATTCAGTTCCCAGCACCCACATGATGGCTCATAATCATCTGTAACTCTTGTTCCTGGAGGATCAAATGTCCTCTTCTGGACTAAATAACCAGACATGTATGTGATGCACATGATTACATACATGTGATGTGATTACATATGCAGCCAAAACACCCATACACAAAAATCAACTTAAAATTTCACTTTCTTTCATAGTCAAACTTGTAGTTTCCCTGAGAACTATATCCTTTTACTTCACCCCCTAATCACTCTTTCCTGCCACAGTAGAACTTTCACCTCTATGTTCCAGAGCCTTGTTACATCTTCAAGAGCATTGAAGACTTCCATGTCACCAAAACCAATAAGCACACGTGAATCCTCAACTACAGAAAAGCAAGGCTCAGAAATTTAAGGAGAATTAAACCTCTCACAGTTTGACTCAATGAAGACAGCTGGAGAATTAAAAATATCTACCCAAAGGCACAGAAAAATAAATGGGTAGATGTAATGACTCCTTTCTCTTGGATGGATATCTGTCAGTCAGTGTCAGCTACAAGAGACAACTAAGAAAATGGCTTTTCTGCTTCCTTCCTTGCTTGCTTGCTTGCTTGCTTGCTTGCTTGCTTGCTTGCTTGCTTGCTTGCTTGCTTTTTTTCTTTTTTATATAAACAGAACAGGAGTTGAAGTTTTAAGTCACCAGAATGAGTGCTGATGAGCCTCCTTTTGGTTGGGATACTAAAAGGCTGAACTTCAAAAGATAAATGAAGACAAGAGAGGTGGTTGTTAGGTCTAAAGGAGCACCCCAAAATGGGCGTACTGGTACAATGTCTTCTTTTAAAATTATTTTTATTTTTTTAAAAATTATTTTATTTTATTTATTTATTTTATGGTATAGTGTCTTACGCAGAAGAACACTGGCCATGTAAACAGAAGCCTAAAGTTTGGTTTCTATTTAACAGAAAAGCAGATCTCTCATAAGGAGGGTTTCTGTTTGCCAGAAACCTCCCTTAATCTACCCCCAAAGGTTGACTGCTCTGGACTAGGGCATCTAGTCCCCAGTTGTACCAGACCAAAGACCACACCCTGCTGACTGTCTGCCATTTTACTTCTCTCTGACCCCTGAGAAATATCCTTGGCAGTTTGACTCGGGATAAGCCTTTCTTTCTACCCAGAGAGTGATCCAGTTCAGCAATTTTACTGTGCTCTTGCTTATATTTGGTGTTAAAAGCCAGAATAGACATTGCTCCCCTCCAAGGGGAATAAGAGCCTGTCCTACCTACCCAAACCAAGTTACCAAAATCGGTGCTGGTGGGTGTGGATCATCTGATTCTGCTGACTCTTGCCATGCACAATATTCTCTCCTCCTACTCTATCTATTCTCACCTACTTAGGGAAGTGTCCTCTCCCGAGCTGCCTGCTCTACCTCTGCCCCCTGTTGGCCTTGCGTTGTCTGTCTCTCTCACTGAAGTCTGCTACAGGTGTATCCGGTTGCTTCTCTACACAATTCTGGGTGAGCCATCGTATGGAGGAGGAGGAATCCCCACCCATCACTCTAACAGGTCTCAGTTTACTTGAGGATACCCTCGGATTGAGACTCTGTTCCATGAGACTTACCTCATACCATGTCACCTTCCCTGTGTCCCTATGCTATTGGAATCCTCCTTCTGGCAGGATTTCTATTTATAACCCTCCTTTTAGGTCTCTCCCATGTTGGAGTGATGTCTTTATTCACTGTGAGAAGATGTATCTCTGTCCTTCTTTTCCTGCCTAACGCACCTTCTGATTGGTTAAAATAAAAAGCCTGTGGCCTATAGCAAAAGGCAGGAGAGTTAAGTGGGACATCTGGCAGAGAGGAACTGTGGGAAAGAGAGAGTCAGAGAGATTGGCCATCTGGACTTGGACAAAGTTGGACATATGAAACTGAGTAAAGGTAACTAACCAGCTGCATGGCAGACATAGATTAGTATATAAGTTAGCTTATAACATGTATATTGTTCTATATAATAAGCCTAGCTTAAGGCCTAGGTATTCATTAACAAAAATAAGTCTCCATGTCATTATTCAGGAATTGGGGCAAGCATAGAAAAGGCAACTCCCATGTGGGTCCGTGTTCTGCCCTGCTGTTGGGGTATGAAAGTTCAACTGGTGGGGAGAAACGTAGAGCGTGGAGTGGTGGAGTGTGCCCGACTGTGTTTAACCTGCATCACTACTGTCCTTCCTTTCCTGCCTAAGGCATCTTCTGATTGATTGGTTAAAATAAAAAGCCTGTGCTGTTAAGAGCAGTCAGTGCTCTTAACCACTGAGCCATCTCTCCAGCTCCGAGATGGTCCATGTTTATCCATATCAGTTACTGACTGTTCATCGTGGAAAATGGATGCATACCCTCTCCTCAGGGTGGACCAGAGATTAAATACCTTTTGCAGGAAGGAATGCCAGGTAAGGGAAGCTTATTGGCTAAACTCTCAGGGCCTCTAGGTACCTCATTAGCATGGAGAACTCTGTTTTGGGCCTACGTGACCACAAATCCCATTTCCTACGTGGGAAGTATGGCCCAGGTTCCAGGCCAGGAATCTGGTAGGCAGCAGGGAGCTGCCTACAGTCTCGGGTGGGTGCCTGGGTGCCGTGAACTCTGAACCCTCTCAAGTGTACCAAGTTTCCTGGCATGGTCCACTGTCCCACACTCCCACATCCTCCTTGTTGCAATCCTGGACATCTCCCTTCCTGCTTGCTTTGTCTCTCTTGCTAGCTCACTGGAAACCTGAACTAACCATAAGCTCTTATTAGACTAGCCTGCCTTCTCTTTTCCTCCTCAGACTCGGAGAGTCCACTAAGCCATGATGTCTCACTGCAAACAGCTTGGCTTCAGTACAAAGCAGAGAATCAGTCTCAATGGTCAGCACAGGGCACACTCAGTTTTCCAGACTCACAGATTGTGACAACTTCTGCCATTACAGGGGAAAAAAAATGATTCAAAAGTCCCCTTAACTATAAGCTTTCTCTACTGTCTACTCTCAGAAATCTCTTCTCTCTAAGCCTTCTTTTCTCTCTCTCTCTCTCTCTCTCTCTCTCTCTCTCTCTCTCTGTCATTAGTCCCTCCCTCTGATCACTGAGGTGAATCTGACTGAGAATAAAATGTCTCTTAGGTTTGGATAAAATTGGGAAATTGTCTAGTTCTCTTACTGTACTAGAAAGCTTAGCTCATGGAGTTTGGCCAGCTCCAGCCCCACCGCGTTTGTTCAAAGCTTCACTCCAGAGCCTCCGTCCTGGGTCAGGCTGGCCACCTGACTCTGTGACAGGGAGGAGAACAAAACGGAATGGCACAGGGGGAAGAGACACTGTGTGCTTGAGAACAGCTAAGAGGTAAACTATTTCCAGTAGAAGTAACTAATGGCTAGGTGTAAGCACAGGTGTTTGGCTCTCAATGCTCTTGGTTTGGTTTACTATCTTTAAAGCATTTGCTTTAATGCTTTTGCTGAAATATAAACTTCCTTTACGTCAGGATTTTTAAGACCATTAGGGTGTAGCTTTAAAAATCTGGAAAGTCCCTAGCTTTAACATTAGCTTAATACTTGTCACAGAAAGTGATAGCAAAAAATATGTGTAGAGATAACCTTAATTTGCCACAACATAACATGTATGTGACTTGAATCCAACTCTTGTTTAGAAAAGTAGAGGCCCATTAAGAATTCTTATTTTATTTTCCCTAGACTAATAAGGCAGCACCAAGGCCTCTAAAATATTTTGGATAAGGATAGATTTTTGTATTATAATTTTTTGTCCTAAATGAGAAAAATAACATATGAGAACAAAACCATAAAAAAAAAAACAGGTTATGGAAAGTAGAACTCACGAACAACACATGTTGGATTATAGTTTGAATTCCTAAGACTATAATGGTTTACTCATGGTGATAGAAGCTTACTTAAAGATACATGTCTAAACACTTATTTCTTTGCTAACTTTGTTAAGTTTTAGCTATTTGGAGAAACTGAGTCACAAGAAGAGAGGCTGTGATATTTTCTAAAAGTATACTACTATACAAGGATCAGGAAAATTAGGTTCCCTTTCTCTCCATGAACCATATTTATTTTTTTAAAGTTTATTTTGATACTAAAGGACCTTCAACTCAAAATTATAAACTTCAAGGTTCAAACTTAACAGGGATAAAATTATAAAATTCTAACTTTACTAACTAACTTCTTGTAAACTAGTGAAGATAATTTTAAGACCTGCAAGTTAGGGGTCTGTCACCTTATATATAAGGTCAAGTTCTTTTTTAAAAAATTTATTTATTTATCTTATGTATACTGTAGCTGTATGCTATACATTGTAGCTGTCCTTAGACACACCAGAAGAGGGCATCAGATGTCATTACAGATGGTTGTGAGCCACCATGTGGTTGCTGGGAATTGAACTCAGTACCTCTGGGAGAGCAGTCAGTGCTCTTAACCTCTGAGCCATCTCTCTAGCCCAAAAGGTCAAATTCTTTAATGTGCTCAGAACTTTGCTTGGAACTCAGAACTCACTTAGTCTTGCTAAGAACAAATGTAATTCATTTACAGGGACAAGCTTGAAGGAAGAGACCAATTTATATCTCTTATTATATAGTCTTCTGTATATGTTCTCAAAGCTAGCCAAAAGCAGGTAACTAAAAACAAGTTTAGAGTAAAATTAAAGTTTGTTTAATGTGAAATAATATTTAAATCAGATAAAAAGAATGGAAGCTACTAAATGCCACCTTCAGATCCTTCAGAGAGACTCACTGCTATAATGATCATCTTATCTCAGTTAGTCACTGTTTTATTGCCTCGAAGAGACACCATGACCAAGGTTCTGCAACTCCTTGCAGTACCTTGTCCTCTGTTAGCTCCCCACCCCCTCACCTCCAGGTTAGGGAAATAAGATCATAGGTATGGACTTCCTGACAGGCCCTGGGTAGGGCTGAAATCTGATAAGGTCAAATCTATTACAGTAAATCTCCAACCTCAATAAGCCCCTGAAAAGAACACACAACTCAGTTATAATACTTATAAATTGCACGCCTAGATTGGGCAGATGCACCACTACACTACTTTATTCTCCAGCCATGACATCCCTTGTTACTCACGGCTTCTCCAGGTCACATGGTTCTGCTTCATTTTCCTTCCATTGTCTCTTCCTCCATCTTCCTCTGTCCCCTCATCTTCCTCTCTTCCCCCTCTCTAAAACCTCCAGCCCCACCTTTCCCTTTTACTGTCTAATCACAGGCTCCAGCTTTTATTTGACCAGTTAAAACGGGGAGAAGGTTCACATGAGATCACCTGAGTACCAGGAAACAGAATTAACATCAAAACACCAACAGCACCAGGGCAACCCACTACAGAAATCATGGGTCAGAAAATGTTTCCCAAGGGGGTTGAGATGTGTCCTTTTGTGTCAATACAGTTTATAACAAATCTTGGCTTGTGAGACTGTAGAAAATGACATGTTTAGACAGGAGAGGAGAAAGGCCATACTTGGCCGTATACTGTAGGCCTTAAGTGTGGGTCACTTATTCTTAACTTTTGCTTGTTTGTTGTTGTTTGTTTTTATGAGACAGTTTCTCAGTGTAGTCTTGGTTGTCCTGGAACTCAGAGATCTCCTGCCTCTGTGCTGGGATTGAAGGCAGGCACTACCATTCCCAGTGATTTTTAACATTCTAATTTGAAATGTCTACATACAAAAAAGATGTATGTCACTCAGTGGTTAAGAGCACTGGCTGCTCTTCTAGAGAACCTTAGTGCAATTCTCAGCAATCACAGGGCAATTCACAACTGTCCTTTAACTCCAGTTCTGGCTTAATTGTCTGACTTTTAATCTACCTCAAGAGTCCTGCCTCGAAAAATAAAAACATAAAAAAAATGAGAAGGGCAGGGGCCACCTGTGAACAAGATGTAAACAGCTCTGACAAGACAGCTCTGACAAGGAGCTCCAAGTCACCTCAGTCTCTGAGAGGCATTTGTTTTGGCTTTGGTTTGGTTTGAGACAACACCTTGGAGTGGAGTCCTGGCTCACTTGTCCTTTCCAGGATCTGCTTGCTGTGGCCTCCTGAAGTCTTGGGATGACAGCCATATGCCACATCACCCGCTTCAGTCCCCTAAGCTGGAGTAAAGTCACTCCAAAAGATCTGAGAGAAACAAACCTAGATGCTTTCTGCAAGAAGACATCAGATCTCTCAAATTATTCCTGCAACTTTTGCTTTAAAAAAAAAAAAAAAACCTGTGGTAACCATAGTGTCTTGTAAATGTAACCTTTCACCCCTGAAGAGGTGAAAAAACATAAGAGGTGTTCAAAAACAAGAGTGAGCATTTTGGTGAAGATTTGGGAAGAATAAAAAGCAGTTGAAATAGAAATTTTAGAATTAAAAAGTACAAGTGAATAGTAGGTCATTGATAGTTTTCGCTTGAGAGACTTTCTGAATTAGAAAATAACTTCAAAAATATCCAGAGTTGATGCAGAGATTCAAAAATGAGAGCAATAGAAAAGAAGGGAGGGGTTCCTAAGGGGTGTGGAGGTTAGTTCTAATACACCCGGGGTTCAAGTGCCGCAAAGGCAGATAAGAGGGGGCTGAGATCTGAAGGGCTAATGGCCAAACAGAAGACAGCCATCAAACCACAAAATCCAGGAGGAAATCCACATAGGATTTCAAGGAGCTCAATTGGGTGCCTCGTCCAGTATGGCTCCAAGAAAGGACCTGACTGCTGAGGTGTCAAGGGAACGAGGAAAAAAAAACGATGAACATAGACAGACACACAGACAGAAAGCTGGGATTGGGATGGTCCAGGCTCTCAGCTGGGGAAACCACAGAACCACCAAAGCTCAAAGTATTTATAGAATTGAACAGAGTCAAGGCTATTGTGTGCAGCTGAACAAGAAGTCAGTGCTGGTACACACAGAGGAGCGAGGAAGCCGTGTTATGTAGCATGCGGAGCTATAGTAGCTAGGCGGTCTAGCTAATCTAGGTAAGTGCAGTCTGCAGGGGCGCAGTCTCAGGCTGTAAACATCCAGAGAGGACAGAGTTACTGTGGACCTTTACTACACACATTTACATGTGGACCAGAAGGAGAAGATTTGCCATTTCCCTCTGAGCCTCACTCCGGAGAAGTCTTCGCTGTTTCTCCATGGGTCTGACTGAGGCTCTGTGGACCTTGACATGCAAGGCTCATGTCACACATTCACTCTGGCATTCTCTGCTCCCAGCAACTGGGGCCACTGACTTTGCCAGTCTTAACAACATGCCGGTAGCACACAGTAAACCTTCTTCCGGGACTCACAGGTGCTGCTCCGAGCTGCATTATCCTTTACACTAAAAAGCCACTTGGCACTATGGAGTAAAAATATGGTACAGTCGGAGAAGTAAGTCTTCCTTGAGTCATAATTGGAAGGGTGGGTACCTCCCAGTAGAAGCATTTCTCAAATAAGGACAACACACGAGAGCCAGAAAAGAACTGGGATTGCCCAATATCATAGCTGAGCTTCCAAGCCACAAACAGCACAGGAGGCAGAGACAGCTGGATCAGAGGGAGGCAAGCGCCCAGCCAATCCTGCTTCTGAAGACAAGGAAGAGGAGAACAAAGCACAGAAGAAAAGACCCAGAAACCAAGAGGCTTTGCCTTGCTGCTAGAGCCAGTTGTTAGAGGGATAGATTCCAGAGGAGCTCATGCTAACAAAATGGGCAAGCCTCTGCAAGGCCCACCTGGTTGCTACTAAGGACACCAGCATCAAGGGTTGGCTTGATTACCATTCTTTCACATGGAAAAGCTGATGTGGTATTCCCACCCTTCAGAATGTCAGCCCCTGTCCTCTGATTCTGGATTCCAAGTGGGGAAAGGAGTTTTATTTGTCTCAACATCATAAAGGTAGCTTAAGAATATGTTCTTTGAAAAGCCAGTATAGCCAGGCCCAGTGGTACAGGATGTTAACACCAGCTACTTGGGAGGTTGAGGCAAGGGGATCATAAGTTCAAGGACTGACTATGCTACAGAGCAAGTTAAAGGCCAGCCTGGGGACTGAGAGAGACCCTGTCTCAAAATAAAGTGGGGGGAGGGAGGAGGAGTACTGCTTAGTGGTAGAATGTGTGCTTGGGAGGGAAC
>JANHMN010000004.1:97594651-97642373 GCA_030674055.1 Rhabdomys pumilio | reverse complement strand
AAAACAAAACAAAACAAAACAAAACAAAACAAAACAAAACAAAACAAAACCAAAACAACAAAAACCTCTTTACATTCAGAAATCAGACAGGGATCTGGAGACAGGCCACATTAAGTGAGAGTGCCCAGGCCCCTGCTCAGAGGGCAAGGCCTTGGAATCCACACACTGACAGGACACCAAGTTCCAGGCTCAAGTTTTAAAACTCTTTTGCTAAGAGAAGACACACACACAGTGATTGCAATAGTTGCATACCAATGGGAGAAAGTAGGAAAGGACAGAACACGAGACTGATTGAAATTTTGATTTTTGTATAAAAAAAAAAATCCAAGACTATCTTGTCAATCTGAATCCAGCAGCAGTCTCAATTTGTCATGAAGTATGAACATCACCTATTAAAGCAAAGTTCTTACCCATGTCACAATTTAGCAGTTTCAACAGTGGGAATGTGACCCACAGTCACTAAGTTTTGAACTGTGTACAGTTCTGACTCTTTGGGGGTGACATGTCCAAGAAGCCTCTCCAAAGGCTCATCGTTTTACACTGACAAACACCTTGTAGAATTTCATCCAGTGCCGAGCCAGGTTGTGGGTAAACGTTACATTCACCCTGGGCATCTGGAAAGACGTCTGAATAAGGAAGAACAACTATCATTCAGACTGTACAAATGAGAGGGACCAGCCCAGTCGACTGACAGAGACACATATCTTAGGTCTCTGGCCATTCTCAGGTCTCTTATTTGTACTAAAATGCTATCTCGGTGTCCCGATGTCCACTGTGATTTTGGTATATAGCGGGTATCTCTGTACGTCCAATACCTGGTAGGTAAGTGAGTTCAAACCATCAAAGCGCATAGTTTCCTTTGTATGTGCGATCCGGTCAAACCTACCAGGAGAAAAGGGAATGGGTTAAAGCATTAATCCTAAGAAATGGTCAGCATCTGCACCTCCCCAACAGCCCTTCTGCCCAGAGCCGTTACCCCAGATGGAGTACCTCTATGTCACTGGAGTTACAGGGCCCTGTGCAAAGCCTGACTTACAGCCCGTGCCCTTTAAAGGAGGGAGAAACACAAGAGCACATGGGGCTGGAGGGCTGGTACTGTCTGCTCAGGCAGAGGAAACCCACACAATGGATCACAACTACAGTGCCGGAGGATCAGACAACCTGTTCTGACCTCTAAGGGCACAGGCATACATGCATACATGTAGTGTATACACTTACATGCAGGCCAAACACCCATACACGTAAAATAAACCCAATACATAAATAAATAAAAGGAACACATAGAGAGAACATACCTCTGAGGATTGGGCTCATTTTTCTTGTCTCTTGAGTGTCGGATCATGCGACACCTCCCTACCACAGCATTCGGGCGTGATATAGACATGCCTTTATGAACTAATCTGTAAAGAGTTTAAAGGGACAGTCATTACCACAGCCCAGCTGCGCTACGGACTCATTCATAGGCCTAAAAGCTGTTCACTAAGCCAAACCCTCACCATCATGCTGGGACATGGCCCAGAAAGTCTTTAGTTAAATTTTAGACTCTTTCCCAATACTGTGAATTGGCGGATTCTGCAATTTGTAGTGTTTGCCTCATTAAAGCCCCAGATCAAAGCATCAAATATCCAAGTTAGAGGTGGACTGACGGATGTGGATGAGCTGCATGTTTCTGGCCATGTCTTTCCTGTGGGCTCACCTTACTGTCTGGCATACAGTAAGGTGCAATAAAGCCTTTATCTCTCTTGGAGAGCTACTCCATCCCTGTTGTTACCCCCATCTTTCCAGTCCTTCCCTCAATGCTCTCCCCCTCCCCAGCCCTCCTGACCATTTGGGCAGGTCTGTGGTATACAGCCGTCCAGAGGCTTGCCCAGGTCAGGTTATGTGGGGGCAGGTGTGTCTGTCTGAACCTTGTGTCGAGGTTCTTAGCATCTTCCCAGATGGATGGGCCTTGCAGTGCTTTGTATGTAGTAGGCACTCAATAGGTGCATGCTTGATAACCAGTTTGCACATTCTAATATGAAGTTTATGTCAATAGCTTGGAGCTTTGGCGAGTTCTCACATAGTAGCAGCCTTGAATGGCATGGATGTTGTCATGATACACATTTTCTGTTAACTCATCAAATGTATACCAAGTCAGGTCAAAGCTCAGATTGGTTCCCAGATGGTGTTTACTACCTCAAACCTACAGGAGACAGGTTTGCCAGTTTTAAAAGTGCTTGGGGGTGTGGACAGGGTAAGATTGGCCACAGCATGAACACAGGCGGGGTGGTTCCACATAGGCTCATTAAACTATTGTCTGTTCTGTTGTTGTTGTTGTTGTTGTTGATACAAGGACTTACTCACTACATAGCTCTGGCTGTCCTGGAACTCTCTATGTAGACCAGACCGGCATTGAGCTCACAAAAGATAACCCTTCCTCTGCCTCTCAAGTGCTGGGATTAAAGGCATGTACCACCACACCCGGCATTATTATCTTTTTAAAAATGATGTATTTTTTATTTTAAGTGTGTGTGTGTGTGTGTGTGTGTGTGTGTGTGTGTGTACATCTGAGTGCAGATGCCTGCAGACTCTACTGTAGCTGGTATTACAGGAAGTTGGGAAACACCTGTAGGATGGGTTCTGGGAACAAGACTTGGGTTCTCTACAAAAGCAGTTGTCTTCTTACCTGCTGAGCCATCGCTACAGCCCCTACTCTGACTTTCCTTGTCTGTAGTTAAAATAATTCAAAATAGAACTATGGCACAAAGACTCTGTGGGATGAACCTTGTTTCATAAAAGACAAACAAAACACAATAAGACGCAAGGCTTTGAACATGAGACTCTCACATCTGGGGGTTGTCCTGTCCCCATGTCCTACATCACTAGAGCATGCTGGGTCACATGTGCATGCACTGCTTACATGGCTTCTGATGTAAAGTACTCCCAAACTTGCACGTGAAAGTGCTTTACACAGCCAGCCGTTTCCTTAGCCAGTGCTTTTACACAGACACAGGTTTGCTTCTTCAGTACAGAAAGCCCACGTAGGGAGCCAAAGTAAATCTGCCCCTCATTTCACTCCCATCTTACATTTTTCCAAAGCTCTTCTCAGAATCCCAGAAGCTCACTTTTCTAAAGACTCTGCTTACCTGTCAGACCTACAACAGCGTGGATCTAAGCCCAGGGGCTGGGTGGGGATTTCCCTCCCTCCTGGGTGCTAATCTTTCCAGAATAATGACTCAAACACTGAAGGAAAACCCAAGAGAAGAGAAAGAAACTGTGAGCATTACCTGTTAAAAATGTCATCATCTTCTCCTCCCCAACCCCAATAGTTATTAGGAAATCCATTGATGGCAAGAAACTGCTGTTTACTGAGAGCAGAGACACCTCCAAAATACTGAACATATGGTAGGCTGCAGGGGAGACACATAGACAGGGGCCATGGTTAGTAAGGCTTTACCCCGTGTAACGGTTGAAAAACCCCACCCTTTTTTTTTTTTTTTTTTTTTTTTTGAGATGGGCTATGTAGCCCTGGCTGGCCTAGAATTCACTATGCAGACCAGGCTGACCTGAGATCTGCCTGCCTGTCTCCCGAGTTCTGGGTGTGGGATTAAAGGCACAATCTGCATGAACAATTCTGAAGTTTCTCATTAGGCACTGGGAGGAACTCTCCCTAAATGATATAAAAAATTAACGATTAATGATATAAAATTAATTTGTTTTACTTAACTTATCATCTTTCCAAATCCAACCCTGAACCAAAATGGTTCCTTTAGCTTTTGATGCTTAATTTGTATTTTTGTCAGGGTTCAGATTACCTTAGAGACATACAGATATGTGGAATCTTCTTTCTTTCTAAGAGTACAGTACTGAACCTATGGTCATACAGGAAACCAGTCAGTGATGGAAGGCTAAGTCCAGTTCTTCCGACTGTGGCTCTGAAATCTACTTTCTATGTACCTTGTTCCTGGCAAAAACCATCCTTATGCAGGAGGCTCCACCCACCCCACACCGGCCTTGCCCATATTCTCCACCAGTCTTTCTTTCTCCCAAAGGCACAAGGTGTAAACACAAACCTAACCGTGGCAGCTGCAGCTCTGGAAACTGCCTCAAATTTTCTAGTTATTCTGACTTAGCAAAGTGATAAATCTACTTTTCCACGTTTCCAAGTACTGGGACACTGAGGGCTTTTGCCTTCCTCTACCCTCTTATGTCTTGAAACCTTCATGGTTAGGGAGAATAGATTCTGCTCCAAAGGCCACACAAAGGTCTGTCCATGGGTGGGCCTCTAAAGGCTTCAGTTTCCTGTTACCCTAAGTGTAACTCCCAACCACACTTCGGCTCCTACTTAACTCTAAAGTTAATGTTTAAAACCTTGGTTTGTTTCCTTACATGGACTAAGGAAAATGCCAGCCCAGCAACACGCACGCACGCACGCACACAGAGCCTCAAGCTCACTTGCCTAGGCTACCTTTGAACAGTTAATCCTCCCGACCTCTTCCTCCCAGCTGCTACAAGTGCAGAGACAGAGCACCTCACCGGTTTGGAAGACTAGTTTTGAAAGACCCCTGGAGTTCTGCTTGAATCAACAATGGATTCAGATTCAGATGATACCACTAAAGGATCAAATTATCCATTTTTGGCACACCTCACACACCTTTTTTGCGGATGATGTCAAATGCATAACTGGAGACTGAACCCATGGCCTCAGGCATGCTAGGCAACTGTTCTACCACTGAGCTATAGCTCTACCCCCCTGCCCCCACAAACACACACCTCTTTAATGTTGGTTAAAAGCAAAGGTTGCTGGACTAATAATAGGTCTTGTTAGTCAGTGGTTTTCTAGAAACAGATTCCTGCTTCAGTGGAAGTGTGTGCTATCTTGAGTAGGTAGAGCTTTTTTGCTGTCTCTGTTCCTTTTCTTATCTACCTGCTCTATCTACTAGTCATCAACAGGATGTCGGTAAACCATTGTTGGTGTTATATGGTGAAGAACTCAGGGGTTACTTGGGCCTCATCATCACACTTCAGGAGAAGAACGAGGAGGGTCAGAGTACAAACCCGTTAAAGGGAAGACAAGCGGGTACTGATCGGCTCCTGATGCGTCTAAATGGGATATTCTGGGTAGGTCCTGAACAGCTCTGACCCTGGGGAGACCTAAGCTCTGTGTGGTCCTACAGCTCTCGTGCCCCCATCATGGGAGGGGAGGCTGAGAGGCTGAGAACACCTGAGTCTGACAGAGCAGCTGTGTTCACACAAAGGCTATTTGCACAGGCCAAGTATACTTCCCCCAGTCCAACTCAAGGAGCTGCAACACAGCTTCCTGAAGCTTCAGGTTTCTTTAAGGAGGGGAAAGATACTGCTTTTCAAATAGGAGTAATCCTTTAATGCAAACAAGGATGGACTGTGAAGTCAAATACACATTTATTTACTTAATAACTTTAATTTCTTTTTATTTAAAGACAGGATCTTACTATAAAGCTCTGACTGTCCTAGAACTCAGTATATATAGCCAGGCTGACCTCAAACTGTAGAGAGCTACCTGTCTCTACCTCTATAGTGCTAGGATTAAAGGTATACACCACTATGCCTGGGCACTTGACTTTGAAGGTTCAACAACTGACTATAAGGCCATGTTCCACACTGTCAATAAGGTTTGGTTTACACTGCTGCCCCTGACTCTTCACTAGCACTATGATACAAAAGTCAGAGCCCCAAGTTTGAACAGGAACACATGTTTTTCTTAGAACAAAGACCCATGTTTCTTTGAAAATGCTGAAGGACATCTGTGGAGATATCCAATCTCTAAAATCAGTGTTTCTCAAACTACGTGCAGAGATGCAGCCACTGTTGGGAGCCGGAACCTAAGAGCCACACCAAGCACTAAGAACTGTTATCGGGATACACAGTAATTAGAGGAACTGCTGGACCCTTTTCTCCAGCAAGAAACAACTGTAGACTTTTTAAAAAGCAACCATTTCTAAGAGGTGGTGGTTTCCTGCAGAGCCTAGGGCACTACAGAGGAACTACATTTTCTAGTTCACACCAGAAAAATCTACCACATATGCAGCAGACTCTGGCTCAGCATGTCTTACCTAAACCCGAACTTGTCCATTGCAACAGAAATGTGCCGGGGCTGTGAAAAACACCTGTAGGCATTATGGTCGTCCATCGGAATGAGGTCCACATCACTGAACACAAAGCAGTTGTAATCATAGTCCTTCAAGGACTCTTGAAAGCCAATATTGAGCAGCTTAGCGCGATTGAACATGGTGTCTCCAGCCTGGTGCAGAAACAGAAGTGCTATTAGATGTCACAAGACCTTTGAGCAGAACACTCACAAGGATTTGGGTCTGCTACACATGGCCATCAGGTAACTGGTGGGCTTCATTTTTCTGCCCTTACTTCACAAATCAATCCTGAGTGTCAACCCCTTGAATCAGCAACCTCATTTCCAGGAGTCTGCTCAGCAGAAGGGCTTACATGAGTGTGACAAACTGTGAACAATACTGTTCCCTGTGAAATATGCATCATAGTAGCAGACTTCAAACAGTTACATAAGCATCATTGAGGAAGCGGCTAAACAACTCATGTGTGTCACATAATGAAATAGAGTTGCCATAGATAGATAGATAATTAGAATGGCCAGGAGTGGTGGCACCCACTGTAATCTGGCACCCAGGAGCCCAAAGTATCAAAGTATGTAGATTATGAGTCTGAGACCAGCCAAGCTCCAGAGCAGTTTGGAATATAGTCAGACTCTTTCAAAGTAAGTTTGAGAGCGTGTGTGTGCGTGTGCATGTGTGTTCAAGTGCGTGTGCATGGGAACCCACGTAGCTCTAAAAGAAAAGGTGAAAGGCATTTAAACACATGTCACTTGTTATAGACTCCAGCAACAACATGCAGGAAGGAGTGAACATTGGGTGCCTCTTTACCTCCAATCTGCTCCAGTCTGACTGACACACTGTTGGACTTCTACATGTCTATCAGACCATCAGTTAGACATTGGAGGAATGTGATGAACCTTACTCAGTTCTTGCCTTCACAATGCTCACAGTATACAGCAGAAAGCTGTCAGATCCACATGACAGATTTAGAGACAAAGCACCTGCTTTAGGTCCAGCTGATGGGCCCAAGTTGCCATGCCTGATGGTGGAAAGACTGTTCATGTTTTAATGACTTACCTTGTTTATTCCAGTATCACTCATGAAAATGTAAGTGTCACAAAGACACACTTTCATTTTTTTAATCAACTAGTGTGTCACTGTCATCAAATAAAAGTGTAATAGTTGCTGTCTAGCTTGATGGATGGATTGGATGGATGGATGGATGGATGGATGGATGGATGGATGGATGGATGGACAAACAGACAGACTGATGAACAAGTTACAATGTACAATGGTAGATAGTGGCACTTTCCGTAAAGTTCGGACCAGAGCTGCTCCTTGAGGATCACTCTGGGGGTGTTGGTTCTTACTGGTTCCTGTGGCCCATGGTGATGAATCCGACATGGGCCTGCTGCCCTTTACCCTAGCAGGCCACAAGGCTCTTCTTGAACATGTGCTTGCATTCTGATCTCCTAGAGTGCTGTGAAGCAGTGAAGGCCCCACGCTTTGGAATCTTCACTTATGAAATGGCTTTTTTCCCTGAAACTCTTGGGGATCAAGGGATTGGAGCCTCCACTCTGAGTATCACTGTCCCACAAGGGCCTGTAGCCCATAGATGAAAACACTTCTCTCGCCGTCTCTGGATGAAAACTGTGGCATTCCATGGGCTGTCCATCAGGTAGGTAATGGACAAACAAACTACTCAGAAAAAGGGAGGTACCAGGAAGTTAGAAAACAATGACTAAATGAAGAAACCGCCTAGCACACAGGAGCTCCTTTCTTCAGCTTGATCAAAGCCCTTCAATCACGCAGAACAAAAAAAAAAACACTGTGTGCTTTGGCTGCTCGACCATAAGGAGTTGATCTGAAATTCTGAGTTCAACTAATTCCACGTAAGGCATGGGGCAAAGCCACTGTTATTGTAACAACATATTGTTAGTGTCCCCTGGGGGATGTCATATACAAGGCACAGAGTAAGTGCTTCTACCCTTGTGGTATATGGCTTGATCATCTTGACAGTTTTTAATAGCCATTGTCCCAACCCAAATTGTACTTTGGAACACAAAGCCCCAATGATCACTTTTCTAATAAGTGGGATGATTTCCCATAGACTCTAACCCCTAAGGGTATCTCCAAACACACAACTATGCCCTTTCTCTTAGCATACTCCCAGGATGGGGCGGGGTCGGAGGAGTGGTTTCCAGTGGCCTTCTCTGTACCATACAGGACCTGCTGGCAATGACTGTTTAATCTAAGCATTGTTCAAGACTATGCAGTGTTCACTTCCCAGGAGCTCAATATTTGGAACCATGAACACATACTTTGGGGGCCACAGGCCATAAACAGAATTAGTACACACACAGTTCCTTCAACTCTGAAAGGACTCTGGCTGCCTAGACCACTATCAGACAATGTCCAACATAGCCTGAACTATACTCTCCCTCCTAGGCCTCCTCTCTAAGCAGCGTCATCCGTATGAACCAGGAAGAAGGAAAAGTTCCTGGTACCAGTTAGCGGATGTGCTGTGGCCCACTAGGAGTCTGAAATGGAAGACTGGCCAAATGGATCTTCCTCTTCTTCCTCGAGACTGCAGAAAAGTAAAGTATTTTCTGGGTTTCTTTGGGTGAAATGCTTTCCTTTCTTGGTCAGAAAGACAGCATGCAAAGCCACTTATCTTTTTCTAAGATGTACTCTACCTCCTTAGAGATAGAAGCCGACTCCCCACAAGCCTCCTTCCCACCCAACCACCACCTACTGCTTCATCCAATTAAGTGCAAATTTATCAAGTACCTCATGCCAGAACAGGCCAAATACACAACTGAGACAAGACGGATACTTTCATGCCAGTTTCTCCACTTACTGGCTAAGTGAATGGATGAATTATACTTCTGGCCTCAGTTTCCTGCTTTGTCACAATAGTGCATGAAAGGCCTTAGTGCCCTACCTAGTGACAATTCAGCTACTACCACGATTATGGAAACAGACTTTTCATCTGGAGCTAGTTATCAGGCTATCAAAATGTTTGAGTCCTGTGGCTGTTTCCTGACACTCCTGGTGACTCTACCTTCTATAGTGTTTGCTTATGGCCTTTCTTACCAGCATCTAGAGTTCCCCTCAATTCCTGCTTCTCTGACAGACAGGGCATTTCTAAACAGGATTAGGCTTAATTCTTAACTGAATTAGCCTGTGGCTCACATGATTAAGCCTCCAGCTGCAGAAGAAAGTGAGAGGCCTTTAGAGAGTGAGGTGGCGGGTGGGAATGCCCAGTGGAAAGTCTGGGGAGGAGCCGCTTCACACTGAAGCACATACCTCTTTTAAAAAAATGACTTGGCTTTTTTTTTTTTTTAAACTTTGGTTTGGGTTGGTTTGGGGTTTTGGTTTTTGTCTGTTTGGGTATTGAGACAAGATCTCACTGTATACACCTGGCTGGCCTCAAAATCACAGAGACTGACTATTGGCACTAAAGTCATGCACCCCCACCATGTCCAGCATGATCCAGTTTTCAAAAGTGGGCTTCTCACATCTCACATTGGTAGACAAGATTTATAGTTATCCCTTCCTAATTTAAGGGAGAAAACAGGCAGAAAGAAGAAAAGCCCCAAAGCAGCTAAAATCTCTAACAGACTGAGAATGCAGATGAAAGGAGACACACTGGGCTGGGGTAGGAGGCATCATGTGGGAAGAGATCTGGAAAAACTGAAGAAAAGGAAACATTTTAGAAACAAGAATTCAACACAGTTGGTAGAGGTGGGCTCTCTAGGCCATAGGGAGCCTTATACTATGTTTTGCATTTCAGGAGAGATTTGGTCTCAATCGAAGAAAAGACAGGGAGACCAGCTCAATTAGAAAGCTGCTGTATGAGTCATGTAAGTAAGACAGGCAAGCCTAGGAAGTAATGGTGGGTAAATTTTTAATTCCTCCTTAAAGGAAGAATTCAAGCCAGAGTTCCTAATGCCCACCTGGCCCTAAGCATGTGTCTTCATGAGAGCCTTTTTGGGGAGGGGGCCAGAGCAGGTACAAGAGTCTAGTCTAATCTCCAGGAAAATCCTGAGTCTGAGAAGCTAAGGAGGGCAAAAGTGACTTCCTTTGATTGCAAGAAAGGCCAGAGGACCAGCTAAAGCAAGCCATGTTTCACCCTGTCCAAGTCTAAACAGCCTCTGGAATATTCATTCTGTCCAACCACTCTGCCTTCCAGGGATGCGGGCCTACAAGTGTCACCAGCAGACACATCCTGAGACCTAGATGGCCTGAGGACTCACCATGCATGCTTCTCTTCCAGCAACAGGCAGCTCAACAACAAAGCTGCTCCCAGGACTGTCTACGAATCAGAATATCAGCGATGGTACAGATTAGGTTGTTGTGGCCCCATTACAAAGCCACTCCTACTCAGGTTAACTTCAAATCCAGGAGCAGGTCTGTAGCCAATGGCACTTGCTGACCATGCCCCGAGCATTTTTCTGTGCCTCCTCAGAGGCCAAGAAGACCTGAGTGGGTTGTGGGAAGGCGAGAAGAGCTCAGAGCCGAAGAGCCAAGGAGCTGGGAATTCCTGCAGGCTGCAGTGTGGATTTTGGAACAACACACAGGCTGGAGGTGGTGTCCAGAGGAGTGAGGTGAGAGGCTGGGATTATGAGGAATCTGTGGTGGGCTAATACCTACTCTTCTTTCAGTTCCTAGCTGCTGGGTTCTACTTTTTATGCCTAATAAATTGGTGGCCTTGGGCTTAGACACAGTCTCCAAGAAACCTTGAATCTGAGACTTAAGGTTTTTTTGTCCAGTAAGTAAAAGACATAGGCTCTTCAGAACAAGGGACCATACTATTGGGAGTTGTCTTGTTCAGGGTTTCTATTCCTGCACAGACATCATGACCAAGAACAAGCTGGGGAAGAAAGGGTTTATTCAGCTTACACTTCCACACTGCTGTTCATCACCAAAGGAAGTCAGGACTGGAACTCAAGCAGGTCAGGAGCAGGAGCAGATGCAGAGGGATGTTATTTACTGGCTTGCTTCCCTTACCTTGCTCAGCTTGCTTTCTTATAGAACCCCAGGACTACCAGCCCAGGGATGGTACCACCCACAATGGGTCCTCCTCCCTTGATCAATAACTGAGAAAACTACAGCTTGATCTCATGGAGGCATTTCCTCAACTGAAGCTCCTTTCTTTGTGATAACTCCAGCTTGTGTCAAGTTGACACACAAAACCAGCCAGTATAGGAGGCAATTATCTGTTGTGACAGTAGTCACAAGGGCGAGCACATTGATTTCCCAGAACACGGGCTGGGAGAACAGCACAGGGATTTTGGGGTGATGTGTGCAGAGGTCAGCTTAAAGCCCCAGTTCCACAGAGGCCAAAGCAGAAGGCTTGTCTCTCTACCTGGGCCCAAGGCACCAAGACTTCCTGTAGAAGTCCCACAGCAAAAAAGGTGGCACTAAGTACTTCCAGGATGTGTAAGATACAAGCTAAAAATGGATTTCTCTTTCAAAAACTAATGTCTATTCGTACCAGTCAACTATAAAAATGTGCAAAGTCCTTCTTTACATACAATCCTATGTGTGAAAATCTAGTCCGAGGAAACTATCTTGAATGCAGAAGAAGCCAACACAGAGCAAACCTGAGACTTGAGGATGTTTGCCATTGTTTATTTAGGCTTCTAATAAAGAGAAGGATTAACTGTGGTATAACTCAGTGATCAACTACTATGAAAGCATCGAGATTGTGAATATGGAGACTATGAAACAGCATGGGAGATGCTAATGAGATGGACCTGAAGAGAAAGACAAAATATAAACATTTATATACATATACTGTGAGCCCTACCCAGATTTAATCTAAAGTCAGTGAAGTCTCTCGGCCCCGCACCATGAGCTGGCTTCCACTGATCTCCATGTATTCCCAGCAAGCCAACAGCAGCCCTGTGCTTGCACGGGAAACACCTCAGCTGGAGGACAGCACAGTCCCAGAGGCTTACTCACAGCTTCCCCCACCCTGCCCCAGGCCAGAAACAACTGGCACTGTGTCAGATGTGAGGACATTACCAGAGTGGCGGTGGCTGCGGCAGTGGCGGTGGAGGTGGCGGCAGTAGTTAGGATAGCAGCGGTAGGTAAGTCGACTTTTCTTTCTTTAGAGGAGGCAGAGAGGACAGAAGAGAAGGTAGGTGAAAAGTAAGAAGCCGCCCACAAATAGAAGCTCCTCCTCCAGCTTGCTATGCTACAAACAGGATTGACAAGGAAAGGTAAAGTAGTCCCCCCCTAGAAGGGAAAAAAGGCATGCGCAAAGGAGCTGGGTGGAGGGAGGGGCAAACCTCAGGCTGCAGCAGGGAAAGGACTCATTGGACCACCCTTACAATAAAGCCAAGTCCAAATACGCTGTCATTCCCTTTTAGTGGAACCAAGGACAATGCAGGGAAAAATGGCATTTCCCAGAACAATGTCTGGAGGTTATTCATTAGCAACTGAGTACCAGTAAGTGGTATGACATTCCCCAGGAGAATACGCAGATGTGGTCAGAGAGAGAGACAGCAGAGCAGAGGGTAGCACTCAGACTAGGGGGGGCACACACTCCCACCATTCCCACTCCACCCCCAAGCCAGCAATGCCCCAAGGAAAGAAGGGTCAACGGCTTAGCCCTCCCCGTCCTAAAGTCCCATCCCTGTACACATCCCACCGACAGCTGGAAGAGGAAATAGAAGACAGAGGTGACAAGTGACATAAAGATAATCAAGACAGAAGCCAAATCCTGAGGGCCATAAAGCAGCCACCCTCATGGATCTGCTTTACTACAGCTGACCCTGACCTCCTGGAGGAACGGTCATCTTATTAGCCTGAAACAGTGCTGGGAGGGAGGGGCTGGAGATGGCTCAGTGGTGTGGAATATATGTTTCACTTGTAGAGGACCTAAGTTTGCTTCCCAGTACCCACATTAGGAGGCCAACAACTGCCCACCATAACTCAAATTTCATGGATGCCCTCTTCTGGCCTCTATCGGCACCTACATTCATGTACACACAAGTGTACACACACACACACACACATACAATTTTTCAAAAAACATTTTCAAAACAACAACAACAACAAAAAAAAAACAGAACAAAGTCTCAGGCAGACAAAGCACCATCTGCCCTCCTAGCACAGGCTGGCTCTCTTTCCCAGAGCCTGTCCAGCCAGGTCTGCCCAGAAGTATCATCACAAGTCAGAAAGGATCCTGGGGGCTTGGCAGCTATTACTCACAAGTTGCTGCCTCTGGCACATGATCTAGCAAGCCTCATGGTACACCAAATATACAAACATGGCAACCAGAACATTCCTTAGCACCTCTGTCCAATTCCAGCCTGCCGTTGGCCATGATCTGATCACCTAAGCCGCCTTCAAAGCAGCCCTCATTCGAGGACTATGGAAGTCAAAATATAAAAGAACACAAAAGATTTTGCTTTTGGTTTTGGGCTTGCTATGTTGCCCAGGCTATCCCCAAACACACTATGTAGTGAGGCTAGTCTCAAACTTGCAATCCTTCTCTTTTGTACTACAATTAGAGGTATGAATCACCTATCATGTCTGACTCAAAAGAGTTATATGATATGAGCAAACACTGGGCTAAAGCACATTGTATCTTTCCCAAAAAGAAAGATTACACTAAGGTTTTATCACAGGCAGCCTACGCCATAGTCAGCAATTCACAGGAACTTCAGGGTCATGAGAAAGAACTGTGTCAGTCTTGAAAGGGTCATAATATGGCCAAGCTGGGAGAGGAGATTTTGCTTCCAGCAGGAATGGACCCAGCCAGAGAACCAGGGGCAGGGGATCCCGAGTGTGGGTATCAATAAGTGAGCAGGACTCAAGGAAAGATACTCCATGCTCCAAACTCTGCAGAGGGAATTCATGGTTAGACATGTGGGAATGAGTCTGGCCAGGAAATAAGGATCAAGGTCCAAAATGAGGCACAAAAATGATAATTGTCCCTTGTACCAAGGGAAGGAGGAAAGGTCACATCTACTTCAGGGGTTTCACAGAGCAAATGAGGTAACGGAAAGAGACTTAAAATATATCCAGAAAAAGCGCTGGGGGAGGCCCATGCACAGAGTGAGCAGAGGCACAAGGAGGAGGAGACAAGTGTCCAGGTGAGGGTGATAGGCAGCTTGCCTGTGGCACGTTTTATGAAGGGTGACAAGGAGAACTGGCTGGAGGTAGGTCAGGACTAGTCTCCAGGTGGCATCACACGCTAAGGTTTCAGATCACTCAGGCCCTCGCCTATGGCAGGGTAAGTTGTAAAGGCTTTAAGGTAGAGACGTGACATGGGTAGGGCCAGAAAGATGAGGAGACAAAGGTGACAGAAGGAATGTAAGTGTTGCTAGAAAAGTCTCCCAGCTGCTGCCTCTGAGTCACAGCACTGCAGCGGTTATGACTGTCTGTAATTTTTATTATGGATACTCTCTAAAGTTTCTTACCTCCGGTTTTCATTCTTTCTTTGTCCTTTTCATTTAAGGCTGGTGCTACCAGGTGGCAGCTTTTCTATTACCTGGTTTTGTGCTTTCCTAACTGAAGTATGAGTGACAAAATGTATTCCCTGTTTGCTATATGACACCTTGACATTCATTTCCACACCAAGGTCCATCCCAGTACCACCAAGGTCCATCCCAGTGCTAGACTTAGCCAGATACCTATGTGTCAGAGTAGGACCCATGACACCAAGTAGGATATGCTGAGACTCTAGCAGGACCCACATATGTATGGCGAGAGACAGAATCCCAAAGGACACCCTTACCCCTCTCTGCAACAATTGGGGAGTACCTCCCCCACTCCCCTCCAGCACACTTATGTTGAGCTTTAAGTTTCATAGTGACTGGAGGGGCCTACATTGAACAAGGTAAACAGACAGTATAAACCATAAAAACTCAGTAGACTTAGGACACAATCCTCCTCCTAAAGAAGTTTATAAGGCGTGGTCCCAGAGTCTTCTGAGAGAGAGCCTGTTGTCTGACTCACACCAATATACATTATCTTTCAACCCCACAGAGGCCTTAACAGGTGGGAGGCAAGACCCTGCCATTGGTACTACACTGGGCTAAAGCAGGAGGCAGGAAGAACAATAAGGAATTTATCAGCAAGGTAGCAAGGTACCAGGCAGAGGCAACAGGCAAGAAGGGGGTGGGGTGGGGTGGGGAATAACACCTAATGTTTACTAAGTAGTCAAAGGCTTACATGGCCTGCCCATGATCACAGGCTAGGAAGTGGCTCTCCAGGTGTGGGGCTCACTCACAGCCCTGGATACCAGGCTTTGAGAAACACACCAGGAAGAGGATAAACGACCTCAAGAAGAGCTACTGTGACCCAGTGGGAGGATGTTATTGAACTTGGGAATCTAAGTGGGGTTTAGTTGCAACCCACTGTTATTTATGTGACCAGTACTTATCTCTACTGGTTACTTCTCTCTGACACAGAGCAGAATCTTTTACTCCCTAGAGTCTAGGTAAATCCTAGCAAACAGTGACGGGGAAGCATATTATTTTTTTTGCTTGGCTTCAAGGCTGGCACTGCACTCAAAACTAAGGATCCATGAATGCTTGGCATTCTACCACGGAGCTACGCACGCAACTCCTAGAAAAAGATTCCTTTTCTGATTCTAAGGTACAAGTGGGGGAAAAAGAGAACAGGGAGTTCCTGGTATCCTAGGGAAAGTAAGGCGGAAGCAGAGAATGGGTAATTTAGGGTTGTTTTCTCCAAAATGTGACTCATAGAACACTCATCACTGGAGATGATTCTTGGAAAATAGCCGTCTAGACTAGCTAAGGAAGTGCTTCCGGAGGTCACAGGTGCCCGTGCATGTAAGGTTCTAAAACAATGAGGTCTGCCTTCCTCGCGCATTTTAAGGAACTCCTGTACTAGACATATCAGGCACAGCTTTCTCTCTTTCCTCTGAGCTTCAAACGCATTAGACAATCATTGTCCAATCACACACTTTTGCTTGCTTGTTTGTTTGTTTTTCGAGACAGGGTTTCTCTGTGTACCCCTGGCTGTCCTGGAACTCACTCTGTAGACCAGGCTGGCCTCAAACTCAGAGATCTACACCTACCTCTGCCCCCAGAGTCCTGGGATTAAAGGCGTGCATCAAGAACTTAAAAATAATAAATAAATTAAATAAATAAAAACAAAAAACATTGCTTTTTTCCCAGTATGCTTAATGAGCACTACTGTTTCCCCACGAATATAAACTTCTTTCAAGTTTATCCCCAATACTGAAATGCATGTGCATACTGCAATCTAGGTGCGTTGATGAGTCTAACTTACCTGGGGGCCAAGTTTCATAGAAATGTGTTTGGAAAGACTGTTTGCCTCTTTAATTCAACATGAACTTTGAGCCTGCTTGAGGTAGTAAGATTGCTACTATCTTTTATCTTTTTTCTTCTTTGCTTCCATCAAAGTCAAGGGGCTTTATTACATCAGGGAAGTTGGGACAGCTGAGAGCTGCCTCAGTTACAGGGATGCTTAAAGAACTGTAAGATCTGTCATCTTGAAGCTTCCAGACCACTTGAGGAAGGTGAAGACTTTGCTACAAAGCAGTTTGTTTACAATTTAAAGTAGCATGTGAGTCAGGTGGTAGCACACCTTTAATCCCAGCACCCAGGAGGCAGAGGCAGGTGCAGAGCTCTGTGAGTTCGAGGCCAGCCTGGTCTACAAAGCAAGCTCCAGAACAACCAGGGCTACACAGTGAGACCCCCTCAAAAGAACCTTTAAAAAGGTTTAGATCTATTTGAATCTGGCTTGTGGTGACAGAGGTTGGTAAGTTTTCAGCATTTGTATCCTAAGTAGATGAGAGCCTGACACACAATCTGAGATGCAGCGGGAAACTCAGCCTAGTCCATCTCACTCTGAGGCTCTAGAACAGGACTCTCCCAGACTTTTCACCCACAGCTGGCTATAGACAGATACATATGGTCTCTTAAGGATGCCCCAGAAGAATGATACTGACTGCCAAGCTGGATAAATTTCAAAGTTGCCCAAAAATAATCTGAAACAAAAATGGATTGTTTTGGAATTATTATTATTATTATTATTATTATTATCATCATCATCATCATCAGTAGTAGTAATGGAGGAGTAGGAAGAAAACTAAGTAACCTAAAAGTGGTAAATAACCAGTGTTTCACTTTGGATCACTGGAGGTATCTTTTTCTTTCACTTTTGCTGGAAGGTTACCTCTAAAAAGCCAAGCACACCCCATCTATTTCTCTTAGTTAACAGAGCTAATAGCAACGAGCAAGCATACCATTTGGCACTTAGCTCACGCACTGTTTAAAGAAGGACAGCAGCAGTGAGAGAGTTGGCAGCCACTGTAAACTGAGCTCACTCCCTTCCCTCACGCTCACTGAGCACACATTTTGTGTGCCTGAGTTCTACCTCCCTCGTCCCACTTCCCAAACCTCACCTGATTGATGACGTAGATGCCATAGTCGAGTTGCTGGCGCTGAAGGACTGGGTGCAAGTAATACAGCCAATATTTGAGGTGCTCCTGCCGGTTACGGAATGGGATGATGATGGCCACCTTGTGAGGAGAGATACAGTCCTTGGGGGAGTAACGGCCGCCCATCTTTATCTCTGGGTTCTTCTTTGCCAAAAGCTCCAGGTCCACAGGAATATTAAAGTCAATCACCATGGGGCCAACTAGAGAGGTGGAAGGAAGAAGTTAGCCAGCCACAGGGTCCACTCTGTCGCAGACTGCATTAGCTGACCAGACCACAGCTACAGAGGGGACAGCTCCTCCTTCTGGAAGAGGGAGGAGACAGGGTGCTTAGAAAAGGCATTCAATGCCCAGCCCTAGTGTGACCAGTCACCTCAGGAAACCTTGTTCCAGGAGCTCCCAGTCCTGGGCAAACCCAGTTAGTTACCTGTGGAGCATTCCCTATCTGAGAGACCCTCCTCCTCGGGCTGCATTGTAAAACTGAAGCAGTTTCTGCTTGGACCACTTGACTTTTGCGGTACAGACCAGTGAGCACAGATGAGAAAACACTTTCTCAGAAATCCTGAGCTTTGCCACCTGCCATCTGTGTGGTTTTAGACAAACAACTAATATAGCTCTTTCTAAACCTAATCTAACTGGGGAAAGGAAAGGAGCAGGTGTGGTGTGGGCGAATCACTGAAAGAGGAAATCAGAGTCAAAATGAAGACAGCGGGGGAGTGAGGGACTCAAAGGAGAAGGCTGGAGGCCATGAGATCCCAGAGGAAAAGAAGGGGACACAAAAGGAACGAGCTAGAGAGAACATTCAAAGGAAAAAAAGCTTAGAAATAGTGGCTGATAAAGTAGCAGTGTGAATTGAGAAGGTAAAGTCAGGATGGCTCCAGAGTTCCTGTCCTGGAAGAAGTCAGAGAAATGGGTCAGTAAGAAAGTGCCTGGCTCGGGCTGGAGAGATGGCTCAGCCGTTAAAGGCTAGGCTCACAACCAAAAATATAAGAAAGTGCTTGGCTCAAGACTAGGGGAAGGCAGACAGCAGATTCTGACATGGTCAGGGACAGAGGGAAGAAAGGAGCCTGTGGAATGCACAAAGTCCAGGCAGAGACCCAAGACTGCAAGCCCAGGCTCACGGTACTCCACACTCCTCGGACATCCTCAAAATAGGTTCCAGAAACATGAACCCCAGCAAGATGCTCAGTAGAAAAACTACGCTCAGGACAAGTCAGGATGGGAGCCGTGCAGATTAAATCATGCTTCTGGAAAGCATCCAAGAGCACTGAAAAAAGAAACTGTGCAGCTACGAAGCCCCTCGAGGATCTCTACCTCACCATTTCCTAACTACATCATCACTGAACTGATGTCATTTGGGGAACTGTTACTCTGCAGTGGCTAGCTTCACATGGCAAACAAACCAGGCACTAGAACACAGGGAGGAAGCCACAGAATGTGGGACGCTAAGCAGATCAGAGTCACCTGAAATACATGAATGACAAACACTCATTCATGCCCACCTCTGTGCAGGCTCCAATCTGTCCTTTTTATTAAAAAACAACAACAAAAACAAAAACCCCCAAAACAACAACGACAAACAAAAACAACAAAGTAGCTCACATCTCCAGGGAACAGTTGTCTTCCTAAAATCTACCTCTAGCAAAAGAAGCCATGAGCCTGTCCCCCGTCTGGTAAGTGTTTCTGGACAGCTGCCACCTCCTCTCCGTCTCCAGGAATCCTCTTCCATCTTATCTCTCTGCTCCTTCACCACAGGACCTGCTCCCATTCCTTCACTCTCTTCTGAGACACAGTTCTGACCAAATCGCCTTTGTGGTGAAAGCTGTGTGGCCAGGCACAAAAAAGGCCAAGTGCCTTGAACAGGCCCAGCACTCAAGCCGCCTTCCAAGGCTTCGTTGCCTATTTCCTTAGCCCTTCCCACTTCCTTGAACCAGCTAACATTTGCTTTGACAGACAGGCCTTCATCCTTTGACTTTCTTGAGAAACAGAGTTTAGGCAAGGAAGGACAGCTTCAAACTCAAAAGAGCTGTGCCTTGAATCTAGCCTGTGACCTCCCTTTTGGAGGTCAAGGGTCTTGCAGAACCAGTTCTTAACAATATTGCTATTGTCCCAGCTCTGACCTCCCAAGATGCCCTGAGGTGAGCAGGCACTCTCTGCTTGAGGACAGTGTTAGGGGTCACCTGGTACAGCAGATCTCAATCCTATCAAGAGGATCTCCTGAGGACACTGCCACAAACACACAGTCTCAGTCCAACTCGGTTGATCTTGGGAGGGACATTAACAAAAAGCTCAAGAGATTTTGGGTTTAATGTGTCCATGTGCTGTGTGTGTATGTACCTATGGGTGTGTACAGGGGTGTGGGTCTGAAGCCAGAGGTCAACACTGTTTTTTTTCCCCCTTGATTGCTTTCCATTGTAATTTTTGAGATAAGGTTTCTCACTGAATGGGAGCTCAATGACTTAGCCAGGCTCATCTCTCGGATCTGCTTGGCTCTGTTCCTGCTCCCTGTCCCAGCACTGGAGCTACAGATGTATGCTGGCAAGCCTGGGAGCTAGAGATCTGTACTCAGGTCCACATGCTTGAAAGGGAGGCACTTTACAGACTGACTCATCTCTCCAGACCCCAAAGAACTCTTACTGGTAAGCCTGACAACAGAGAACATGGTAGTACATTTTCACAAGCCTCGAAACTTTCAAACAATAAAGGTCCTTAGAGATTCCCACTCTTGCTCACGAGACTCACTAGGCTTAGAGGCTCAATTCCCCAACCCTAAGACAAGACCTCTGGGAGATGCCAAGGTACACTGGACTCATGACCCATCACTGGGTTCTTCTTTCTTCAGGAGGCCCCATGCCATCTGTAGAGGCACTGAAAAACATAAACCCTATTGACAAGACCCCAAGAGGCATTTGGATTGCCTTCCTACCGGCTTGCTTATACTTTCTGAAACCAACCCAGAGTTCACGTGTGGTCTGCCAAGCCTCCGTAACTACACACACCTGCAGGGTGAAAAGTGTCCTATGTTGCCCCTGCAGAAAGATGTTGAAGTAAAGAGCCCCAAATAAGAGAGGTGAGCCTGCACCCTAGTGCAGCTGCATCAGTGACTTACTGAATGCTCTTTGAACCATTTCTATCTACTCCCATTCATAAATTATAAATATTGGACCAGATGAATTCTAGTCCCGACAGGCTCAGAGTGCTGGTTAAAACCAGGAAGAACAGACCCCAAATTAGGATCTTCTGAAAACCCTTATTCTGGTCTTTCTTGCTCCCAAGATGGCATGAATGACCAAGCAGAGAGGAAGCAAATGAAGATTCTAGACAGGCAGGAAGAAACCTTAGCTACCCAGCACCATGCCACTCATGTACCTCCTGTCACCTATGCTGTCTCGGCCTCTTTCCTTGGTAACAATCACTGTCCCTTTCACCCAGGTGAAATAACCATTCTCCAAATTCTGTTTCCATTGCCTATCTTTCTGCTCACTACCTAGGTGCACAGACACCTTAATTAACCCACCTCAAATAACACCTATTCAGGATAGCCTTCGGCACCTACTGTCTAACTTACTTGTCCTCCAGCAATCCCTTGCCGCAACATTGCTGTCTACCCAGCCAGGGAGCAGACATGGGCAGTCTATCCACATTCCCACCTCTTCCTACTCAACTCCAATGCTCTGTGTGTGTGTATGTGTGTTTGCCTCTGTCACACGAATGCATGTATGTGACATACATTCATGGGCACACACATACACAGCAGCAGCAGGCCCATAGGTGAATGCCTCCTTGGCTCCAGTGTCAGCCAGGAAGCTGCAGACCTCCTGCCTGCCATACTGTAGGGACTAGCCTCCACTGCACACCCAGCTCTACCTCAATGAGAAAAATCCCAGAAACTCGTCTCTGAAGTGGACACTTAAGGATTCTTTGGAAATTCGGTTGGATGGTGTTTTGTTGGGGCAAACATGTGAAGGAATGTTTCGCTGAAGCAGACACAGGAGAGGATGTTCTGCTAAAGCAAGCACATGAAGGACACATGATGGATTCTTTGGGATGCCATAGAGAGAAACGCACCAAAAAACTTCTGGTTTTTGCTGCTTCCAAGGACTCAGGCTGATTAGATGCATGTGCTGAGGCAAGGCACGTGGAGGACACGTGATGTGTGGAGGGTATAAATAGGACTCCATGGAGTGACAGAGACAGTTTGGCTTGCTAATACAGCGAGCTCTATAACACTTGTGGGTCTCCGAGTCTTCACTGACCTTCCCTGAAAGACACACAGCCAGAGAACTTCTCCTGGGGTTCCTGCTGGTCCCTCCTGCTGACTCAAGGAGACCTGGCTGTCTCTGCTAGTTGTGTCACCATTGTTGCTAACCCGACTCTACTGAACTGGACGGCTGGTGTATCTGTGAAGTGTTTGCGAGTGGATTGAGCTGCCGCTGCCTACTAACCTGTGAACTGAATTGCTGATTTCCAGACAACACAGACAGGAGTTGCTCCAAAGAACCTTTCTAAACAGATCTACTTCCCAGATCCTTTCTTTTCCACTACCTCTGGTGGGTGGTGGGCCACAAGGAAGGTTAAAGCATTTAAGAACCATCATTAAAAATAGGATTAGAAAAAAGTAAAGCTACAAGACTCCAGGCAGGGAAGGACTGCCTATGAACACAGGAAAAGGAACAAGAGGCAGCAGAGGCCTGAGTACTTCATGATAATCCTCAGGCTGGGCCAAGGCACTCTCGCTGTGTGGCACATGGCGTGTGCTTCTACAGGCTCTCAGCCCCGCTGGGCTGGCTTGTGTGTTTTCTTGGCTCTGAAAGCTGGGAAGCAGGGTTACATAAGCACAGATGTGAGCTGTCCTCAGCTCCCCAGGCCCAAGCGCTGCCACGTGGACCTCGCGGCTGGGAGTTCGGGTCATGGCCTCTTGTGTAAGTTGCTCAATAACTTCAATGTGTGAGTTCAACTTTGTAAATTCCACTGCTTCCTTGAAGGATATGGAAAACCCAAACACCCATATGCCCATGCACGTATCAAAAGCAGAGCTAAGCCAGTGCGGTGGCCACACATTTAATCCCAGCACTCGGGAGGCAGAGGCAGGTGGATCTCTGAGTTGGAGGCCAGCCTGTTCTACAGAGCAAGTTCCAGGACAGCCAGGGTTACACAGAAAAACCCTGTCTTGAAAAAACAACAACAACAACTACGGTTAGTCTGGAACTCCTGTTCAGCTCCTGCACAAAGTAGGAAACCCCATCTGCCCTCCTTCTATCAACTCCGCCCGCTTCGTGAAAGCTCCAGGCCAGAGTCACCGCTTAGCATTTCTGGCAACCCACCCAAGAGTGCCCGCCCAGGGGCTCAGATTTTGACTGTGTATGGACACCACCCCAGCTCCTAGCTGACACATCATCACTCCTTGCCTACGCGCTATAAAACCTCAATTTAGCCTGGGTGTGTGACTTCACTGAGCTACAGCTGAGATTGGGGAACCCACCGGAGAGCTGCTGCCTAATACACCTGCCTTTACCTACTTTTAATCTTCCTATCAACAACAACAACAACAAAAGCAGGGCTGATCTAAGCCAACCCTAATACAGGCTCAAACCTCACTTCCATGTTGGCTGGGCACTGGTTCAATCCTCTAGCCTTTGCAAAACAGGCTGGAACATCTAGTTCACTGATTCCCAGCTGACTGGTCAATGAGTGGTTCAGGAAATAATCCTTAGCCTGAGGTTGAGCTGTGCAAACTGTTTACCAGACTAAGAAATGCTGAAACCCCATCTTTCAGGCTAACACAACCCTCTAGCGGAGCCTTCTTGTTTCCACGACTGAGTGCTTCTCAGTATGTTCAAATGTCTCCCCTGCCCCCAGGAAAATAAGAAACCATGGTGGATTTTGATAGTAGATTGATTTTTTTTTAATTTTACTTTTAAAATATCCTTCTTGATATTCAAGGGTTAGGTCCCTAAATTTCTTCTGAAAATTTTCTAAGCAAGAAATGTCACCATTTGGGGAACATATGGGAGTCAACAGAACCCAGGAGGCAAGCACTCTAAAAGCTATGGGCTTGTATTTGTTTGTCTTCTGGGCCAGGTCTCAGATGTCATTGTCTAGATCCTCTTCTGACCTTTCTGACCTTTTCCCCCAATGATGTGCCATTCCACCAACTCATACGCATGCATGCACGCGCGGGCTGGGGGGGGGGGGGGGGGGGTGGGAGGAGGGGGAGGGGGGGGGGGGGGGGGGGGAGGGGAGGGGGGAGGGGGAGAGGGAGACGGAGGGACCAGCCTGTGCTACTTGAGGCTCTATCTCAAAAACAACAACCAAAAGAAACAAAACAAGACTCAGGTAGTCTTTAGACTAAAAATGAGAATACCAATTGCTACCGAGAGCTCACCCCAAACCTTTCCTTCAGTACTCTGAGGAGGACAAGCTTACTAGGTATTCATACTAACTGATTAACTGTTATCACCAAACCTACTCATGCCTCTAACATTACCCCCTTAGGAGGCTTTCCCAGGTTTGTTCTTTATTTTCATCCACTTACTCACAATGCCAAACATTTACCTCATTAGTAATTACCATGTACCAAGTAGTACCAGGCATACAGATGGTGGGCTAAGATGTGGCCGGTTGTCCCTCAGTGTGGCAGCCAGGGAGAGCCCAAGACAAAACATTAGGAAGACCAACAGAACAGACCATGATGGGGAATATGAGCATGGTGAACTGGTACCAAAGAGGGGGCAACACCACCAGGGCCAGGGAAGAGAGTCAAGGGAAGCTTTGCAGACAAGTGACTAGCTCAGCTGGGCCTTTGGGGCCCCTTGGGGAGAGAATCATCACACAGATTTGTACCCACTTGCCAGTGAGCTCCCTCTTCTTCTAACACATAAACACACCAACAAACAAACCACCACCAACAAAACCCCAAACATACAAACAAAACGAAACAAAACAAAACAACCACCCCAAAACAAAACAAAAAATCCTTCCTGGCCCTGCACTGTTGCTGCAGCTCTGCTAACTGACATAAACAATAAATTTGCATCCGTAAACTCCAAGTAAAGACGAGATACACGTGAGGTGAAGAACATCAGAACAGTCTCTCAATCCCACGCAAAGCATTTCTTACTGAGTTTTAAAATCTAACTCAGGGCCAATGTAACAGCACAGAGAGTGAGGTGCTCGCCACCAAGACTAAAGACCTGAGCGTGATCCTCAGGACCCACGTGGCGAAAGGAGCGAACAGACTCCTCCAAGTTGTCCTCTGACTGTCACACCTGTGCTATGGCACATGTACACATACACACAAACACACGTCACTTAAATGAATAAACATGCTACACGCTAGCTTGTTTGCTTTTTAAGACCTGGGCTAGGTCTTAAAGATGGCTCAGTGGATGAAGGTTCCCGCTGCCGAGCCTGAGAACCTGAATTTGAACTTGGAGAAGGATGGGGAGAACTGCTGCCTATCACTCTCGACTTGTGACTTCCACATGCAAGTGTGGTCTGTGCTCCCCAAACACACATACAAAAAAAATTAGAATGACCTTTTAAATTTTTAATTAAAAAAATTTAAACTCACAAAGATTTCAAAGGCACTATAAATGGCTTATGTCTTCGCCCCCTTTTAAAGACAGGATCTCATTCTGCAGTCCTGGCTGATCTGGAACTCCCAGAGATCTGCCTGCCTCTACAGGGTACTGGGATTAAAGGTGTGCACCACTACATCCAGCATAATTTACTTCTTTCATCATACATTTGTGTCATTTATTGTACCTTTGAGGCATGTCCTTAAAGCTGAACTAAAAATCACTTCAACTATAAGCCAAGAAAGGCGATCCCAGCTTTTAGTTCCACCTTGAAAGAAAACATCTTCCAATATAAAGACTTCAAATGAGGGCTGGCAAGATGGCCCAACAGGTAAAGTTTCTTGTTGCCTAATGATGCAAGCCTAGTGGGGGAGGAAAGAACCACCTTCCATAGGTTGTCCACAAGTGTGCCATGGAACACACACTCAAAGACACACATACACTAAATAAATAAATGCAAAAAAAAATTTAAGATTCACATCATATAGCTTTTGATTTATTTTGAGACAGATTTTCACACAGCCCAGGCAAGATTCAAACTCACTGTGTGACTGAGATGACCCTGAACTGATCCCGAGTCTCCTTCTCAAGTGCTGGGATTCCAGGTGTGTACAACTCTGCCTGTTCAAATCATAGGACTGGGCTATGGAAAACATTCTCTTTCCCTGCATGACATCTCGGGCACATGCAGAGAACACAAGCTCCACACCCACTGTTCTTTCTGCCGTCTCATCATCCACTGTTAGAGCCAGAGGGGGTGGGGAAAAATTTTAAGATTCAAATCATATAGTTTTTGATTTATTTTGAGACAGGAAACAGAACACATCTGTGGTATAAGAACTCTACACTTAGACACACACACACACACTCACAAAACAAAGTATTTGATCAAAAAAATAAAGGAACCTGCCAGACCAGACCGACAAGGCAAGGCCAGAAGGTCAAGCAGAAAGTTGCATCATGGTGGGGATGGTTTCCCCTCTGTCCATCTCTCTGCTTGGCCCAGCCTTGTCACATACCCACAGAGCTCCACTTTGTAACGTTCCATGTGCAGAAAGTAGTTTCACCAACGGTGAGCCACCAAGTTCATGGAACTGCCATTTCTCACACAGTGGCACATGGCTGTCTATATCATTAAAGACCTACCTACCTTCAAGCACTGAGGTTGGCTTTCAAATGCTGGAAACCCATCTATTACACTCAAGCTGCACAGGGAAGGGGGCATCATGCTGGGAAGCGTGGCTGCTCACCTAGACACTCTCAGTAGCCCTGAAAGCCACACCTTTGATTTTAAATTTCTTTAATTGTATGTGTATGAGTGTTTTATTTTCATGTATGTGTACCACATGTGTGTCCAGTTCCCTCAGAGACTGAAAAAAGGACACTGGATCTGGCATTGTATATACACAGTTATGAGTCCCCATGTGGATGCTGGTCGTATAGAAGAGTAGCAGCTAATGTCAGCCACTGAGCCATCTCTCTGGCCCCAGGAAGCTGCATCTTGATATGAGTGCTAGGGTTGTTTCTGTTTGCCTGCCTGGTTGACTGGCTTTAGTTTTTTGAGACAGGGATTCGTACAGCAAAGCCACTCATTTCTGTACTCCTCAGCCTTTTGTTTCCAGGCACAGCTTCTGATTCATCAGCTGCTGATACTGCTCAAAATAAGTCTAAATTTTAAATGTAAATTCTCTCCAGACTACAGGCCTATAATTTTGAGTTTGTGGCCTCTTCTCAGGTCTGTCTGTTAGTTATGACTCTTGAATTCAGTGGCGGCAGTAGGAGCAAGACGGTGCAGGGAAACTTCTTGAAGATTCCAGAACTAGAGTAAACTGAGTTTACTTCTATCCAAAGGTAAAAAGGTTTCCATCATCATTGATAATAGAGACTAGGCTCTAGGATTGAGAGTCTGTGGCTGGAGGTCATGAATGTCAATGGCCTAATGAGTTAGCTTGGTGTCACCTTTGTGGAGGAAATCCAAGAATGAATTTCTACTTTATTTGATGCAATCCTAAGCAGAGATTTACCTCCTTTACCCCTTAGCCCGGATTTGTGTAAAGTGTACCTGCCTTTAGCTGTCAATCCCAGAAAGAAAGCCCCTAGAAACCCCATGGTAGGCTGCGGAGTCGGCTCAGTGGATAAAACATTTACTGCAAGCATGAGGACCTGAGTTCAAGTTCTCAAATCCTACACAAAGCTGGGCTTGGAGCTCACATCTCTAACCCCAATGTCCTGTGTAAGGATGCTCTGCATAGTGATAGCTGGGCAAGCAGTGTACCCAGTGTCCTGTATTAAGGATGCTCCGCATAGATATTGAGCGAATATCTGGGCAAGCAGTGTACACAGTGTCCTGTATTAAGGATGCTCCGCATAGATACTGAGCGAATATCTGGGCAAGCAGTGTACACAGTGTCCTGTATTAAGGATGCTCCGCATAGATACTGAGCGAATATCTGGGCAAGCAGTGTACACAGTGTTCTGTATTAAGGATGCTCCGCATAGATACTGAACGAATATCTGGGCAAGCAGTGTAGGAAGCAGTCTGCATATTCACCATTAAGGAAAAGACAGGAGAGAAAATCAGAGCAGGTAGATACCATGAAATATCTCTGGGCAGTTAGAATCAACAGGCTAAGTGTTCGCATGGTAACAGGAATGGACCCTAAAACCCAAAGTGAATCCCTGGCAGCTAATTCTAGTTTTCTAAATATATTCTCTCCTGAAAAAAAACTAAGGCTCACTGAAGAAACAGCTGGTGCCAGGGCAGAGTCAAAGAAAGAGCAGCCTTCTGGAATACCTCACGCCTTCCTGAAAGAAGTCACTCCAAGAATGATGACATACTGTATCAAAAAGATACAACAGCAAGCCAGTGGGAGAAAATCCCACAGTAAACCTGGGATGGCAAGCATCGAAATAAAGTAAAAACTAAGAATCCATAGTCTGGCAGGTTGTTTAAGTATTTAGGAATATATATGCATATACATATGTATATAACAACAGTTAATGAAAAAACAAGACCATGGATTGAAAGAGAGCAAGGAGGGGCATATGGGTGAGTTTGGAAACAGGAAAGGGAAAGGAGAAATGATGATGTAATTATAGTTAAAAAAAGAATTTGGGGCTAGAGAGATAGCTGAGAGGTTAAGAATACTGACTGCTCTTCCAGAAGTCCTAAGTTCAATTCCTAGCAACCACATGGTGGCTCACAACCATCTGTAATGGGATCTGACACCCTCTTCTGGTGTGTCTGAAGATAGTTACAGTGTACTCATACATAAAATAAACAAATAAATCTTTTAAAAAATAATTTAAAAAAAGAATTCATGCTCGCATTGATCTATAAATCAGAGAGTAGAGAAGAAGAGAGAATTGGTGGGGGGAGGGGCTCTTTTAAGTAACAAATACTAAGAAATCAACCACCACAGTAACTGATTCAGGAATAAATAAATACCTACAGATGTTAAAAAACAGTCCAGTGGAGAAAAGTGGGAGGAATCATAAAATATTTACATAATAATAGGCTGAAGGAGTAGCCCTGGAGGAACATAAGTATAAGGCTAGCCTGGACTACATAGTGAGACCCTGTCCAAGCAAAATATACAAAAAGAAAAATCATGAACAAACAGCAAACCTCAGGAAGTTTCTACAAAAATCACCGTTTTGTATTCTTCAATAAGGTTCTGACTAAACACAAAGGAAGTCTGAAATACAGTGCCAGATGGAAAGGCTATGTATGTATGAATGTATGATTTCTGATTTTCTTTTTACCACAGTATTGGTACAACAGACAAATCTTCATAAGGAGCTAAGCATGGTCGTGCATCTAATGCCAGGACTCAGGAAGCTGAGAAGGAACATGAGTTCTAGACCAGCCAAGACCATACAACAGAGATCTGGTCTCAAAATACATGTATATACTGAACTAACACTCTCTCTCTCTCTCTCTCTCTCTCTCTCTCTCTCTCTCTCTCTCTCCACACACACACACACACACACACACACACACACACACACACACATCTTCTAAAGCTGGGGCTCAGTGGTAACACGCTTACCTATCATGTGTAAGGCTCTGGGATGGAGGAACACTCCAGTGCCAGCCTGGCCTGCACAGTGAGCTCTAGGACAGTGTGTACTATACAGTGAGACCTATCTCAAGCAAAACAGAGCTATCCAGGGTTAAAAATGGGAGACTTTGAGTAGTAACAGGGGCTTTGGAAGGGAATAAACCACTGTGTACTTTGATTATGGTGGTGTTTACACAAATATAAGCATGTTTGAGTCCATACAACTATATGACAAACCAATTTTACTTCATGTCAATCTAAAAAAACATAGTGGGTTTAAGTTAGAAGTGCATACACACACACTCCAGTGGCCCCTCTGTGGCAAGTGCAAACACGTGTGCTACAAACACAGGCGTAGGGCTGCTTATGGTTAGTTCAATGACAGAAACAAGAACAAAGGCAGAATAAGACCAATAACGAATAAGGCAAGAGAATCCATCAGTATAGCAATGATGCTAGCAGGCCATGAACTGAAGGCTGGAAGGGATGGGAAAGAAGAAAATACATAGAGTGGGATGTATTCTTCAAGGGTTGCTGGGGAAGGAAGGAAGGAAGGAAGGAAGGCATGTGACTCCTAGGCCTGCAGGTCTGGGTTATATGTTAGCCTGGCATGATCTGTGGCCAGAGCAAACTTACTTCTCTACTCTGGCTTTTGACTTCCTCAGCCCCCCTGAGTAAACTCTGGCTTTCTATGTAGGGCTGTCTGCATCTTCAGAATTCTTTTTGGGGGGTGGAGGGTGGGGGACAGGTTTCTCTGTTTATCCCTGTACTATACAGGGTTTGAACTTGCTCTGAAGATCAGGCTGGCATCTCTGTACTATACAGGGCTTGAACTTGCTTTGTAGACCAGGCTGGCCTCAAACTTACAGAGATCCCTGCCTGCCTCTGCCTCTCAAGTGCTGGAATCAAAGATGTGCACCCAGCCAAATCCACAGAACTCTGAGCATTTGCTGACAGTTTCTCTTCCCACTCTTCCGGTAAACAGCAACTTAGCATCCTGGCATATACATATGGAAAGTTGTATTGCTAAATCAGTCAGTCCTTTGATCAGTTCCGGGGCCCTGATGCAATTTCCTGACCTACAATGCTACTTACGTGTACCTCTTTCTCCCTCCTCCTAGGACTAAACCTTAGACTGTAGAAAGCCTAAGAGGCTATCTGGGCAATCAGCCAACCATGCATTCCAGGCAATACTAAGCTATCAGAACCATTCTAAATGCAGCTATCTCTAATTTCCTCCTAAAGGGTGGGGGTGATTATGAATACACACACTCTTACACTGTACCTGGCACTTAGAGATATTCAATGCTAATTTTCCTTCTACCCAGACTCCCTAGAACGTCAAACCTTACAGGTAAATGTAGTTCTATTGACATAAATATAAACCTTCACGGCTGAACTTTGATCCACTGTCCAGTGGGGTGGACTGGCAGAGTGTGGTATTTCCGAGGGCCCCCTGGATATGACAGAAGGAAAGCACAGCACTCAGGCAGCTATTCTGCCCACCATCCAGTGCCAGTGATGAGCACTGAAATGTTGGGGACCCAGTTTTAGGAGTGATGAAGCCCTTCCCAATTCTGAAAATAACCTGAAGTCACAGTTGAAAGGCAACAAATCAGAACGCCTATGTAGCTAAAGATGGCAGAGATAAAATTAAAAGATGAGTAAGACTTTCTATATAAACAGAAAGTCAGGTCCAGATGGCTTCCCCTGAGAAGTCTACCAGATGCTTAAAAGGGTTAGACAAACTGACACCAAGTCTTTCACAACTAAAAGAGAGGGGATGCCCCCCTCCTCATCCTCTGAGGTGTTATTATCCTCATACAAAACCAGACAAAGGTGTCACAAGAAAATAAAACTACAGACAAATCTCTTATAATTAAACAACTATAATTATAATCTCTTATAATTAAACTAAAACAACATACTATCAAACTCAAACAAGCAAAAAATAAGCACACTAAATACCATGACCAAGTAATATTTATCTTGGGCACACAAGGTTGCCTTAATAGCTAAAAATCATTTAACATGTAAAATGCATTATATCAATAGAATGGATCAAAAAAAAAACAAAAAAACAAAAAAAAACAAAAAAAACAAAACAAAAAAAACCCAAAGCCACATGATTAACAAGCACTGTCAAAACCCAGAGCCTTTCAATGATAAAAACACTTACCAGACTAGGAATGGCGGGGGCTTCACCATTCTTTATTTTATTTATTTATTTATTTATTTATTTATTTATTTATTTTTGGTTTTTCGAGACAGGGTTTCTCTGTGTAGCCCTGGCTGTCCTGGAACTCACTCTGTAGACCAGGCTGGCCTCAAACTGAGAAATTTTTTTAATTTTTTTTTTAACATTTAGTGTGCATGTGTGTATGTGTGTGTGTCACACACCACAGGTGCCACAGTACACATGTAGAGGTCGGAGGACAACTTAAGGAAGTCAGTTCTCTCTTTCCACCATGTGGGTTCCAGGGACCAAACTCAGCTCATCAGGTTGTTAGGCTTGTGGCTAGCCCCTTTCCCTGCTAAGCCATCTTGCCAGCCCCTAACACAATTCTTCGTTTTTGTTTGTTGCTTGCTTGTTTGTTTGTTTGAGACAGGGTCTCACTATGAAGAGTTACAGATATCTGTCTGTCTCTGCCTTTTCAGTGCTGGGATTAAAGGTGTGTGCTATGGAAACCTGGCCTCCCAACACAATTCTTAGTAGTGGAAACCTGAGTATTTCCCCACTCAGGAAGAACAAAAGGATACCCTCTTCTACCATACCTATTCAGTATTCTAACAGAGGTTCCAGTCAGGACAATTAAGCAGAAAGTGAGCCGCTATGCGTGTTAATGAGCTTTCCCCATGCCTGGCATGTAGGGAATGCTGAACAAATATGAAGCTGTGCATGGCTGATGCAGATGTGATTGCAGTACAGGACTCCATATTCAGAACAGCTCCTACTGACTAGGTTTCCACACCGACCCACCTATCAACCGATCTGTAGCTTCTGCCTTCCTGTTTAGGCCCTGGGTTTGCCAGATGAGTCTAAGCAGATGTGTCTGTCAAAAGCAGCCGTGGATAGCTATGACAGTGGGCCAACACCATCATATAGAGTGGAGTGTGTGTGTATGTGTGTGTGTGTCTGAGAGAGAGAGAGAGAGAGAGAGAGAGAATATGAGAATCTTTTTTGTAACTCAACTGCAGAGTTCTCAAGTGAGAATTTGTAAATGGCAGCATCATGTGAGGGCAGGGCAGGTGCTAGTTTCTTCAGTTAAGACTCAATCTGGTTCTCAGGGCCCACTGACAGCTCTCCCCACTTTACAGAGCGGCACTAGTAAGCACTCCAGTATCTTATAATGAAGCCTCTTAGCTAACCATGCTATATTAGCAACATCATTCAGGAAGATGTCCCAATGAGCATTCAAGCAACCCCTCCATTTTATCTGGTGATAAACTGAGACCCAGAGATTACAGCACACTGACAATAGAACTGACTTCTGAATGGAGCATCCTGGATTTCAACTCCAGAACCATGTACAACATAGAAGGCTATTCCAGGCCTATGCCTTAGGTAGTCTACCAACATTCCAGATATACAAGCTAACTAAAGGTACTTATATTTATTCTCCATTTTTTTTTTTTTTTGTTTCAAGACAGGGTTTCTCTGTGTAGAATTCTCCATTTTAAGGGTTTTTTAAAATTATTTTTTAAGATTTATTTATTTTATGTGTATGAATGTTTTACCTTTAAGTATGTATGTGCACTATGTGTGTGATTGGTGCTCGAAGAAGTCAGAAGAGGGCTTCAGATCTCTTGGAATTGTACTTTTCAGATGGCTTTAATGTAGGTGCTGGGAACCAAACCAGGGTCCTCTGCAGGAGAAGCAAGTGCTCTTAACTGCTGAGCCACCTCTTCAGCCCATTTTTTAATTCTAACAACATACCTTCTCACCTCTCCACAGAATATCCAACACTCCTTCTGGCTTCTTCCCAAAACATTCAGCTGGTGTGGTCTGAATACTAACAACTGTGTCCACCTAGAGACAAAGACAGTCACAAATACCTGGCACACCTAACACAGAGAGGAAAGCACACACTCCAGGGATGTTCCCAGAGGGTATTTGACAAGATGAAACCCTTCTTCTTGTGACCTGGAGTAGGTCTGTCCACATTGGCCAGGAGATGACAACTCTGTGCTTTCCACTTCCCTAACTTTGGCACAGTTTCATCTATTTGGAAGTGACTTTACTGTGCCAGCCTGAAGAACTCAGTGCACACTTTTTGTGCCCACGGAACAGTACTGATCAATAATTATATGCCTCATGTCACTGAGTCCTCTTGTCAACACTCTAAGACACGATCCATTTCACATAGTAGGTAAAACCAACTCTGCCCTGTTTCAGTAAACCCAGAGTGCCCTATGAAGTCAGAAGGGAACTGTGAATTTGGTAGAAGATACAGGAAGAGGCTAGAAGAGAAAGATAGTATCCCTTATAAGCTGAGAATGGCCTCATCTCCTGGATCTATAAACTTGGGGTCATTTAGAAATCACTGGCTCTAATCACTTTACCATGTATGCAATTAGGCAGGCTTTTATTAGTCTCCCAAAATGGTCTGTTCTGACATGCATGAGGTACTGAATTCTATTTCTACCTGTAAGACAAATAAAAGGCATATGCAAGGAAAATACCAGCCCTTTATATTTTCAGACTTTGGGCAACTGCATCAACTTATTTTCAATCCAATACAATCTCAGTGTTCTTTGATTTGGGCACTGTTATTAGAGTCTGTACACCTGAGCTGTTATATGGGAATTTGTCCACTCAGGTAAAATGACCTAGCATTAGGGTAGTCCATCAGAAGCTATTATTAACAGTCTCTATGGCTGGATGCATGCATGTATGTTACCAGCAACCAACTCACAAAGGTTTAGATCAATATCATCTTAAAGTCAGGTTTTTATAGCCAATATCTGATCCTCTTCTACAGGGTTAGCTTTACATATAGGAAAGAGGAAAGATCATTCTTAATTTGTATAAACTATCTCTACTTATGGAGTACAAAGACTCAACAGACTCCTTTTCAGAATCCTGAATACCTGGGCAGGAACAGCCTAGAGGGAATCACTGTCAGGAACAGCATGTCTCACTTAGGAAATCACACACACAGAGGGTAGGGAGGGACTGGGAAGGGAGGAGAGAGAAGAAATGGGGATGGGAGGGAGAGAGGGAGGAAGACAGAGACTGGAGATGTTCACATGAGGCTCAAGATAGATTCAGCATTCTCTTTAGCTCCACATTCTTTAGAAGCCAGGAATTTCCAATTTAGAGTCTCTGAGTGACTCCAAACTTCTCAGAACACAATGTGGCAGTTTGAAGCCATGTCGTCAAGATGGCCATCTCTGTCCTACAGATTCCTTTCAAGAATTTATCCCAAGGAAGTAATTCGACTGAAATAAAGAGCCATGCCCTGCAAAACGTGTCCAAGGTTATGACAGTGGAAGCAGAATGAAGAACACTAAAGGTCAGCAGTGAGGTTAGTAAACAGGCCTGGGGCTGGGGAGGAGGGCTCTGAAGTTCAGTCAGTCTAGGCTACACAGTGAAAACCAAGGCATATCCTATGAGAAAAATTTTAATTACAAAAGTAAAATTTTGTAATTAAAAAAAGTTAAGCAAGTGGATCTCTGAGTTTGAGGCCAGCCTGGTCTACAGAGCAAGTAAGTTCCAGGACAGCCAGGGATACACATAGAAACCTGCTTTAAACAAAATTAAAATTAAAAAAAAAAAAAACTAAAAAGTTAAAAAGATACTAGGCAGCCACAACAAAAGATAATCAGGTTAATTATAGGCAAATGACACTTCAGAAGGCAATGGACTGGATCTGCTCAGTGGGTAAAGTGCTTGCTTTGCAAGCTTGAAAATCTGAGTTCAGATCCACAGCATCATAGAAAAGTCAGGCATGGTGGCACATGTCTAACCTCAGTGTTAGGAAGGATGAAATAAGTGGATCCCATAGCTCCCCAGCCAGCCAGACCAGCCAGCGAGCTCCAGCGGTAATGAGAGGCCTTCTCAAAAACAAAGGTGGGGAACTACTGAGAAAGACTTAGGACACTGATCTCTAGACTCCACATGTGGACACAAACACAGACACACACACACACATACACAGACACATACACACACAGACACACATACAAACACAGATACACACAGAGAGACACACAAACAAAGACACAGATACACACAGAAACAGACACACAGACACACACAGACACACACACAGGCTGAGCTGGGGGTGTGGCTCAGTGGTAGAGTGCTTGTCTAGAATATACAAGGCTCCCAGTTCAATCCCTGGCCCCTGACAAGAGAGAAATTCATCAACAGTAAGAGTCAGAGTCATCCTGCCCTGTTCTTCAGTTCCCATCCCATCCCACTCCTATCCACCGTCTGAAAATACCACATGGAAAATTCCAGAAGAATTCACCATTCTTAAATTATAGCATATTGGTAATGATTAAAAAATTGTTCCATTTTACTCCTATTGTCTCTTACTATGCTTGATTTATAAGTTAAGGTTTGTCCTGGGCAAATGGGTTTCAGTACAATTTTTGTGACTTCAGGTATCTCAAGGGACTACACAGAATTTCTACCATCAAAGATAATAATATAACCAGAGCTTCGCATGTGCTCGGCAGTATTTTAGGCCATTTCTTAGCCACTTCATAAACCTCTCATCTCTTAAGTAGATTCTATTATTATCCCCATTTTATATGTAAGAACACTGAGGCCCAGTGACAGTAACAACCTTCACACATCTCACAGCAGCCTAGTATGACAGGGACATCCCTCACTTCGTTTTTTTAGTCCATGTATCTTGTGTGAGTGTATATGCAAGTGCCCTTAGTGGTCAGGAGAGCATCAGATCCCAGGAGCTAGAGTTACAGGTGGCTGTGAGCCAAACTGGGATCCTCTGGAAGAGCAGTGCATGCCTAATCGCTGAGCCGTCTCTCTAGACTCCTTGCTCCATTTCTTACAGTCAGTCACACACCGGCTACAGTCATCATGCCTATCTGACAGTGTTGACAAACTCCTCAGAAGAAGCCTCACCACAAACGCTCTGAAAGCAGTGGGTGGTGAGCATCACAAAGAATTTCTGAGGCCTTTCAGACTACAGCTATAGCTACTATCTCTACACACACCCCACACTAGCATTTAGGAAGGAGAGAAAGACAGTCCACTTGAACTTCAGAAAGGCAACACGGCCTAAAGGAATCTAGATTGATCTAACACACAAGAACTCTGAAGCCACTGGTGTTCCAGGCTTGCCTCTGCCCTCTACAGACAATGCACTGGTTCTGCAAACTCCCACAAACTCCCTCCCTCACTGCCTTGCTGGGGTCCCCTGGCCTCCTGCTGCCTCCAGCCCTGCCCAGCAGTCTGAGGTGCAGCACTGCCTCTCTTTCATTGTCTTCCCTCTGCCTTCACGTCCTCTCCTCTTCTACCCTATGGGTAACTGGAGGTAACAGCTGGAGAGTTGGCTGTGTGACAGCACCTAGAAGAAATCACGGGCTATTTCCAGCAATAGACCCCAGCCCACCACAACACGGGAGTGTTCAGACAGGCTGAGACAGGGTTGCCAGAATGAGTGTGTGTAAGGGGCCCTTGGATTCTGATGCTGGCCCTAGTCCAGACCACCCATTTCACTCTGCCCCTAGGCCTCTGAACAGCAAGGCTTCTGGATCTGGCTGGTCAAGAGTCACCCTTGGTGAAGGGACTCTTCTACAACAGCGGGCTGGACCTCGTTTGTGTCTACCTTTTGCACTTTGTATAATATAGCTGCTCACTAAAAAAATCTGCTGTATAAGCGAGTCAATGTTTGTCCCCTTCCTTGGGGTCTAAGAATGCTGGCCAGCAGGGCCTCTGCTCAGGCTGCTTACAGTGTTTACCTGAATGTAAGAGGCTCCGGGCCACACCCCATGCTTGCCTAACACAAATGTTGGCTTCTCTGAGTCTCCCTTAAAAGTAAGTCTGTCTTTCCTTCCTTCCTTCTTTCCTTCCTTCCTTCCTTCCTTCCTTCCTTCCTTCCTTCCTTCCAAGCTGTTGTGTCTTGTCACACCAACAGCAGCTCTATGGTTTCAGGATGTCAAAGGCAAAGGACATTATGCAAAACAGGAAGGAACTTTTAAAGAAAATGTTAAAGACATTTTTAGAATGAACTCTGTCATTGGGCCAAGCATTTACTGAAGCCCCTGCCAGGCCCCTCCAGGCCCATATGGAAAGGCAGGAAGGAGCCTGACCCTAACACTGCATGAGTCAAGCTTGTCTGGCAGAATCCTGTCCCTTCCCTTCAATGCAACCTTGCTCTAACTCCCAAGACTCAATGCCAAATGACCCCCAGCAGATCTCCACACCCAACATTCCCTCAGAAGAGAATCTAGCTCCACTGATGACAGTCAAAATGGAGTAACTTCAAAATACACTCCTTGGGAACAGTCAGGCAACAGCAGCCTGAGGCTTTATTGACGTAATCCACCAAGTCCTCATAGAAAGCCAGCCTCTGTTGCTCTCCCAGGCTTTTCCCTTAAGAGAATTCCCGGAAACGTAAAAGATTCTCCCTCCACAGCCCCTCCCTGGAACTCAGGAACATGTGGTAGTAGAAAAAGAATGTCGTGTGTTTCAGAATCTGTTTGCTGGATCATTTCCCACCACTCCTCTGTGTCACATCTCGATGATGTCAAAGCACTGGGTTAGCCCACTAACATGCATCCAGCACTCAGCTCTGGAGCCATATTAGGCTATATAAATCTACCCAGGGATTTGGCAGCTAAGGAAACAACTAGAGAAGTTACTGAGGAAGCACCATCTCCAAGAGGCTTTATTTACAGAAGATCTCTGCTCGGACAGATCTAAAGATCTGCTTGGGGCTGTACTCTGACCTTACCCCAGGCACTTCTTCAACCTATTCTCCTTTTGATTAGAATTCTAGACATATCATTCCACATAAGTAATAGTCATTTGACAGCAAGGTGCAAACTTGTAATTTCCCAATGCACTTAACCCTTTGTAAGAAGGCTTGAAACCTAGTGCTTCTAAAAAGGAATTCATTCTTTTTTTCTCTCTTTTGGAAAATTTTCTACAGACACCACAAAAAAGTACAACTTTGTGCACAAGGCTCACTACACCACCAGGAAAACAAAAACCACATCTATGTGTCCAAGAGCCGAGTGTTAAGAAAGCTACAGCATACACTGCTGAGCAAGAGAATACCGCTCTTGTGATTTATTGGTTAATTATTTTCTTAAGGTGCCGGGATCAAGCCTGGGGCCTCACACCTGCTAGCAATCACCCTTTCACTGAATTACATCCCCATCCCACCTTTGTGATTTTTTTTTCTTTTAAAGATGCAGGACCAAGATTGTAACAAAACCTTAAATGAAAAAGAATGATCACCAGGCTGCCTACATGAATTCCTATCAGTCATAAAGACATCAGCATACTGGGTGTCTTAGGATTCCTATAGCTTCATAAAGACCATGACCAAAAGCAACTTGGAGAGGAAAGGGCTTATTTCATCTTGGAAGTGAAGCAGAAGCCATGGAGAGAGGCTGCTCACTGGCTTGTTCCTCCCCCCATGGGTTGCTCAGCAACTTTCTCATAGCATCCAGGACAACCTGTCCAGGGATGGTACCACCCACACCCACAACAGATTGGGCCCTCCAACATATATCAAACATTAAGAAAATGGATCACAGGCTTACTCACAGGCTAATCTAGTGGGAACATTTTCTCACTTGCAGTTCCCTCTTCCCAAATGATTCAAGTATGTGTCAAGTGACAGAAAAACTAACCAGTACACTGAATATGGTGTCACCATTAACTGGAGTCCCAGTCCCGGACAACCTGAGGCATGAGTTAAAAGCCTAGGCTACCTTGCAAGACATTGTCAAATAAAAAATAAAATAATTCAGGAACAAGTTATCAGCTGTATTCTTTTCTTAAACATGCAAGAAGGGAAGACTGGCAGAAAACAGGAGGGCATGTTCATCTTAGGTGAAAAGAATGTGGTTTTCATTTGTATGTTTTCAGAGTTGAAGATTATCAAATCTAGGACTTCCTACAAGTGTTCTACACCGAGTTATACCCTCCTGGCCCACATTACTTTCCACAAAAATTAAGATTACTAACATCCTCACAAAGAAAAAGGCAAACACAAGACCCATTGCCTTTGTCCTGATACCTATGAGGCAAATCATTATAGTTACACAATATACTCAGAACATACTTAAAATCACTGCCACAGAATTCAACAACAGCCAATAAATGATACAGCCCCTGGCTCTCATTTGTATAAGGAAGTGGAGGGCTGAGGCCAAGTTGAAACATAGAACCGAGCCTGAGCATGTGACTCACCCCTCTGTCTTTTAGTGACCAATCCCTTCAGGCCACATTCACCCAGAACTACTTCAGGCCAAACCACTACAGGCCTCTAACCTAGAGAGCTTTCAGAATAGGCCTTAGAGAACTCTCCTCAGAGCAATGGCTCCCTCACCTCACCCTGCACAGTCCCAGAAAGACAAGGATTCACGACTAAGGTCTTTTCAGTCACAGCTACAGTCAGCTTTCAGGAGATGTTGCCCAGTTTAGAAACAGGAAGGCTAGGTCTATGAAAACCAAAGTTGGAGGATCTGGCCACTGGCTCAGGGAGCGAGTCATGTATGGCAGAGTCAAATGTAAAATCATCACAGTGCCAGAGTCTCGAAGGATTTGGACCAAAAGAGAAGTCTGTCATAAGACCACTCCAGAGCCTGGGAGATGGTCCACTGGGTAAAGTTCTTTCTGTGAAATTATGAGACCCTGAATTTGAATCCCCATGTAAAAGCCATGTCTATATTCCCAGTGCTCCTAGAGGGAGATTGGGAGGTGAAGACAGGAGAATTCTGAACAGCTCATGGGACAGGTACCTCTGGGGCATGCAGCAGCAGACAAGAAACCCTGATTCAAAGAAGGTGCAAGGCAAGGACTACTAATTCCTGCAATTGTCCTGTGACCTCCACAAGAGTACCATGGCCAGCACGCTTACACACACACACACACACACACACACACACACACATGAATGCACGCACGCACGCACGCACACACGAATGCACGCACACATACACACACACTGATTTTTTTTCTTATAAAAAAAATTACCATGCCACTACACTATAAACCATGCAAATTCCAAATGAACATTAATTTAAGGGAGAATTTCAGTCTCCCTTGGCAAAAACAAACAAGGAACAGAGGCCATAAGTAACTGGGACATGAAGGAATCACCAGGTTTGGCCGCTTTCACAGAGACCCTTAGCCCACTACTTATTGTGCTTCCAGAGTCTCAAAGGTCTCAGGGCAGAATCTGTGGGAGGGCTCCGACCGACTTGGCATCAACTGCCCCATCGTCCTCAACCCCTAAATTAGCCTGGAAATCCCTACCCTGCTGCCACTCAAAGACCATAATACCCAGGCAGATGGCTGTTGATATCTCATTATAATCATTATAAAGCAGCCAGTTACAATTACCCAGCAGAGCTAATGTACAGCTTCGGAAAGAAAAGGAAAAATTTCACACAATCAAATAAAACCAGGATGGAAGAACTGTGACATCAAGCCTGAGTTTCTTTCTGAGTGAAAGGAAGGTAGCATAGAATATTAGAGAAAGGAACATGCGATTGTGGACACACGCACGCACGCACACACGCACGCACGTGCACCTGAACACACACACAGGATGGGGTGTTCAGAGACATTGGTACAATAACTATGTCCCTCTTGCCTAAACTGCAAATTGCTACAAGGAAGATACTTTGTCTTCTTTATGGCTCTAGCTCCAAACAGAACAGACTGTAAACGAGTGACATTATAGCAGTCATCTGGACATCTGTGTAAGACATTTCAGAGGAAGGGATGCACAAGCACATCTTAGAAACATCTTCTTTCAAATCTTTGGAATATATCACGACAACTCCTGGTCCTCTGAACTAGTCTCTCTGGGCATTAACCTGAGGCAACAAAACCAGACTCCTCTCCAAGGATGCTAAGCCAAGAAACTATGGTTTAAAGCCAATCCCACATTTGGCTCTTGTTTTCCATATTGCAAGGAACTCCCACCTGCTCTTCTGCCACAGGTGGTTCCCACACTTGTTCAGAACATGGAATGTTCCTTCCTCCCCCCCAACCCCCCACCCCGGGCTGGGATTAAGCCCAAGGTCTTGTACATGCAACCACTGAGCCACACCCCTAGCAAGTGTAGAATAAAAAACAGGAAGGGATAGCTTTTCCTGCCATAATGCTATCTGGGAGAAATAAACAGGTTTCACCATGAAAAAGACCCAGACTGTCAAGGAAGGGTATTTCTGAATGACCTTGGCATTCAGGTTTCCATTTATGGCCACCTGACTCTCTGAGTTGGGAAGAGCTGAGGCCTTGTAATGCTTTTCCTGGAATGTCCATCTCTGCTCTGGGTAGGTTAGGGTATGTCCAATGTGACTGTTAGAGAGAGACAATAAAATCTGTGTGTAATCAATAAATTATTGCCTCCAGAGAAAAGCGGCAAGACAACCTGGCTTAAAGAGCTAGTTACCCAAAGTCAAAGATGCAAGATCTGTATCCAAGTGAGGATCCCTGTGCCTCCTCCAAGAAGCAGGATGAAATTCCACCCTAAATCAGAGAGTGATGGGGTCCCAAGAGTCATCCCAGAATGGGTAGGTCAAGGACAGCCCTCTTCCGAGCCTCACAGTACAGGCTGTTCTGATCAGCCTGCTTGTGTCTGCATGTGCACATATGGGTGAAGACAGCAGTATCATAAAGGGGAATGCCTGGGAGCCAGGAGCCCAGCAGAGACATAGCGAGTACTTCATCTTCAACGTCACATTCCATGGCAGAGGCTCAGCTAAAAGTACTCCCCAAAAGCCAGGGAAATTGGCTAATAAACAAGTATTCTAACAGGGCTGTTTGCTTCTAGACAAGAATCCTGGGCCAGCAAGATGGCTCAGCAGGTAAAGGTGCTTGCCACCAAGCCTGACAACATGAGTTTTATCCTTGAAACTCTGAGCTCCACACTCACACCATGGCATATGGGTCTACATATACACACATATACACAAATAAATAAAAGCAACATACACACACACACACACACACACACACACACACACACATCTTCCATTTGAACAAATGAAGGATATTTCCTTAAAGCACAGCTGTGCAAAAGGCACCTCTGAGGTTTAAATTGCCTAGAATTCACTGCCTCCTTGAAAGATCTGCCCAGTGTGTTCCAGACCCCAGCTGAGTCAGCCAGCCCTGCTTCCCCAACCCAGCCTGATATGCTGTCCCCTTTTCCACCAACACCACACCCAAAATGCCTGTGCCACAGCCAGACAAATCTTGTTGAGCCGTGCCAAATATGAGCAGATAAAACCTTCTGGAAAAAGATAAACATTCCGAGAAAGAACAAGGCTATGCCTCCTCTCATCTCGGGCAAACATTCAGAGGACCAGAAGGGAAAGCTCATTGCTACAGCCAGCAGAGTACACAGTGACAGTTACCTGGAGGCCTGTCACAGGACTAAAGAAAAAGCCTGAAGTAACTAGAGCTCTCTGGGCAAATAGAAGGACTTCTCAGGCGAGGCTAGCTAACCCCAGTAGCCCACAGCGGGGTGGGGAAGGACAAGACAGACAGACAGAGGCTAACAAAGCCCCACAGGAGAGAGGAGTCCCCACCACCACTAGTACTGCAAACAATACAGTCTGCCCCAGTAACACATATTGCATAAGCACAATTCCAACCTCAGTCTATTTAAAGTCCATTCAAATATTCTGACAAACCAAAAACAGATCTAACAGCAACCTACTGGCAGCCTCATCTGGTCGCTTACCACCTCAAAGTTACCAGTTACCAACTGAAAAAAGATCCAAGCATCTGGCTTAGACCACTGGACACTAGAAAGCAGAGGAAAGTTAGGGAAAGGAACTGTGAATAGCGAAAAGGTCACTGTGCTAACCCCCAGGGATGCTTTCTCCCACCAACCTCAAAACCACGGTCAAGAGCTTTGGCTGACACCTGTCTGGCAGAACAGATGGGCTTGACACCCTACACACACACACATACACACACACACACAGAGAGAGAGAGAGAGAGAGAGAGAGAGAGAGAGAGAGAGAGAAAGAGAGAGTGTCCCAGAAACACTTAGAGCTTTTGTAAGATTCCTCCTGGCCAAGAACTGCCCTCTAAAAGCTGCACCTAAGCATTCAAATCTAAGGGCTCAATTTAGAAAACAAAACAAAACCTTCTTCCCTTGTTTCTTCGATTGTGACCTCAGCAGAAGCCTAAACATAAGTCCCATGCAAGTCACATGAAGGAGCAAGGCTAGAAGAGGCGCAAGCTGAGTAGAACTATAGTTACCACAGTCCCTCACATTTCAGCAGGAAGAACTCTATACTCCAAACAACTATAAACTTGGGTCCCTGGTTTTGTCTTTGAGACAGAGTCTGATGCACGCTCAGTTTTATATGCTGTTGGGATCAAACCCAAGGCTTTGGGCATGCTAGACAAGCACAAGCACTCCACCAACTGAGCTATGTCCCTGGCTCTGGGGTACATTACTAATTAATTTGTCTATTTTCTGCATAATGCTCAGGCAACAACCAAAAACAAAAGCAAGAGGCCCAGACATTCTGTAGTCTGGGGACTCGGTCTCTTTCTCCTCTTCTATGTTGTTCAGTGCCATCTCTGTGGAGGTCTAAGAAATCACCACTTCGAATCCTCAAACTGTATTGTTGGTTACTTGCTATCTTACACGGAGTGCCTACTCTGTATACAATCTCAGTTAGTCCTAAAACTAACCCTGCGAGGTAAGCATAAACAAGTCCACTTTATACAATAGGAAGAAACACTATAATATGCTTCAAGTCAGACATTTATCAGCAGGACTCATGTTCTATTTCACTTTCCATATGATTATTCCTGTTTCCTCGGTTAATAACCAAGTCCAAAGGAATTCAATTTTCTGCTCATGTTTGGCCAATTCCAAGAGGTTCCTCCCAAACTTGATACAAAAATATTGAAGTAATTATTGGAGACATTGAGCAACAGGCTATAGGAAGGCCTGCTCAGCCAAGGCTTTCCCAGAATGAGACAGCTGTTGGCATGCTGCCTGCCTGTTTGTGGGGAGGTGGGATCCACTCTGAGCAACATTCTCTAAAACCTAGCACAACCTGTGATCTACAGGTCAAACAAAGGTCTACCTGGGCCGGTCTCCCTAGTACTAGGAACACAAACTCATCATAGACTTGCCCCCTGCCTGGTGAAGGCCAGGGTTCAGATCAGCTGGGCAAATAATGCCAGAAAAGTGCAGGCCCATTGATCCGGTTAATTTTAGCCCTCAGTGCCCCTGGAGAGGGCCCTGCTCACTTGGGTTAACAGGAACCTTCAGGAGGAGGAACTTGGGGTGGGAGACAGAAGGCCCCTACGTTCAGAACCTACAAACAGGACAAAAAAAAAAAAAAATCCCACAATTGTAGCAACTTTCCAAAAGTCCATCCTCATTATTTGAACTCTTAGCTACAATGTTTCATTTACTCCTTCAAAACAACTCCCTAAACAGATGTGGTTTATTATCTCCATTTAGCAGAAAGAAACCTTTAAAAAGGAAGTTAAGTCGCTAGCTCAAAGGCGGAGTGGAGAATAGTAGGGAAGAAGGTGGTTTGCTCACTGTCTGTCTTGTCTTCAAACGGTAGAAGTTGCTACCGGTGTTGCTATAGGTAGGGAAGGTTGCAGAGCAGCCTTTTCAGTCTACCCTAAACTGACCCCAACTTTAAACTTCCTGAGTCCTGGGCCAGAACAAGGGTGTCCCCAGGGCCTTGTCTGGTGCTGGGGCCAGAAGAGCCTAAGGGCTTCCCAACAGGGCCCCAGCCTCTTGAGACACTAGACAACCTCTCTTCGGGTCATCCCAAAGAGGATTAAGCCCGTCTTGGGGATTAAGCACTCTGATCAAAACCTGGTAGCTGGCAATCCTGAAAGAGATCTTAGGATAATATCCCGGGAACCCTATTGAGGAAATCTGAGGAGTCCATGTCCTCGGATCCTAGGTCTTACCGAGCAGCGGGGACTCCTCAGGGCAAGCAGGCAGCGACAACAGTCCAGTGTTGGTGGGCACTGGCACCGAAGTCAAGTTGCTCTTCAGGCCGGGGCCAGAAGCCGCACCAGGGTTGGAGTCGGGACCCGGAGGAGGCTTCGGGGAGACGCCTAAAGGAGGCGGCGGCCGCGCGCCCGGGGGCCGGTGCTCTCCCGGGGGCTGCTTGCTCGCGGCGGCGCCGTTCGTGCCGCTCTGCAGTGGAGAGGAGACTCCGACCAACTGGGGTAGGCGGCTCAGATCGCGGCCGGAGAGGTAATAGACGAGGGTGACGCCGAGGTGCAGCGCGCAGACGGCCACGAGCAGGCGGCAGGCCCGCTGCAGGGTCGCGCCCGGCATCGCGGCGCTGCCGCCCAGGAACGGCTCACGAAACCTCATCTTCCCGCCGCGGCTTTAAGAGGGGGTGGGCTACGGCTGAGAGGACGGCCCGCCCGCAGGCCGCCCGCCAGGCGCTACCCGACCACAGCGTTCGGAGGAGGGGCGGGGTGGGGGGGAGGCTAGGACCTAGAGCAGCACCGGCCGCCTGCGGCGGAAAGCCGACACCCCTGGCCGCGGAACTCCGGAGAGACCAGCCGGGAACCACAGGCGCGGATGGGCACGGGGCGGGGCCTCGGCCGGGGGCGGGGCTCCAACCGGGTTTTCAGAAGGCTCTTCACGGAACCTGACGGGGCGGCGTCTAAGGGGTGGGGCCGCAAAGCGGGTTTTTTGAGAGGGGCGGGGCTTGGAGAGGGGACTGAGGGGCGGAACCTTCAGCCGGGTTTTTCTGGCAGCTAAAGGAGGGCGGGGCTTGGGGGGCAGGCACTAAGGGGTGGGCCCTCGGGAGGTTGGGTTGCAGGGCGCCGCAACACTTGGTGAAGAAACGTGGCGTTACGCCAGCCCGACTGCAGCCTGGGGTTGAGCCGGCATCCCATGCCCAGCGGCACTCGGCTTTTCTTCCTAGCGTTCACTGTCGAGCTTAAGTCTCTCTAAGCCTTCTGGTTCAGCGAGCTGCTCACCACTTCCTGGTTACCCAGTGACTCGGGTATGGGCCTGGGACAGCAGCTAGTGAGGCCAAGAGGACTGGCGGGTAACCTTGGGGTAGTGAGAAACTGGAGTGGAGAAAGGTCGTCTAGGAAACCGGCTTCGACGCCCCGCGAGGCCAGCGGACGGATCCTCTGGGGCGTTCCAAAGATCCTCTAGCTGGGTCCGCCTGCCTTTGAGGGGGCTGACAAGGAGGAGCGGCTTCTGCTAGGGAAGTGACCAACTTGCTTTACTCTTTCTCCCACTTTAGTGTTTGCCGGATTGGGGAACCTCAGGAGCCTGCCCAACTTGGTTCTAGGTGCAACAGGGCCTCTAGTGCATGCCACATGGCGAAGACACATGCTTGTGGGGATGGGGCTGGCAGAAAGCTGCATTAATTCCTAAGCCTGCGTACAGAACAGCCCGTTGTACGCTGCGCTGGAACACAGTCCCCATTTGAGAGTACTGGAATCTAGGAGCGGTCATGCACACCTGTAATCCCAGACTCTGGTTGCGGAGGCAGGAAGAGCCAGAGTTTGGAGCCAGACCGGACTACATAGTAAACAAAGATTTCAGTGCCTTGGAGAGAATAGGAATAAATGTCTAAGATCTCACAGCTGATGAGTTATGGAACTCGGGCTACTAAACACTTTGTCACTGCGCACTTCTTTACCCCTTGTTGATTTGAAGGGGGTCGGGGGAGCTGAAATGCCAGGGAAATTTAAGCACTTGAAGCCTTGACCCCGAGGCCTCTGACCCATTTATCCTTAAATGTGGTGAGAACCTTAAGATGGGAAATGTTAACTAATTCTAGCTACTCCTGTATTTGGAGAGTTTATTGTTAGACACCAGTAGACACCTTGAAATATGGGTTCACTATCTCCGATTCATTGATGAGAAAACAGGCTGAGTAGTGTGACATTTGTTTGCAATCATACAAAATGTATTTATCAGTTGACTTCCGGACTGCTCCGACTATCTCTGTTTGTTGATGAGGTCCTGAGGCTGTGGTCCCTGTGACTCTTTTAGGTCTACACTTGTTCCTTAGGTGTGACTCTATTATCTATAGGCTGATGACACCAAAACTTTCTGACTCCAGCTCACATCTCTTTCCTAACCCCTCACCTTCCAGTATCATCTCAGCCAAATGAGTCCCACCCACAGTAACCTAACCCCTACACCCCACTTCCATCTTCATCCCACTCAGAGAGAGGGACCGTTGTTCTTCCAGTTCTCCAACATCAAAACCTGTTCTGTTTAACCTGCTTGTGGTTTGGTTTGGTTTGAGATTAGGGTCAGCCTCACAAATCTGACTTTATAAGCAGACCTCCATTATCACAACCAGGAATATCTGTGAGAGCATCCATCTGTCTCTGTCTCT
>JANHMN010000004.1:97575393-97590715 GCA_030674055.1 Rhabdomys pumilio | reverse complement strand
TGTGTGTGTGTGTGTGTGTGTGTGTGTGTGTGTGTGTGTGTGTGTGTAGGGTATCTGATTTTCCATGGGTTTTATTGCAGTTCCCTCATTAGATAAAAACTAAAGTCTCAAATCCCAAGAGCAAGTGTTCTGTCTTTTAGGTTGTGAGTCAGAGAGCTGAATTACAAAACACTTAAGGTTTTTGTTTGTGTATCTTTCAGTTTGTTTCGTTTTTATAGACTCTTCAAGTATCAGGTGCTGGCCTGGAACTTGCTAGATAGCTAAGGATGGCCTGGAACTTCTTATCCCCTCTTGCTTCTCCCTCCCAAGTGCTGAGATTACAGGCATGCATCACCACAACTGATGGTTTGCTTAAGGTTTATTTTTATCTTTATGTTTGTGTATTTGTCTGTGACTCTGTACGTACACTACGTGTGTGCAGCTACCTGAGGACGTCAGAAGAGGGTGTTTCATCCCTGGTTGTAAACCTTGTAAGGAGTGGTTCTGATGCTTTGTGAATACTGAAGGTCCTGTTTCCCGATTGGTTCTTAGTCGATCAATAAAGATGCTAGCGGCCAATGGCTGGGCAGAAGAGGCGGGACGTCCAGGTTTTTGTAGGCAAGCTAGGAGACAGCAAGAAAGAAAAGAAATTGACCTTGCTTCAGAGGGAGAGAGAGTCAACTAGCCATGTGAAATCTCGGGTGGAGTGGCTATTGGCCACTTCCCCGACTGGGCCTGGGGTAGCAGATGGGAGATTAGAAAGGCAACTAAGCTGAGGGCAGAGTTAGGGTACTGAGCAAGGAGAAGGTAACCGGGCAACTAAGTTGAGGGTAGATTTAGAGGTGTTGAGCTGAAAGAAAAGGTAAAGGCATGTTAGCCACGGAAGGCTTAAAAAAGCCTGGCCATTGAGCTAAAAAGCATATTAAAAATAAGCTAATGTGTGTATATATGTCTTTCATCCACAGATCTAAGGGAACCAGGGAGAGGGTTGGTAGCGCCGTCCGCTGGAAGCTTTAAGTGGAGTAGTAGAAACTGCACTCTTAACCACAAGGCCATCTGTCCAAATCACACCATGCTGGGTTTTATGTAGTGCTGGGGACTGAACCGGGGCATTATGCAAGCAAGGCAAGTACTGTATCAACTGAGACACAATCACAGCCTCCCTTAAGATTCTTCGGGGAGGGGCGGGGGGGGGGGGGGGTGAGGGGGGGGGGGGGATGGAGAAATGGATCAGTGGTTCAGTGTACTTGTACTTGCAGAGGACCCGTGTTCAATTCCCAGCACCAACATGATGGTTTACAACCATCTATAACTTCAGTTCCAGGAAATCCGATGTCCTTTTCTGAACTTCAAAGGTACAATACACGCACCTGGTGCACACATGCAGGTAAAACCCTATGCATAAAATCAATAAACCAATCTTTAATTTTTTTTTTTAACAAAATTCTCTTTTGGCTTTTGGAGACAGGGTCTTGTTATTAGCTTGGGCTATCTATGAATTCTTTTTCTTTTTGTTTTTTTTTTTTTAAATATACCATGTCCAGTGAGATCAATTATATCATCCTCTCCCTTCAACAAACCAAGAGAGATGAATCTTAATATAAATTTATAATAATGTATATGTAACATAAAAATATAATTCAATATATCAAAATTGATTTTTCTTTGTTTGTTTTCAAGACAGGGTTTCTCCATGTAGCCCTGGCCATCCTGGAACTCTCTCTGTAGACCAAGCTTTCTTTTAGTCTTTGAGATTGTAATTTTATTACAACATTTCTCTCTTCTATTTCCTCCCTCCAAACCCTCTCATATACCCCTCCCCATTTTCTTTCAAATTCATGGCCTCTTTTTTCATTAACTGTGTATATTAATTCTTGATCCTCCTGCCTCAGCCTCCCTAGAGATTGCTGCCACACCCTACTCTGCCCTAAAGTTAAGTTACTTTTCACCACCTACCTCTAGAGACTGTCCTGGCTGGCCCCTCTTTACTTCCTCTAAATTTTGCCCAACTATTAGTTTTTTCTTCCTGTTGTCATGAGCGCAATAAGCTAAAAACACAGACGAACATGTTTTCATGTCTTGCACAATGTGGAAGTTACTGAATGAGTTGATTTACAAGGTTTAGAAGTTTAGATGACAATAAGTTATCATAAATCCACCTAGTAGTCACCTGGTCAAGGCTAACAGAAGCTCTTTTATCCTAACTTTAGTCATGAATATTACCTCTCTTAATCACACAGCAGATATATCCATATAGCTCTATACATATACGGCAAAAGAGATTGTAGAAGGTCAAGAGGTTAGAAGTGGGTTGAGCGGGAGTTGGTCTTAATAAGGTAATGAGTCTGGCCAGGGCTGGGAGAGATGGCTGCTGCAGCTGCAGAGCTCAGCTTCCAGGTGAAAGCTGGACCCAAGCTGAGTCCAGAACAAGAAATGGCAGGTCAGATCCAGGTCCAGACAGAGGAAGAGGCAGACCAGCAGATACATCTTTCAGTAAGCTGTTCAACAGTAGGAGATGGAGCTGAGTCAGGGAGTCCTCAGTCCATGATATATACACCAGATATCAGGTCATAGGCCGGCACAGGACCATGCCACTGTGCTGCTGGGTGCCCACTACTTTGTGGAGTCAAGAAAAAGGAGCTATTAAACCCTTTCTTCCATCGTGTGTGCCCCATAAGTTCTTGAGTAGTTTACTCAGTACAGTTTTAATAGGCCATCTGTCTCAATAAATGTATAAAGTGGCCTTCTTTCTAGTCCCAGGAGTAAGTCACTAATCAGTTCATTCTGGATGGGTAGTACCTGGCAGATAGAGCAATTTCTAGGACCACTTGAGTGACCGTAGCCAACCTCTTCCCTTAAAATGAGAAGAAAACTGCTTGCATACCCAAAACCAAACAAGACAAACAGCAATCCCCGCTGCTCTGTAAAATGTGCAGTAAGCTTGAGTGGAGAGCGGCCTGATCTCACTGCTGGACTCTTCTGTGGGCTGCTAAAAGGAGTCAGTTGGAACTTGGAATATTGTACTCAGGAATCCCTATGACTTCAGGCCATGAATTCAGTCCACAAACTCTCTGGCTAAGGCATGATATCAATGTGTAATTTAGGTGAATAACCGCTAGTAAGTTTGATCTCTGGACTTTGATCGATCAGTCCTCACTACTCTTCAGAACTCTGCAAACTTCCCAATCCCCAAGTCAAATGCCATGCTTTAGGTTTTGATTATGGAAGCATCCCTTCTCAACTGCAATTTCCGTGTCCATTTTCTACTGGCAAGCTTTGGAAACTAGGTCCCATGCACTGAGCCTCGGCCACCTATTTTATAAATAATAATGCATTACAGCTCAGCTGTGTGCTTTTGTTTGTATTTTGTTGACGGGGACTTTCAAACCATAGCTACAGAATTAGGGGGTTGTAACAGAGCCCACATGCCTATAAAGCCAAAGATACTTATTGCATTATCTCATCGTTCACAGAAAAAATCTTTGCCAGCCTTTGATTTATCGCTATGTAAAACAAAACCAAACAAAGAAAAACTCTGATCCAAATGATCCCTACTCTCAGAACTGTTGGTTTTGAAGTCTCTATCTGAGGCCCAGACTGGCCTCAAAACTCTTGCTCTTCCTGTCTTAACCTACAAATGCTGCCACCATACATGGCTCAAAAATGAGTTTGATTCTTTCCTCATTCTTTTCCCCTTCCCTTCTCCCTCTTACTCCAGCCTGGCCCCTGCTCGCTCCAGCCCAAAGGTTTTTATTTATTTATTATATGGAAGTACACTGTAGCTGTCTCCAGACACCACATAAGAGGGCATCGAATCTCATTATGGATGGTTGTGAGCCACCATGTGGTTGCTGGGATTTGAACTCATGGCCTCCAGAAAAAGCAGTCAGTACTCTTAACCACTAAGTCATATCACCAGCCCTCTTTCTTTCTCAATTTCTCTCTCTCTCTCTCTCTCTCTCTCTCTCTCTCTCTCTCTCTCTCTCTTTTTCTCTCTCTCTCTCACTCTCTCTCTCCCTTTAGTTTTTCAAGACAGAGTTTCTCTGCATGGCCCTGGCTGTCCTAGAACTCCTTCTATCAGACTGGTCTCATACCCAGAGATCCTCCTGCCTCTGCCTGACATAAGAGGTGTGTTCCACTACATCTGACTCCAAAAGTGAGTTTCTTAAAACAATAGTATTAAGTATTTCTCATGAGTCTGTGCATCAACCAGGTGTTTTTCTGTTTCATATAATCTTTTCTGGAATTATGGAGTGTGTGGAAGGTACAAATTCTCTCATTCACATACATGGCTGGAAATTAGTACTAGTTGGTAGCTGGCAGCTTAACTGGAGCTATTATTAGCCCTGGCAGTCTTGGAATTTACTCTGTAGACCAAGCTGGCCTCAAACTCAGAGATCCACTGCTTCTGCCTCCGGAGTGTTGGGATCAAAGGTATGCATCACTAAGCCCACTAGAGCAATCTCTTAAGCCCCATCTCAGCTGTTATTTTGAGACAGGGTCTCATATACCTCAGGCTATGTGACTAAGGTCTCATATACCCCAGGCTATGTGACTAAATTCTCATATACCCCAGGCTATGTGACTAAGGTCTCATATACCCCAGGCTATGTGACTAAGGTCTCATATACCCCAGGCTATGTGACTAAGGTCTCATATACCCCAGGCTATGTGACTAACGCTGAGCTTGAACTCCTGATCCTCCTGTCTTCACATCCCACGTTCTGGGATTGCAGGCATTCACCACCATTTTTCATCTTAATTAAAGCGTGATCCAATTCTTTTATTTTTTTTTTTTTTACCTATTAGAATACCATGCCAGAGATAAAGAGCCCTATCAGCAGATGGACATGTCTATTTGCAAACAGATAAGCAAATAGACTTTGTGGTCTATCATTTCAGGGACATATCAAATAGGAGGTGTGATATGTTTGCTCTGGCTTATTCTGAGAATCTCCAATTCCTTGATATCTTTCAAAACCCACTTTCCTATAAGAGTACAGTTTGCAGAATCAGTTTTTCTTCCCACTGTGATATGAAGCCAGATTGTCCTCCAAATGCTCACGTGTGAAACATCTTAGTCCCTAGCTCAGTGCTACTGGCAGGGTGTAAGAACTTTAGATGGTAGGGCCTACTAAGAAGTCTCCAGGTAATTGGAGGTGGCCTTGAAGATTTATGGGATCCCGATCCCTCCATCATTCTCTTTCATTCCTGGGGATGAGGTTTGTGGTATTGTCCTACCATAAACTTCTATGACCTGCTGCCTTGACCCAAAAGAACAAGTCCAGTCAGTTATGGACTGAGAGCTTGGTGTAAGGCTCACAACTATAATCTCTGCTAGTGGAGGATTGGGAGTTCAGTGTCATAGTGAGTTCAAGGCTAGCCTAGGCTACATGAGACCCTGTCTCAACAACAACAACAAAGCTGAAACCTCCAATTTTTGAAGCCAGAATGAGCTCTCTGTTTATAAGTGGATTATCTTTGATGATTGTAATGATAATCTAAGATTGACTAACTCATTTCCTAGAATGAACAAGTATTGTTTTTGTATTGTATTGGCCTTGTCTGACTTCTCTTTATTAGTTCTTCTAATAATAGGTCCCTTCTTTAGGACTGTAGAGATGGCTCAGCAGTTAAGAGCACTGTCTTCTCTTACAGAGAAACTAGGTTCTAGTCCCAGCACTCACGTGGTGGCTTACAACTATCTGTAGCTCTAGTTCCAAAAGATCCAATATGCTCTTCTAGTCTCAACAGGCACCAGGCACACACTGGTAAACACCCGTACATATAAAGCAATACTGAATTTTAAAGAGAGACCTCTCTTTCTTCTCCATATGGTTAGGACAGGTTGAACATAGATTCCCAAATGGATCAGGCAACCTCCATTAGATGAAACACTAAATCCCACAGACAACAGTAACTAAAGCAGGGAAGAACACATGGCCCAAGGATGATTGACAAGCAACACCCATTCTTCCCTTAGAATTTCTGCAGCTAGTGTTGAGAAAGGGCTTTTCCTTTCCTCTGCAGTTGCCATTTCACAGTGAGTATTACATTGTCTTTCTAGGATCCCTGGGACAAATTGCTACAGACTTGATGGTTTAAAACAACAGAAATTCAATAGTGGTTGCACGCCTTTAGTCCCAACACTCAGGAGGCAGAGGCACCTGTGAGTTGTAGCTTCAGTCTTGTAGGCTCTTCCGCTGTCTTCATGTCGACTGACTTCTTCCTGCTTATGGTTCTTGAATTAGTTCATTTTCTCATGGCTGTAATAAGGTACCCAACAAAAGCAACTTTGGGCTCACAGTTTGCAATGCATCATGGTGAGGTGGGCAGGGCAGCAGGAGACTGGTCACATGCTTCTACAGGCAGGAAGCAGGAAGAGGAGGATGGTGGTCTCCAGCTTGACTTTTCTTTTCTTTTCTATTCAGTCTGGGACTGTTGCCCGTATTCAGCATGGATCTTCCTTCCATAGGGAAGTACCCTCACAGGCATACTGAGATTCCTGTCTCCATAGGCATTTTAAATCCAACCAAGTTGACAATGGAGGTTAATCATCACAGTCCCCAACCCTTGTCGACTTGACACCCAACCACATCATGCTGAATCATGAACAGCTCTCTGCTGCTGGGTCCTTTCTCTGCCCCTTTCTTTTTTATTTCTTACTCTTACTCGAGTTCTTACTTTGTTTAGACAGGGCCCTCTCTGTAAGCCCAGCCTGTCCTTTAGCCCAATGCTTCCTGCCTCAGTCTCCTGAGTTCTGTGATTAAAGCCATTCACAACACACTCAGCTTCACCATTTCTTATAAGGATATTTGAGGTCTACCCTAATCTAGTATGACATCATCTTCGCTTAGCAAATGCATTTGCAAAGACGATGTTTCCAAATAATTGCAATTCTGAAGTCTGGAATAAGGTACAATTTGGAAATTTACTATGCAACCAACTACAGCCATGGTGCAGAAAGAGCCAACAAGAATAAAGCCAACAAGGTCGCAGAGAAAAATGCCCTGCTAGGCCATGCCGACTCCCTGAGGTCCACCTGTTACAAGCATTGCCTCCCCCGTTTTTTTCATTAAGTTGATCTGAAGTAACAGTAACAAACTACTATGTTTCCATTGTTAGAGTTAGGAAAATGATTGCTGTGGCCAGTGCTCCAGACTTCCTCTCTGTTCTCACTTCCCAAATCCTCCAATGGGTATGAGCAATTTCACTGGCAAGTTGGCTTAGTGCCTTGGATTACTTCATTTGGCTATAAAGCAAATTTATTTTGAGCAGCTAAGAGACTGAGCCCTGACAGTGTCCTTAGCCCTTGCTCGTTCCTTTCTTGTTATGCTTGAAAAGCGTACCACGCAGAGAGGAGAGCAATGTTCCATGTTTCTGTCACCTTATTTAAAACATCATCAAAGGCCAGCTAGGTGGCTCGGCAGGTCAAGGCACTTGCCCCCACATCTGACTATCTGCCTCCTTCAGTCCTCGGGAGGAAGGAACCTACTCTTGCAAGTTTTTTCTGACCTCCAAACAATTCCAAATAAGTAAAAATGTAACTCTTTTTTTTTTTTTTTTTTGTGCAGATACAGCTTTCCCAGGCCAGGGAAGAATTCTTCAGCATCTTTTGTTTATTTCCTTGTTCTGTTTTGATTTTATTTGCTTTGAAATTTATTTATTTTATTTATAAAATTTATTTATTTTATTATATATATGTGAGTGTTTTTCCTGTGTCTATGTGCATTCCTGGTGCCCAGGGAGGTCAAAGGAGGGTACTGGCTCCCCTGAAACTGGAGCTCTGATGGTTGTGAGCCACTATGTGGGTGCTAGGAACCAAACGCAAGTCCTTTGCAAGAACAAGTACTCTTACCTGCTGGTGCTGAGCCGTCTGTCCAGCCCTGCTTATTTGCTTTATCAAGACAGGATCTCATTGTATATCCCAGGCTACCCTGAAACTTACTGGGTATCTCAGGCTAATCTCAAACTTGAGATTCCCCTGCCTTAGCCTCACAAGTGCTGGGATCACGGCTGGAATTCTGCCCTTCTAACACCACTTAGGTGACACAAATGCTGAATGTCCATGGGTCACAAAGTTACAAGGCCCTAAACCATAAAACAGAGAAGAAAATAACAGGGTGCTTATAGCTCAATAGAACAAAGGGCTTGAAAACCAGCTTGCTGAAGAGCTTATAGCAACAGCCAAACTAACCTATAAAGTCTTCCCAAGTGAGACTAATGTTGGACCAAGCATTGAAGGAGACACAAGGAAATGCTGATTTCTGGGAAGAAGCTGGCACTGCAGCTCAGTAGCAGGACACTTCCTCAGCTGTGCACAAGGCCCTGCTGGATTCAGTCATTGACACCCAAGAAAAAAATGAAGACATTCTGAGAAGTGAAGGCACAGTTATGTAGAGGTTCTAGGAAATGTAACAGTAACAATGCCCTGAAATTCAGGACACATGCTTTCTCTTAAAACTTGTTCTCCTCCAAGAAAGGGTCTTGGTAGTTTTGTGTCTCTACCTGTTTCTGTCTGTCTATTTGTCCCTTCCTCTTCTCCCTCCCTCTGTCCTCTTTTCCCTCCCTCCCTCCTTCCCTCTCTCCTTTTTCACCTCACCTCCCAACTACAGCTGATTATACTAGGGGAGAATATCTAATCCAAGCTAGGCCAATCAGTTGATCAATACTTCAATACTGGGTATTTGAATTTTAAACTCAGGATAGCCAGTGTGGATGGTCATGTAGATGATAAACCTCTTCTGTCCGTGTGCAGAGAAGTAAATAAAGCTGAGAGACAGAAACAGACCACAAAATCAACTGGGCATGAGAAGGAAGAAAGAGGCCATTGCCTGTATTGCTTGCTCCTTTCCCCCCCTTTCTTCTTGAGGCCTAGCAACCTTTCTGCCCATGGATTTTGTGCTGCAGAACCCAATCTCCTGGATAAACTTAGAGCTCAAAGATAGAATGCTTGCCTAGCAAGGGCAAGATCCTGGATCTGATTCCTAGTTCCACACACACATTGTATATCATCTCCTTGTATTAAAATGTCCCAGGTGTTGTATCAAGGAGTTTCAAATCTTCAAATCCAAAAGAGAATGATAATTATATAGAATCTTACAAATGGGAATAAATTCTGAGGAGAAATGGATCAGGCCTAAGAGCACACATCCACATGGGTCCCTCGGGTGAGAACGTGGGAGCAATTCCTGACAGGAGTGAAGTTTCAGACACTAGGGAAGACAGTTGCTAGGCTATGCTCCTTTCTACAGAGAAGACTACACCGTTTCTGGGCTTCCTCTATAGTGTTACCAGGTTTCTTCTGACCTCCTTGGAGTGGTCCCCACTGGTAACTGCCATCAGCTTTGCTGAATTTGTTATACTAAAAGGCAGCCATACTAAAAGGCACCTTGTTGTCATCAAGCTCTGGGGACCTTGTTACCACATGCAGTTGCTTATAGCCTGGCTCTCCCAAGTATCTATAAAGAGCTATTCCCAAGGGTTTGATGCTCTGTCTATCATCTATAATCAATATATCCCTATACTGAGGCCAGTGGAGGGGGTGGAGGAAACCTGGTAACACTATAGAGAAAGCCCAGAAACAGGGTGTAGTCCTCTCCCCCTCCCACGTTCTCACCCAAGGGACCCATGTTGGTGTGTGCTCTTAGGCCTGATTCATTTCTCCTCAAAATTTATTCCCATTTGTCTTAACTGAGCTGCAAAGCTCAAGACTTTTCCACGACAGACAGATAAACAATTTGTTCTGGTTTACCCAGAATGACCCTAATTTTAAGGGGGAAAGCCCAACATCCCACTTCCGTCTCCGAATCAGGAAAACTAAAATGATTACAACAGCTTCTTGAGGGTATCAGTAGAAACCTGCCTGAATATTGACCCCTAAAAAGTATCACTCCAAGCTCAAGGTCACCAAAATCCCAAACCCACTGTTCTAAAAAGTTGTCCTATAACTGGGAATTTCTGTCGTACTAGGAATTAAACATATCAGCTTACACATGCTAGCCAGTTGTTCTTTGACTGGGCTAAATCCCTAGCCCCTCTGAATAGTTTTAAACTGATTCCGGAATCTACTACATCTCTCCAGACGTTTGTAACAATAGGGTAAGTACAGCAGAGTCAGACTAAGAATGACATAGACCTTTTCATGCTAGGGTACGTAGAGAGTTTGAGACCAGCCTGCACTCATAAGATCATGTCTCGAAGGGTGCTGGCTGCACACTCCTTTAATCCCAGCACTAGGAGGTAAAGGCAGGCAGATCTCTGTGAGTTTGAAGCCAGCCAGCTTGGTCTTTTTAAGCTCCAGGAAAGTCAAGGCTCCACAGAGGAACCCTGTCTCCAAAAAACAAAACCAACCAACCAAACAAACAAAAAATGAAGGTTAGGGGAAGGAAGGAAGGAAGGAAGGAAGGAAGGAAGGAAGGAAGGAAGGAAAGAAAGAGAGAGAGAAAGAAAGAAAGAAAGAAAGAAAGAAAGAAAGAAAGAAAGAAGGTTAAGATGAGCATGGGTTCAGAAGCCTTATATCAGAACTTTTTTGACCTCGGTTGAACAAAGGATCTCACTTCTCAGAGCCTTATTTGAACATAATTCTGCTTTATTTTACAGTACTGAAGACTAAACCCTGGGATTCCAACTCGAAGGGTAAATACTGTGCCACACTAAATCCTACCCACAGGCCTTTCAGTACCAGAGGTAGTTTGGATGAGAAGGCCCTCATAGACTCATCTAGTTGAATGCTTAGTCACTGGGAATTGCCACTATTTGAAAGGATTGGGAGATGTGACCTTGTTAGATGGAAGTGTGTCACCCAAGTTGGGCTTTAAGGTTTAAAAAGCTCACACCAAGCCTAGTGTCCCTCTTAGCTTGTAGATCAGGATATAGCTCACAGCTACCCCTCCAGCACCACAAGTGCCCCCACCTTCCCTGCCTCAATGATAATGGACTAAGCCTCTGAAACTGTAAGTTACCTTCAATTAAGTGCTTTCTTGATAAGAGTTCCCTTGGTCATGGTGTCTCTTCACGGCAGAAGAACAATGACTAAAATATTATCTTTTCTTTCTGAAAAGTAATAAGAACAGCATACCCACACCTGTCCTGTAGAAACAACCTTGGGAATCCCTCCTGGCCTTCCTGATTGGGTCAGAACCAGCTGCACCAGGATACCCCAGATCTGCAGGCCACAGCGCTCTGCTTTATTGCTGCCAAAGGTTATATAGACCTTAAGATATTTCAACAGTACAAGTCAGCAATTGCTTTTGTTGCAGTGGCCATAGGTTTTTGCTGTTGTTTCTTTTGTTTGTTTGTTTGTTTGTTTGTTTGTTTTTAAAACAAGGTCTCCAAATGCAGCTTTGGCTAATGTCGAACTTTCTAGACAGACAGGGCTAGCTTCAAACTCACAGGGTTCTGTCTGCCTCTGCAGAGTGCTAGGATTGAATGAATGCACCACCATGTCTAGCCAAGCAATCATTTTCATTTGCTTACCTTGCTGTGGTCACTGCCTCCTCCTTCCAGGAGAGCCCTCCCCCTCCCCTCCAATCCCCCTCAGTACATGTCAAAATGCCAGTACTGAGGCAGACCCTGTAGCAAGGCCATGAGAGGACACAGGCTGTCTCCAGAGGCTTCATCTTATCTTGCTCTCTCTGGCTGCAGATGTTGGGTCTGAGAATAAGGCCTGGTTTCTCTCATTTCTGGGCTGAGTTCCTGGAGGGGAAAGCTCCCAGAGCATGTTAGAAGGCCTCAGCAGAAAGGAGCTGGCAAGAGACTCGACCAGCTTTCTGCCATGAACAGAAGACCTCGTGTCTCTGCCCCTTGCCATTGTGCAGACTCAGTCCCTTAACCTGCTTTCCTAGTCGCCATGTTCACACCTCCCGGCCAGAGCAAAAGAGAGACTGGGAGTTCTAAGAAGTTACAAAAGGCATAAGTGCAGTTGGTGTTTTGTGGTGGTGGCTTACAAAGTCCTCACAGTCAGCTATTCTACCTGACCATTGTTACTTGGGGTGAGGTCTGTCTACCTACAAAGGCAGCCTGGCCTGTGTGGGCTTCTCCATTATGGCTCATCACTAGAAAGTGTACACACCAGGGCAGGCTTTGAATGACAACGATGACAGCAGGTTCCAAAGCTCTGGTACTAGGTTTCAGGCACTCTGTGGAATAAAAACCCCAGGAATACACAGGTCTCACCATCTCCCCTCAGGCCAACCTCACCTGGCCAGGCCTCAAAGGCCTCTTGTGGCTATTCTTTCTCTAGGCTTTCCCTGACTCTGATAAATGCCCTGGGATCAGCCCTTCTGTGTTTGTTGGATGAGCAATTTGTGTGTGTCTGACAAAGCTACATCTGAATAATACTTGGTACAAGTCGAAGAAATGTGATCTCTCTAGCCCACTCTCGGGAGCCAGCCAGGCTCCTGCCAAAAAGGCTGTAAGATTCTACCGCTGAGTCTGGCAGCTTCAATATGTTTGCAAGCAGGGAGGGAAGGTGGGGGATGTTCGTAGGGTGGGGCCAAGGACAGAGAAGTGGAGGGGCCTTAGTGACCTGTCCAGTGATTTTATAGCCCCTGTCATAATTTAAGGACATCACAAGTGACCATGGTGGTCACTCAGTCCTAGAGACAGTAAACCAGGGGGCCTCATGCAGTTCCAGAGTCTGGCTGGATTCCTAGGCCCAAGGTCCTGGGTATGAATACAGTCAGGGAAATTCAAGGGAGTCCAGAGGCCAGATCCCAGGTGTGAGAGGGTAATAAATGCTGAGCTCTTGTTCGTGCATGTATGGGGCTGAGTATGGGGTAGGGTGAGGTGTACAGAGGCTATTGAAATGCTCTCTGTTAGTGTAGGTCCCTGATCTGAGGAGCACACAGCTTGCAGCTATGGAAGTCTCAGGACTGAGGTGTAAGGGGGCATGGGAATGCAGAGGAAGAGGAAATTTAGCATGTGGGTGTGCCTATGCCAGAAAGCTCCACTCTGCCACATTCCCCTCCCCCCGCAACCCCCACCTCAGGCCTTCCACCACAATCACTTACAATCTCCCTGCTCTTTCTTAGGGGCCACACAGCAGCCTCAAGACTTGTTTCACCCCATTCTCAGTAAGTCAGAGATTGGCTGCAAGGTAGGGTACTACTATCTTGTATCCCTAACACTGAGCCCTGAGCTGACCACTAATGAGACAGGACAAAGGTTTCCTGAATGGAGGGGTAGATAAAAGAGGCTGGGAGCTCAGCTACTAGTTACAGACCACAAAAATATCACAAATAACATGATGGACAGAAGTAACTACGCAGGAAATGAATGACTTGGGCTTTGAAAAGAGGGTTGGGCATCATGGCACAGGCCTGTAATTTCAACACTTGGGAGACTGAAGGTAGAAAGGTCATGAGTTGGAAGTCAAATTGGGGAGCTTAGTGAGGCTGTCAAAACACACATCCGGCAGGTACTGGGTGTGGTGACATTTACGTATTTGGTTTTATTGAGGCAGGGTTTCTCTGTGCAGCCCTGGTTGTCCTGGAGCTTGCTCTATTAGACTAGGCTGGCCTCAAGCTCACAGAGCTATGCACCTGCCTCTGCCTCTCAAATGCTGGGCTTAAAGGCATGTTCCATCACCCCAAGCCAATGGTGGCACCTATTTTTAACTCTAGCCTGAAGGAGACAAGGGCAGACAGATTTCTGTGACTTCAAGGCTAGAGTTAAAAATAGGTGCCACCATTGGCTTGGGGTGATGGAACATGCCTTTAAGCCCAGCATTTGAGAGGCAGAGGCAGGTGCAGAGTTCTGTGAGCTTGAGGCCAGCCTAGTCTAATAGAGCAAGCTCGAGGACAACCAGGGCTGCAAAGAGAAACCATGGCGAAAGAGAAAGAAAGAGAGAGAGAGAAAGAGAGAGAGAAAGAGAGGGAGAGAGAGAGAAGGGAGGGAGGAAGGGAGGGGGAAAGAAGGAGGAGAGACAGACAGAGAGAGAAAGAGTAAGAAGGGAGGGAGGAAAGGAGGAAAGAAGGGAGAGAGAGGGAGAGAGAGAAGAGGGAGAGGGAAAGGGAGGGGGGGGGGGGGGGGGGGGGGGGGGGGGGGAGGGGGGAGAGGGAGAGGGAGAGGGAGAGAGAGCTGAAGAGATGTCACAATAGGTAAACCGCTTGCTTGGTAAACAAGGTGCTCATCTCCAACTGGGCCACTGCATGTGTCTGTAACCCCATGAGGTGGAAGCAAGAGGACCCCTTAGGGCTTTCTAGCAAGCCACTGAGCCCAAAAGACAAGCTCCAGGTTCAGAGAGAGACCCTGTCTCAGAGAGAGACCCTATCTCAAAAAAACACAGTGGCGAGCAATAGATAAAGGCTTGTGACATTGACCTCTTCCCTCCATACGTGTACATGCACACACATGTACTGGCACGTGCACACACACACACACACACACACACACACACACACACATTCATGTGCGCACGGTCACAGGAACACCATCCTCAGAGGCTGCTGGACAAACTCCTGGTGGGTGTGAAGCCAGACCTTGAAGCACCTGTGCAGCTGTGCAGCTGTGCGCCCATCCTGTGAAGAACAAGCGAGGTTTCACACAGTTCCAACTTGTCAGTAAACAGACGGTCTCATACACCACAGGATACCATCTGTCTCTCAAACACAGAAAACCACACGCACCCGTGAGAAGGCAGGTGCCATCTGTGCTGAAGCACAGAGACTGCATTATGAAAGTTTAGAAACAGATTAGATCAATTTCACTTGGAGGAGTTAGGAAGGTTTCACGGCGACAGGTGACATTAGACTGGCTGTGGAACAGGGTGCTGTTTCCCTATACACACAATGCTTCTTTTTTTTACTTTGCTGTCTTTCATTTTTATTTTTATTTATTATTTTTAATTTGTTGGCCACGTTTACTTATTTCCATGCATGCATGTCCGAGTGCAGGCCTGCATACCACAATGCAAATGCCAAGGTCAGAAGGCAACCGTGGGAATCAGTTCTGGTTTTCTACCGTGTGGATTCTAGAGATGGAACTCAAATTGTCCAGCTTGGCATTAAGTGCCTTCACATTAAGTGCCTTGCACTCATTTTAAACAATCCCCTCCCACCTTTTTTTATCTACTTATTTCGATGTGCTGGTGGCAGACCCTAGGGTCTCACTAATGCTATCAAAGGTTCTTATAGCTAAGCCATGCTCCCAGTCTTACACCTGTGGCAGACTGCACATGAACCCTTCCTCTTTCGCAGAACTTGGGCACGTTTATGGAATTCTTTTCCATACAACTCTCTGGTCAGACTATCAGAGACATCGTATATGAAGAAAATCCATCTGCCACCCTAACACCTTAGGAGGTGTGTACAACCAAGACAAGTAGGAGACATGTAAGAGG
>JANHMN010000004.1:97563499-97574993 GCA_030674055.1 Rhabdomys pumilio | reverse complement strand
GGCTTTCTAGCAAGCCACTGAGCCCAAAAGACAAGCTCCAGGTTCAGAGAGAGACCCTGTCTCAGAGAGAGACCCTATCTCAAAAAAACACAGTGGCAAGCAATAGATAAAGGCTTGTGACATTGACCTCTTCCCTCCATACGTGTACATGCACACACATGTACTGGTGCGCACACACACACACACACACACACACACACACACACACACACACACATTCATGTGCGCACGGTCACAGGAACACCATCCTCAGAGGCTGCTGGACAAACTCCTGGTGGGTGTGAAGCCAGACCTTGAAGCACCTGTGCAGCTGTGCAGCTGTGCGCCCATCCTGTGAAGAACAAGCGAGGTTTCACACAGTTCCAACTTGTCAGTAAACAGACGGTCTCATACACCACAGGATACCATCTGTCTCTCAAACACAGAAAACCACACGCACCCGTGAGAAGGCAGGTGCCATCTGTGCTGAAGCACAGAGACTGCATTATGAAAGTTTAGAAACAGATTAGATCAATTTCACTTGGCGGAGTTAGGAAGGTTTCACGGGGACAGGTGACATTAGACTGGCTGTGGAACAGGGTGCTGTTTCCCTATACACACGATGCTTTTTTTTTTACTTTGCTGTCTTTCATTTTTATTTTTATTTATTATTTTTAATTTGTTGGCCACGTTTACTTATTTCCATGCATGCGTGTCCGAGTGCAGGCCTGCATACCATAATGCAAATGCCAAGGTCAGAAGGCAACCGTGGGAATCAGTTCTGGTTTTCTACCGTGTGGATTCTAGAGATGGAACTCAAATTGTCCAGCTTGGCATTAAGTGCCTTCACATTAAGTGCCTTGCACTCATTTTAAACAATCCCCTCCCACCTTTTTTTTATCTACTTATTTCGATGTGCTGGTGGCAGACCCTAGGGTCTCACTAATGCTATCAAAGGTTCTTATAGCTAAGCCATGCTCCCAGTCTCACACCTGTGGCAGACTGCACATGAACCCTTCCTCTTTCGCTGAACTTGGACACGTTTATGGAATTCTTTTCCATACAACTCTCCGGTCAGACTATCAGAGACATCGTATATGAAGAAAATCCATCTGCCACCCTAACACCTTAGGAGGTGTGTACAACCAAGACAAGTAGGAGACATGTAAGAGGCAAGAAAGAAGGGGGGGAAGCCATGGCGGTGAGGGGGGGGGTGGAGTGCTGATTAGAGTAACAAAGAACATGGGCTGACTACACTGGAAGATTTGTGGACCTGGGAGCAGTGGGTGATGCAGCTAAGAAAAGGGGCTAAGGTATTATCTGGAATCAAAGTTTTTTGTTAGGCTGAGGAATTTGAGAGAGAGGGGGGGGGGGGGGGGCTAGCACAGCTGTGTTCAGGAAGCCATGCTGGCGATGGCATGGGGGTGGGGGTTGCTGGTCAACCAGCCAGACAACTGTCTCAGGCAACAAGGGACAAAGCCTGTGAGCAACTGCAGCCCCTGACAAAAACATCTGCTGAGCATTCATCCCACGGCCCACAGTCAGAGCTGTCTTCCAACAGCCTCACAGCCCCAGAACTGTAGCTTCCTTGACAGTACAGACTGTTTGCTGACTCTCTTGGGGCCTCCGGGCTGACATGATTGTTGGCAGGTACTCATTATATATCAGTGAAATTACTGAATAGGGCAGTGAAGGAAAAGGGCAGGCAGCGGGTGTACAGAGAACGGAGCAGATTTCCGGGATGGCTTCCTGCCTAGCAAGGGCTTCTCCTCAGGCCTGCGTCTTAGTGTGACCATTGTTGTGTGTGGAGAAACGTGTGTGTGTGTGTGTGTGTGTGTGTGTGTGTGTGTGTGTGTGGTGTATGCATCTTGATCTGGCTGTGTTTGAGTTGCCATCATTCTGTGTGGGTCAGAGGAGCACATCCAAGAGCTTTTTGAGTTTTTGGAGAGATGGACTGTCTGATGGGAGGAGACTGCAATGTGTACCGTGCTCAGGTGCCATAGGAAGTGTGCTAAAGGCTCTTTCTGAGTTGCAACATACAGAAACCCAAAGTGAGCTTAGGGGGAAAAATTGGCTGTGTATTGGTTCATGCACTACATTTCTGGACAGCCACAATCAGAGATTCTAGCAGGGTCTGATTCTCTTCCTTCTGTGAATGTCTGCTCCCCTCCACACATCAGGCCCCTCGCAATGGCTTCACTGTGGGACTGGAAACATGGCTGCCAGGAGCCTGGGTTTCCCTTCAGAAATAAAAGGACAGAGATAATTCTCCCAGGAAAATCCAAAGGCTAGGTGAAAGAGCCTATGGGAAGAAGTTGATCTGGTTTCTCCATGGTAGCCAGGAATAAAAAACATCACTACCCAGCATCAAGCTCACTGGGATACCCAAAACAGAGCATCTCATTTTGAGATCATCTTTCTTCTCTCTTAACTTAGAGTGGAAATTGACAAAGCTGAGCAGGGGCGGGGGTGGACTATGAGGCCCCATCTTCGTCTATTAAAAATTTAAGCAGCCAGTGGTATAATAGCCATCCTGGCAGTGATGGAGAAACTGTTTGCTTCTAAACAGCTGGTGTCAGGACAGCATGCATGCAACCTGTGAAAGTTATTTATTTGGTCGAGGAGGTCAAGAGCTGAGAAGGGCTTACTTTATTTACCTTTTGACACAAGAATCCCAGTCTTGAGAAACAGTGGAGAATCCCAAACTAAGCCCAGCTAGTACAGTGTGCAAGAGATACTTGTACAACAGTGTTCCTCAGGTAAAAAATAAAAAAATAAAAATAAATAAATGAAAACAGAAGCTACAGTGAAAATAGAAGCAATGAGAAAAACAGGGGTTGCAATATTATTACTAGACAAGGTTAACACACACAAAAACTTAGAAAAGACACGAAAGAAGACTTCATGATGAAAAGGGCTGAGTGCTAAATGAAGCTCTGTCATAAATATCTATTCATGAAAGAATACAACATTAGGATTCATAAAGTAACATTGACAGGAAATACAGGGAGGAGTGAACAGATATGCAACTGGGCGTAGGGAGTTTCTCTTCATTCTATTTAGTTATGTGTATGTATCTGTTCCTGTGAAGGCAGGTGCCAGGGAACCTAGAGGGGTCAGACTGTAGGCCACCCAGGCTCGCACTAGGAACTGAATCTGTATCCTCTGGAAGAGCAGTACTCTTAACTGCTGAGCCATCCCTCCAGCCCCAACAGTAGGGGTTTATTTTGTTGTTTGGTTTGGTTTGGTTTTGTTGGGTTTTTTTTGAGACAGATTTCTTTGTATAACAGAGCCTTGGCTATCCTGGACTAGCTTTGTAGACCAAGCTGGCCTCAAACTCACAGAGATCCACCTGCCTTTGGAGTGCTGCGATACAAGTCGTGTGTCACCACGCCCAATGGTAGAAAGTTTTTTGGCGTGGTTTGATTTATTTTTTTGAGACAGGGTTTTTCTGTGTAGCTCTGATTGTCCTGGAACTCCCTGTATAGACCAAGCTGGTCTCAAACTCAGACAGAGATCACCTTGCCTCTGCCCCCAAGTGTTGGGAACAAAAGTGTGCCACCACAGCCTAACAGTTGGCAATTTTAATTCAACTCTCTCAGTCTATGATTAATTAATAAATCATACAATAAAAGCAAGCATAGATTATATGATTTATTAATTAGCAAAAAAGATTGAATTAAAATATATCAAGCTACTAACCTTGAAAATCAATAATATATTCCTTTGGAGGTACCCATAAACCACTTAAAAATGACCATTTCAAAACTCAAACAGCCCAGCCAGGCAGGTGTGGTGGTGCACACTGGTAGTTCCAGCACTCAGAAGACTGAAGCAGGGGACTCTCTGAGTTTGAGGCCAGCCTGATCTACATAGTGAGTTTCAGGACAGCCAGGGCTACATAGAGAGACATTGTCTCAAACAAAACAAAGCATGAGCCCCCAAACTTCAATACATTTCAAAAGGTAGACTAAATTCAAAAAAGCCTTCTCTGAGGTGTGTCACTGTGGGGTGGGATTTGGAGGCTCAGGCTACACCCATTGTGGAAGAGACCATCTTCCTTACTGCCTAGAAGTCAGTCTTTCCTGGTTGCCTTCCAATCAACATGCAGAACTCTCAGCTCCTGTCCAGCACCAAGTCTTACTGCATGCTACCATGCTTCCTGCTATGATGATAATGGACTAAACCTCTGAAACTGTAAACTAGCCCCAACTGAATATTTGCCTTTATTACAAAAAAATAAGAAGAGAAAGCCTTCTCTGATCAAAATGACTACAGTCAGAAATAATAAAAGTAGAAATTAAAAATTAATTAAAAAGTTGAAAATTAAACAAAATAGGATGGTTTTCAGGTTTCTAAAAAGAAGAAAGTTCTGCAGGACAGTGGTGGCGCACGCCTTTGATCCCAGCACTTGGGAGGCAGAGGCAGGTGAATTTCTGAGTTCAAGGCCAGCCTGGTCTACAGAGTGAGTTCCAGGACAGCCGGGACTACACAGAGAAACCCTGTCTCGAAAAAACAAAGAAACAAACAAAAAAAAGGTATGCTATATGATTCTGCTTTTATGAGTCTCTCAAAAGAGTCAAATTCATAAAGATGCAAAACAAAGTGATGGTTTCCAGGTGCCACAGACAGGAAAATACCTGAGAGTTAGTTGTGTTTAATCAGTACAAAGTTTTAGGTTTTTAAGATGTACAAACTTTGGAGATTGGTTGCACAACCATGTGAATATGTTAAGAACTACTATCTGTACACATGAAAATTACTGAGATGCTAAATTCTGTGAACTGGGATTGGAGATGTGGCTCAGTTAGTAAGTGCCTGCCTACCATTCACAAAGCCCTGTGTTCAGTCCCCAGTGCTGCATAAAACTGGGCTCAGTGAACCAGCATTTGGAAGGTGGAGGTAGGAGGAGCCTAAGCTTTAGGTCATCTTGGCTATAAGTGCAAAACTATTCTGGGAAACATGAGACCCTTTTGTCTGTAAAACCAAACAAAGACCCTTGACTTGAAAATGAAGGTATTTTCTTCACCTACTATGCACACCTATATTCTTAGCTGTTCAGAAACTGAGACAGGAGCTTGCCAATCCTGGGCTACCAAGTTTATTCCAGGCTAGCCTGGGTAACTTAGACCCATCTCAAAATGAAACACTAAAAAGGAGAAACAGCTGGAGAAATGGCTTGGTAGTAGAAAAGTATAGTCATTTGTGAAGTGAAGTTCTATCACCAATAACACACACTCACACACACACACACACACACACACACATATGAAAAAAGAAACTCTCTTTAATTCTTAAAGTACAAAATGATTTTTAAAAAGAAGAGATACTTCCCAAGGAAATCATCTAAAATACAAGTCAGAGGATTTTTAGGCTTTCCAAATTTACAATTATTATTTTACATACCAGTGTACATGTGTGCTTGTGGGCATGTGTGCATGAGTGTGGAACACACAGAGCTCAGAGGACAGCTTTGTAGAGTTGGTGCTTTCCTTCTGCTATGTGGTTTCTGGGTATCAAACTCAGTTCTTCAGTCTTGGCAGCAAGAATTTTTTCAGGTCAGCCACCTTGCCAGCCTAGGAATGATCATTTTTATGCATCTTCTTACAGCTTATATTGTCTTTAGGTGAAGATTCACAGTGATAGATTGATAGATTCTAAACATTGCAATAGCCAAGACTAACATGATAGAGACACACATACAGAGACAAACAGGCACACACAGAGGCATCCACACACAGATATACACAAGCACACACATTTGCACACAGACACAGGCACACGCACTTGCACACACAAACACACACAGAGGCACAGGCACACACTTGCAATCATTTATACACACACTTGCAGACACAGGCACATATACACAATTGTTTTTCTTCTTACACTTATTTAATATACGCCTTGGCTTGACCCAGAGGATCATGGGCTGGAATCTTCATTCTCTTTTCTAGTATGACAGTGATGAGGCAGCAGGACCTTTACTAGGTAGAGCCTGCTGGACCTAATTAAGTCTGGCTACAGAGAATCAATAACCTCTGTGGGGATGAATGCTTCAGTGTTGGGAATAGACCAGTTCCCCTGAGAAAAGAGTTGTACATCCTCACACCCTGCACTCTCCCTTGTGCTGGGATGGAACCCAGAGCCTTGTGCATGCTAGACCAGTGTTCTACCACTTAGCACATATACAACCATTAGTTTGAGACAAGGTCTTACTACATAACCAAGGCTGAACTTGAACTTGGATTCCTCCTCCTACAGCTTCCTGGTGCTTGGACACAGGCATGTGGCACCATGCCCCAACAAGAGTAAGCAAGGCTGACCTCTTCCCTGAATTTCTGGTTCTTTCTTACTTTGGGGTTAGGGAGCCAATAGGGCTGGAATCCAGGGCCATATTCATGCTAGCTACATCACAGGCCCTAAGAACTATTCCACAGGTGTTTCTTGTCTCTTCCTTGTGCCCCACGGTGTAGGACCCCGAAGGGCTGCCATGCCCTGGCTGAGACTTTCTGTGTGCTCCTGTCTACTAAGTAACATTCTGCGGTTTCTCTAAGATCAAAACATCCTGATGTAGGCATGATGCCCTAGGAAGGGAATTTACATTTGACATCCCATTGCCCCCCAGTTGAGTTCTTGTTTGTGTTTTTCCTTCCCTGGCTTGGGGTATATATTGAACCTGCTCAGAAAACACTTTGGCATTCTCTCATAATGAATGACCTGAGTTTGTGTCTTTTTTTAATCCCGCAGGCCTATGTCCGGGCTTGGTACCATGGCAGCACTGGAGCTGTCACATGGTTCCTGCCCATTCCTATTGCTTGTGGTACCACCCTCCCCAGAGCCAAGCAGATGCTGGTGCTATGCTCTTGAACCTCAAGAACTAAACAAACCATGGCATGGTTAGTCTCAGCCGTTGGTGCTTTGTTAGAGTAATACAAAGTGTATTAAGATAGACAAGCATGTGTCACAGGCCATGCATCAGACCCAGGAGACTGAAAATAAAGGAGGGCAGGAGATGTTGACCTCATGTCTCCCTTCATGAAGCAACAGCCTGGCGGAAGACAGAGCCCTGGAGGGATTCTCGGGGCAGGAAGAGGCAAGAGCAAGGGTGCTGGACATTAGAGGTTGCTTGTAAGGAAACCAATGACCTAAAGCCAAAGAGCTGAGGCGGGCATTGCAGGTGGAAAAAGCTACGTCAAAGGGTGGAAGACGTGACTTTGCAATGCCTGCCCTGGGCTGCTGAAATGTTCAGCATTTCAGCATTTACTGCTCTTCTAGAAGATCTGAGTCTGTTCCCCACACCCATGTCAGCAGCTCACAGCTGCCTATAACTCCAGCTCCTCCGGTTCTGACACCTTCTCCTTAACTGTGCTGGCAGCTGCATCAAGTGAGCACAAGCCACGCACAACCACGCACAGCCATGTACATATACACAGAATTTAAAATAAATCTTAAGAAGGAAAGCAATTTCAAATTGAAAACCCCACTCAACCCCACTAACTAGCTTCCAAAAGTAGAGGAAGCCAACCAAAGGAGAGATCCTCTTTCTCCTCCTCTTCCTCCTCCTCCTCCTCTTCCTCCTCCTCCTCCTCCTCTTCACCAAAGTTAACCCTTTGTGCCCAAGCTTCTGAAGCGGGGGCTTCCTCTTGGTGACCTTAAGTAAATCATTTCCCCTCTCTGAAACTCAGTTTCATCATTTGAGAAATGGAACCAATAATGGCAGCTGGGTTTTTCTGTTGCTGTTCTTGTTTTTAAATCGAATGAAACAGTGTGTGTTGAGTTTAATGTTTAGAGCCCACACCTGTAATCCCATCACTTGGGAAGTGGAAGCAAAGGCTTAAGAGTCAAAGCCAGAGCTGAAGAGTTGGCTCACCAGTTAAGATCACTAGTTGCTCTTCCAGAGGACCCAGCTTAGGTTCCCATCACTCCCATGGTGGCTCACAACCTCTATAACTCCAGTTGAAGGGAATCAGGCCCTGCCTCTACAACCACTGCATGTATTTGGTACACTGACATACATGCAGGCAAACACTCATACACATAAAATTAAAATAAATTATATATATATATATATATATATATATATATATATATATATATATATGAATGTTAAGAGTGTTTAAAGCCAGCCTCGGCTACATAACAAGTTTTAAAATATGGGATATATGAGATCCTGTCTCAAAAAGCAAAGTCAAATTTCTTCAGAGTTGTGTGTCTGTTGGGAGTGTCTAAGCAGCCACCATTCAGAGATGGACCCGTGGAGAAAGGGCTTGGGGAAACAAGGAAATGCAATTAAGGAGTGGCACAGGGGCCAGTGATGCTGCTTGCAAGACTGGGTCCTGCATCCCAGGAGGAGGTGCCTGGTGGCAGGAACCCAGCAAGTGTTTGGCTTCTCCAGAGAGTTCTCTGTAAGCTTCATCCTTACCTCAGCCTTGCTTCTGTCCAAACATCCAGAGCTTCTCCCTGGAGAAGCACAGAAAGTGCCAGAGTCTCTGAGCAGTAATGGAACAGAGATTAGGAGCTGGCTTAGAGTTTAGCTTCTCGATTCTTGACTTTGAAGCTTTTATGGAGCTCTGAAAATTGAGTCATACTTAAGAAGCCCACACATAAAAACCTCGCCATTAGGAATAAAGTTAATTTGGAGCCCAGTCCTGGCTAGCATTAGACTAAATTCCAGATGGCATAAAGATTTGCATGTAAAACATGAAATCATAAAAATAGTAAAAGGGCATAGGTGAATATTTATAGTTTTGGGAGGAAGGGGGCACGTAAAAGAGTTTATGAAAGAGAAGTGTTCTACATTTAGCACCAAAAGGAATACAGAAAAAATGATAGCAGCTGAGAAACAAAAAAGGTTACAAAGTAGTCAGTTAAGGCCTCAGGAGCCAGAGCTAAGGGGACCGGGAAGAGGGCCCTGGGGCCATTCCTGGAAGTAGTTTATTGGGCAACTGCATTTAGAGTATTGAAGGCAACCACCGTTCTTCCTCCTGCACATGTCCTGATCAGTTAGCTATTGTAGAGAGCCACTCCAGTGAACACACCAAGCAACAAGTACACCCATCCAGGTGAGAGAATTGTCATACCCAAGACCAGGCTCCTCTTTATCCAAACTCTCTCTCTCTCTCTCTCTCTCTCTCTCTCTCTCTCTCTCTCTGTATCTATACATACATACATACATACATACATACATACATACGACATATATGTGTATGTATGCATGCATGCACGCATATACTGTGCACACACACACACACACACACTCATCATATATATGACATTCAGCAAATTTTACTCCTCCTGAACAAGAACATAAAAACATACAATTAAAAGTTGAAGGGAGGGGGCTGGAGAGAAGACACAGTGAACAAAAGCCCTGGCTGCTCTTCCAAAGGGCCCAGATTCAATTCCCCACACCCATACTGACTCACAACCATCTGTAACTCTAGTTCCAGTGGATCCAACACCCTTTCCTGGCCTATGCAGGCATAAGTCCTATAAGTGGTAGACAGATAGACATATAGGCCAGGCAAAACACCTATACACACACAAAAAATTGTTTTTGGTTTTTCAAGACAGGGTTTCTCTGTGTAGTCCTGGCTGTCCTGGAACTCACTCTGTAGACCAGGCTGGCCTCGAACTCAGAAATCCGCCTGCCTCTGCCTCCCAAGTGCTGAGATTAAAGGCATGCGCCACCACCGCGCGGCCAAAAAATTGTTTTAAGGTAAGCCAGACATGGTGGCACATGATTTTAATCCCAGCACTTAGGGGGCAGAGGCAGACAGATCTCTCTGAATTCAAGGCCAACCTGGTCTACACAGGGAGTTCCAGGCCAGCTAAAGCTACATAGCGAGATCTTGTCTCAAAAATAAATAAGTAAATAAAAGCTGAACAGAAACTGGAGGGTCTCAGTGAAAGAATACTAGCTTGCTTTTAACAGAGTTGACAGCCCAGCATCCTACCACCTCCAAAAATATTCTGTCTAGAATTACTAAGTAAATTACTGAGTAAAGTCAAGGCCACGAAAGTCTACTGTGAGAGGCAAAGCATACCTTCCCAAGATGTGTCACTTTGCCACAGTGGTCATTTTGACCTAAAGACAACTGAGAAGACACACACATAAATCTCAGTCCTCCCTCTCCCAAAGGCAGGCCACAGTTTCATAAAGACAAAAATATTTTCCTTCCGCTCAGTTGGAAGGACAAAGATGAATGCTGGGCGCAGCTTTGGAGCTGGCTTAACGACCTAGAGGTAGCCGCAGAGGAATCGTAGGGACCAGCCTCACTGGCTAGCTTTATCTGCCTCTCATAGTTTGCTGCCTTTCCCTTCTCTCTCTCCTCCCCTCCTCTTTCTCCCATACCTTCTCAGCCTTACTTGGAGAAGAAAATTTAGCCAAGGTCAAACCAGACATTTGCAGTGTAGATAATACATTGTGCTTCTCTCTGGAGGAAACATCTGTAAAGATTTCCCTTTGGGAATGTGCCTGCTTTTTAGTTTTTGACCTCAAGAGTGTTAGTGTTTTAACTACACTGGGGAAGAGGAGAGTCTAACTAATTTAAAAGGTAGTATTTTAAATACCTGAGAAAAGGAGAAAGAATCCTGGAAATCTCTGAGTATTGGTGTCAGGACTAGAGGCTAGACTTGGGCTGCAGTCCTGGCTCCACTACTTTCAATCTGTAATCCCAGAACCCCCTTCCACCCTTTCTGTCTGGGCCTTGGGATAGTTCTGGAGCTAAGAGGATAAAATAGTGAAGCACTTTTCCGAGGCCATTAGTTCTAGCCAAAATGTCACGAATGCAAATTCCTTCCAGTCAGAAAGACAATGTGGTTTTGTAAAGTGGCTAGCGTATGACACAGGGGAATGGAAAGGACTCTTGCTTGACGAACATGCTAGAAAGACGAATTTATTTCTGGCTCACCAGCTTGTGTCTCCTTCTCTAAGCAAAAATAATGCTAATTAGATCAAAGCAGCTCTTGAACATGATGTAAAATCAGATGTTTTCTCCCTGTTGTGGGTTGAATTTTACACACACACACACACACACCATTTTAAAATAAAAGACATGTAGAACTCCTACCTCACAAAACCCCAGGCAGTGACTTTATTTGGAAATAGGGTCATGACACATATAATTACTTTTAAGTTGAAATGAGAGCTCATTGGAGTGTTCTGGCCATGAAGGTACACAGAGACACACAAGGAGAAGCCTCGAGACAAAGGAAGCAGACTCTGGAGGGATGTGCTTCGAGCCATTTTTTTTTTTTTTTTTTTTTTTTTTTTGGCTTGAAGGACTGGGCGTCCAGGAGCTAGAAGGGGCCAACTCTGCTGATACTGTATTTTTAATGTTCCGTCCCTCACATTAGCTTACTCCATGGTATCGTTTAACAACTCATTTTGTCCACCAAAGTATCTCAGAGTGTGCATGACTGTCATTTATTTATTCATCGTGCTATAAACGACTGCACTGGTTACAACTTGTTCTCAGCAGGTTTCCCTACAAGCAAGCTTCATCTCTCT
>JANHMN010000004.1:97544494-97563489 GCA_030674055.1 Rhabdomys pumilio | reverse complement strand
CTCTCTCTGGCTCTCTCTGGCTCTCTCTGGCTCTCTCTGGCTCTCTCTCTCTGCACCACCTTCCTCCAGGGTGTTTTCCTCCCAAGGCCTGCACACTGTTTGTGACTTTGGCCCTTGGATCTCTTGGTGTATATTCTTCTTCTCAGAGACAGGAAAGGAGTGGTCATTGATTAAAAACTACATTGGATCTTACTTGAGTTGGCCTTCCTTTAACAGCTACGTGTGCATGGAAATTTCTTTTCTGACCCAGTTTTCGGTTACAGTCTGTTGTGGCAAGGAAGGCACATGAGGAGGGGTGTCGAGCAGCTTGTAGTCAGGAAGCGGGTAGCTCAGACAACCGCTGGTGCTCAATCTGCACCCCCTTCTCATGAAGCCCAAGACCTAGGTATCCCGCAGAAGGGTCCCTGATGATACTTTTACATTTTTTTAATTTTCATTTTTATTTTATGTGCATGAGTGTTTTGCCTGCATGTATGTTTGTGTTCCTGGTGATTGTCAAGGCTAGAAAAGGGAATTAAATCCCCTGAAACTGGAGTTACAGATAGCTATGAGCAACCACATGGGTACTGGGAATAGAAGCCAGGTCCTCTAGAAGAGGAGTGTTCTTAACCAATGAACCATTTCTCCAGTCCCTCCCCCACCTCCATATCTTTCAGGCCACTAGCCTCCAAAGATGACAAAAATAAATTTGCAATGTTTTATTTGTATTTATTTGTTGCCTTTTGAATTCCCCAAATCTCTTTAAACTTACTCCAGTTCTGTTGTTTGTTTTTGTTTTTTGAGTCAGGGTTTCTCTGTATAGCCCTTGCTGTCCTGGAACTTACTCTGTAGACCAGGCTGGACTAGAAATTACAGAGATCCACCAGCCTCTGCCTCTTAAGTGCTGGGATTAAAGGTGTGTGCCACTACCACCTGACCATTGTTGTTTGTCTTTTGAGACAGGGTCTCACTCTGTAGCCCAGGCTGGTCTGAAGCTCATTATATAGACCAGGCTGGCCTGAAACTCATGGCAATCCTCCTACCCAAGCTTCCTAAGTGCTGAGATTGCAGATGTGGGCGAGCCTCCAGGCCTCTGCTCTTCAACTGGCTCTTTAACAAACAATGAATAATTGTTAGTCAGGTGAGAAGGAGGGAGGAAGGGAGGGAGGCATGTCAGAGGAGAGGAGGGAAGAAGGGAGGCTTGTCAGAGGAGAGGAGGAAGTGTCAAGATGACACCCAGAAACTGGGGACAGTAAAAGCACTTGGGTTCGAGGTAAGAGGAAGTCAAGGTCACCCGCAGCTTCGTAGTAAGTTTAAAACCAGCCTGAGTTACGTGAGACCCAGGGGGTGGGAGGAGACACTCAAGTACAAAGTGGTGGTGCTTGCACCAATCCTGGCACTCAGAAGGCAGAGGCAGGAGGATCATTGTAAGTTCAGACTAGCTTGATTTACAGTATGGAGTTCCAGAGCTACATACTAATACCTTAAAGATATTTTCTTAGAAGACGTCCAGATCACAAAGACGGTAGGCAAATGTGATACTAGCCAGCAAGCTAGGGAAGGCCAAAAAAGAAAAACGGGAAAGGCTAATTCAGTCTTGGACATGAGGATTCTGAGGAACTTACAGGCCAAGATGACCAACACGGTATTTCCAGAGTGTTCCAAGAACCTTAGTTCTAGGAGGAACAATTGTTTCAGAAAAAGAGAAGCTCTTGGAAGGTTGTTCTAGGCTACTCTCTAGAAGACAAGCCTGGGGCAAAGATTATATGTTCGAGCTTTCAGAGAAGTGACCCTGAGCATGGGAAACAATGAAGAATAGAAGAGCCAGAGGCGGTTGGCAGCAGCTAGCCGGTGTCTGAAGTCTACATAATTGAATTTGCATAATTGACTGTTCTGCAAGCTCTTCTCTATCTGTACTTGGGACTGAGTCACTTATAAAGTATACAGAGTCCTAGAATCTGGAAAGGCCAAGGCCAGGAGAATCAAATCCAGTGGGGGCAGAAAGGCAAGAGACCTGTGAGAAAGCAAGCAGCAACCTCCAGCCTCAGGACTTGTGGTAAAGACAGGTATCCAGCCATGAACTGAGCACTCCCTGTTAGGCACACCTAGCACTTGTGATGAATCTGCTAGCTTATACACTCCAACCAACCTCAAAGAAGACAGTGATGGCCAAAAGACACCAAAGACAGCCTGATTCAGGAGGCTTTCCATAACACTGTCTTTCCCAGGAACAGATGGAGTGAGAGGATGGTCTGGGTTATTCAACACCATCCAGTGTTGCAGCACATCTGGTGACCTTGGTCTTCACTGCCCTGAAACGGTGATGCTGACTCAGACACAGGGAGTGTGGGAGAACCAGAACAGGAAACATCCCTCTCTGAAACAATGGAGGCTGAAGCAGGATTCAAGCTCAGCCCAGGGGGCTGCTTCCAACTGCTTCCACTCTGGATTCCTTTCTCTCTCTCTCTCTCTCTCTCTCTCTCTCTCTCTCTCTCTCTCTCTGTCTCTGTCTCTGTCTCTCTCTCTCTCTGTGTGTGTGTGTGTGTGTGTGTGTGTGTGTGTGTGTGTGTGTGTATGTGTGTGTGTGTGTAGGGACAGGGGAAGATGGCACACATGTTGAGGGCAGAGGCTGACTCTCTGGAGTCTGTTTTCTCCTTCTACCTAACATGAGTTCTGGGAATCAAGCCCAGGCTGTCTGGCTTACCTTCACCTGCTAGCCATCTGCCTCAAAGCTCCTCTCAGGACACCAGCATGCATCTAAGTGGTCTTCTCTGCCCCGTCCCTCCAACCTCTGCTCTCAGTTATAGCTGAATCTCAGGTCTGGAACCAATACATTCAACAGCCTTAGCACATCTGTGGTATCAACGTCAAGGCAGACCACAGTCTGTCCTCTGGAGAGGAGGCAAGCCCACTCCGTGTGTCCTAGTTTCTCTTTTATCCTGGAAACTTGTTCGCCTGCTGCTGTTACTCATGCCTGGAGCATAGTTTCCTGATCAGTATGTTTTCCTCTGCTCATTCCTCCTCTCTCTGACTCTGGTAAAACTGCTCCTCCAGTCAAAGCTTTCTTATGCCAGGAAGCCATCCCAGCTCCTCACAGTGCAAAATTAGACAGCCATTGTCTCTCGTAGGGAACTGGAGATGGCAATGGCTCAGATTTACACTACAGATGCAGGAGCAGAATGGTAGTGTGGGCCTGTGGGGAGGGCCTGCCCTGAGCTGCTGACCCCTGGTGAGGACTCAGGGTGGAAGTCTATCTACCAGCTTGGGAAGATATAAGGGTCCTCACTGGAGCCTGGCATTGACCAGTCACTGAGCTAAATTGTCAGGTTTTGGTGGCTAACCCCTCAGAGCCTTGGTCATCTGGGGAGAGTGAGGGTCACAGGTCAGAGAATCTAGGCAAGGTTTACTCTCATCTCAGCTCTTCCTCCACAAGGTCTCCATATTTTGGAATGTTGCAGCCTCCATGGAGGACTGAGCCACACATAGAAGTTCTGGTTGGGGGCTTCTCAGTGAAAGGGGCTTGCCTGTTGTCCGCCAGGCCCTGGTAACCAGGGTTACACCAACAGAACAACCAGAAAATTAAAAATAAATAGACTCACACCTGTGGAACATGTCCACATGTTCCCCCACCTCGTGTCCCAACACCAGGAGCCCCAACAGAACAGAACTCTCAATCTTTGGGTTTTTTTTTTTTTTTTTTTTTTTTTTTTTAGACAAGGTCTCATTCTGGAACTCAGTGTGTAGACCAGGCTGGCCTCACCCAGATCCACTTGCCTCTGCCTCCTGAGTGCCAGGGTCAAAGGTGTGCGCCACCATGAATGGCCCACCCCTCGATCTTTAAAACAAAGCTCAGGGTCATGGACAGCTCTTAGGTAGACAAGAGGTAGAGTCAAATCAAACACTGATGAAGGCAGTTCTGACAGCTTCCTTAGAAGCCTGGCCTCTGATGTCACTTTCTCCTAGAGCTGGAAGTCCCCACGGAGAGAAACTGTGTTACTGAAGCCCTGGAAGTTCCATATCAACCAGCTACTGGGTGTCCTGGCAAAGTTCCCTGGGAGAACCCCAGCATCTTGGTCTTACCCCAGCATCCTGGTGGCCCTGGCAAGCTTCAAAGCTACAAACCAGGCATGTCCAGGCAGAGCAGACATCAATGGGCTCCACCAGGTGAAGGTGGAGTAGGGTTAGACCAGCAGCTAGGTTGTCTCGCCCACAAAGAAAAAAGGAATGGGGAAGAAAAATGAGGGAAGATTCAAGAGGGATACCACCAGAAAGACGGGGCTTGGAAGTGAATCCAGGGAAGCCTGACTCAAGACAGGAAGAGCAGAAGCTAGAGGTGGGGTGAGGGTGAGTTACACACACTCAAGCCTGACTCAAGACAGGAGGAGCAGAAGCTGGAGGTGTATGGTGTGTGTAGGAGGGGCGTGAGATACACATACATTCCCTGTTTAACACCTGGCATTGAGACCCCTGCCCACACTTCTATCTCATGCCATGCTTAGCTAACCACAGAGCTACTTATTGACAGATCTACTCAGTATCCGTACTGATGTATTGTTATGTGCTTTGGGATGTATGGTTTTCTGTCTCAATTGCTTTTCTGTCTATGTATCTGGAAGCTTTCCTGGGAAAATCCTCTTCTCCAAGAAGTATTCTCCAAACCAGAGAGAACTGCTTTTACCTCTGTGCTAAAAGCCAGTCTCAGATAGGCATGGTGGCACAAGCCTTTAATTCTAGCACTCAAGAGGCAGAGGCAGGCCTGGTCTACAGAGTGAAATCCAAAAGAGCCAGGGCTACACAGAACAAAACAAAAAAAAATCCATAAATGTTTAAGATTCAATATAATGGTCATTTATTAGTTCATTACAGTCTTCCCAAACTTTCATGTATATCAGAATCATCCAGAAAGTTTGTTAAGACTCAGATTGCTGACAGTGATATCAACTTTTAGTTCCAACCAGGTATGGTAGAACACATCTTTAATTCTAGCTCTTGGGAGGCAGATCTTTGTAACTTTGAGGCTAGCCTGGTCTACATAGAAAGTTCCAGGCCAGTCAAGTCTATAAAGCAAGACCCTGTTTAAAACAAAACAAAAACAATTTTCTAACTCTGATCTAAGTGAAGCGAAGAATTTTCACTTCTAATGAGATCTCGGGTGTTGATTCTGCTGCTGACCCAAAGAAAACACTTAAGTCATTAATTTAGCACAAAATCCTATAATTCCTGTGTATGGTGGGTGTTTGTGTTAACTTGTTCATTTCTTGTCAGCAGAGGACATGTATTGTGCTAGAACTAGACTGAGTGTTGAGTGTTCACCAATCAGCAGATTGGGCTGAGACGTTGCCACCACAGAGCTTCCAGGCAACTGGAAGAAACAAATTCAACAAATAAACATACCATGAACGATACAATGACAGGGGCCCTACAGATGGAATCCATGTAAAGCAGGAAGGAGAGAACACCTGCACATTGTCCTCTGAGCTCCACACTTGCACTGTGGCATGTGTGCACAGGTATGTGCACACACTAAATAAACATAAGAGAAAAAGTAAAAATATGACAACAAACTGTGACAAGTACTCTGATAAAAAGTTAGAAGTATATGGGAATGAACGTCAAAACTGATTCAACTGCTTACTCAGGTAAGAGCTATTGAGGGAATGGATATTTATATAAGTTTTTATTTAAAAAAAGCCACTCAGCCACTGTGCTACTTGGGCTGGCCTCCTACTCTTGGGCTTAAGCAATCCCCCTGCCTCAGTATCTCAAGGAACTGGCACCACCATCCCTACGTCATACAGCATACTTTCAGCAAACAGCTAGTAAGACACTTGCTACGTTGTCTTGCTTTCAATTTTAACTTTCCTTTAAAAAAAAAAAATACTGGAGATTGAATTTAGAGCCCCGTAGATGTCAGACAAGGGCTTTGCCACTTGTAAAGACCTGGGTTTGATCCTCGCCACCACATAAACCAAGCATTGTAGTACAGGCCTATAAACCTAGCACTGGGGAGAATCCAAGAGGATCAAAAGTACAAGAGCCTCCTTGGCTACATATAGACAGGGAGATAGAAGACTGTGACTCAGAAAATAATAAAATAAGACAAGGTACTCTCAGCATGCCACAGAGCGGGTCTTTGGTAGGTGTCAAAGGAATAAATAGAAGATGATAGATGAATGAATGAAATATAGGAATTCAGGCACACACACATCCATGCATGCTGTCTTACTCAGGGTTTCATTGCTGTGAAGAGACACAATGACCATAACAACTCCTATTAAAAAAAAAAAAAAAAAAAAAAACGCATTTAATTGGGGCTGGCTTACAGTTTCAGAGATTCGATCCATTATTACCATGGTGAGAAGCGTGGTGGTGTGCAGGCAGACATGGTGCTGGAAAAGGAGCTGAGAGTTCTACATCTTGATCAGAAGGCAGCAAGAGGAGACTATGTGCCACACTGGGTGTAGCTTGAGCATATATAAGACCTCAAAGTCCTCTTCCACAGAGAAATACTTCCACCAACAAGGCCACACCTCCTAATGTGCCACTTTCTATGGCTAAGCATTCAAACACATGAATCTATAGAGGCCATACCTATTCAAACAACCACACATGGGTAAGTGGATGGATGGATGGATGGATGGATGGATGGATGGATGGATGGATAAATAAGTGAATAGATGGTTGATGATATCAGAAGCAACACACACAGTGGCAGCAGAGATAAGGGCCTAGCTCCACACTGTTGTCCACAGCAACCTGAGTGGTTCTGTTTGTTCGTTTTTTCAAGACAGGGTTTCTTTGTGTGGCCCTGGCTGTTCTGGAATTTACTCTATAGACCTGTTGGCATTAAACTCAGAGATCTGCCTGCCTCTGCCTCCGGAGTGCTGGTATTAAGGGTATGAATCACCACTGCCTAGCAGTGAAGGAGGTTTCTCTCCCTTCCCATGTCTCTGTAATTTTCTCTGACTATCCTGCCTCCTAACCCAGGTTTCTGCTGGCACCAATGAGTCAAAAGTAGAAACTTAGCTCACTCCTTTAGTTATCTCTCAAAACTGCCCATCATGTCAGGTGACCAACAGTAACTACTCTGCCCTGGCTTGTTGTTGCTTAGCTTCAGCACACACAACTACTGTCACCTCCCATGTGTCTGTATATACCAGCAAAGTTATACCAAATGCCTGCTTTCTACTAACCAACAGGACACACAGGGCTCTCTGGGACAGCCAGAGAAACCTTAGGGCTTAGGGAATGGTGAGATTCTTGCTCTGATAATTTATCACAATAAATGAGATTACTTTTTAAGTGAATGTTTTTTTCTAAAAATGTGGCTAACATAATAAGTAGCAAAGTTTATTTGGAGACTAAATTGAATCACAGTAAAGATGAGAAAATACCGAGACCCCTCTGGACTTTTCAGAAACAGAATAGAGTTCTAACTGGGCTATTCTCCTCTCTTGAAGAAAATACCAGGGAGGTAGAGCTCACCTGGTTTGGCTTTAGACTCCGCTATACTTGCTTCCAGTCTCATTCAAGATACTGTGCTCCCAGTCATCCTACTATGTCACAGAAACTGGAATTCAGCAGCCAAATTCCAGTTCTCCAGGGAAGCATATTGGGCTCCTCAGAAGGAGTTATTGACAATGGGATATTAACCACTGATGGCTCTGACAAAGAAAAAAGCTCAGAGCTGAGTTGGTTCCTGGCATTTCTTCAAAGCTTCACCAAACATAGTAAAACTAACATAGCAACCAATCAAAACTCGACCCATGTAACTTCCCTGGCAACCACCAATGAAGTTTTAGATTATCTAACCTTTGCTAAAGTTTCCCCAGTTTCCTATACAAGACTTGAGACCCTTCATCTAAGGTCGTCATTTTTGTAAGTGGCTGACCCTTGCACGCACGCTTCTTGCTTTTGAAAAATAAAAACACTCTTGCTTGTTATATATGTGAGTAGCAGGTCTCCTTACTGTGCTTTTGGACCTAACATTTGGTGCATTGGCCAGGAACCATCCGAGACCCTCACCACATTGAGTGTTTGACAACCTGCCAGTCAAGAAGTCACTGTGGTTCCATTGGCATTGGTTTTACTTGAAATCCATCTTCTAAGTACTTGGGAGGTGCCTGCCAGCCTTCCTCTTCTGTAAAACCATATAAGGTAAGTATTAGGGAAAGCCACTGACCTTTTGATGATGTTGTCCACCATGTGCTGTAGTAAGTAGGTTTTGGAGAAGCCATCTGTATTGTTCAAACCTGATGCTGACACCACAAGGGGCTGGATACTAATGAAGGTGTCTATGCTGTAGGAACCAGCTGCTGCAAGCTATAGGAGCCTGCTGAGTAGACTATATCAGGATAATAAAGAGAGGTGGGGAAGGAGGGTGTGATGGTTTGTATATGCTCAGCCCAGGGAGTGGCACTATTAGAAGGTCCACACCTGTTGGAGTAGGTATGTCACTGGGGGTATGGGCTTTGAAACCCTCATCCTAGTTGCCTGGAAGACAGTATTCTGCTAGCAGCCTTCAGACGAAGATGTAGAACTCCCAGCTTCTCCTGTACCATGCCTGCCTAGATGCTGCCATGCTACCACCTTGATGATAATGGCGTGAACCTTTGAACCTGTAAGCCAGCCCAATTAAATGTTGTCCTTATAAGAGTCGCCTTGGTCATGGTGTCTGTTCATAGCAGTAAAACCCTAACTAAGACAGAGGGGTAGAGCATTCAAGACAGAAGCTGCAACAAGACCTGGATCTCAGCCGTGGGAATTCTGTCCTGAATGCTCTATCCCAGCACTATGGCTGGCAGTGACTTATTACAGATTCTCTTCCTATACTCTGCAGAGTCATTCTTACTTGCCAATCCCCCCTTACTCTGATCAACAGTATAGTTAATAATTCCTTAGGTAAAAGTTCCCTGTTGTAAGTACTTTATGGCTTCTCTTGTCTGATTGGAACCTACCTGGTAGAGGAACTAAGATATACAATTTAATCTCTCATTCTGGGTAATTAAATGTTGTAGTGTAAGTAGCAGGTGGACTGAAAAGAGTAGAAGAATCCATTCTTTAGAACAAGAGAAGAATAAAATAGGTTCTGAGTTGGGCATGATGGTACATGCATCTAACCCCAGCACTTAGGAGACATGGGCAGGAAGATCAGGAGTTCAAGATTAGTCTAGCTTACATATTAAGTTCAGATCAGCCTGGACGACAAGAAAGCCCGTCTCAAAAAGCAAAGCGAAATATAACAATAATAGCAGAGGTTGGAGAGATGGCTTAGCAGTTAAGAGCACTTGCTACTTTTACAGAGGACCTGGGCTTGTTTCCCAGAACCTACTGATAATGCACAGCCATCCATACCTCTAGTTTCTGGGGATCTCATGCCCTCTTCTGGCTGCTTCAACATCTGCACCCACATGGTGCACATACATAAAGGCAGACAAATATTCAAACACATTAAAAAAGAATGAATCTTAAAACAACAAAAAGAAATAGATGCTGAAACTCCCAGGTAGTCTAATAATTTGAATAATTAATCCCCAAACTTAAGCTAGCTTTAGTTTATTTTTGTAGTTTTTAACCAAAAGAGACAATATAGTCTGACTCTGAGAGATGCTGTCTCTTCACAGTCTCTGTCATTTCATCAGATCCACCTTCACTGTTTTCTGCTTTTCCTTGTATACTAGAAGGTTAGCTGAAGAATACATAACCCCCTGCCTTCCAGTTCAGTTCTGCCAAACATTAATGCTACATATGAAAGATGTCAAGGTGTTTACTGTCCCAACTCTTCCCCTAACCTCCCACTCCAACTCTGCCCCACCCCTCCACTCTCACCTTACCCTGGCCCCCACTCCCAACCTATGCCCCACTTTCAAACACCCCTAGCCCTTCACACCCACCCTACCCCAGCCTTCAAACACCCTCGCTCCTGCTCCCTTACTCCTGGTCCCCATTCTTACCCCTCCCCACCTATTACCCCCACCTCCCATTCCCACCCCTCCCTTCACCTTTACCCCATCCCCCATTCCCACCTCTCTCACCTCCTCCCCCATCCCTCCCACCCCTGCCTTCACCCCCTTCCCGAAAAACTGCCTGGCAGACAGGCACTCTATTACCTAAAAATCCCTATCTGCCCTTCTCTCCCCAAATGGCTTCTGCTGATGTTCATTCAGGCCTCCTTGGAGGACATCTCCATCCTAGGACACTGGTCCCAAGTACCTCACAGATTCCCATTTGTTTGTTACTTTATCCTCCCTGAAACCTCTGTAACAGTTCCTGCATCAGCCTCCTCAGTGAGGGTTGTAGGAGCCTCAGGTGGTATCCCAGCAGAGGAGAAAAGTTAAGATTTAGGATGTTCCAAGAGAGAGATGGAGCTTTTTGACATACATAGTCAACTGAAGTAAAATTAAAAAAAAAAAAAAAAAAAGCTTTTAGAAGAGGGCTGTTTAAATTAATTCTTATTATTCCATAGTTTTCTTATTACCTGAGAGGGAGATTGTGAAAAGAACTTCCTCAGTCAGAATGAAGGATTTAGAAATCTCAGGGCTGAGGAGATGGCTAGACAGCTTAGGAATGCTTGCCACCAAGCCAACAACAGAAGATGGATCCCAGGACTGTGGCAGAAGTGTTACAGTCCTGGCTATGAGGCTAGAGGGCAGACGCTTTAGTTTCCAGGTTCTTGTGCCTCCTCCTCTAATTGTCTATCTGTTTTTATTTTATGTGTGCATGGGCTCTGCCTCCATGTGTCTGTTCACCACATGGATTCTTGGTACTCACGGAGGCCAGAAGAGAGAGATGGATCCCCTGGTCATTGTGAGCAGCCCTGTGGGAGCTGGGAATCTAATCCAAATCCTCTGGAAGAAGAGCCAGTTCTCTTACCCACAGAGCCATCTCTCCAGAATGTACCTCTTATGAATTGTACGAAGATTTGTGGAAAGTTACAAGAAAGGGATTAGCTTGTTCAGGGAGAGGCCCAGAGGAACCTAGAGGCATCCCAGGCCTTCCCAGTGGCCTGGCTCCCACAGGGCATTTACATAGTACCCACCTCTTCCACGTTCATAAATTTCCCTCCTTCTCAACTGTGCTTTGAGGGAAGGCAGGTGGGCTCCGGCCTGCCGGTCTCATTTCCTGCCACCTTCTGTGTGTTAACCTCTAGAGCCTCCTTCTCCCTTCCTGCTTCCTATTCTCCTGCCTCAGAAGGTGAGAATCAACTCCTGCAAGTGGTCCTCTGGCCTCCATACAAGCACTGTGTCATGTGCCGCACACACCTACACAAAATGAATGAATGAGTAACGCAATTTAAAAAGATTTTTAAAGGGGGAAAAAGACTCTTAGAAATCCCAGTTTCTCTATATAGCCTCAGTCACAGTGAGCTGCACATCTGTCCCTACAACAGGGACATAGCTAATTAACTTACAATCATAGTATTGTAAGGGTCCATGATTCACCAAAGAATGACACCTTGGACTCAAATAGTATATAAACACTATGAGTGTCTTATACTGCAGAAGTCCAGCATCCTGGGGTCTCCCCATTACCAAGAAAAGACAACCAAGAGAGCTTGCAGGATTCTGGGGTAGGTGACCTTTATCTTACTCCACCTCCAGGGGCATTCTGGAGCATGGGGTCTACAAACTGATGCTGGGGAAGTCTAGGGTGTTGTGTTTTAAAAAAAAAAGAAAGGAAGAACAAGGAATATGTTTGGTAGAAGTGCAGTATGGTGCGGGGGTCGGGGGGGAAAAGGGGTGCCTCTAAGAGCCTATGCTCAGACATCCCTTCCTCCTGAGGGACCAACCATTCCACAGATGTAGTATGGAATAGTTTATTTAGGTTATGGGGAGGGGGAGTTGAAGGAATAAAGACAGAGAAAGGGGGAGCTGTGGGGTGGGGGAGAGAGTGGAGTAGAGGCTGGCCATGAACACATGGAGAGAGAGGGAGAGGGGAATGGCAAGAGAGGGGGCAGAGGAAAGAGAGTAAGAGCAACAGAGGAGAAGACGAACAGCCATACCTGGCTATAGCCAGTTAACTGTGGGGTGGAGCCTAGAGGAATGCTAACACAGGGTAGGTGGCCGTTCTTTATCTTACTCCATCACTAGAGGAATGGGGACTGGAAACTGTTACTTGGGAGGTCTGGAAACTTGCTGACCCATTGTCCTTGCTTCAGGCCAAGTGGCTGGGAAGCTTCTAATGTCAGGATAGTTTCTGACTAGCTGCCTGAAGCCTGGTATGTTTTCTAGCAACTGACATGCCTGGGCTTGCTTGGACTTGCCCAGTTCTTAGTCCTAGTCTCCTAGACTGCCAATTTGAAGCCTATCATGGAGTCAGCCTGTCTCATCTTTATAGCATGTTAATTATGATTATGGTAATTCTAATAGTAAAAAGTGTATAGCATACTAGGTGAAAAAGAAAAGTATGTAATGTTCATGGCTATTATAATCTCAGCTTTGTCAAATGTGAACAAATACACATGGGGCAAAAAAAACTCGTAAAAAAATTTTTTTTTCACCAAAATGTATAGCAGTTGTTATTAGGGAGGGGGTGGGGGGGGGGGGGACTATTTTCCTTCTTTAAAAATTGTACTATTTTTATACATTCATTTAGAGTATGTATGGGGTGGGTACTTGAGTGCTATGGTGTGCATGTAAAAGCCAGAGGAAAACTTGGGGGAGTTAGTTCTCTCCTTCCATCATGGGGATCCTGGGGACTTGAACTTAGGTCTTCAGACCTGGCAGCAAGCTCCTTTACTCACAGAACCATCTCACATTTCCCAAGGCTGTTTCCCTTTTTAGGCAGAGCTTTGTTTCTGAAGAGAACACTCATCCCATGCTGCTTCCTTTGCCCGGAAGAGCCTGACCTTGGCAGTTTCCAACAGAGGAATAGGCCTCCTTTGATACACTGCTGGCCAGGCTAGAGGTGAAGCCCTAAGCAAGCTGTACAGGTAAACTCTCTCCAGAAAGGGGTAGGGTGAGCCAGGTGTTGTGGGCACACTTGTAGTTCTACCATCCGGAAGGGTTGGGAGTTCAAATGTAGTCTGGACTATTTAGTTAGAAGCTGTCCAAAGAAAAGAAGGAAGAGAAGATAGGAGAAGGAAGGTGGAAGGAGGAAGGGAGGGAGGAGGGAAAGAGGAAAAGGAAGAGAAAAAGAAAGAGCAACCTAGCTTAATAGCCCTCTTCCTTTCCATGTAAATAGAGTCACGCCTGCCTTTCTCTGAGTTTTGATAGAATTAAGACATCTACTTCCCCAAGGCTACTGGACATTAGGAGATCTATATCTGTTCTGGTTCTATGAAGAAGGTGGACAGGTTACCCTGCTGGGAAAAACTAGACCTCTCCCTAGGGCAGAAGCAGGTAAAGTGCCGTAGGGAGGGTCTTGGTGTGTCTAGATGCTTTATTTTGTCAGGCTTTTCCGTGTCAGTTTTCTGCTTCCTTTCCAGTTGTTTGCTTCTCTCCTGAGATAGGCAGCTATGGTGTTTGAATGAAAATGGTTCCCATAGGCTCATATGTGTGAATGCTTAATCCACCATAGGTGGATCTGTTTGGGAAGGATTGGGAACAGGTGTGGCTTCGTTAGAGGAAGTGTGTCACTGAGGATGGGCTTTGAGATTTCAAAATCCAGCCTGTTCCCAGTTAGCTCTCTCCGTCTTGATCTTGTAGGTCAGATGTAAGCTCCCAGCTACTGCTCCAGCACCATGCCTGCCTGCCTGTCTGCTACTGTTCTCCTCACCACAATAGTCATGGACTCAGTCCTCTGAAACCGTAAGCCCCTGTTAAACACTTTCTCTCGTATAAATTGCCTCGGTCATGGTGCACTTTCACAGCAGTAAAGAGTAACTAAGACAGCAGCCTTCACACAGCACAGACTCGAGGGGAATGGCTTGCTCAGCTACCAACACACATACCCTAACCATTCCTGATGGGTCAGTTTGCCCCCAAATCCTTCCTACAATTCCTCCAGTGCCCAGAACTGGAGATCAAGAAAAAGAGGCAAGACAAAACAAAAAACAAACAAAAACAAAACAAACAAAAACCCACTTCAGCTTTGGGCTCTTCGTCCCTGAGAGTAGCCACAGGCGGCCACTATTACCCAAGGACAGTATATCTGAGAAGATAAAGGCTGTTAAATATTCTCCATAGGGTCGTGTGTTTAGACTCCTGCCCAGTGAGTGGGGATGTTTTAGGAAGTTATGGGCCTAGTTAAGCTGAAGTGCACGACATAGCATGCCTTGAAGGTGGTTTTTACTTCTGGGACCAGGCCAAATTTTCTATCTTCTGATCTTTCAAACTATGAACAACTCTGTTGCAAAGCTCCCAACACCGCAGGCTGAACTCCTGCAGCTGCAATGTCCCTTCCCCACCATAATGGGCTGAGCTGTGTGCACTGAAACTATAATTCATAATAAACTTCTCCTTCCTCAAGTTGCTTCTGACGTGCATTTTATCACAGCAATAAGAAAAGCAATGTGGATGGAGGAATAACGAGAGCAACCTTTCCACCTGAGCCCTCCTTAACCTCTCCCCAGCCACTGTAGGCAGCTTGGCAGAGAGGACCACAGGTGTGGCCTTGTTCCCTCTCCTTGCTCCTTGCGTGGCTGTGTGGCTGTCTGCTCCCTAGCCTGCTGAATCAATCACTGATAGGTTAGGGCCAGGAGAGAAAGTTGCTCCCAGCCTCTACTTTTCTTGTTCTACCTGCCTGGCCTGATACAGTGACACAGTGACCTCTAAGTCAGCTCTGGCCTGGAAACCATCTGGGGTCTCCTTGGTACTCAGGATCTCACTTGGTAGTTGTAAGATGGAGCCTGAGAGTCTGAATTTCTAACAAGTGCCTGATACTGCAATTATACTAGGGACCCAGATATGGAGTCTACATTTCAGGGAAGGTTATAAGAGCCCCTGGTGTAGGAATTAGTCACTATGTGCCATTGTTTCTCAAGCACCTGCTTCCATCTTTATTGTCTATTGTCATAGCCCTGGCCAAGGTTGGGCTCACTTGAGTCTACCTGTGGCCCCCTACTAGGATTGTGCCCCTGGGGTAAGGACTTTTTATAACCTTAATCCCTACCATGGTAGATGCTCAACAGCTTGTTGAATAAATAAACAGATATCTTGAAGGCAATTCACAATAGGCATAGCTGATTAATATCTAAGGCACTGTCTTAGGGTTTTACTGCTGTGAAGAGACGCCATGACCATGGCAACTCTTATAAAGGACAACATTTCATTGGGGCTGACTTACAGGTTCAGAGATTCAGTCCATTATCATCAAGGCGGGAAACATGGTACTATGCAGGCAGACATACATGGTGCTGGAGGAGCTGAGAGTTCTGCGTCTTGATCTGAAGGCTGTAGCTGTAGTTGACTCATGGTTTCTAAACTGCCTGGCGGTGACAGCACCAGTTCCTCACGACTGCCCCAATTTTGTGGATTCTCAAATGAAAGACACACATGGCCATATTTTTAATATGCCCTAAGCAGTTCAATGGTGGGGCCACTCCTAAACCTCCATGCGACTAGCATACTCTCTCCTCTTATATTCCTGAATTATTACTTACTAAAACCTATATTCCACCCTGGCTGCCCCAATCCTCCTGGGCAATCCCCAACTCTTACATGTTGGCTGTCTCTCTGTCCTGAACTTCTTAGGCCTGATCTTTCTGCTTCCCCAGCATGTGGTGCTGCCTCTTCCTCAGTACTCTTGCTCTCAAATCCTAAAGTCCTGCCTCTCTCTTCCTCCTCAGAACCAGCTCAGGGCAGGGATCCTCAGTGTCTCACATGCAAACTCACATGCAATTTTGAGTACCCATAATAGAAGCATTAAACCAAATCCACATCAGAAGGCAGCAGAGGAGACTGTCCTACTGGGGCATGGCTCAACCATATATAAGACTTTAAGACCTGCCTCAACAAGGTCACATCCCCTAATAGTGCCACTCTCTATGGGCCTATGGGGGCCAATTATATTCCAACTACCAGAGGCAACATTTCTTAGACTGGTAATTAGAGCATTGATTCTGAAGATTAATAGATTGTTTGGGGGAAGGAGGAGAGATTTTATAATCACTTAAACTGAGAAATACTGGATAGAAAATGAATACCCAAGGAACTCCCAATGAACCACTGATTGTGGCCAGAGTCTAAGGGAGAGATCCAGTACACAAAATCAGCCTACTTCTTGACCACAAAGTGCATCTCTGGAGAAACACCTGGTGAGATGAGTGTGCCGAGGGAGGTGGAAGGAACAGTTGCAGCCTAGCGCTTGCAAAGGCATGGTGGTCTAGTTAAACTGGCAAACTTCTGGTTAAGTGAAGAGACCCTGTCTGAAAAAGAAGGTGTCGAGGGCCAGAGATATGGTTCAGCAGCTATGAGCACTTACTCTTTCAGAGGACCTGGGTTTGATTCCCAGTACTTATGTTTGGCTCACAACCATCAGTCATTCCAGTTCCTGGGAACCAATGTCCTCTTCTGACCTCTGTAGGCACTAAGCAGGCACATGGTGCACATACATATGTGCAGGCAAAAAAAAAAATACACATAAGATGAACAAATCTTAAAAATTAACTTAAATGAAAAATTTAAAAGGATCAAATAAGAACCTAGTGTGCCCTGGCCTCACAGCCTGGGGCAGTCAAAAACAACAAGTGCTTGCCCAGCCTCAGACTAGGTGGTGGGTGTCTAGTGAACAAACAGGTGAAGAGGTGGGAAAGATTGAGAAATGGAATGGTGTGTGGAGAAAGGCAGAATTGGAGATGTGATAGTGGTGACAGGTGAGGGAGAGGGCTTAGGTCGACATACTGTCATTGCCCAGTAGGCTCAGCAGAATGCTGTGTAGTAGCCTGGAGCTTATGAAGATGCAGACTCCGCCGCTGAACCTGCTACTGGGCCAAGAGATCCCCCTGGCTCTCTCTGGGCAACCATGAAGGCCCAAGGTGAGGAAATGTTCCCTTTCTGGACCTTCTTAAAGGGCCACCATGTTTCTTGATACCACTGGAGGCCTTGTTGGTGTCTGTGGTTCATTCTGTGGCCCTGGTCCACAATGAAACTTGAGATCCATATGGACTTATGTAATCTGCACCACTGCCTCATGCCTTGGTGATGTCTTTGAGCTTTGCTGCCTGGAGGGGGAGGGCATCCTGATGAATGGTATGTGCCAATTTATGAACCTGAGGCATGTTGAGGCCCCTGACCCCTGCAGCCATGAGGGCCAGGAGAGGGTCAGTGGCCCTGATATGGCCAAGAGCTGTGTTGATGATGTCTGTGGCCCGTGTTACCACTGAAGCCCATGTGGATGTCTGCTGCTAGAAGCCATGTTAACAAAGTTGCAGGAGAGCTAGTCCCAGTACAAGCTGGCCCACAGCACAGCTCTCCTGAGTTGATGACTTCTGGTGCAGACATAGGCAGAGAAAGACTCATCTTCTCTTGGGGGGCTGGTCACTAGAAATTTGACCATGCTCCATGAACTGTTCCCCCCCCTTTCTTCGTGTGTGTGTGTGTGTGTGTGTGTGTGTGTGTGTGTGTGTGTGTGTGTATGGTTTATGGGGGAGGGAGGACATGGGAAGACTGGGAGGTGTGATTGGGGTACGTGATGTAAGATTTCCAAATAGGAGCTGGAGAGATGACTCAGCAGTTAAGAGCACTGACTGTTCTTCCAGAGATCCTGAGTTCAATTCCCAGCAACCACATGGTGGCTCACAACCATCTGTAATGAGATCTGATGCCCTCTTCTGGTGTGTCTGAAGAAGTGTACTCACATATATAAAATAATAAATCTTTTTTTTTTAAAGATTCCCAAATAATAAAAAATAATTGTTTACAAAAGAATAAAAAAAAATTAAAAGAAGCCATTCAATGTTGACTTCTGGCCTTCTGGCCTCCATATGTACTCACACACACACAAACACACACATTGGATACACCCCAACACACACACACACACACACACACACACACACAAGTATGTAGGAACAAAGCAAAACTTTTGGACATTGCTTGAATTCAGCTGTGATTAGCACCAAAGGAAATTTGGAGGCAATTTATTAAGAAATAAAAAGGGAGGATAATGTGTGTGAATGAAAACATGAGTCAGAGATCTCTCACCTGACTATGTAATTAGAAAAATTATCTCACAGGTCCAATAACAGATATCCACAAGGGTATCTGTCACTAAGATATTTGGAAGTGTTTGGAGATTTGGATGTAGCAATGTGTCTGTAAGGAAGGGAATGAAGATAGTATGTGATATGTGTTGTCTGTTTACCTCATGATTATTTTTTTCTAAATAAGGCCATGCTGGCCTCTAACTCATAATCCTTCTGCCTCAGCCTCCAGAATACTGGGATTATAGGTGTGAGCCACCATCTGTGCCAACTGTCCACTCTCCGACCACAAAAAGGCTCAATGGTGTAGGTGTACCTACAATAAATGGATTCTTAGAACTTGGCACCAAACAGAGGAGAAAGCATAAGACACAGAAAGAGACCTCCAACACAATGCCTCCTGCTTTCAAGAAAACTATTTGCATCTTTACTCGCAGCTGTTAGTATTCTGTCTAAATTTCACCTCCACAGTTACCTGGTGACAGCCAGGTAGGCCTGGTCCACTATAAAAGGGGCTGCTCACTCTCTTACCCTCCTCACTCTCTTACCCTCTCTCTCTTACCCTTAATCTCCTACCCTCTAGCTTCTCTGCCCCCCCCCCACTACTTCCTTTCTCTCCACGTGGTCATGGCCAGCCTCTACTTCTCTTCTTCTTCTCTTCTTTCATCTTCTTCCCCCCACCTTTGCCCTATCTCCTGAATAAACTTCCCCACCTTGGAACTGTGTGGTCTGGAGTGGTCTGTTTGGTGCGGTCAGACTTCTAATAACTAACAGCAGCCCCTTAGGAAGGAGAGGCTGGTGGATCTCTATGAGTTCAAAGCCAGACTGGTCTACATAGTGAGTTACAGGCCAGATGAGGTCATAGAGTAAGACAGTCAAGAGAAGACAAGAGAAGAGAAGAGAAGAGAAGAGAAGAGAAGAGAAGAGAAGAGAA